>JACSYO010000471.1:430000-1030000 GCA_016806645.1 Ophiodon elongatus
AGAATGAGGGAATGATGCATGCATGTAATCCAGCGTTACTGTTTCTCATTTTTTCTCATTGATGTCAGCCTCGTTGTTTACTGTTCGCTCTTCCATATCAGAGCTGTATTAAGTTGCTGCTAATGCAAACCAAACATTCCTCATACTGCAGCTTCACATTAAAAGCATTCAATTGGTGAAAACACTGGGTGTTTTTTTTTCTTCTTCTTTTGAAGCAGTTTCAGGACACGCAGTGCATTTGTCACAGATTTTAGAGCTGACGCAGCGGTTCATCCAAGATGCATCTGCACAACTAGAAAAGGGTCATAATCGGCATTTATTTGACAACGGGTGATTTTAAATATAGCAAGAATTAACAGAACAAGAAGGAGCAGCAGGTTGCAGGTGAGCGGCTGCACACCTCCAACTCAGCAAAGTAACCACCTCCGGTTTGTTTGACTGTAATAAGCATTACAACAGTCGACTGCTGTATTTCTAACAAAGTGTTTGCTCAAGGAGTGTTTGCTGCCCCAAGAATTCTGGGACTTTTAGTATTCTGCTGCACTTGCTGTTACCACCAATGACTATGAGAATTAAAACATTGAGCTTTCTGTCTCCTTTTGCGTAGATATTAAGAACCTAACACACATGAAATCAGATTGTTAAAGATGCATATGTTTTTAGTAAATAAAAATATCTAACTTTCTTGCAGTGGTTTTATATGCTTAAGTTCTTAAATGTCCATCCCTGAGACTGCTCTCACCATTCCAGTGTAGGGTGAACAGAATTGTTTGTAATGTTCAAAGTGTCAAAAAAATAAAGTAAAATTACATTTGAGAAAACAGCCCTGCGAATATCCCACGAACTGTACAGAGACAAAGTTTGTTTTGGAAGCTGCATTGCTGCTGACTTTTTCCCCTCCTTTGTATTGTGGTGGTGGTAAACATTATCTAAATACTTCGGCAAGAAATAAACTCTCTGCATGGCTTAACACTATTAGGGAAATATGTTTCTTTGTAATCAGTGTGAACTGACCCTTTAAATAGAGAGGCCTGTCTGAGTGCAGGGTTATGATGTTGTGTTTGTCTGGTGACACTCCCTATTGCATTTCCCATGGTGCCTCACTGAGCCTAAATAAACATTCACACAAACAAACCCACACACACCCTGGTGCCTGTCACTAAAACTATTTGTGTTCAGAGTTGATTAATCTGAACTCAACTACTTAGTTTTTCACACTGACTGCAGCCTCTGCTATACCTAGTTTCTCTCTCTCTCTCTCTCTCTCTCTCTCTCTCTCTCTCTCTCTCTCTCTCTCTGTCTCTCTCTCCCTCTCTCCCTCCCTCCCTCCCCAGTACAGGAATGCACCTACAGTATCCACTCTCCATGTTCGATACATGACTTACACAGGCTAAAAGTTAAGACACTCTATCGCTCTTTTCAGCATTTCTGTAAATTGCCTTATTGTGTTTGTGGTGTTTGCAAAAGCAAATTTGCAGGTTTCATTCACGCACTGTTAACCTAGGTTGACTAGGCACCGTCAAACCAGGAAGCTTTTGTCTCGAGTAGCATGCCCTGAATATCTCAAGCATGCGGAATAAATATTGACTTTAGCGAGAAATGGATCCAAGGTATGTTGTTACTGGTAGAAGAGAGAGCATTTGTTGTATTTACTGTATTTGTCTGGGTGTGAGCATCTGTGTGTGTGTGTGTGTAGTTCTGAGAAACTGTATACACAGTGTGCAGGCCTCAGATCTGAAACCCAGATAACGCCTGACATGTGCGGTGTGTGCGTGAGAAGGGCTTGTCTGTGTATGACTTTTGCGTGTTATAACCTTGATTTATGGTGTTGTGTGTTTTTTGCTCTGCTGTACGCCTGTGAGTGAGTGTTAGGGGTGAAAAGGACTCTTTCAGGTACCCTGCGGCTTGTACATGTATGTGAAAACAAAGTCCCGGGCCCCTGGGACAAGCAGCTGCAAGAATGATTGAGTGACACATGGCTCCACCCTGATGCATTTCACAATGGCATATATATAGGAATGTATCGAGACCCATTTAAATGTCAACAAATGCCATAAAGCAGTTTAACAAGAAAAGCTGCAAGGAAGATTAAAATAATAAAGTGTGGCATGGTGCAGAGGCATTTTTTGTACTTGAAGGCGGTGCAGATGCATGCAGAGACAGCACCTGACATACAGGCAGACAGTTGGAATCTAGTCAGTCAAACGGAGACCAGATTATTAAGTGGATGGAACCTCGCCTCTGCTTATGAGACGTCTAAATCATCACACTCACAGACATGTAGAAAAGCAAGAAAGACCGTCATGGAGAGAGAAAGGAAGTGGAACAATTGTGAAAAACAGAAGATGTGACAACACGGAGGAGAAAGCATGATAGGCCAGAGTGTGGAGGAGAACGAATCAATCTCAAGGGTCTGTTGATTAGACATTCTACAGCCTTCTCCATCTTCGTTAGGCTTTAATTAATTCATAATACTGAAACAAATTACCTTTGCATGGATGAAAATTACACCTAAATGTGGCGTGGCAGTTTGGCATTTGGTGATTAAATTATCTCTGGAGATTGTGGGAGTTTGATAGAGCAGCGTCGTCTTGATGGAGTCGTGTAACATTATTAAGTTTGAAATAACAATCCTCTCCTTTCCTACGTGGGGCCATTTGTAACAGAGAGGAGGAGAGGTACAGAGAGGAAAGGAGGCTGGCCCTTGAAACAACACAGAGAATGTATTGTGTCTTTCTACAAAAAGTCTGTCACTTTTAAACTTGTAGGATTTAGATAATAAGGAAAACCTTTGATTTTAGTTTTTTAAAGAGGCTGAATAAATTGTGACAGGTTTTTTTAATCCACTTTTCACTGAAAACTGACTTATCACACAGAAAGAGCAGATAGTGCCCCATCAAACTCAAAATGTGTGTTTTTATCAAACCCAACTCATTGGCTTTGTTCACCAGACCACCAGTGAGGGGAATTCTCCACAGACAAAGAAATATAATAATAGAAAATACATACAATAAGAATACTTCTCCACGACAATACAATAAAACAGCCTTGGAGCTAGAAAGAAAGCAGGAGAGCTCAGCTCTGAAGAATGATAACAGAGTTAAGGAACAGAATGGCCAGGAGACTTTTCTTCTCTTTTTATAGGTTATAGATTATGGTAAGCAGATAGCCGCGCAGCTTTATCTTTGTCTGAGCTACTCTGTTGCTACTCGAGTTGGAAGCTTAAAAGAAGAAACGCAACAGCTCCTGTATAGTCTCATCCTGCCTTTGTCCAGGCCTGGATGCCAAGAAAATGATGGTTATCATGTGTAGATGCAGCCGATGCAACACTACATCTGTGCTGTCAAGACAGAATGTCCACAGGTGAGATAGGTCACATTTTGTATGAATAAAGCTGTTATATACAAGATGTAGTGCAGTATGTAGCAGTGACATAATCAGTGAAAGGTAAAAAAAAAAGTTAATTTCTGATATATAACGTTAAATGTGTTTGTGATTATAGTGATGAAGGCATTACTTCAGACTCTAGGATTCCTCCAACATCACTTTTATTGTACAGTGATTATTCAGGGCAGCTGGTTTGTTATTCTGTAATATTTGGCTTTTTTATTGCATCATATTCTCTTTATCTTGCTCTTTTGTTTTGTTTGACTCCAATCTAGTCTATATAATGATCAGGAAAGCCACGCTCATCAAGCAGGACCCACTTTTCACTCCCGCAAACAATCCTTGTTACTGCCATCAGGTTGACACTAAAACATCCCACTCATCTGGAAAAACATCTACAAAAAATATGTTAGTCCCTCTGCGATCATCACCCTGAACAAATTAAAATAGGCTCTGTACCCTGACCTGTTAACACTGTTCCTGTCAATTGTATTGTCTTTATCAACTGTAGTTTTAACAGTTTTAGTCCTACTTTTTGTATGTGTGTGTTATTATGTGCGTTTTAAATGTGCAATGTTTGTTTGATGTTGAGCTCTGGCAAAGGATAATTCATGTTGCTTTGTGACAGACAATAAAGAAAAGAGAAAATTGTATTCCAGTGTCACCGAGCTCACTAGTTTTGATGTAAGACATTAGTTACATTCAAACCCCAAAGTTTAGCAAACACTGAAATTGAGTAAATCACATTGCAGCACACAAACATAACAGTAAGCTGTTTGCTCACATACTCTGTCTATGTGTGTGTATGTGTGTGTGTGTGTGTGTGTGTGTGTGTGTGTGTGTGTGTGTGTGTGTGTGCAATATCTTGTTTGCTCTCTCACTAAAGGCATTGTAGAGAAAAACCTCCTCCGCAGGCAATGGGAGCCTCCGTGTCAATTATCCTGCCCTGAACCTGCGATCTCCTCTCTTTTCTCCCTCTCTCCTCCCTGCCTCCCCTCATCCTCAGCTCCTCTAATAGGCCCTCTCTCAGGATGATGAGAGGACATGCTCTCCTCTGATGGCAGCGCAGCACAGCTCACAATGCTCTGTGTCAGGGCAAGATTAAGACGGGGCAAAGGGAAAAACATTCCCATCAGACGTGGAGGGCTCTGTGTGTGTGTGTGTGTGTGTGTGTGTGTGTGTGTGTGTGTGTGTGTGTGTGTGTGTGTGTGTGTGTGTGTGCGTGTGTGTGTGTGTGTGTGTGCGTGCGTGCACTGACAGGTATTAGACTATCAGGTATTGTTGCTTCCTCAAAGAGAACATGCCAAACACGGGGGTGAGATACTAATAAACACAGACATGAATACAAGCCTCTTTACTACAAAGCGAGCACGCACACACAGGAAGGATGAGCAGAGGAAGCGAGGGAGCACAGGAGAGAGAGCGGGAGAGAGACATAGAAACAGAGAGAGAAAGAGGGAGAGAGATGTATAAACTGTCAACACTGTCACGGAAAATGGCCCTCAAATTAAGCCGAGCGTGTGGTTCTACAAGGGACTCTGGGAAATTGCCTTTTATCGCTTCCCAAACAATGGGCCGTCTGACAGCGTTGCATACGATAACGCACACACACACACACACACACACGCACACACACACACACACACACGTGTCTGACAGTGCTATGCCCGATAACTCAGCCAGCCGCTATTTACATTATTCCTTCACCGAGCCTCCCTCTCTCCCACCCTCCCTCTGTCTTCTTCAGCGACTTTTACTGTCCTCGGCAGCCGCACGCTTTCATGTGGTTAATATCATGCAAAATAACAGCTTCTTATTTTCCTGCTAGCCCCCCACCCGCCCCTCCGCATCCCATCTTTAATGGGGGCTAAGCGCTGTAAGCTGGCTGAGCGCGAGGGCCTCTTATACACACACAACTGTGGTTATCTCCACTCTCTGTTTATCATTGTTATTATTATTAATGCTCTGCCGTAACCGCAGAGCCCAAGACGAGAGCAGAGGAGAGGAGGGAAAGGAGAGAGGGATGAAGGGGAAGAAGAAGAAGAGACGGGGCGGCGGAGGGTGGAAGCGCTCCTGTGATGTGATGCTTGTTAAATAAACTCCTATTTACCACCGTGACAGAGAGATTATTTACAAACACGCGCCATTACGCCGCCCCTCTCCCCTCCTCATCTCCCTAACTCCCTCACCCTTCTCTCTTCCTCTGTTTCAGAGTCATCTGTTTGATGCTCCGTGAGGGCCACGCTGGTCGGAGGATTATGACTGGTGACAGTGTAATGAAATGCTCTTCTGCTGTACTGTATGAGGATGATAGAGGCCTGCAACATGTTGTTATCTGAGGGGATTTGTAATGCACTAAAGTTAGGGATAATGAGGGAAGCGCTCATCAGAGCCAAAAAGCCACTGTAAACTGTAATCTCATCCATGCACCATTCCAATAAAGCAATTTCTTGAGGCAGCCCTTTTGATTCCTCAATCGAACTGTGCTACTCACTTAGCCAGTGGGCCAGGCACAAAGCCAAGTGCCGCCTGATTAGCTTTTCACAGGATTTTTTAAATGACATATATAAACAGATTTCTTTTCTATAAAAAATATAAATGAACCATTAAATAATCTTCGAAGGTCGACTGGTTAAATGAGCAGCTTGACACAAAAGAAAGACTGAGGTTATCTCAGGTAGAGTGAATGTAAATGAACGTGTACTGCCAAGTCTAGCTTTTCAGCTTCAAGCTGAAATTCAGTTTTTAAGACCTGCAGAAGCAATGTACAGCGGCATATTACTGCCACAGTGGCTCAAACAATCTGCTCAGTTTATTTTCGTTTTAGAGAAGATATTTGTGTCGCTAATCACCGATCAGACTTAGAAGTTATAGCAAGTAAAATACTTCAATTAGAAAACCCATTTACATTGTACTTTAATCCAGGACTTGGACTTTTACCCATGTCCCTTCAGCTGATCAATGACACGCTTTTTCATGCTGTACTGGTGTTTGTCTGAACATGGCCTTGGCGAGCAGGAATTATGTGATCCTCCGAAAAATAGCTTTTCTATAGTTGTGCAGTTGTCTAACAAAACACAAGGACACGTCAATGGCAACACCTGCGCCGTGTCATATGCTCTATCAAAACACAAAATAAGTGATCACAGAGCCAGAGGAGACAGCTGATGTATATCTGCAGGAGACCATCAGCCGGATTTGTGAGAAAGTTGTCAACCATTTAAAACAATTTCTCAATCGATTGTGTCCCTAAGGTAACTAACATTACAACACCGAAGCCCACCATGAAAACACCCTAACATTAACTCAGTAACTTCACTTTTTAACTCTGAAAACCCTGCGGTCGTTACACACAACACACACACACACACACACACACACACACACACACACACACACACAATGTCATTACCACTGTACACCACATCCAAGATGCTCCGTTGGGAACAAGGGGAAACTCTCGAGGGACCACGACAACGTGCAAGTAGATGTTCGCCTGGTAGATGAAGGTCACCAAGCTAGCACAAGTAATACCAAGCTATTGTTTACATTGTTAGCTTACAGACCACCTTTGGCCTTTTTTCTTTTTTTTCCATTAAAAAAAAAATTTGAATTGGTTATACTTTGGCATGAAACGCCTTCTGAAAATGGGGTTTGCAGAAATAATATATTTGCGCTGTGCCTTGTCGGTTATCAAATACCTCAAATACTTAAAAAAGAGATGGTGTAACATTTATTAGCGAACACACATTAAAAACTCTGACGACACATTTTGTTTTAACAGAACCTTAATGTAGAATGGCAGTCAGTAAGTTACTTTAAATTGATTAAAGAGAGGGTTATATTTACATTAATATTCATGTACATGTAATGTAATTCCATATGTTGGTAAGAGTTTATTTAACTCCATATTGTTTTAGAATGTCATAACACTTATGTTTTGCATTGATGATTACATTCATAAAACAGAAATAAAGTATTGCTTTTTTTAAACTAAATAAAGGCAAAAGTCTGAGGAACGTTTGTTCGATACTCCCTGAGATAGACTCTCATGTAATAAAAAATGAACGATTTCATTGTAAAAATGGTTATGTGAGAGTACTAGTTGCCCAGCAAGCCATAGGCTACAGATCAGTCATGTGACGTGACCCTTGTCTTGCATCTCATAGTGATCCCTCGAGTCTACTGTGGAGGAGGAGAGGTGGGTGTCGGCCATTAGACCTTACTGAATATTCATCACCCCCTTCACTCACACCCATCCGCCCATTCAGAGGACGGAGAGAGGCTCCATTGAGATGTTTCCGTTTGAAAACTCCACCCCTAACAATATGCCTCCCATCCCTCCAAACTGCTCTGATGGTCTTCTCCCTTAGGGGTCCTTTAGAGAGGATGTGTGTGTGTGTGTGTGTGTGTGTGTGTGTGTGTGTGTGTGTGTGTGTGTGTGTGTGTGTGTGTGCATTACAGAAAGAGAGAGCAATACAGCCTCAAGGGCCTTTTCTTGACACTGGAGGGGATGAAATGAAGAGAGAGAAAGAAAGAGAGTGGAAGGGAGTGAAGGGAGGGGCTAAAGGGCAGTATGAAAAAAAACTGGGTGATTGGATGATGCTGACAGTTTTATGTGACCTCCGGGGTTGTGTGGCGCACACACATAGACACACAAATGCACACTCATGCATACACACATATTATAACTGATACACATAAAAGCCTCGGATATAATCCAAAGCACTTGCTGCTGGGAAATGCCTTTCTTGTTCACAAGAATCAAAAGTGTGTGTGTTTGTATGTTTGCGTGTGTGTCAGCAATAGAAATCTGGGGCTAATAGGACTATTCATATAGCCCGTGGCTTGTAACCTACACCTTGTGCGTAACCTGACCCTCAAGGGGTGAGGTGAAAGGAGAGAAGTTTGATCTCAAAATCACTACACCCAAACCTCTGTAAAAGACACACATACACTCACACAATGGCTCATTATCTTATGCGTGTGTCACCGTGGTTTTATGAGCCTCATAGAGGTCGTATCCAGAGTATTGACAGGAAAGCCTGAAGCAGACTGGTGTACAGTTCTTTACACTTCTTTGCTTCCCCCCCACTCCTTCTCTCCCTACCTCCCTCCCCTGCTGAGTCCATTAAAGAAAGACCTGCAAGTTTATCAGACTTAATGTAGCGTTAGCATACAGCTTTTGCCTGTACCACACTCTATTCTCCCTATCTCTACCGCTCACTGTGCATAAACCTCACTAATACTATCTCTGCCATTCACAGCGGATGGGCCCCGCTAACGATGCTAATTAGCAAGCGAACACAATGCATGCTTCATCTCCCCTCCCACCTGTCAGAAGTACATGCAGCACATCCTCAAAAACCAGAGAAAATAACTTCCCTCTCTTCTCTCCCCCTCCTCCTCCTCCTCCTCCTCCCTGCCACCCTCACTCTTTTGCGTTAGCGCCGTTTTATGTTTTGTTTTGCTCAGGAAACTCCAGGAGAAACTTTGCTACCTGTGTCTTTGTGTGCGTGTGTGCGTGTGTGCGAGTGTGCGTGCTCCCTTCAGTGCCATTTTGTTTGATAAGAAAATGGAGAGGGGGGCATGGAGGGTAGAGGAGAGACACAAGAAGAGACCAAACAAACCAGGGGCATGGCAGACTCGAGGAGAGGGGAAACGGAGAATATGAAAAGATCCCCTACTGTTTACAGTTGTAACCTCTGTTCTCTGCCTCGTGTGAGTCTTTGACAGAGGACGGAAAGATTTACTGTAGAAGAGAGAAAAGAGAAATGGGGAGAGCGAGAAACGCAACACCAAAGGTAGAGACCGCCGGCCACCTAAACCCTGCACCACACCCCTGTAACCATCTTTATCCCTCGGTCCACACCTTCAGGGCATTCCTCAGTTCACCTCTCAGATGAAAAGAGTGAATGTAGCCTTTCTGATGCTAAATAGAGTGGTGTGTTTCTGCTCCCCAGAGGATGCAGAATCCCGTTCCATCAATTCAGCCAGCTGCCCACACACACAAGTGCTTGTTGAGTGTATGTGCGTGGGTTACCGTGTGTGTGTGTGTGTGTGTGTGTGTGTGTGAGAGTGTGTTTGAGCAGAACGTATTGTGTAAGTGGTAGTTAGAATGCGACAGCAAAAGCTGCTCTCTAAAATGGTACTCATATTCTGAAGGACCTACAGGGTTTCAGTGGCGCTTGCTAACGAGGCATTCATACTGATCCATTACAGAGTACCACGTACACGCACACAGACAATATTAAACCCACCCATGAATGATGTCCTTATAGCAACACCTATGCACAAACTTCATCTAATGTATGCTAAATCCAAATAATGCCACATGCTATCATGCTTTACTGATTTGACATTAACAATAATGGAAAACACAATTTAAAACAGAACTAATGAAAATGAGAACTGCTACATATATGAAATATTTCCATAAAAGTGTGACTTTAAGATGCAAAGCATGCGATCTGTCCAGAGAGCAAACGGCTTAAAATCCTTCTTTTTTTTTTTAGAACACTTATTCACTGACTCACTCATCAGCCACTCTGCCCCCGGTGGCCAATAGGAGGCATTATTATGTGTGCAGACATCACAATGGACCAGGAACATGTGGTTGCTTCTTCTCTGAAATACTGCTGAACTATGGAGGGTGTTTTACCCTTTATTCTTCTTGCAACCAAAATAAAAACCTCCTAGTCAGTCTATATTAAGTTCTGATGACTTCTGATGAGTTTGTCAGCAGTTTTTTTTTTTTATCTTCCGTGAAAGATATTCAGCCTGATGGAAAAGTGGATTATTAAAGGAGTCCTTCAGTCCTCAACAGGTAAAATGTCAACAGTAGCACGTTTTCACATTTTGTTGTAGTATTAACCTCATGCTGCCATGCCCAGTCTTTCCCTTCAGGTTTGAACACAATCGTATCTGTATAGTGTGTGTATTGTATGTATGCATGTGTATTGGGTATGTTTGCCGCTATACTGGCGTGATCCAATGGTTTTAAATTACCACATCCATCAGCCACCAGTGACTGAGAGGACGACATATAAAAAAAATGGTCTGAAATCACACATGATGACATTTTTTATTAATTAGTTAATCAATTATTTTAATTACTTTGTAGTGTCTCTTGGTGTTCCGCTATGAGGAACTACAAAAGTACTATAGCATATCAGTACACCTGCTGTTCGGACTCGTAAACACAGTTTTTTGGCAAGTAGAGGATGATGAAGCTGGCGACACTGACCAAAGTAATCACAATTATGCTCTAAAACAGAAGCAAGATTACAAAATGTCGCAATGCGGAAGTGCACTAGTTCAGGCAAAGAATAAGGTGAATCAGAGCTCGTTTATGCTTCTCTCCTACTCGAAAACTGTCAGAGCAAACATAGGAGTTTCCTCAGCTGCATGGAGATAAAACCAATCTCCATTAATGGGAGACAAAGTGCTACACATTAGGTTAGAATCAGCTTGTTTGTGGTCAATCCAAAAACAAGAGATATGTTTCCCACTCAGTGATCTACAGCTATTATGCCATGAAGGCCACCGTAGAGCCTCATTTACTTTCAGTCCCACTGGATTTCATCACCTTGCCAGCAAACAGCAGAATCAACGGATACAGCAGACTTCACTTCTCCAACGTTGACAGAGTTAAAGTTGGGACACAGATCCATGTCATTTGCCCCTTATGCTGCCATATGTATTGTATAGGCCTGTAAATATATGTACATATATATAATGTAATTTTCACCGCACCCACACTGACATAATAAGTAAAATGTTGTGAGGTGTGTGAAGCTACTTTTTTTGTGTGCAGGGCCCAGTAAAAGGTCGACTGTGGGGCCACATTAAAATGTTTGCATTCCATACTGTACAACGAGAGAGAGAGAGAGAGAGAGAGAGAGAGAGAGAGAGAGAGAGAGAGAGAGAGAGGGGTAGTGAGGAGGTTCTGGGATAAATAGAGCCGGACAACAACTAGTTATCTGAATGTTTTTGACGTTAGCCCTTTGTGGAAAAATACAGCCCCCTTGTGAACATTGCTCAGTACTTGGCAAACTTCATAGATTTTACATCTACCTGACCAACCACAAGCACATGCAAACATTTTAATGTGGCCCCACAGTCGATGCAGTAGGGGTGCCAATGCAGTTGAACCTGGCTCAACTTTTGCAGGATGAACCTGCATTATGACGCAAGTTGCTGCGCCGGTCAGTCAAATATATAACGCTCTTTTCTGGTGGATTACTTTTTTTATCATGAAAAAAAGATAAAATAATGACATGATAACTTTCCAGAGTTTGCCGTTCTCATAGTACCATAAACATCAAGTATCTGTGTAATGTCTCTTTGGTAGCTGAAGCAACCCACCCCCACCAATGCAGACCCTTTGTTTTAATGTGTTGTTGAAATTGAACACCCGCTAACTGGTCTGGAGTCTCATGATATGAGCGACAGTGCTATCCGACACAGATCCCACCAAAGACACAAATATGTGCTGAAATAACTCAGTTGGTAAAGTGTTGGACTGAAGAGCTAAAGATCCATAGTACGATTTGGGGTTTTGGCAGCCAATGTGGATCCTTCTGGGGCGGCCGTAGCTCACTCCTTAAGGACTTGGCTTGGGAACTGCAGGGTTGCCGGTTCAAGTCTGGCACAAATCACTCAGTAAGGAGGGTGGGACTAATTGGAGAGGTGCCAGTTCACCTCCTGGGCCCTTACCTGGGGCCTTACTGCTCAGGGTGTCCGACTACGCAGCAGTGACATCTCTCTACAACATATAATGCATGTCTATAGGTCCTAAAAACCACCTCTGTTGACGTCTGCAATGGACTGAACCTGGGTCTCATTTCTATGTGATAGTAAGCAGATTAATAGCAGCAATTATAAATGCACAGTAACATAATCCTTTTGATACTGGCAATGTTTGCTTATAGTCTGTTTTTTTAAGTTGGATTATTCTGTCACCATGGCTTCTGAAAGCATTTCTGTTCAGTAGCCGGCCAGTATCAGACATCCACCGCCTCACACCTGTGCTTAAACGCAACACACACACACACACGCACACACACACACATACAGACACGAAGCAATCTACATGACAGTTTTGTTTTTTCCCCCTTTGAGTTCAACTTTATTCATGAGCGTTGGGGGACTGGCTTTTAGACACAGAGTTTTAGGACATTATAGGACTTTTGATATATGATGAACTGAATGTTTCCCTCCAGATTTCTCCAGTGATTTGTAGTCTAAAGTGAATAGAAGCTAGTAAGAAGGGCCCTTCGAGATGTTTGACGGTTAAAGGTGTCTTCAATATCATCTATTGCAGGTATTCAATGTTGTTCAATGTGTTCTTGATTTTTCTATGGTCCTTAGTTGCGGCATTTGAACGTGGATTGAGCATTATGTGACTATTGTGATAATATCATATACAAAATGGACATTTCCACTTTTCAGGGTCCAGTAAAAGTGCATAAATAAGTAGTCCCAGTATTGTCTCAAGTTCAATTTTACATATCTTGACAAAAATGTATTCAATTTATACAATTTCACTTACAGTTTGATATATGATCCAAAATTCCACCCCTTACAACCCTACAACCCTCGAACTGACTGTAAGCAATAGTAGGTGTACATTCAGATCATTCACATGACATGCAACTTAGGGTTGGTAAAATAACCGTTTAAACCACCAGTAGCTATGCATCAGATTTGATGTACAGTAAAACACATGAAACACACAGGACACTGCATGCAAAAAAAAGCATGAACAGATGATTTTTGATCAACCATTTGACAATGGATAACCTAAAAAAAAACAGCCCAGTAATTAATACATCGGCATTAGTGATAGTATGAATCAAACAGACTGTGCTTTTTTGTGTGCTGTATTATAAAAATGCAGAGAAGGTGCCAGAGAAGACAAAACAATATTCAACTTTGTTGAGCACTGTTTTATTCACTGTTATTCACACTGAATATTGAAAAGCACAAATTAGCTTTCTTTCAGGTTTGGCAGAGATCTTCCTCCAACTCCGCAATATTAAGCAGCTGGTTTGGGGGATTCGTTTCCCTAGTTTGTACATGCCACCGTCAACTATATAATCAATATACAAGTAAACACATAATGTATTGTAAGTATTAACTGTATTGAACTATTTGCCATCAGTGACACTGTAGATTTACAACTTTTTTAGTTGTACAGTATGGAATGCACATCGAAGATCCTGGAGCTGGTCAACTTATTAATGGTTGCGAACGGGAAAAATGGGAGATACTCACCAGGAAGGTTATCTGGTAGCAGTGTCTGAAAATGCACCTTAAAAAAATGTAGCTAAAGTTTAACCATCAATGCAAAAATGTTAAACCTGTCCTGACTTGTCTCTGGCTTATAATCACTCACAATCATCCCTTGAGGAGCTGACACTGTTCCTGAGGCACAAAGCAGAATACAGAGCTAAAGCTGGCAAAAATAACCACAGAATTAAATTGCAGTAATGTTACATTAGGTATACAGTTAGATCATTTGGTAAAATAGTTTGAAAGAAACTCCTCAAGTCATAAACAACTTTCAGATTCAGGTTCAATGAGACCAGCCCATTTTTGAGTTTCTAAATGCAGCACTGCAAAATTGTTCCACTCCTTTCATCACAAGGTCAAGTGCTTTGAGTGCAAACAATGGCTACAGCCTCACAGCAAACTCATAAAGTAGTGCTGCGCACAGATTCTCTCTCTTTGTACTTCGTTATGGGAGAGTGTGTGTTCGTGTGTGAGAGACTGTGCTCTTTGTGTCTGTATCTTTGTGTCTCTCTATCCTTTTAAGACATTGATTTCTCCTTACGATGGACAGAAGGTTCTAAAAGGGGACAAAGATGGAGTGATGAATGGCTGCTGTCCTCAAGAGGGATGCTTGTTTTCTCGTCTCTCTTTGATGAGGTCACAGACAAGACACTGGGTCAGAGGTCATGGAGCCATATAGATTGACATCAAAAAAACACAAAAAACTCACTTTACTCTGTTCAATAGGTCTCCAGCTGCAATTACCTATAAATTGTTGTCACTAACCATGTCAACCTTCATCTAAACTCTAATTTAGTCACATACATGGTCTAACATACAGAGAGTATATACACGCATACATCTATATACGGAGACACGCAAGCAGCTTTTAAAGAAAGAAAGAAAGAGCTGGCTTTGAGCTTAGTTCCACAGCACAAAGTACTGTCTTAATGTGCATAATGTTGTAGACTGTATATCCTAGAAGTCCCTACAAATGAATGTGTGTTTGTGTGTGTGCATCTAGGGGTCAGAGGTCAGTGAGTGAGGGGCTGGGGAATGCTCATGGAGCACACAACCAAATTCCAGCTAAACAAAGCTCTATCTGTGTTTTCTACGCTTTGGGACACACTGAAAGGTGAAAACATTGGCCTCTGTCTGGATGACTGCATGTCAGATGCATGTTCCTCTCTCCCTTCTCCTTTTAGAAATGTTTCTACACAAACGGTTGTTCAAAAGACACAGTTCTTTCCTCTTTTCGTTCACTGGAGGGAAGTATCGAAGTTTTATCCTCTTTACTGCATCACCCTTTTCCTGTTTTCCGACCACCTCAGTCTCTGTGTCTGCCCCACTGCAAGCTTGTTAGGGCAGTAGGGTGTTTATGAGCTTGGACACTGTGTCTGTGTGTGCATGCCTTCATGTCTGCATGTGTGTGCAGTGTGAAGTGTTTGGGTGCATGTGTGTGTGTGTGTGTGTGTGTGTGTGTGTGTGCGTGTGTGTGTGTGTGTGTGTGTGTGTGTGTGTGTGTGTGTGTGTGTGGCCTTGCTGTGGAACGCAGAGGTCAAGAAGAGCTGACCTCCCCTGAGGCCTGAATCTGGTGAGAAGGGGGAGGAGAGAGGTGAGACACACACACACACACACACACACACACACACACACAAACAAACACGCTTACACACTCAAGTATTAAAGGAGTTTTTATTTTTGTTGTTAAAGCCATCGTTTCTATTGGTTGTGACAACATTTTACTCACCAGGTTAATTGGTGTAGATACAGAGTCCCTGTGTACTTGTGTTCATTATACTGATGAGCAGCAGTCAGACGGGTTGTTTAACAATAGTGCTATGTATTTTGGAAATTCACTTCATAAGATTATTTCCCATGCCATCCGCCTATATCATCTCTGTTCTTAGCATCCAAATGAGCTTTTCGAATAATAGTAATAAATGAATGAATACATTTTTTTAAATGTGTCCAACCTGTTGCTTGCTGTATGGTGGACATGATTTAAGAGGTGATCACCATATCTCCAGATCCTAGCCATAGGAAATTAAAATATTATCATAACTGATGGGACCGAAGGCCAGACTACCAAAATAAGACAAAAACAACCCTCGAAACACATCGAATCATGCAGCACTTACAGATATGTTATGCAGGCGGACACACACACACACACACACACACACACACACACACACACACACACACATACACACACACATGCACAGTCACACCTGCTCTCCCCTTCTTCTCCCCGTTATTGAACCGCTTTTATTCTCTTGGTCTTACATATTTTCTGCCCCCTCTGCTCCCCTACACTCTTGTCTTTCAGACTAAACAAATGTAACTTGGCTGGGAAACAGCTCTGAATCCAGATGCTGTGTCTCTCTCACTCCCTCATCCTTCATTACCCCCACCCCCTTCCATGACCTTTGCCCCGCCACCCTCCCACCCTCTCTGGCAGACTAGGAGTGCTGAAGCACCTCTACCCTCGCTCATTCAACAACACTCATTCACCTCCTCCCCACCATGAAAGCTGAGAGTTGCTCTTCTTCTCTGGTCAATACACTCTTCTCCTTTAGGGGTTGGCCATTGCTTAACCACTGCACAATTTTGATGACTCTGTTGTCCTTACTTTTACAAAACCTCTGGAAAAGAAAGCAGGACACTGGAAGAGGGAGTAACCTAAGCTAAGACGGACTGTATCAGGCTAGCATACCTCACCCATCCTTCTGTGTATTATCCATTCAGTTAAATATATCTCATCGCTTGAGAATTCAGAGAAGTTATTGAATGTTTTTAAAAATATCAGATTATGACCTGAGTATATCGCTTTGGATCACATACCAACAACTCATGCTCGACAGAGTCCGGAAAGTCCTCACATACTTTCTGTACTGTGCACACATGCAGGATTAGTGATGACAGAGCCCACCATGAGGATCAATGTCAGGGCTCTAACGTTAGTTTCTGAGTGGGAAGTGTGGCTTGTCAAACAGGAGTAGGCCCACCACAGGACGGACAGACAGACAGACAGACAGACAGACAGAGAGAGAGACAGACACACACACAAACAGACAGAGAGAGAGACAGACAGAGACACAGACAGACAGACAGACAGACAGACAGAGAGAGAAAAAACTTTTAAGCCCTGTGGTTATATTTCCCTGGAGCCTACCCCAGCTTTACAACTCCATTAACTGCTCTAGTGCAGATTTTAGCCCGCTTCGGCCCAGATTTGTTCAGAAATAAATCAGAAATGGAGGAAAGGGAAGTCCAAAATGTGGGTCCCTGAGCACCTTTGGTATAATTCCGTCCACTGGCCAAATTGAGGGAGCCAAATATTAGTACGACTATATGTTGTACTAATATTTCTCCCCACAACCGAAGCAGGGCCACCCCAAAACACAGGACTGCCCGACTGACCTTCCCATTTAAGACCTCACTTCTTCCTCTTCATCCACTCCTTGAATTTAGCACCAGCAGCTTGTGTGTGTGTGTGTGTGTGTGTGTGTGTGTGTGTGTGTGTGTGTGTGCGCGCGCGTGCGTGCGTGCGTAGGGGTCTCCAGTGATTCCCTGAACCCCGCAGCCAGTCTCATTTCAGCGCTTTTCTAAACATCACCTTTCAAAGCTCATTCCCGAATAAAAGACAACATGGAAAGAAAAACAGGACAGCAGCAGAAAAAGGAGGAAATGTTATTTAAAAGGTACCAGACCGCAGCATTTTCCACTGATATTATATACTCCCTGCCCAATCCAAAATATATACGGGCCACAGGCCAAGAATGTAAAAATAAAACACATAGACTCAACATCTGGAGCAAACTGAACAAAACCCTCATTTAGACTGCATTCTACCTTTGGCCTGTCTCACACACCGACACACACACAGACACACACACATATTCATGCACATACACACACTCTTTGTCACGTGCACACCGACTGTCCATAGGCCTGTACACATGCAGGAATATGGAGTTAAAACCAGATTTTACTGTACATGTACAAAGACAAGCCACCCACAGAAAGCCTAACAGCTGATCATCTTTCAACACAGTTTCATAAAACTCACATACACACATCAATCATAATTCGCCTGAATATTTAGAGGCCTTTAGTAGAGAGAGAAAGAGAGAGCAAAGTTTAAACCCACATGTTTTTAATACACAATCTGACTTGAGACGTGAATGAGTTTCTGTACTTTGCTGAGGTGAAACAATTGTGAATTTATAAAGAGAGAATGCAAAAAAGGCTGATGGAAACAGATTTTTCAAATAAACATAACATAAATAACATCTTCTATTATTTCTAGCAGTGTATTGCTGCAAAGCGTTATAGTCCCGCTATGGGAAAAAAAAGAATAAAAAATACTGGCAGAGCAGACAAAATAATTCATGAAAATAACATAAATGCCATATTAGGTGGAAAGTGGCAATGAAATGCCCCAACGTACCAGAGGTACAAAAGAGCTTCTGGTGCTCTTTTAATTATGTGCCCTTGTTACACCCTCTTGAGAATATCCAAACAGCACTAGTTGATAGACATTTTGGAAATTCGCTTGAAACATTTGGTTGGAAACATAACTAGAGAGAAAGGAGTGAAAAAAAAAAAAAAAAAAAAGCATGAGAAAGAGAAGGGAGAAACAGACTGCATGTGTGTTCGACTATGCTTATTTTTCTTTACTTATAAGGATCAAATGTTCTCACAGTGCTATTCTGCCACTCCTTATTAATTTGGGGTTAGGATTTCATTTTAGTGTTAAGATAAAGATTAGTTTAGGGTTTGGTTTATGGAGTAAATGCAGTCAGTAAAGTCATTCTGAAGTGTGAATGTGTATTTATATGTGTGTCTGTATATGTGTGGGTCAGCATCCTTTCAGGAGTTCCTACTGCTGGTTGGAACTCCAGTAGCTGTCTGAGCTGAAGAGCAAGCTAAGAGCTGTGTAAGTTGTGGGTTTGATTTCTGCACAGGCCAGGTGGAGGGTGCCAGGCACAGCAAACCACTGGGTACTGCACCTCTGCCAAGACCATGGACCACTCTCATAAAATCCGTTAACCTCTTCAGCTCCACCCAGTTTACAAATGCATCTTGTGCAGCCGAGATTTAATAAAACCCACAGAAGCCAAGTTTATATTCAAGTCAAGCATAAAAAGTTTCCAAAGTTACTTGATAAGTCAAACACTGTCAGGGGTATAAAATGATGCAACAAGAAGAGAAAGTTTCCATGCAGCTATGAAAAAAAAAAAAAAAATATATATATATATAATATACAAACACGTGGTAATACTGTACAGTGTTGTAAAATATATGTTTTTATCTAAATTAATTAAGAGTAAGATCAGTGATTGATGTGTCTAATGAATAAATGTTTTTGCACCATTTGGCATATTTTTCAGTGATGTGTTTTGCATCTCTTACAGATCATAGGAGAGGAAAATTAATAATGAAATCAATCACAACGGCATCCTTAATGTGATATACATCCGTCTGAAACCGGACACAAAAATGGTTAACAGTGGATGTCAATGGGACATCCATCAGAGTAGAAGAGGAGCAGGGGATGGAGGTAGCATGCTGTCGACCTACATTAAATTAAAAAAAACATGTTTTGCATATATTGACAATTCTGTGTCGTATGACTTAATAGCAAATAACTTTAAAAGAACATCCATGTCATTGTGTCAATTGTGTGAATGGATAAGTGATATTACAAAATAAATTAGTCAACCTTTGATTACAGACCTGGAGGCGTGTTACAGCCTGGTCCCTAATCCATTTGTTACCTTAAACACTATATCCTTTTCCTTTTTGCTCTTACAGGACAGCATACAGAGGAAGGTAGGATGGTGGGCGGTGATCCTACCATTCACGTCGAACTCCACAAATGCACACACCAATGATAGCGACAGAGCCGAGAGTCTGCTCACACAGATAGAACTGTCAAGCTTGGTCAGGTTTACAAGCACAAAGAGCTGTGTGCGTATGGGCATATGAGTGTGTAAGTGTTTGTGTGTGTGTGTATGTGTGTATGTGTGTTGTCTCTGTGAGCATCTGATAACCTATAACCTGTAAACTCAATCCAGCTCTGCAGTGACAGCAGAACACAGAAGCACATCAAAACCAAACCTCAATGACAGCTGCTTTAGAGCATCGCAGGCCTCCTATCAGGCGCACACACACACACACGCGCACACGCACACACGCACACACGCGCACACACACACACACGCACACACGCGCACACACACACACGCGCACACACACACACGCGCACACACACACACGCGCACACACACACACGCGCACACACCACACACACACACACGCACGCGCACACACAGTCTTAGAGTGTGAATATATCAATAACCTTAATCAATGACCACACCATTAAGTGAACTAGTTATAGAGAATGACATCTTGTACCTATGAGTTACACTTAACCACTGTATTTATGTCAAGCCTGATCCACCCAACCTGAATCAATACATTTCTCCACTGACTTTTCCTTTTGCAATTAGTCGTCATGAAGGGGCTCACACAGCTCTTGGTTACACCACTTTCCTCTTAGATGAGCAGAGCACCATCTGTGCATGTACTTCATCACATTTTTCTGATCTATCTATGCGCTTAGGGGCTTACAAATGTTTCATCAGTTACATAACAATGAACGATGCATGTTTTCAACTCTTTTGTAAATTAACAACATTCAGGAATGCTTTTTTTGTGATAGGATTTCTGAAAGTTGTGTGAAACCTCTGAGCAATTAAGCAATAAAATGTTCACCCCAGGAGGAAATCTTTTAATCCATTGTGGTATTAGTAGCAATGGTTTGCTTTAGAACAGCAATTTCTATTAACAATAATCTTTTAGTTTTTTTATTTTATCAACCATTACATGTACAATGAAAAACGAATATTAGCAAGATCCAGAATAAAATTCAAAACTAGTCTGACCACCGCCCCTTCACCAGTTCAGTTTGGCTAATGTATGAAATGGCAATGAAATGTATAAATATATGAAACACTATGAAAACTAACTGATTATGAATAAGCAGTTGCAGTCTTGAATGCACATATAAGGCATGCCTCATGTTTGCACCCGGTTCATTGAATTAAATTCATTTTAAATTGTTCTTACTTTGACCTAATCTGTCATGTTTAGGTTTCCTTTGTATCCTCCTGCAGTTCTTTACAACAAGTAAATGAAAAAAAAACTATGTGTATCAGTGAAGAGATTGAAACACAGTGTATTACTGCATAATTCACAAGTAATGTCCCATGGGTCGAGCTTATAACTAACACTCTGCAAGGCTTTTAAAAGACTCCCTGTCTTTTTGTTCCATACCCTGCTGCTTTAAATCTTTTCTACCTACAAATCTATTTCAAGTTGAATCTTCACCATCTCTCTCTGTCTCTCTCCACCTCCTTCATTCTCTCCTGTCCACCCCTCCTCCTCCGGCGGCTTCAGTTAATTCATGAACAGCATCATGATTGAATATTAATAATTCACATCAGCTCTCCCTGATGACTCATTACAACCCTTCAAATGGAGCGGGAGGGAGACGGGCATACACAGATGAAAATATGAAAGTGCACACACACACACACACACACACACACACATACATGCATATATATATATATATATATATATATATATATATACACATACACACATAGACAGAAACTAAAGGTATAATCATAAATAAGATGTATTTTTTTTTATCTTTTACTAACTTCCACTTAAAAATGTGATACTGAGCTCCAGACAAACATGAACACACGCATTAGAGTCCGACTGATTTATTGGTCAGCAGACGAAGTTAACCTTTAGCCAATCACAGATATATCTGTATTTGTCTGGTTTGTGACGATATGTGAGCTTTGATTTTCATAGAACATAATACAGAAAAAGCTTGAGGCTGAATTAAAGAAGTGTCATTTTACAGTTTGTCTAGACGAACGCACTCTGATTGCATGATAATATTATGGCAAGCTGTGCAGTAGGAACTAGCAGCAGCTGTCTAAAGTGTTAACCCTCCGTTACTCAACACACATATCAGATGCTCAGTCATTTAAAATACAGCTGGTGTCAAGAAATGTAACAGTAACCTCACTTCTTGTTAAAAACAAAAACAACAGCACAAAAATTACCATTTCTAACATAAATTACAATGTTCTGAACCCACAAACACAAAGTAACAAAAACAAACATAAACAAAAAGTGACATTTGCATTTTGTAACATAAAACAGCACACACAAACTACTCAGCCCAGCGCTCGACACCATGCAGGCATGATGGGAAATGTAGGCCGTCCCTATTGCTACAGCGCTCTCAGCACTGGCAGAGTTTTCCTTCCAGCTGAGCGACGTGGTGCAGAGTCGAGCGGTGTCTTCATGGCTCAGGCCCGCCGTGTGTCTTTCTTGTGCCCCGTCAGTGAACAGGTTGCCCACTATCCCATTATGATCTTTATTCGATAAAGGGGAATCAACACTGATCACTGGATAACCGGCTGCATGGTCATAGTATGTAATCAATCTACCAAACATGCCCAGTGACACGAGAGGTCAGGAGACGGTCGGTCATTTTGACCACTGGCCAATCTTTATTATTTACAGTTATTTATAATTATTCGATTTACGATTAAGTTTACTCGTGCAGGGATGTCATTTTGGACGCTAAAGTTTATTGTTGCAACTGTAACTGTAAAATGTCCTGCTTCTATTACATATTTTTGTGTACACCACACATGTTTTGCAATGTGTCAATCAAACACGTGTGACAAAGAATAATTGTGGCAGGCCATTATATATATACAAATACACACACACACACACACACACACACACACACACACACACACACACACACAATATCTATATATATATATAAGTAGCATATAAAAGAATGTTGGCAAATAAATCGAAATCTGAATTTCTTACTCCCTTGTTTTGGTCGGACTCAAACACACATACATTAACACATAATAATTGCATATTTGAACTAGCTTAGGTTGGGGTGTTGGTGTGAGGGCCATGGCACAGTGAGGCGTGATGACGCACAAAACTGACAGGAACAGAATTAATAAAGGCCTTTAACGTGGAAGAGGAGAGCATAAAATGTAACCTTCCTATTCGGAGTGAAAACAAAAAAAATTGACTTCATTGTATCTTTGTGTCTGTGGAAGTGGGTGCAGGCTCTTATGTGTGCATGTAATGTAGGAAGCTGACATTCTGAGAGTGTCAAGGTAAACTTAGTAAGTATTGGTCACTGAATAACAAGCGTGTTATTAAGCCAATTATTAAATAAAAAAGAAGGAGAATATTCACATTAAATCAAGCGACCTTCAAGACCTTACAATGTTGTTGTGGCAGTGACAGACTGAAGAAGACTCAGAAATATGTGAGACTGGTTTGGGTAATGATTGTTTTCTAAGAATGTTCATGTTCTCCTTGAGTGGAGGGGAAAATTAGCCCCGCTGTGCATGCGTTTGTGTAACAAACCAACATCCGTCACATAATAACAACAATAACATTTTCCCTTTAATAAAAAAAAACAAATTTTACAGGGTGTGCTACTTACAAAAAAAAAGCTATGCAGGGGAGGCCATGCTTTGAGACACACACAAACACACACACACACACACAACATACACAACCATTTAGCCCCATTAGTGGAAAGCAGAGTTGAACACCTTGTAGACTGCGAGGTGTGTGTCGATCGATGGAGGTTAAACCCAGGGTTCAAATATAAACAGAAGGATAAGTCACAATCAATAGCTCCTATCCCTTGGCAACTGGTCAATACCTTCACACCCCGACCCAGTCAAAGGAAAGAGAGAGACACACAGAGTTTCTATGTGCCTGTTTTGCGATAAGGATGTTAATTAATATATACACAGTCACACACACACCCGCACACACACACTAACACATTGCCCTGAGTTGATAACCTGTTAGCAGAGCTGTGGTAACTCAATAGACAGCTGCTCTGATGAAGAAGAAAAAAAACACAACAGTTCCTATTGATTTTCCTGCTGTGCCAGAATACCTTACACTGCTTACTCACTTTAACAAACGTCTATTCTCACCCACACTACAAACGACTATGAGTCACACATCTATAGGCCTGCGTATAGGGTTACTCAATCAAGGCGATTTCTGCTCAGGATATGAATCCCTGCCATGTTACTGAACGGATTTCTTATTTGCCATACGCATTCCTGGTCTTTCTCCCTTTTTTTTTCTCCGCACCAAGCCAGGAACTACACCCCTACAGTAGCGGGCCCAAAGTGCAAGGAAAAGAATATTATTCCTTGTGTGAGCGTGCATGTGTTGATGTGGTGTGTGTGTTCGTCTCAGTGCTAAGCCATAGAGGAGATGGACTCCATATGCAGAGTGTTTTCACAGCCCTGAAGGAAATCATGACCATAGCAGAAAACCCACCAGCTATTCCACTAAGGTCTTATTTGTCTGTGTCTTTGTGTGCGTGCATCTTGTGCGAGGGCACGGTGTGTGTGTGTGTGTGTGTGTGTGTGTGTGTGTGTGTGTGTGTGTGTGTGTGTGTGTGGGCCTGTGTACATTATTTGTCTAAGCCTGTGTGTGTTCCTTGAGCAATTTTTTTTCAGCATTGGCACGCACAGCGTATCACACCCACTTCTCTGCGAACAGGACAAAATAAAAATATACCTCCTGTTAGCATGCAAGGATTGGGGAATGTGTGCTACTATGTGTGTGTGTGTTTGTGTATATGCTTCCAAGGGTGATGAGTGGGCGTCGGCAGGGTGTCTTTGGCGTGTAACCGCTCAAAATAAGGGCTCTCCTCTCCAGAGGGTGCCGTTGGGTACAAATGTGGCCACACACACTCAACAATTATAAATCTGTGTTCATATACTTTTAAGGCCAAATTTGATTCGTGATATTGATGTAAATTAGGGTTTGATCTGAGTCTGAGCCTAAGATGACATATTAACTATTGAGCTATTAAAACACAGATCAATCAGACTGAGAAAAGGAAGAAGAAGACACTGAAGAGAGAAGGTGATCACTTGTTAATTAACTATTCTTTCAATTTGGACTCTCAGATAACAGTTTCAGAGTCTCTCACCTACCTTTTGTTCTTTGTACAACTTGTCCCAGCTATCTGAAGACGGCATCGTGGGAGAGCGTCCTCATTCAGTTCTCAGTCTTGCCTCATTGTAGAAAACCCAATCTACCGCCATTCCAACCTAGACACGAGTCCAGAGGAGATTGGTTGATTGTTTCTAATGCGGGCTTTATCACTGCAATAAAGTTGGGAGCCGGGAGTTATCAGTGATGGCAGGCCAGCTAATACAGCTCAGCCTGAGCCAGGCTAATCATTTACAGCGGCGATCTAAGCAGGGCACACGGCTCTATTAGCCCACTAGCATCATAAGCCTGATTAGTGAGCGCTTCCTAGTTTGTCGCCTGTCTGTCTGTTTGCTTGTCTGTCTCCCGGTGGACAATGAGGCTTTGGGGAAGAAGGTTTCTGGGGGATGCGTAGCTGGGCAATTGTGAGAAAGCAGCCAAGAAGAGAGAGTGGATGAAGTGCTGAGTGTGAGGATGAGACAAGAGATGCCAGAGGAGATGGGGCAGAGTGCCAGTGTTGGGCAAATGAGACATTTATGATTTAGGGTGCAGGTCTGTTGGGGTGCGATGAGTTTAAAAAGTGTACAGACGTGCAGGACATGTGTGAGATATGAACTTGTCGGAGTGCCAGAAGGGAAAAAAACAGGCATCAGTGATTACCTAAAGAGCCGTAGACTCAGAAGACAGACGGTCTTTATGATAGAATCAATAACCATTCATGGTCGGCTGCTCTGGAACCAGCAGTTTTTCCTCTAACGCACACAGATCAATACAGGTGATTATCAAAGTTAACCCTCCACTCTCTGACTCTGATCTTCAGTCTGTGGACTGCAAGACATGTAGCTCAATATCTTTAGATAATGTGCTGAAGATTAAAAACACGTACAGCCAGGCAGAGCATCGACTTTAAAGCTAAAAGATGTTGGTTGGATACTGTTCTCATAAAGGGTGGAATGACTCAAATTGAAAATACTTTTCCCACTGACACAAAGTCCCACAATGACTCTCACCAAAAAAGGAGCTCCGTTCTGCTTCACTTATACTTTCTTCTTTCGAAAATAATGAGGAATTCTTGAGCATTTTGTTGGACCCGCCCCGTCACATTTGTGTGTGTTATTTTGTGTTTTGTATGATGATGCCCTTCTTGCCCTTGGTTGACTCTATGTATAAGGTCAACCCCTCTCTCTCATTAGTCCTGACCCTCTGCAACCTCCTCTCATCTCCGGTGACACATGGGTCAAACCAAACACACTAATTACGGAGAATTGTAGGTGGAGAGCGTTAATGTTTATGAGCAACAAAGAGGCAAACAATAATTAAAGCTGGAGTAAACAGCAGACTGTGACAATGCCTCATAATTCAGCTTTTCACACCTCACAGTGATCATAATGCTGGATGCTACAAGAGGAACTCCATCAGGTAGTCAGAAAATCTGGCGATATAACAACAGGTGGGCGGGGGTGTGAAACTTAGATGGTCTTTATTGATATGAAAAAACACACCAAAATACCAAACACACAAGCAGACGCTGCACTGTCAAATTTCTAATTTCCCGTGCAAACCGTTTGCCCTGTGTCCGCCTTACGTCTACACTGCCAGACACACACAGAGACGGAATCCAACAGCACACATCAGAACACATCTGATTCTCTTTATCGCCACTGCTTCTATTTCACACTGATCCAAAATAGACATACTTGGAGGAACACAAACAGATTTACACAAGCGCACACAAAATCTATCTCTGATCCAAAATACCTCCAGAACAAACAGAAAACAATTCCAGGCTTCTTTCTTTTTTTTTCTCCCTGCGAGAGCTCAGCCGCCAGCCAGAATGGGTTACATGGCAAAATGGATTGAAAGTAGTAGTGATAGGCCTAACCTAATACTACAACTACACTGAACACACACACACACACACACACACACACACACAGTACATGTGACAAATATGGACATTCATGCCTATTCAATAAGCTCCTAAACCCCTGATGGCATACTATTGAGTGACATGCGGAGAAACAAAAATATGAGGAAAAGAATAATAGAGTATGACAGAAGGGTTTTGCAATTCAAAGTCACTCAAAAGCAATGTATATTGTACCAACTGAATCCAGAAATTCTCTTCCAAGTCCGCCCAAAGATTTTGAATATCATAACAATATTCTGACACAGTATGGTGCCACTAAACAAAAGCGTATGGTTGGCGGCAGAAAGAGAAAAGGAGGTAAGGAGAGAGAGAAAGGAAGACAGAGAGGGGCTAAGATAACGAACCATTAAACTTGGCACCGCTGTCCAAAATCCTGAGGAGAGAGAGATAGAGCATCTTTAAACACTGTCATTTGACTTTGAACAAAGTGACTTTTGAAGTGAAAGAAGCCGTTTCCCCCTTTTTTCCTTTTTTCCCTTCCCTCCACATTTTAATGCTCCCTGCTCTATCATGTAAATCCCCATTCAAATTAGTTGGGCATTAGAGCCCTCAGCAGTAATGTCAGAGAGACTGAATGAGATGGGGGACTTAAGCACCTAACGAACAATGAAATTCCCAAGCCTTGGGACAGGACAATTAAGAAGCAGGCTTAGCCAATGATGAAAATTTATTGCTATCTAATACATATTTCTATTTTCTGAACACTAACCAATTTGAATGTGATTAAGGGGGGTGGGGCGCTTCATTAAAGAGACGCTGGCTCTCAGAGGTCGCTGGGAGAGGAGCCTTTTGATGTTAAATTACAAATACGGAGGAGAAAGGCACTGCCATTGTCTTTTTGGGGTCCGAGTATTGTTTTCTGTGGTTCCCCTTAAACGGGTTAGTTAACCCCTCGCTGTCCAAGAGAGATGCTAATATGACGGGCCTGGGGGAGAAAAAGGAGGGGGGCAGGAATGGAGAGGGCTTTTTAGTGGGATAATAGACAAAATAAATGCCTTAGCGTTTATTCCTTTCATCAGAATGAAAGCATCCATCCATTCATTGTTTCCTCCTTTTTCCTTGTGCATCAGTCTGTCTGTTGGCCGCGCTCACAGTGGGTGTCTTTGGCTCTGTTAGAGCCACTTGCACAGGAAGCGCTTGTGAAAGGAAAAGAACAGAAGGAGTAAAACTAACAAGACCATTAGAAAACAATTCAATTCATAGCAGATTCACAGTTATGCTGCCAATAAATTCTAAGAGTTATTCAAACTTGCCAAGATGTATTTTTATTTCAGAAACCTCAGATGTGATATAGAGTGACAGATATTTTATTAATGTATTTATTTTTTGCAAGAACTCATCTAAAGTCTAAATGACACATTAGTCAAGTTGAGTTTATGGACTTGAAATTGTCTGTAATGTTTGTTGGTGCTACAGTTCTCACACCGGTCCATTACATCACCCACATGATTTTTTTCAAATAATAAAATAGAGTATGCTCAGGCCCACACTGCACAGTGTTTTCTGTCCAAACCAGTGACAGGAGGGTGCTGGTGGGCCAGCAGGAGTAAGAGGAGAACCCCACGACAAAAAATATCCAAGCTGAGAGCCAAGGCATCACTGTCACGTTGTTTTTAGCCAGATATGAAGCTCTGGGGATGGCTTACCAGAATACTCTGAGGGGGGAGAACAACGCATCTTTTGTTATTTAACTGTCCTGCTCGGAGAGAGGGCTCATAATTCGGGTCGTGGACGCGAGCAGCAAACTGTGCATATATCTTCTTCCCTGCAACACGCACCAGGGCCAGATTAATTTGTGTTAATGGATGCGTTCTCAGGCCTAGTTTGGAGGGGATAAAGGACATTTTCATTAACTTTCTTTATATTTAATGTTCAATTAGTTGCGGGTATAACCGGACCATAATCAGATGGAAATATGGGCAGGAATTAATGCCCCGGCAGGAAGAAAGAAAGACCAAGGGATTGGTATGCACCCAATGAGCTGAGTGCAGATGTGTGTGTGTGTGATGTGTGTGTGTGTGTGTGTGTGTGTGTGTGTGTGTGTGTGTGCGTGTGTGTGCGTGTGTGTGTGCGTGTGTGTGTGCGTACGTACGTGTGCGTACGTACGTGCGCGTACGTGCGCGCGCGCGTGTGTGTGTGTGAGTGAATGAGGGTACGTGTGTATGTACGCTTGTCTTCATGAGGGTGTAAAACCCGATGCTCAGCATGCATAGTGTTACAGTACAAAAAGTATTAAATCTCATAAATATATTTATAGAGATTAGCGGAGATATTTACATGAATACACAAATATGTGCTGTTGTGTCAGGAGCGATGCCGGCGGGGAAAGAGAGAGAGAGGAGGTTTACAACAGCATAAAGAGAAAATGAATGACACGGAAAATAGAAAAATCAAACGCTTTATTGTGTGGGTGAGGCATGCTTTTATCATCCTGATAGGCAGTGTTTAGTGGTGTGTGTGTGTGTGTGTGTGTGTGTACGTCTGTGACTGATGCGGCGTGTTGTGTTGCATGTCACGCTGAATGATAGGATTACTCATTTTCCCCTTAGCAGAACACAAATCACTCTTTTATCCGCCATCATTGAATCTTTCCAGGGTTAAGTGTTTATGTTCACAGCTTCTCACCGTGCTCGGTGTGTGTTTGTCTCTTCTGCGCATTCTGTTTGTGTGTTCGGCAGAATATTCCTCCAACCTTCAGCTGCAAAGTGAAATGGCAGAAACTGAAACTGAAAAAACGGTGACATCTTGTCTCCCTTGTCTACAGAACTGAGTGGGTGCATGTCTTTCTATATCACACACACACACACACACACACACACACACACACGCCAACACTAAGCAGTTTGCAGGCTCAGATGTGGAAGTAAACAGAAGAAATGAAGAAATGAAAGGGAAAAAAAGCAGAAAAGAGAAACACTGAAAAGGGAGCGCTGCATACATGTGTGTGGGTGGGTGGGTTGTGTGACTATTCATGTGTGTATTTGGGGGTTGTGGGTGAGATATGAGGTCACTGTCTGGGGATTCATGGCCTGCAGTCCTGCATAGCACACCATGAAGACGATGACGACAATTTATTCTTCGCATGAAAAGATCATGTGAAGGATTTCAGTCTTGCTGCTTCCTGCCGCGCTCACTGAGGGCTAAATAGGCCAGACCTTGACGTGCAGATTTTTATTCCACCTTGTGCACTCCAAGACTCTAACACTGTAACTCTAACTCTAATTCCTGTCTAGAGGTGGTTTAAGTGGAGGTTGTGACAGGGGCATCCCCTTTTTGATACCACTTTGTATCCTGTTTTATGGTCTCAATCTGCTTTGCTGCTTTTTGACCACATCTCCCTCTTACACACACACACACACACACACACACACACACAGACACACACAGACACACACACACACACACACACACACACACACACACACACACACACACACACACACACACACACACACACACACACACACACACAGACACAGACACACAGACGCGCGTGCGGATAGTTCTATGCAGGTTAGTAGGTTAGGAGGAAGTCAGATTGAGAAATACATGTATGAAGTGAAGGCTGCTACAGTATAATCAGACATGATGCCTAACCACAGTTTGCAGTAATTGTGGGACTTTGTACACAGTGAGAGAAGACAGAAAATAGTCTGCAGTCAGAGAGGTCATGAGGACATCAAGGGGTCATCTGTCAACGGTGTGCTTGATCACTTTTTTATATCAGATTTGAAATGTGTAAATGTTCAATCTTTCATGAATAATAACAGCCAGGATAAGAATCATTTGTGGCTTTTCTGCCAAATGCTCAGAATTTCCTATTTCAAAAAATACACAGCTTCCAGACATCAACCATATTCTACTAATTTATTCACCCATTCAGTGACTGGAATACTTTCTAGTTTAACAAGGACAGCAGAGGGATGATTTATCTTCTAGAGAGAGAGAGAGAGAGAGAGAGAGGAAGACAGATAGGGGAAGCAAGACATCAACAGACTGCACCCACAAACTGCTTGAATGCAATGTGCTCCACTTTTGAATTAATTGAATCAACATATAAAAAAAATTATTCTGATAACACTATGTGTATTTCATTAGTCCTTCATGTCTGTGCCACAATAAGCTAGTTATAGCTTCAAATAATCTTTAGTCATAGTCAATGAAATTTTTTGCCATAGTGAATGAAAAGTGAATTTACAAATCCAATGTCCCCTCTGCTTGTATTGGCTTCAGTGTTTGTGCACTCCATCCAAGTGAATTCCTTTCCTACTTTCAAACAATTTCATGCTCCAATTCCAAAGCCTACTGCTTCAAAGATAACGGGGGGAACATGGAGGAAATTCTGATCATTTGGTTAAGATTCCCTCTGAGTTCATTAGCTGCACGCATTAATTAAAAACAAACAGGATAAATTGACCACAAATGGAATTTTGGGTGAAATCTTGTCAGCAATCCAATAAAGACGTGAAAAAAAAATATCATTTCAATTACAGTGTAAGCTGTCTAAAGCTGGGGTCAGATCTGCCCCTCTCCATTGAACTTCAGGGCTTCCCAGGCTCTGTCTTGGTGAGAGCATCCAGGGACTTGAACACAGACGATTACTGAGGTAATTTGGCTGAAAGCCCACTTGAATTGGCCCAGACCCTCGATACTATCAGCTTCACAATTAACCAACAAAAACAGATAACCTCCAAATCTCTGCAAGCCGTTGCAGCTATAATAGCTCACTGGTCCTTCCCAACACACGCACACTTCACAGACACACGCACACATACTGTACATACACAGATACAGTGCAGAGGCACACACAGTTACACACAAATGCTCGCGCAAAAACCCAAATACACTGCAGGGATTTCTGTCCAATTAACATGCATGCAAAGCAATTTAGAACCCAACAAGATGTTTTTGTCTGACTGCTCCAGGGTAATTTAGCACTTCTGTTTCCACACAAGCCTGCCATGAAGGGAGGGGAGCAAGAAGCGAAGAGAGGTTAGAAAAGTGGAATGGATTTCTTGATTAAAACTGGCCTTTTTCTCCCTCTCTCTGCGTACAGAGGCGTGAGGCTGCGGCTACACACACGCAGCAAACATGCAGCGAATCCATATGCCCTAATACAGAGGCAGCATCATTGTTAATTTCCTTTGTTAGCCGCCTGCTCCCATGGCCGATTTAATTTGTGGTGGTGTTTTAGTGAGCGGTGGATTGGAATTGAATTAACAGACATTCGTTCACTCGAACATTCCTCTGTCCCCGTCCCGATGTGTGTGTCACTTTTACATATTGTTCAATAATTGGACTTAGATTACTATTGATGCGAATGCATGATCACACTGATGCCTCTCTGCAACAGATGTCCGGAGATGGTTAGCTGCATGACGTGGTTTCTATAACAGCTCGACATTCGTGCCTAAATTATTTCTCAGAAACGTGGTGAAAGAGGAGCCTGGAAAATGCACAAGGAATGTTTTTCGAAAATAACAAGCACCTTTGGTTGATGCTTTTATCTTTTATTTGGCATCACTTTCACTCACTCCAACGCCCCTATCCGTCTCGGTTTCTCTCAATCTCTCTCTCTCTCACACACACACACACACACACACTTTTGGCTTACTCACCTTCTTCGCTGCAAGGCAACTGTTCATACAAGAGCAGTAAACAGATGGAAGTGACAGGTGAGATGTGAAGATTGGACTGAGGATAGAACATATAAGACAAATACTGTGAAAAAGAGCAACATAAATGAGCCTCCCACCTTCACAACTCCCCCCCCCACCCCTCTTTCTTCACGTAATTAAACCTATAGTCAGTTTCAATTAGCTAGCCTTTCTCCCTGTGCACGCCTTTATGCAAAAAATAATTAGTCAATTAGCCAATTAACATGTGAGCAGGTCTTTGTGTTAACGAGGCTTTTACAAGCTGTGGCAACCCGGCAGTAATGGCAGACAGGCAATAGACGCCATGGGACTAGTTTACACTACGCAGATTCTACACTGCTGGGCTGCTGGCATACAATCCTGGCGCACATGCAGACACTCACACACACACACACACACTGTACTCTGCTCTGAACTCCTAACTCATACTCCACGCAGCAGATGGACTTGCTTGCTTATTTTACCCCAGTTCAGTGATTAGATGTCTTTCATTAGGTGAATCAAGTGTGTTGGGACTGGACTGGAGTGAAGCCAGCAGTCACTGTAGTAATGTTGCTGTATTGAGGCCCACCCCTGCACTCTGTTCCCGCTAAAAGTCCTGGCCCTTCCTCTATTAGGCCCAGACCACAAATCATCGAAGTTTATTTTTACTGCGCATTGTACACAGACACACATCTCCCTCCCGAGTCACATAATACGCATGCCCTTTCTTTCTAACTCTCACACATAACTATGCACCGACAGAAACTAGGCGCACAGTTTGGTTGTATCAGCGCGCGTCTGTTCTGTGTCTGTGTATAAATACGGCCCAGAGACAGCAGTAATGGCTCCTGCTTCAAATAAACATAGAGCAGAGAAGCCTCCCATCCCTGCTTCCCTCTGACCTAAATCACGGCTGGACGGACACCCCACTTCCTAACGCTGGACGTTCTCAAGGAGACCAGCGCTACGCTACTACATCAGCGTGTGTGTGTGTGTGTGTGTGTGTGTGCGTGTGTGTGAATAAGTGAGAGGGCGAGCACGTCAGCGAGGCAGAGAGGGTTTTGATATATTCCACATGTTGCTTGCAAACCAGACACAACAACTCCTCGGCATACGGAGGAGTATTATGAAAAAGAGAGGAGACGGGGAGAAGTTTCTGCTGCTGAGGAGAGGGAGTTATCGTGGGTATTAAATGGTGGGGTTAGGGTAGAATCAACACGCATGCTTTTAGGAGAGGAAAAAAAGAGGAAATGTGTGAGATGCTGAGAGGTTTAGTGTGCTGAGGTAGCGGGTAGATTAGGAGAAAGGAGGGCACAGAAGAAGAACAAGAAGAAGAAGAGAGGTCACAGAGGGTTCACGTAAAAACAGCCCTCTGATCACCAAAACAGCTCCCAAAAAAGAACCTGTCATTTTAGGCTCAACTCACACATATACACACCTACCCACACGCACACGCACATGCACACACACACACACTTTGTGCTGGTAGCGGAGATCTCTCTGTCAGTAAAGAGCGCCTGGCCTCCTTGAGAACGTTTATTTTCCCGTTCCGTCAATCTAAACAATCCCTTAAAAGGGATCGCAGATGTTTATAGGCCTTCACAGAACAAATGCTGCCTTTCTGACCTGCAGATACACACACACACACACACACACAAGCATGCAAATATATACACACACACACTCCCCCCAGCGGATGAAACAGAGGCAAGTGCTTGTAATGAAGACACACGCTATGAAGGAGAAAGGCAGCAGACTGAACCAAAGTAAGCAGCAGCCACAGCTTAGTTTCACCGACATAACAAACACTCCACATGCTCTCCCACATATCCTATTTTGGGACACATTTTAAGTGTAACATATAGGTGAGGATTTATACTTATGGGCAAAAAAATACATGGATTACAACTTTTTTCAACCTGATCAGATAAACATGAACATATCCAGAAGTCTTCACAGAGGAAATAGGAGACGAAGTAGAAGACGAAGTAGAAGACGAAGACGAAGACGAAGACGAAGAAGAAGAAGAAGAAGAAGAAGAAGAAGAAGAAGAAGAAGAAGAAGAAGAAGAAGAAGAAGAAGAAGGGAAGGCTGTGTGCCTGTGTATGCGTGTTTGCCTGTTTTTTTAAAGGCTTGTTAAAAAGGCTGCCCGCTCTGCCTGGGCTCTAAAGCCACTCAGACAAGCAGTGTTTTAGTGTAAACACACACAGTGGTTTTCCCCTTACATGGCCATGTGCTGCCAAACTGTGTTTGTGTGTGTGTGTGTATGTGTATTGGGGATAGGTGATTATGGTCATTATTAACCTGCTCGGGATGTGTGTGTGTGTGTGTGTGTGTACTGGACTGAGCTCATGTTCCAGAACAATGTTGTTTATATAGTGCCAGGTATTTTATGTCACTGACGCTGCACCACTCTAAAGGGCATATCTTTCATCTCACACACACCGCTGTCCGCTGTAAGTTCTTTGTGGTTTAGGTTTATTCACACCCAAAATATCCATTTAGCAGAAGAGGAGAAGAGAGAATGGTATTTTTGAATGCATCAACTTTCAAGCTGCAGAGGAGCGTCGGCACTCTAGTGAGCTTTGAAGGACAATGCCTTATCCTCTGGCTCTCATTCACACTTTGCGCCAGTGGTCAAATAATTTCCAAATTGGTGACTTAAAAAAAAAAAAAACTTTATCCGGGATTCTTTGTGATTGCTCCGACACTTTCCCGTTAGTTCATTAGTTCTATCTGAAGCCATATACGGCAAATAAAGAAGTTTGAGTGTTTTTATAGCCTTAAGACAGTGCAGTCTCCTATCAGAGGATAATGTGTCTTTATGATAGTGACTATTATAACTTTGGGCAGTCAGGCAGGGACACAGGGGAGTGTGAGGGGTTGGGGTGGGGGTATTGGAGGGGGGTCCCCTAAGTCTTGGTAATGAAGCTCAATCCATCTCTCCTTCACACACACACACACACACAGACACACACACACACACACACACACACACTCTCTCAAATTGTCCAACTCAAAAGGCTCTGAGGGCAGCGAACACTGTGATTACGACCGGCTGGCCATGAAAAATTAACAGGTTTATCTCTTTCCCCTCTCTCTCGTTCTCTCTCCTCTGTGTCTCTCTGCCCCTCTCTTTATGGTAGTACTCTTTGTACGCCCCCACCCCTCCACCCCCTCCCCCCACCCCCGTTCTGTCCATCTCCACTCTTCTCTACCTCCAGCCCAGCGATACTTTTCCAATTTTCCTTCAGTGTCTCCCACTGAGCCCAGGGGAGGACTGGGGGAGAATGGAGCTGTGATTAAGTTGATACATTCTAGATAATAAAAGCAGAATGGCTATCATACTCTCCTCTCTCTTGTACGCAAGAGCGCTTGAGCCCCTCCACCGCACCCCGCACGCCCCTTTTCTGTCTCTGCTTTGGGCAGTTTGGACACTGATAGACGAACCACATGTAAGGACAATGGCTGGGATACGACGGTGCGAGGAAGAGAGGGAATCGCTACGGATACATACAGACGGTTTCCTTCCCGTCTCATTGCTTGATATCGTGCATTACTGCAGCACCGTTCCACTTGGCCGTGTCACACATGTTAGACTCGGGAGGAGATAACGCTCAAGTTCTGCTATCAGCTCCAGCTTCTGTCTGTCCTGTCCTGTTTTATTCTCTGCTTTTAGTCCTTGTTCTGCTTCACAATCTCTGTCTGACTATGTCAGTAATGCAATATTCTGTGTATGTGTGTTTGTCATCAGTTCCCACATTGTTGACACTGTTAACCTGTCTAATGGCGGCAGTCAGTGACGTTTATTCCGGCACCTCGGGTGTAATAAGTGCCTTGTTGACACTGTGCTGTCTGTGAGCTCAAACAGGCTTTTAAGGATGAAAAAAGTGTAATTTAGGACAATGACACTTGTAATATTGCTAAAATTACAGAACAAGTCTTGCACATTTGTGTCCCATGGCGTCCTGCTTGGGCTTGGTATCATTAGAAATTGTTTATGTGTTCATGCAGCAGAGCCAAAAGAGAAAAAAAAACTTAGTTTTTATGTTTGATACCCAGTCCTTGGTCCTTGGTAAACAGTGCTAAAAAAAAAAGCCTCAGTATTTACAGGATGAGATTTACATGAACACTGTTAAAAGTGTGCTTTTATATAAACATACACAGACATCTGACACCGAACAGAAAGCACAAGGACCTCTTGAATTTCACCCAGACTATCCACAAACCTCCAGAATATACAGTAAATATTTATAAATACACAAGCATCATGGTTTAGCTCTGTGTTTCTGGCACATACATACGCCTACCTTTACACACACACGTATACGAGGCCCACAATTACAAATACAAAACTCAGTGACCTCGACATTTATGGTTGGTTCAGTCTTTTTTATGTTAACATCTAAATATATTGATTAATAATATATTGATACTCATCACCCAGGAAGAGCCCCTCAATATTGACCTACTTAGACCTAAATGGCACAAGAAGTGGCCTCGACGCTGCCGCTAAACACAAATGTGCACATGCACGCGCATGTGTGCGAAAAGTGTCCGGTAAAAACAGTCAGAGGGGAAACGGACAGTCGAGTGCTCTTCTGCCAACGGAACACTTTGTTCCTCCGGAACGTAAACATACTGATTTATCTCAACAGCTCTCTTCAAACACGGCCGCCTCTCTTCCTCTCCTCCTCTGCTCTCTTCTGCAACCTCTCTTTCTCTCCAGCTCAATGGCCTGCTGCACCCCGCTGCCCTCTCTCACTTTGGGAACTTGTGATGTCTGTGTTAACGCTCACAAACACTGGCGGCCCTGATCGCCTCTCTCTCTCTCTTTCTCTCTCTCTCTCTCTACCTCACCTCAGTACCGTTCCCATGCAAAAATGAGCTTGTCCTCTCAAACGCTCAAAGCCGTCACACCAGCCCCTGCACGAGGTGGAGAGATACTGAGAGCAGCGTTGGAACAAAATAACAAATCAAGCGCTACACACTGAGGATGACCAACCTCTTTAGCTGGCATGCACTCGTGCTGCCCTTTTCCCTCCTCTCCTTTTCTTTTACAGCTCGGCTAAATACACGCGGCCTTCTTTTTTCTTTCTTTTCTCTCTCAGGATAGAAGTTTGATGGCTTACACTGATTCCGACGTCACAGCCAGACTGACAGTTGACATTCTCTCTTCTTTAAAAACCTGTCCTTCTGCTTTATTTCCCTTGCTCTGCTCAGATTGCCAGACTATTGTCAGAGGTATAGCACTGGGGAGGCAGGGAGGGGAGGGAGGGAGAGATAGCAGCGTTCGTAGTCCTCTGATTGTGTGATTTCCGGGTTTTGGGGTGAGTGGAATGGAGGTAGAGCAAAAGTGAAAGTGTTTGGAAAGAATAAAATAGACAAAAAGTATGATAGAGCAAAACGTGGATAATAGTTGTCACTTGCTCCAAGTCTGCCTCCTGTTTAGGCCTGCTACACAAAAACAGATGCTGAATATCAGCACTGCAGCATAATAACAGTGACAGTAAGTCAAAGTAACCTCCCCCCACCTAGTGTTACCTTCTGTGTACACTGTTTACATCTCTTATCACTTCCTCTGCTCTTTTGTTTGCCTTCCACCTCTCACAAGGACAGGTTTCCACAGCAAAAGACAGTGCTCTTGTAATTGAGTTTGTCCATGTGGAAAAACAATACAAGCCAGAAAAATACTTAATGCCTGGTATTTTGTATACATGTCAGATCGCATGAGTGTAAGTTTAAATTGGGACCGTTTGTGCATTGTGTGTGAAAAAGAGGGAGAAGAGTCGAGGAGAGAGGAGGCAACGGGGGGAAAAAAGACAGCGATGAAGTGGCACGTTGCTCAAATGCTCTACACATGGACAGGAAACGCTTCTTCAGTTTTATCTTCAGTAAGCGATACAGATAAATGTATGTGAGACTGTGTTTGCACCAAACAGATGATATCTCTAACTGTATTATCTATATAATCTATGAGAATGTATAATCTATGACAATCTGTGAGTGGAAAGTACAGTTACTCCATAAGAAGAAGAAGAAGAAGAAGAAGGAGAAGAAGAAGAAGAAATGTTTTATTGATCACAGAAGGGAAATTTAATTTTTTCACGCTGTTGTTATTTTTACAAATTACACACACAAGACCAAAATACACACTCATGCACAAACAGGAAATACACACATGCATTATATATAATATATATTATATATAGCTGTCAGCAAGGGGGCTGCCCATAGACAGGCATCACAAGCAGTTGGGGGTTCGGTGCCTTGCTCAAGGGCGTAGAGGCAAACTAGCACCTCTCCAGCCACCAGTCTGGAGGGACTTGAACCAGCGAGCCTCCAGTTAATTATTGTACTTAAGTACAATTTTGAGGTACTTTACTTAAGTATTTACTTTTAAAGTCAGATGAAATGAAAAATGCTTTTTTAACCCTTTTCGATCACACCCCTAGTCATATTATGCACCAATTTAACAATATATGCAAATAAAAAGAATTTATTCGTATCTTTCTAAATCAATCCTTTTTTCTTCATATAAAACAAAATATGAAGTGTGCTTACGTAAGCTGGTACCAACCAATTTCAACCAATTATACCGCGACAGCCATCCATCAATCAATCTGCAGCTTTTAGTGAGAAGGGAGGTGTGTGTGGCGCCACAGTCCTCTGTAGCTCTGTACACCCTACACTTTCTTGTGGTCCAATCAAATGCGTGGGATTTCATTTACAGCCTTCTTGTGACTGTACACTGCTCAAATATTCTGTTTCACTGAGGAAGTCTCACATTACAAAAGCTAAAGGAGTGTCACTGGGACTTTTAATGTTTCTTTATACGTCTGCATAACTACTTTTTAGACAGTAGTATTGTATTTTTTACTCTAATAAATGTTTTTGTTACTAGTTATTTTGCAGATCAAGATTTGTTTAATTCAAAACATATGATTATCTAAAAAATATGGTGAATTATTATAGTTTGAAATACTCAACGGCATGGCTGAATTAATATGTCTGGGGACTTTTGAGGAAAATATTTGTTGTTGGACCCTGAACCCAGGGAGCAACAGTGTGAACTAAAACTATGTTTTAAAGCAAGATTTTGACACACGGTTCCTCTATAAGATAAGGCCACAAAGATTGGGTATAATGCAGGACCATAGACTGTATAAAAGAAGTGGATGTAGCATAGAGGCGTAACAATGTGTATCCCTCCCCAGTTCCACCCTCTTGTCCAAATACTGTCACTTGTGGCTCCAAAAAAAACAAGATGGGGCCGAACCAAATGCCAAAGGGTTTTGTTCCTGTAAGGGAGTATTTTCCCTGTGACATTATCACTTTATCTGGATCTTTTCAGGATCTTAGTACTTCCACCACTGTGTGTGAGATTATCACTATTTTGTGTTTACTTCGCTTTATTATTGTCAATTTATACAATGCAGAATTTAACCCAATGTGGAAAAGCTCTCATTCTTCTCTCATTCTCAGTCATAAAATAGCATGTAATCCTCTACCACAAAGAAAGTAACTTATTACATGCCTGTAATAACAGAGGCATTTAAAATGCATTAAATGACACACTTGTTAGTTAGCAGACACAATACACAAAGGGTTCCTCCCTACCAAAGATGTTACAACCATCAAACAAAAACTTAAAGCTCATAAGGGTTTATTTGAGAAAATAGTGGAATAACAATGTGGCATGAGAGGAATTAATCACGAAGAGAAAAAAAAAATAAAATAAATCACAGTTCTACTTTGTTTTGTCATTTGGTTGGTAATAAAAATGTAACCCTAATAAGAGGACACTGTATGGTTATATATCTGAGATAGTTGGAAAACATGAATATTATACTTGCTGAATAAAAACAAGCACAGTGGAAGTTGAAGGTTCAAATCAATGGCAGCAGAAAACCTCCCCTTTTTTCTTTTTTTCTGAAGAGGCGTCTGCCCCCCCCCAGCCCCCCTCCACCGCCCCTCTTTCCTCTCTGCCACTCGTCCGTCTGTGTGATGTGTTTAAGCCAATCCCATAATAAAGGATGCGGCCATACATATTCATGATAGAAATCTAGTAATTAGTAAACCCCCCCATGCACACACATACACACACGAAAGACACGGGCTTCATGCATATGTATGTCCTTGGCAAACAAAGGCAGTGGCAGCATGGGGCATTCTCTATTAACACACACATCCACGTGTGATGGCACAGATAGCAGCCCTGCCACTCACACACACATGTGCAAAACACATCTATGTGCATGTACACAGGCATACATGCTCTTATTGACACACACACACACACACACACACACACACACACACACACACACACACACACACACACACACACACACACGGCATGGTTGAGAGGGGAGGGGTTTCCCTCTCTCATCAATAGAGACCCTATAATTTCCTCCAGCTTGAAAAATAGCCTTAAATACAGACTCAGATCTGCACCGACTCCCAACTACTCGCTCATTCATTGTGTGACACGCACGCACGCACACACACACACACACACACACACACACACACACACACACACACACACACACACACACACACACACACACACACACACACACAGACAGACAGACAGCCCTGCATCACTATTGCATCACATTTAACAAAAGCAAGGGAGGCATATTTAAGAATCCAAACCCTAGTGGGATGCTGCCTCCTCAACTCCCACCTCTCTGCAAACACTCTTACACACACTCACAATCACACACTCCCTGAATGTTATCTCTCTCTGAACAAAAACAGCTGAATGCAAGTGAGAATTGGAACAATCAATGCAAAATGATTGCGTCATGTGAAGTGTGTCTGTTGCTTTGAACCTAAAGGGTCGGGGGGGTTTAGCTTTTGTGGAACAAGGGTTTTATGCCATCTGACATCCTGAGCCTTCCTGCAGAGAAGTTTCGATCCAGTTTTGCTGAATTAGATGATACAAAGACAAGGGAGACAGGCGAGGTGAGGAATTAGTTATAGGTGACAACAAGCTCAGGGAGAGAGGATTTGACAAACTGACAGTGAGAGAGAGAGAGAGAGAGAGAGGGGGGGAGGGGGGTCGGGAGAGTGAACTGATACTTAATGCAACATTTCTCACAAAAAAAACTCTTCTTTTTTAGAATATTTCCCTCCTATCCCAAGTAACTGTTTGACTCCCTGTTATGCTTGAGGGTGTCAATAGAGCTGCACTTGTCACTCTTGAATGTATACCTAACTCTCATGGACACAAAAGAACAAGAGATTGACAGATTTAATATACCTGCAAATAGTACTGAAATTTGAAAATAAGTGGAAATAGTGTCTCTGTTGGAATTAAAATCGCAACTTTCACAGAATAATCCTTGTATGTAATGAAACTTTTAAAAATCTGTGTATTGTACTATATAAAAGGTAGGAAAATATTACATAATAACTAATAACATTTATTGTAATTTATGACCAAAGATGAAGTTAAAGTTTGTTCTTACAAATGTATTACTATTAAATCGCATTGTTGGTTTGCCTGATCAAAACAGGTTGTTTTATTTTGAGTGGGGACAAATTTATGGCTCGAGCTGAGGTAAATATACACAAGTTGAATTAATTTAATTTAGTTTCACCGACCTGGTGAAAGAGAGGCCACGGAACAAAAACGATGCCAAACTTATTCCATCATTGCCGAAGAAAGAAGATGGCAGCAGGGAGCGGAAAAAGAAAAGGAAAGTAGGTCAGAAGGACTGCAGTGCTGCTGCACACCAGAGACAAATGGATTATTTCTTCACTTTGCAAAGGAAAAAAAGCCAGGACAGTGATGAATGAATTACAGTAAATTAATTAAAACATCTGGCATGGACTCTTCTCTAAATTTTGAAATGTGACAGTTTTTTTCTTCTCTGTAGGAGTACAAAGATGTTCCAGGCACTCACTCCTTTTTTTTTTTACTTAATGGAGTGATGCATGGTATACATGGAATTAATGTAGAGCTAAAACCTGAAAATAAAAACTGATCTCACCAAAGCCTGTCACTCATAATTCTGATTTTATTCAGAGTAAAACATGTGTGGTTAAACGCTGCCAACACTGTTGTACTCACATATACTTTATACATTTATAACTTTCTGCTAATTTAATTTCCTTACTCTCAAGGTCATAAAATCTACTCTCCACGGGAGGGACAAAGCTGTCACTAAGATTATAAAACATGAAAGGCAAATTTTGCCGGAGCACAGACAATGGAACTATCTGCGCTCAGGTAGCCACAGTCCAGTGAAACTATTTGAACAGCACCACCAGCTGCGAGTGCTCTCTGTCCTTATTATCACATCCTCAAATGTACGCACATATGCACGCATTTGCACACAGAGAACGGCCCAACGCTTCCTGAACAGGCTCATCTGAAGTTGTAATGGGTCAGGTATAAAGGGCTTTTTTGTGTGCATGTCAATCAGAGAAGTATGAAAGCCTATGAGCATGCAGAGAAAATGAGAGGTTTGCCACAAAGAAACATTCAGCCGCCTAAAATAATACCGCTCAACAGCCATTCAGAGACTCTCTCCCTTTAGCATATGAATCATAGTGAATAATCAAGTTTCTACCAGGGGAAAGGTCTTTAAATTAGATGGCAGCAGCATTGAGAGGTGCAAAACAGAATAAATAAGTAGCGATAAAGATCTGATGCTAGCTTTTTATTATGTCCAATGTGGTTTATAAAATATGAATACACCTGCAGCACGTTCACCAGACTCATTGACAAATTCAGAAGAAGTCTTGAATGTGGTACACACCTCTTAACATAAGTGGAGGGGTCAGAAAGCCCTGCTCCCCCACACCGGACACACAATGACCCCCCCATGTGGTTAAGTTTTTGGTTTGTGAAGTAAATAACGCCGGAAGAAGACCAAGCTGGAGAGAGAAAGAGATGTGGGAGAGGAAGAGGAGGAGGAGGAGGAGGAGGAGGAAATGAACTAAACTCTGGTAAACTGCACCTGCAGGGATCTCCTCCTGTGTATAATGAGAGTGTTTAATGAGTGCACACTGCTTAACGCCTCTGTGTGTGTGTGTGTGTGTGTGTGTGTGTGTGTGTGTGTGTGTGTGTGTGTGTGTGTGTGTGTGTGTGTGTGTGTGTGATAATTGAATAGAGACACAGTCTTCATTCCAGCCCCCAGCACCCGCACAGGGAAAATAACTCATGAATACATTTTGTGTGTCCGTTGCACATTTCTGTTGTTAAAGTTGCTCTCTCCTGTTCCTGGCGATGGGTATACAGTATAGAGTGCCCATTGACGAACTAGAGGAATAATATTGCAGTTAAGTGGTCTAATAAAAACAGGAAATATGAATAATTAAAACATATTACTTCATCTAAATGCAAGTGGAGTATAGCTCTGTGGCACGGAGGCCTAAATAAGCCACTCAGGCTGAGAATAAGCCTGTATGTTCTGGGAGTACTACGGGGCTTCCTGTAGGCTTAAACACACGGCTGCGTGTGTGTGTGTGTGTGTGTGTGTGTGTGTGTGTGTGTGTGTGTGTGTGTGTGTGTGTGTGTGTGTGTGTGTGTGTGTGGAGGAGGAGGAAATGCAATGATGTAAACAAAACGTGCGATGAGACAGATGATGCAAAACAGGAAAGCAAGGAAACGCCAGACAATGAACAAATAAAATTAATTGTGGGACAATTTAATGAGATGTTTATTGCATAGAAGAGACCAGGACATGAAAAAAATGGGATGTGAGAGGGGGAAAGAGAGAAAGAGGGAGGGAAGGGGGAGGTGGTGGAAGAGATGAGCAGCTCAATTTATCAAACCTCTTTGCTGAGGGAGACTAATTAATTTGTTTGTGTGATTGCTTTTCCACACAGTGCACATATGCACACACATATTCACCGGCATGCGCACACACACACACACACACCTAACCAACCTGACAGACCTTAGCGCACACAAAGTGACCAGATCTCTTTTATCTTTCTCTGTATTTCTTTTAATATCTGGTTTCCCCTCACTATCTCACTCTTTATTTCCTTGCCTTTTGTTTGGTTTTTCTCTTGTTAATATGCAAAATTAAGCCCCAGTCTCTCTCTGTGCTCTCCCTTGCTGTGCTCCAGAAGTTTGTTGAGTAAACTGCATTGAGGTGATTTTTCCTTTGCCTCGCGACAAAAGCAGAGTCGATCTAAACAGAAACTTGAACCTATCTCTCGCCTAATATCTGCTAAGACAGAAGAAGCACGAGGGGGAAAATGGGGAACTGCTGAACATGGATTTCACAAAATGAAGAGGATAAATTAACGGACTGAAAATTAAATACAATAAATCCAATATAAAGAAATGAGTCAGTTGCATTGGCCAGCATTAAAATATAATAGTTTGATTAAGGCATTTAGCAACTTGGCCCAGCAACCTGAGTGTCAGTGAGTAGTCTAACAAAGTAAATGTCACAAAGAATATTTTTTATGTATTTATTTACAGAATCCCTTGTCATGGTAATTTTAATATATACTGATAAATGAGAATAAAAGTGTTAATTATATGTCACCTTTTTATTCATTTATATAACAGGAACAACCGGTCCGTTTCCCTTCTCATGATGCAGATACCACGTTAGATTTCATACCTGAAATTTATAAATTTGTGGCTGGGCAGATCCTTAATGAGCAGTTTTCAGTGTTGCGCAAGTCATCTTAGGCCATTATATCTGGACGGTATACCCTTGTTTTTGGCCTGCCAGGAAAACAAGCTGTGTTAGCTTATAGTTACATTAAGATGACATTTTTAAGTTAACAGTAGCCTCGCTAACTTTGAGCAACAATAGTCCCACCTTTGTTTTGTGGTAAATATTGATACTACTTGGAAATTGGTTTGCTTTTGAGCTATTGTTGTATGACTACCAAACACGACTATCAAAATAAACAGTAAAAAATGGCTGGACCATTTTTGTGTCCAAGAGTGGTAGAGTGGTGGTAACGGATAGCTTCGTGGGATGGCATGTCCAAACAGGTTGTAGGCAGTTCATTTATCAGGCATGCTTCATACCTGTCTGGAGGCACATAAGCATAGGAATTTCATTAACAGCAATGATTTGGGAGGGGGCATTTCAACACACTTGTACAGATCAGGAGGTGCCTCATTTTTATTTCCTATAGGCTTTTTTCCACAGCAGATATTTTCACTTTTCAGGGTAGAAAAAAGCACCGGTGTGAATAATAATATTAACAATGGTTCTGTTCTATTCAAGTGTCCTAGCCCGCTATGACGTGACAGTGAGCCGGCATGCCCAATACCATGAAACCAAAGCAGCTATTACAATAATTACATTTACTAATTACATTTAGTTTTAGCCTAGATCTCTATACCTGCCAGTGATTTTACTCACACTACTTCTAATCTATTTCACACTGCATTCATGCATTATGGGACACATAATGCTATGGTGACAATCACAATGTTATACCATTAAACATGTTGTACCAGGCACAGTGTTTATGCTGTGCTACAGTACAGTACAATGGCCAGTAATGAAAATACAACACCAATATTATTTGCTCTCCTTGATAATGAAACTGTTTCATTTGTTGCCATTTACGAAACACTATGCATTCGTTTCACTCAATGACCTCTATGGCACATAGAGACAAAACGCAAATAATGTTTTCCAGATACAAACAGACTATAATTCTTTGCAGTAGGGATGTTTATGATAAACCGTTTGAAGGGACAGTATGCAAGTTTTAGTAGCATCTAGTGGTTTGTGGCAGGTGTCAACCAACTAAATTGCACAGTAACAAGCGTAGTTGCAGTAAACTCGAGTATCCTTCACTTCACCTGGTTCAGCACAGCGGCTTATCTGCTTGCGCTTCGTGTGGGTGTTTGTGTTCATGTGTGTGTATTTGTAGAAGCTCAGGCTGACAGAGAGCAGAGTGAATGCGCGCTGCAGCGTGATAATAAATTACATCAAAACATGAAAAAGTACTAATAAGTACCAGTAACGCCGGGGCTTATCAATACTACAATCTTTAATTATTTAGCACCGAGGCCCGTTTAATACCAGTTTTCAGAGCGCATCCCTTATTCCAGATAACGTAAAACGCGAAAGGCTGTCTGTTCTGCTCTGCTGTAGAAACATAGATGCAAGATGGCGGACTACGTGGAAGACAACCTGCTACCTATGTAGATATAAATGGCTTTTTCTAAGCTAAGGAAAACATAACAATTCTTAGTTTGGGGTGATTATACACTCATTAAAACATTGTATATTATATTCAATATCTGCCAATAAACCACCCTAAATGTTACACACTGTCCCTTTAACTGTGCTATCAGTCAGAAGAAATATCAAAAATGTTAAAACTCTGCAGGAAAATAGCTGGTCAAGGTCAGCCCACCTTCAGTGCACCGGAGTTGTTGCTAACATTGGGCTAACCGCCTTCCCTTTAATCAGCAGCTGGCTGATAAGCAAGTCACAGGAACTAGGCTTGGGTCTCCTCATGGGCCTGGAGGAGTTGTAGCATTTATTCACCGACAAACAAACTGCACACACACTGCACTGCCACGGTCACAGCTGGAACATTACTGCTGGCCCTTATACTCATCATCACACACACGCTCTCTCTCGCCCGGACACTCGCTAACGTTACGCCAAGCCTGCAATACACTGGCGGAAACCCAGTACACCACGGAGACACGCAGCTGATAACCCCACAGCTAAACTAACTGATTGGAGACGCAACATTGTGGTTGCTAACTCTCCCAGACGGGTGATTTGGGGACTGCCTGTTTTGAAAGATGTAACTTGTGTGTGCAGTGGGGTTATTGTTGCAGCTGGGCAGCTTATAAGGCTCACCTACGAGAGGTTAACGGTACGTTACCGCAGTGGTATCGAGTGCGGTACCCTTCCAAATATAGAAGAAATATATTGAAAAAGAAAAGTACTGTCCTACTCTGGTACTAAATATATTATTGGAGGGCACGTGTGTCCAGGTTTCCTGTGCCAAAATAAAGCACAGCTGTCGACTAAGAGATGAGCCTAAAACCAACTAGTCTGGGCAAGAAGAGAGAGATCAACCAATATATCAGTCAGCCAGGTCAAGGTTTCCAAAGAGACTAACTATGTAGGTCACTGAACACCCACCACCCGTCAAGCACGCAGACACATAAACAACCATAACACACACAATAACCAGCTACCAGCAACTCCACAGCCCTTTAATCCTTTGCAGGTGACTGCCGTGTCTGCTGGTTGGGGAGGAAGAGCCGTACAGAGGAAGCTTATTTGAAACAAGAGAGGGTGATAACGTATTTTAAGGGAAAACTGCATACGCACAAAACTGATCTACGGATTTCAATTTTGTAGTTTCTAATAAGGTTACTAGTTTCCGTTTTTTAGATGATGATAATGATGGTTACATATCATACCAATAAATGGTATTAAACTATGTACTGGCATGTGGTTAATAATAACATTTTTGTATGAACTGCAGCTGTGCAAGTGGGTGTGTGTGCGCTGTGTGATGAATTCATTTTAGTGGAAAGTTGGCTGCGGGCATAAAATTGTGGCTCTGAACTATGGGTTCATTGTCACATTAGATGTAAAAATATTCAGATTTAGCAGGTGTGCCAAATGGTGTTGTTTATAGTGACAGGTGTTGGTGATTTAACCCATGACTTTTTACCCTCACCTGGCCCATTCAATCAGGAGAATAGCTTTTTCTGTGTAATCTTTTGAAATGCTGAGAAGTTAAAGCCTGAATGTTTGGCCTGAATGTGTCTGAAACACACATGTTTATAGGTGATAAGCAAAGACCGAGTGTTAAACTCTTGGCAAGCCTGGGCAATGTTGCAAACACTAAAAGAGAGAGGAAAGACACAAATATGCACATAAGCTTGCACCTGTCTGGACAAAGCTGGTGGGTTGATGTGCCCTGGCCTCTGGTCACAGTTTAATTAAACTGCACATCACTATGTTGCACACACAGTGAAAAACAGCAAAGACAAATTGTGTTTCTCTCCAGTTATTTGCCTTCTCTCCACTCTCTCTGTAAAATGAAGCCTTTATACCTCTCTCTACTGTTTCCTGTTTCTGTCTTTAACAAGCTCAGTTCCTGTTTTTCTATGAGAGCTTATGCTCTCTCTCTCGTGCGCACACGCGCACGCGCGCACACACACACACACACACAGTACTAACATGCTAAATCATGCAACCTAAGGTGCCGAAGTTTCTCCTCGTTCTCTCCTCTTTCTCTAGTGGTATTAGGATGTCCTGCAGAGCAGAGCAGTGTGTCTTCCACTGCTGGGTTGGAACTGCAGGCTCACACTGGAAAGCTAAAGCCTCCAGCCTGCCTCCACTCCACTTTACTCTTTAGATGGGCCACTTTTTATCCTGACCTTCAGGATGCTCACAGAGGGATAGGTCACAGCTCACAGAGGGCTGGGAACTAGTCAATGTGAAACAAGTCACCGTATGTATGTATTTACGATGCCAAAAACACAGTGCCAAGACTGCAGGGCCAATCAGATGTGGAGAAGTGTAGCTTAGTGAAAACAGTGGCTTTATCTCACATCATACAAACATACACCCACACAACTCGCTATCTCTTAACTGGTCAGACAAGCAAAAAGGTGTCTGGATCACTTGGCTCACAGCCACAAACAAACTGAGCGTTAACACACACAATCAACACCACACACCTCTGGCCACTGGTGCCTGGGTGAACCGGAGGGGCAATAATTGAAAGTTGGCTCGCTTCAGAGAGCATGACACAAAACCAAGAGGGGAACCAAGAGCATTTTCGCAGCGTTTTTATGCGGGGGTTAGTAGGTACTTGGGATAGGTCAGAGGGGGTGTCTGGCCCTGCCCAGTGGCCAAACTCAGGGTTGGGGTAAAGGCAGAGAGGGGGCAGGGAGAGGGTTAATTCCTGGCTGCCATGGCTAATGCCTCAATCTTCTTGCTACAACAACACGGGATCAACAAAGACAGGATCAACAAAGCTCCAGCCAAAATCCTCCAACGCACTGACACAGAAAATTCCCAGTCCTCCCCAGGCCGCACAGGGAACAGCAAACACACACACTTATGCACACACACACACACACACACACACACACACACACACACACACACACACTTATGCACACACACACACACACACACACACACACACACACACACACACACACACACACACACACACACATCGCCGACTGCTTAGGGAACAACAAACAAAGGCGGTAAATACAGCTGCAGACGGCTGGGCAGATAACAGCCAATCCCTATCCCCAACTTGTTCCGTGGCTCAGTGGCTACTGACTGCCCTCTGCAGCTCGCTGCCTTGGCCATGCCTTCTACACAGCACAAACACCTGCTGCTTAATGCTTCAACTCACTCAATCACAGCAAAGTTTCTCTCTTCCTGGTTGTGTAAAACTTCTCTCCATTTGTAGCTTTTTTTTCCATGATTGTTATTGCGGTTTCTAATTTATGTGCAGCTGTTTCATGATTTCATTGTCATTCATCCATGTTTGGAATAAGGTCATAATAATTAGTAACTTGTCCTTTTTGCTAACAGACAGCATAACCTTATACATATTCACGCTGACAAGTACATGAATGTACTTACAGTATATATATGAACTCTTAAACATTCACACTGACACACACATGAGCACAGAGGGGGCAGAAAAAGGCCATATAGGCCTGCGTTTTAGCAGAGCCAGACATTGCTGTGTTTGTGCACAGCAAGTCTGGATGGAAAGATGGAGAGATAGACTCCCTGCAAAGGAAGAGATAGAGAGAGAGAGGCAGAGTGTTAGAGAGAGAGAGAGAGAGAGAGAGAGAGAGAGAGAGAGAGAGGAGGTGGGAGGTTCAGCAGCCCTGCATGCAGAGGGGTGTTTGATGTAATCCAGGAAGTTAGTTCAGTAACTCCATCCCTCCATCCCTCCGTCTTATTGAAGGACAGGAGAAGGAGGGATGAAGGAGGCCCTTGTCTGGAGAGCCAGGGGTTTTCCACATCTGTCCTCCGCATTGTAGCCAGCCTCTCTAAACAGCCCAGGAGTCTGTTATGGCTGAGGGAGCCACTCACACACACACACACACACACACACACACACACACACACACACACAGCAGCTATGTCTGAGTGAGCCTTGTGGAACGCTTTAACACTGATTGCAGTTAAGCGTTAAATCATCCATACTAAAGTTACCAGTGAGAGAAAACACATCAGGACACAATTCATAACTGGGCGATGTCTGTGTTTGCTGCGTGTGTGTGTGTGTGTGTGTGTGTGTGTGTGTGTGTGTGTGTGTGTGTGTGTGTGTGTGTGTGTGTGTGTGTGTTTATGAAACGCCAGTCACGCAACACTGCCCTGCCTGCTGAAGGGATCCTTGTCTTTCTTCTTTTTTCCCTTCCCTCTTTTTTTCTCGGGAATGCTCTCTAACACGCACTCGCCTTTTCTTTCTTTTTACGAAATATGACAGGTTGCTCCCCAAACCCCACTCCACACCGTACCACCAGCAGCCCTCTACCCACCCTCCCCCACTCCCAAACCCTTCAGCTGTAACCTGGCAACTCTTTCATACTTTCAGTGGGTGCCACATAAACAGAGATGAGCACATTCACCGACACGTCCTCCAGCATAACGCCTGCACTACACTGGCTAGGCTCGACAGTCAGGCCCGAGGCATGAGCTGCAGGGAGGGAGGACTCATTCATATCTGCTCATTTGTGCCCCTTGTGGTTACTAAGGAGAACGACTATAAATACTGTGTACTCAGTCGAAATGGGATTAGATTCGGGTTAACATATTCTCCAAAGTCTCGCTCAGAATAATGGGAAGTTTTTTAGGCAAAGATAGTAATGCCTCCCCAACTTCAACTTCTTCACTTCCAACACAAAGTTACACATCACAAGTTACAAGAGCGCCTTATTTTAGGCTGTCACAACCAAAGGTTATTAAATGGTCAAGTGCCTTGCACAATGCAGTGCCTTTTATTTCGTGCATAGAATTTCCTCTGAGTCAGTTTCTCAGCAAAGCAGTCACTCAACATTATTTCTTTCATTCTCTCCATTTCAACCATTTTATGCTCATCTCAGCAGGCTGACATGTCATTGTAGTGGGCGTTTGACAGTCAAACACATTTCAATGTAATTGCCACCTCATAACGTCATAATTACCATAGACGCTACAGCACTCACTACTGAGAGGCTTGACAATAATGGGAAAGCTGTAATGATAGGTGTGTATCATGGGAGGGAGGGAGTGCGTGCGTGCGCGCACGCACACGCACACACACACACAGAGGCCAAAACAGCATTGTTCCCACATGTCTACCCTGGCCCTGGCCCTGCTTTTTTGCCATTTCTCTTCATGGAGATATCTCCCATTTAATTCAATTAAAACTTTTAAACAACCTAATTGGAAACAACTGCCTGGAAAAATTAAATTACATAAACAAAACTATTCTGACAGATTACGTCTAATATTAGGCATCTGGGCCTTATTAGGCTCCAGTAATAACAGCACCAGCACACGAGGAGGACAGGGGAGCAAGCCATTTTCTGCTGTATTAGCTTGACTGACCATGCAACCAGAAGGTAGGTGTGTGTGTGTAGGTGTGTGTGTGTGTGTGTGTGTGTGTGTGTGTGTGTGTGTGTGTGTGTGTGCCTATGGGAGCTGTGCACCCACAACAGAGCAGTGTTTATTTATCCTCTATTAGAGCAGGAGCAGACATTAAACCCAAACAGGCCCTGAGTGGTGCTGCCCCCCCCCCCCCACACCCCACACCCCCTGGTCAATTCTTTCTTCCCTCCCTCTGGCCCGATTAAGAACATATGGAAATGGGGCGCGCTAAAGGTGAAAGAGAGGGGAGGGGAACGCCTGTGAAGTACACATATGTGAAGAAGTGTCAGCAACTATGTATATGCCTTCCTTGATGCTCTAAAGTAGAGCTTTGTAAATCTAAAAAGAAAATCTGTTTCTTCTCCCTTATAGCTGTCATGGAATGTATTCACAAAAAGACTAATGCAGTTACACAGTACACCTGTACATCATCAGTTTTGTCTACAACCCTGCCATACAAGGTGTTCCTGTGTGCTGACTTTCAGTGAGCAATGGGTGGGCTGAGAGCTTTACAGTGGCAGGTAGTGACTTGTATGTTGAACCATCAGGGCTGGAGACGCGGTCCAACGCTGGCCAGCACTTTTAGGAGCTGCTGCTGCAGCTGTTGTCAAGGTCAACTCTCTCTCTTAAACCCTCTCTTTCTCAAACTTTCTCTCTGATCTCCAACTGACCCTCAAACTGCCTCTCTCTCTCTCTCTCTCTCTCTCTCTCTCCCTCTCTCCCTCTCTCACTCCCCTGCTGTGGTTTCAGCCCATGTCATCACATCAGAGTCGACAGCTCTAATCACTGTGCAGAGCGGACGGGCTGTAAAACATGGCAGGGACTGACAGCAGGGCTCAACACACGCACCTTTCATCTTCCTTTACCGGCACACAGGCTCTCACATATACATACACATATAACAAACACACACATGCTTATATACACTGTACACTAATTTGCTCAAATGCGTGCGCGCACACACGCACGCACACACACACACACACACACACACACAGCGCACAAATTCAAGGAGACCTCGTGTTTCGGCAGCCCCTCTCGTGTGTGTTGTAGTCATGGTTTCCCGCCTGTGTTCTTCCGTAACCCCAAACACGGCAATGCTCGAGGAGGAGGTAGGAGGGGGAGGAGGAAAAAGGAGGATCTGTCAATCAATGTCTGATCCACCTAATCCTCAGGTAAGACAGGAGCTTTACGACGGAAGACTGTCGCAGGCCAGACAGAAAAAACGCACACACACACACACACACACGAACATCTGACCCTAGACAGCGACTCACATCTTCTTTACAATCTGAATTAATTTCACGTGTCACTGGCAAAGACAGTATAGGTGTCCATTGTTTGGACCTATTCAAGGACTTATCAGAAATGAAATCGGATGTCCGTAGCATTCAAACTAAATGTAATATGCTCAACTGCAATAACCACCTCAAGTGAATTATAAAAGGTGGACTAACATGTACACACACTAGTAAAGACTGACAGGGATATCTATAAGGACACAGACATTTTGTGTGTTTTGAATCTTCAAAAAAGCAGATGCTAGGATATTGTTAGTGTATTAGTGTGTATCTGTGTATTAGTGTGTGCCTGTATGTATGCACGCACACCAACAATTTGAGTAACAAAAAGCAGTGGGTCCTTTGTCAGGTTGCACAATTGGTTTCTTTGAGGGTCTGGTTTAACAGCTTCGATTGTGCTATAAAATAAGTCAAAGCTGAATAATAAAAAAAAAAAAAAACCTTTTCAATGTTTATCTTTAGAGACAAGGTTTTAAAGGAGTGCAATCAAAAATGTTTGGGTATTTATGAGTTGTGCCATTCAGAGCAAGCAAATTTTGGAGTTATATAGGTATTCAAATTATTTTTTAAGCTTGGTGGAGAAAGGACCAGTGCCTCTCAAGGTTGGTCTGATTGTAGTTGAAGTGGATTGGTGTCCTTGCACTGTCCAGTCCTTGTATTCACTCTAGTGTTTGTGAAGCTGTATTTGTGTGCCGGTGTGCCTGTATGTGTGTGTGTGTGTGTGTGTGTGTGTGTGTGTGTGTGTCCATGCATGTGCTTGCATGCATGTACATATTAATAAAAAACACTTTTATTGACAGACACTGTGCTCCCAACACAAAAGAAGTCTGAATTCCAAGTCTGGAATTCATTAAGGACACTTTACAATACAGCAAGACAACAAGATCAAATACTGAATACAGGTTGAAGGCTTGAAAAGTTTAAACCATTTTACTCAAACTCAGTTCAACACATAATAAAATATTCAAATTAACTCCTAATTAAAAGAGGCTGCCATTATCTTGACACAGGCATGAATAATTACTACCTACAACTTCTGCACAACATGATTCAAAAACAGTTTTCACAAATATTAAAGATAACTGTTGACAAAGACATTGAACTGGTTAAAAAAAATTAATTGTTTGTCCTTGAGCATTATTTGAGTACAGAATAACATTGATACATTCCCTCCAAAATATAGCCATGAGGAAAGATTGAGATCTTTAAACCACCTGAGCACAAGACAGAATTTCACTAACCTTTAGTCAATGAAAATACATCCCAAACTCTATTCAATGACTACAATGTTGACAATATTACAATCTGTGTCTGGTGCTCGGAAGGAGGAGCAAGGCTACTGATAAAATGACATCAACTGACAACAACATTTTTTACTGTACCAGGAGCATCCATTATCCAATTAAAACATATTGATTAAGAGGGAAAGATAATGGAAAGAATGAGTTTTATACATCTGGTAAAAAACATATATTATTAATACACCTCCAGTGAGTCAGAACCATAACATCTCTCCTGTAATGCAATGCACATAGGGGACAGTTTAAGTGATGCGCGTATCCTTTTCAATGTCGCCCTAAGGGTTCAGTGGGTGAGAGGGAGTGAGAGGGTGGAGCTGTGTGTGTGTGTGTGTGTGTGTGTGTGTGTGTGTGTGTGTGTGTGTGTGTGTGTGTGTGTGTGTGTGTGTGTGTGTGTGTGTGCGCGTCTCAGGAAACAGGATGGCTTCAGAAGATTTATCACTGCTTGATCAGGTTGCGAGTGACTTACTGCTGTTACCCCCCCTCCTTTGCCCAGGGGCCAGGGTGGTATATCAGCCTCTATATGACACACGCACACACGCACACACGCACGCACACACACGCACACACACACACACGGGCACACACATAGCAGGGCAGTATATCAGCTTGTCTGCGACAGGCTCTGTGTGTGTCTCTCCCATCATCTGGCCATTAGACAGTAATGGCTGGGAGAGGAGAGTAGGGTTTCCCTGTGGGCTCAATACAACAGCATTTATTACACACAACAGAAGCACCATCCTGGCCCTGCCACTCACTAGAGAGACAGAGGAAGAGGAGGGAGGGAGGGAGGGAGGGAGGGAGAAAAAAAAACTGGCCGATATAAAGGGGAGAGGGTGTCGGGAATAGATAGCGTGTCAGGAGTTCAGGGGAACTTTGTGTACTCTCTTGTTTAGGTGTTTATTCACGTCTGGATGCATGTGTGGTTGAGGAGAGACTGTGTAACCTTTGACAGAAGAAATGACACAATAGCAATAAAACCTACCCTTGCTCAATAGACTTTTTTCACAGCAGGCATTTCTGCTTGTCACAGTAGTAAAAGCACAGTGTTACTAATAACATTAACACTGGCGCTGTTCTATTCGAGCATCCCAGTAAGCCATGACAGTGAGCCAGCGTGCACAATACCAGGACCCTGAACCGAAGCACCAAAATGGAAATGGAATTCAGCCATCGTTCATTTTATTTTTTACACATAGTGTGTGCTTTTCCTATTATGACATATGTCCATGAAAGGCCTATTCAATACATTAAGGGGAGTTGCTAATGTTAACGTATATTGGCAAACTTAAAATAGATAAGAATAAAATATTTCTGTGTAATTGGCTTAACTGTTTTAACTCTTCCCATGCGCTCCTCTTGCACTGTGCGTTAACGTGCCACAGATAAACATTTTAGTGCATTTTATGGCAAAACTAGAACAAGAAGTAAACACAAACTTATATCTCAAAGAGAGACATGTCTGTTGTGTCCTTCATGTTGTCTTTTTCCACTTGCTCTCAGTCAGGTCGCTTAATGTTTTTAAAGGGGCACTTCAACATTTTGGGAAATATTCTTAATTGCTTTCTTTCAGAGAGTGAGAGCATGACATTGATATTGTCTGTGCGGTAGGTACAGAGTCAGAGTTAGGACATGGTTAGCCTATCCTAGCCTAGAGATTGGAGGCAGAGGAAACGGCTCGCCTGACTGTTCAAACTTCAAAAATATACCTACCAATTCTCATAAAGCTATTCCGTTTACACAGTGTGTCCTGGCATCATGTCAACTCTTCTAAACATTATTTAGTCAGCTGTTGGTAGACGTATTTTTCTAACCAGCCTAGTGGTTTCCCCTTGCGGTCTTCTCAGCATACTTTAAAAAGACATGAAATAAGCACATTTCCTAAAATTCTGAACTATTAAAAGCAACTGACGGAAGAAAGTCAAGAAATTAAGGAAAATTTGAAATGCCATTATGCTGCAGCTGACACATTGGCCACTGTACAGACAAGTTGCATTGTTTAGCAAGGGAAATGAGGGTGAACACTGAAGATGAACGGTCACACAAAAGGAAAAGAGCATGAAACAAAACTATTTGAATTAATAGAACATAGCTAATTTGATGACAGATAATAAATTCCTTCCTATGTGCTCCTGATACCAGTCTTAGGTTCCACTGAGCGAGTCTCCTCTGTCACCCTCGCAGCAGGATTAAGAGGCGTGAAAAAGAAGGGTTTCACATGCGGGACACAGGGATGTACATCATGTTAGCGTCGCACAAAACATGTGCGAATGGGCTGTAATTCCCCAGTTTAAGTCCCTTATTTCCATTTTGTCATGTCTGAGTGCCTGTCATGCTTTTGAACAAACATTGACATAATTAAAATGCAAATGCAGTTTGGTGGTGGAGGAGACAGAGAGAGATCTCTAAGCTGATATGCACACAGATACAGAAGCCCAGAAGAAGAAACACACGCGCAAACACTCACAAACCCTTACAGACAACACACACAAGCAGAAACTGTGCGTGTCGATATAGCAAACGTTGATAAAGGTTTAGAACAAATTCGCTGTTAGAGCACCAAACTATTGAGGACCATGTGGGTTTCTTTGCTGATCCTCTGAATGCACTGTTGTGTATATCTGTATGTGTATGAACGTATATATACACACACACACACACACACACACACACACACACACACAGGGCTCCGTGGGCTTCAGGCTCCCCAGCCCCTAGCCTTTATTAAGAGCAGTTGTTTGATGAGAAAAGGAGCCGGCCTTCACTCCAGGGCCCGGCAGAAGCCTGGGGAGTGGGTAAGTGGGTTAACCCAGAGGCCCAGACAAAGCCTGAGGAATGGATAAGTGGGTCACCCGCCCTCAACTGAACACTCAAAGGATCCACTCTGACTCCTCTCCCTTTTATTATTAGAGCTGGTCTAATGTGTGAAGGGACCTCAGGAAGGAACACAGCACTCATCTCTGCATGAGCGAGTGAGCTTGTGTGTATGGGTATGTGCGTGCATGCATGCATGTGCGTATGTATTCTTGCGACAAAAGCACAGAAAATACAGTGGTCCTTGAAGACACTGAGAAACTAGAAGTACCAAGTTCAAGGCTGCTACACAGGAACGTAGTGCTGCTATAGTGTGAACGACACAGGAGAAACTGATACAGAAGAAAAGTGGCATTTTATGTGAAGGATCCTTACACCTTGGACACCATGGGGTCAGGCATGTTGAGAAAATGTGGCACAGAAAAGCCCATTATGGTGCTGTCATTCAGGACAGACATAGCTGAAACGCTTCTAATATATGTTCCAGTGTGGTATTTCTTCAAAATTTCCGTTAAACTACTTCATGCCATTTCCTTGAACATGAATTAGTTCATCCTTGAATCTAGGTGGACGTTTGTGTCAAATTTGAAGAAATTCCCTCAAAGCGTTCAGGAGAAAGGGCCGAACGTACAACCCGACACATACTGCCATAAAAAGGAGTCACGATAGAAACCCATCACAGCTATGTAACAATGTGAAAGTACCCATCTTACCTGAAAACCAAACACTTGTTTCAGTCATAGCTGTCCTCTTGAATGTATGCTACTTTGGCACAACATTTTTGCAAAAAAATATTTTTTTACATTTTTACTTTTTATGTCAGAACATTTTGGGACGAAAGTTTTAAAAATTAAGAAATGTATTGGTAAACATGACTTCAGATTTAAGCGCCACCTATTGGTTGTTCACGACCACTACTGTTACTACCCAATTGCTAGTGCATTGTCTCAAAAGCAGCGGACACCAGTGCTAGTATTGTGCCATGTATAACACATCCAGGAAGTAAAGCTTAACTACTACAGTGTACCACAACATGGTGCAGCACAGTGCACAACTAACACACACACACACACACACACACACACACACACAGAGAAGCACATACTTCAGCTGGGAGATCAGCAGGAGGATCAAGTGTAAATCTCTTGTGTCATGGAAAGGCCTTTGATGAAGAAGAACACAAACAGAGAAACCACACAAATGTAAAACCCACACAGATTCACACACACAAACATACACACACACTAATTTCCTACTAATGTAATTATGTTCTCACCACAGTCTCAATAAGATTTACTTTTATTCATCAGGTTATTCATTTATTCATCTGGTAGTATCTATTTTCCTGTCATTTGTTAGGCGTTGCAAGATTAATGAATGACTTTTCTCCACTAATTTTGAGTGACATCCAACACGCACGCACGCACGCACGCACGCACGCACACACACACACACACACACACACACACACACACACACACACACACACACACACACACACACACACACACACACACACACACACACACACAGACAGACAGACAGACAGAGTTCCCACATAAACAAACAGAGTGGTTCTTTGTATTCCGCTGCACATCACCACAACACAGATCAACAGTCCCTGAGGTAACGGCCAAAATAAAGATCTCATTACTTTACTCTCTCTCCCTCTCTCTCTCTCCCGCTCTCTCTCCCTCTCTCTCTCCCTCTCTCTCACCATGGCTTGTCAGCTGCCAGACCCTGACGTCTCCTTTCATGTTGGCCAGGCCTCTGAGAGGAGCTGAGAGATGCTGAGAGGCGCAGAGAGCCTCCCAGGGCTTTGAGCAGCGTTTGATTCCTGCTAGATAATAGCTGGTTCACTGTCAGCCCCAGGATGATCAGTTAAATCCTTAATCACTGCCTGTCCACTTGCATGACAGTTATTTTAGGGCTCTTTTCTGGACCTTGTCTTCTCTCTTTCCAGCTCTCCACCTCCCCTATCTCGAATAAAAAGTAATCCCACAACAGAAGCAACAGAAAACAGCATGCTGTGGACGGGTTTAGGGATGGAGGGACAGCAGAGCAGAGGGGATTGGAGGCAGCTTCATTTCTGCTGAGGGTATACAAGTGGTGTTTATCATGTGCTGGTTGACTATTGCTCATTCTTTCTGCATGAGGAGGGTAAAAGAAGAACAGAGACAGGTGAAGTCAGACCAAAAAGGAGAAAAAGAGTAAAGACAAGTGCAAAGACCAAACTGAGAGGAACTTGTCTTTGACCTGTCAGCATGAAGACAAAAAGAAGGAGGACCGGCTCTCCTTCTTCTCCACTCTCCTGTACCTGCCTGTTTTTAAAGGACATTCAAAGCCGGGCAGAGAGGCAGAGTGGCAGTGAAGGCGTTGTCTGTCAGCCTGTCCTGTAACAGTGTCACGGGCTGAGCGGTACGGGGAGATGAGCGTTCGATGTTCATGTCCAATCCAGAGCCTTGATCAAGGCTGCTCCACAGCCAGGTGCTGCCACTGCTGACAGCCTCACCTCCACCCCCACCCCCCTCTGTCTGAGGATGGAGGGCATTTCACTTTGACAAAGACAGAGGTTTGGGGGTAAGGCTGGTGGGGGATAGTGCAGTTTGACTACAGAGGAATCACAGAAAGTTTTGGACAACCTGGACATTGACGTTGTTGAGTGTGTGCTAAGTTATCAGATCTTTGAATTTTCCATAACCTGAAAGGCAGAGCTTTGGGGTGACAGTTTTCTCTAGTTGAAGTAAGTTCAGAAGTGTGGGATCATATTACGAGTCCGGTATAAAGTACGCAATAATTGATTTACGGAGACAATTGATTAAGACATAGCTTGGGTTGTTGTGACCTTGTTGTGAAGGTTTTTTAGGACTTGAACATCTTCAGCGATTGTTTAAAAAATAAAAACAATATTTAATTGAGGTCGAAAAATGTAAAACAATGGACCCATTCACCAATATGTGGCTCAAAATGTTCTTACTTTGCGCACATAATAAGAGCATACACAAAACTACTGCTGGATTCATGACATGTGCGCACTGGCCAATTTTGTTCTCACCACCGTGCGTATGTTAGTGAATCAGATTAATTCTAAATTGACAGGCGTGCATATCAGCATACAGCCACGCCTCCATTTCTCCATATAAGGAAATATGTTTGCCTAGAGGTTTATCATGAAGAAAGCGGTGAAGTTGTTCTAAATAAGCAGTGAACTTGTGTGATCCAAACATTTCCAATAACTCCAGTCTTGTTAAGTCCAAAAGTCAACATTTCTTGAAAAGATACAGAAGTTATCACTTTTTATCTCATGGAATATTCTGCTTCAATCTATATTATAATCACCTAAACTTTGTCCCTTCTCACAGTTATATCACTGCAGTCTCATTCTGCAAAAAAACTACATCCTGAAAAAATAGACTGATGTCTTCTGTTTCTCTTAAATCCTCCCATCTATCACTCTCATTCTCATGTGCACCACAGTGTGTACAGAATGATGGTATTGTGGCTTTGCTGTAAAAGGCAGACCGTACTCCACTGCCTCATTTCCACGAGTCTTGACCTTTAACCCGTTGATTCTGACTGGCGGCACTTTGCTGTAAGTCACAGGGAGCCTTTCAGCCAATAGAATCAGACCACAGCTGGAGGTCGGAGGGTCACAGACGCACCATGTATGGAATTCCATAGAGCCAGAGAGGTCAGAGGTCATGCTCAATCACAGTCAACACAGAGCAAAGAATCATGAGGCTCAGCCACAACACAAGACAATCGACTGGGAGAAAGATACGGAGGAGAACAAATTAAACAGGAGGAGAATGATTTAAATTGGATGATATATTTGTCCTTTCATTTTTTTTTCATTGATGTTACGCATAAATCACAGTGTAGACATAGCAGTCCGTCAGTCAGTCAGACCATAAGCAGACTGAACAGGTGACACTTTCTTGCTCTGAGGACGGTGGAAGAGAACGGCTTCTTTCTCAGTTTGTGGCTCTGATTCCCATGAACATAAAGGTCAAAAAATCAGTTCATGTTTTTGATAAATTGCTCTCAGCAGGAACATTAGCTCAACACAGGAAGCTGTTTGCACACAAGTGTAGAACACTAGCTCACCTTTGTATAGGGCGCATATCTCAATGGACAGCTTCCATTTTCTTCCTTGGAGAAACCAAGTGCGCACAAATGCTTCTGAGCGGTTTGCCAGACAATCTTTAAACATTTGCAGTGATGCAAGCTCAATTTCAACCGAAGAGAAGGAGGAGAACTTGGAAGAACACGTTGAGGGTTGAATGGACATGGCTGATGAATTAAAAAGGCGATTTGTTGTGGATTTGTTTTTTTATAAAAAATTGTTTAGCATTAATGTTTCTGGATTAGTTAGATATTTGAGGTGTGTGATTGTTGTCATGGTGACAATGATAATGAGTGTAGTATCAGCCCAATGCATGTTCCATATGCCTATTTAGGTGCAGAATATAATGGAAAATAAAAATGTCTAAATGTATTAAATGTAATTATATTTTGGTTCAGTATATAATTTATTATGTGTTTATATATTGCATATAAATGCATGATAGTGATAGTTATAAAGTGCCCGAATATACTTAGCATATTATTACTAAAGAATTAAAAAAATAAACCCATGACTTTTGCAGTATTCTTCTTTATTGCTACCAGACCTGCAGCTCTGCAAGTAAGTGTTTGTGCTCCACATTGAAATAACTACAGTTAATGAAATCGTAAGGCCCAGACACTCAAAACCAACTTGAAAGAACGAGCAGTGACAAAGGACGACTGTTGCCTCTCATGTATCTTGGCCAAAGAAATGTGAAGAACCTTCTGTGTGTTCCCTATTGACTTCAGTTTTTTGCTTGCTTTCCTCACTTCTGTCTCTCAATAGTGCCAACAGTGCGGGACACATTACAAAAACCAGGGCCAGAGAACCTTACAGAGGGCCCGAAAATGACAGAACAACCGACCTGGCATGTCACAGCCTTTAGTCCCATGAACAGGTGTGGTGATTGTATTAGGGGCTACAGTAGATGTTATGCTGTGTGTTTGATGGGTCAAAGGAGTTTCCTTTCACCACTGACCCATCAGGTCAGTAGCCCCTCTGTGACCCTCATATAAAAATTAAGCACTATGTGTTTGTCAGAGTGCTGTATGAGTTTGAAAGGTGAGTGTGTGTGTGTGTGTGTGTGTGTGTGTGTGTGTGTGTGTGTGTGTGTGTGTGTGTGTGTGTGTGTAGTGTATACATGTGTGTCTAAGTCTGTGAAGGGTCCCAGAGGTGCCCTGGCTGCCTAAGCCACTTCTGCAGATCTGTTGAAAGATCATCAAGAGACTTTTTCTCAATCTATGGGTGTGAGAGTGTGCGTGCGCATGTGTGTGTGTGTGTGTGTGTGCGTGTGTGTTGTCTCTGTGGGAGCATGCTGGCTGCGTCTGCTGCTTAACACTCACTTTCATCACGCACACGCTCAGAAGTGACAGTCCCTGTCTCTACAAAGGGATTTAGAATATCACCAAGAGACCTGCCATCTCTTTTTCTCTCTCACACACACAAACATGTAGAAATACCAGCACAAAGCTTGCTACAAAAGAATTCATGATGTCACCCAGAGACGTAACTTAGTTCCACATAATTTCCCATTATTCCTCCTAATGAATCTTAAAACAAGATAGTGGCTGTTAAATTACTCTCCTCTTCATTCTTCTCCCCTCTCCTCACCTCTCCTCATCTTTATTCGCTGTCATCCCTGGCAAATCTCCCCTCCATCCCACTCCCTATTGACACGTATCCTCAGAACGCACACGCAAACACCAGGCCCACAAAGGCCTAAGCGCCTAAGCTAACAACCGATACACAAAAACATAACAACAAAGCAGTTGTTGTCAGGTTGTTAAGTCCCTGCCACTGTTTCCAAGGGTCGGGGAGACGGCAAGCAGACAGAAAGAGGGAGACAGGATGAGATGGGCTTTGGAGAATAAAAGACGGCTAATCCCTGCATTTGGATATGAGAAACGCAGGCCCGCAGGAGAACGCATCAAAGCCAGCGCTAAATTAGCCTACATACAGAGAGCGAGAGGAGGAGAGAAGAGACGGAGGGAGAGAGAGGCCGCTGATTTGAGACCGTGTGAGAGGAGCAGGGAGAGGAAGTCTCCTAGGGCCCAGATTAGCAACACACACTCATTATTCTCCAGCATTGCTGTTGCACACAAACACACATGCACACCCACAGCCATGCACACAGATTAGAAACATACACTCATTATTCTGTCTCAGTGGGACGCTAAACCCTAAAATCCAGCACACTTGCATGGAGACTGGCTAACAGAGTAGCCTAACGGGGCCCAACACTGCCTTTGTAGCGGTGCATCGTTAGCCACACTGGGCACTAGCACCTCACAGAGGGTGTGCGAGTGCACGAGGGGTTGTGTCGATGTGTGTGTGTGTGTGTGTGTGTGTGTGTGTGTGTGTGTGTGTGTGTGTATATGTCAAGGAAGGGCTGACGAAAGCAGGCAATTAGGACTAGAGGAGTGTGCTGGTTCAATCAGCTCCACAAGTGGAACCATCCAAAGCACATTAATAAGGAAGTTAGGCAGAGAGACAGTGTAGGTTAGGATGCTTCTGTGTGTGTGTGTGTGTGTGTGTGTGTGTGTGTGTGTGTGTGTGTGTGTGTGTGTGTGTGTGTGTGTGTGTGTGTGTGTGTTGCTTGTCCATAGAAGATCGAGCAAAGAAGAAGATGCAGAAAGCAAAAGGAATATACATTTGAAATTTGAAATGAATAATGCATGGTCACAAACTTTCAAATTCTTGATTATTGGCAAATGCAGGATAACCACCGCTTCAGCCGGCTTTATCATAAATAAGGTGCGCGAAGTATAAAAAAAGCTCAAACTGGTAGAATAGATAACCGCACACTTAATTCTATGCAGGGAACACCATTTTTAGCTTTTGGTCTACAGGACCTTCATCGGAGCATACAAATTCTTGATTATTAACATTTAAGATAATACAGCTAAATAGGGTATTTAGCAATATCGTAATGCAAAGGTTCGTGTTATATCATTCAAGATGCCGATTAGGCAAGTGAGACAAACTATACAGTTATGTTCTGGTTACCGAAAGTATTGCGTAACTTCTTGAAGCTCTCTACTACAACGATGTGCAACAGAAAGGGCTTAGCTGGATGGACGAGAATATATGAATATATACAACAGCTGCTTCCATCAATACTCCATTACATTAGTCTAGAAATTATTTTTCTGTGGTGCACAACTTGATGCAGCCTATTTCCATTTAATAAGCACGCTAGCCTCAGGGTTTATTAGCATTAATGTGTGACTGACAATGTTTTCCTCCAAGTGAAGCAGGATACTCTTTTTTTTTTTAAATAAACCAGTAGAATGGGATGCACTTAATTAGCAGTGTGTGGTATGATTGTACAGCGGCATTGCTCTGAATGATCTCCTTCAGCAAAGCACCTGATCTATTTGCTGAATTTGAAGAGACATTTTTGATGCCATAGTTTTACAGCTTTGAGACATATTTACCATAATTCTGTTAATTGAGGAGTCTTTTCTTTAATCAGAGTACTCTCCACCATGTTCTCTGTCATTGGAGGAATCTGACAAATTTCAGATGTTTCTCGTGTTTTGTTACTTCAGTATCACGCCTCATTTCAAAAGAAAAGAAATTAATGTATAAGTGGTTGCTGTACTCATGCTATAAGCATTACTGAATACAATTTTTCAATGTGTTTCAATTTCAAATTAAGCTGCACTATTCAACATCAACATGTGAGAGCTTATTCTTTACTGTTAAGTAATAAAACCGAGAAGGATTTTTAAGTGATTATGGTGATACAATGTCCAATGCAATGATCTTGAAGCCTTTATGAAAGATATTTACTTATTTTCTGCTTCCTAGATAAAAGAGGAAAGCTGTAGAATGTCTCAATGGCTGAAAAGGATTACGTCTTGCCTTGCATTAGAAAAGATAAGCTAGTTTACAAAAAAATATTTTGACAATTTTCAGGCTGATACCATGTAGGAGGAGGAGGAGAAGTGTAAATCTAATTGTTGAATTGTAACATATTGTATTGTCATATATGCATTCTGGACTTGTGCCTTAAATACTTGTGTTCTTCTTTAAAATGGCAATAAAGATGTTTTAAAAAGCTATAAATGATCAATATGACTGATACACGCTTTGATCCATTATTTTGTCTGGTTAAAACATCATAACCCATTTGTTTGACTGTCTCTTATTTATCTGCAATCATAACTTAATCACATGGAAAATAAATTGTAAATTGAGTTTTTATTGTTTATCAGGAATTTCTGTGTAATGATAATTTTAATCCCCTGCTTTATCTCTCTCTTTCTTCCTCATCTCCTTTATCTTCTTCTTCTTCTTCTTCTCCTCAGAGGGTAGTGGTCCATGCTGAAAGCTGCCATTTTACCTAGCAGGTTGTTTAGCCTTCCTCTCTCAGTCAGGCTTGTGCAGACACACACATACACATGCACACACAGTAGCAATTATGGCAATCAGCAAGCCGACCCAATTAGTGTTTCCTGCTTGTTAAGCCCTAGGGGTTGGCTGCCCGACCACCTCACTTTGCATAACTTAATCTGCAATGACAGGGTGTGACACCCAGACTTCTGACCCTACCAGCAGCTTGTGTGTGTGCGTGTGTGTGTGTGTGTGTGTGTGTGTGTGTGTGTGTGTGTGTATTTGTCTGTGAATTGTATGTGTGAGAGCCTACTAGTTGTCCAACCCATGTGTGGATACATTTTACATTTAACCAAATTGCTCCCAGGCTGAGCCAGCCTCGGCCCAGGCAGTGAGTTCTGGATCCAGGGGAGGAGCACTCTATCTGGGAGTGATTCTGGAGCTGCCTCCCTTCTCCTGTGGGTTTCTCTTCTGTCTGAGCTGGTTAAAGGCTGATGGACAACTCTGTTAATACACAGCTTGTGAAGAGAGGCAAACATGGTCTGTCCTGCGGTCCGTGATACTCAGCTGCGCACGCACGCACGCGCACGCACGCACACACACACACACACACACACACACACCGTACCAACAGTCATCCGCTGAGTGTAGTTAGAGACTGAACAAAACAAAAAAGGCTCCTACTGCCATGTTCAAACTCGGATCCTCTGAGCAAGTAAAATTTGTTTCATGGTCAAACACTTGTGCTGTTATGAAGTGTACCAGAGGCCCTCCCCTTCTCAGTGAGTGGTTGCCCCGTGACACATGTTGCTAGGCATTAAACCTGACAGAAACCATGGTTACTGAACACAAAAGAACTATTGTGGAGGTGTGTTTGATCTCAGTTTGTGTGTGCATGTGTGTGTTTGAACTCAGTGTGAACTGCATGGAGTCTGCGGAAGCTTTCTGCGAGGAGAACAAAAGCACAGCGGAGTGTGTGAGTGTGGCCATCACCCTGATTGCAGAGAAGCAAGCAAAACAACAACTTATATCTCCTTCAGCTCTCTGAGTTTCTCTCCTCACCCTCTTTTTAATTCTCTGTTTTGCCTTCTTTCGTGCCTTGACTAATTGTTTTTTGTTGGGGTTTTTTCTTCTTCTTGAGTTCAAAACTGGCAGAAGCGAGGAAAGCGTAGCGGGATGTGTTTTGTACGAGTATCTCTCCGGTGCCTATTCCATTAAAGGCAGACTGATAAACAGGCTAGGATAATTAAAGGGGAGTGATAAATAGTGCTGCCTTAATTAAAGGGGAGTGATGAGGACACGTGTCGAAATGTTTTGTTAGCGGGCCGACGGACAGATGAAGGAGGAGAGTAATTGCTTTGGATTAATTATTTGGATACGGGCGCCGAGAGGGTACACACATCTCGAGGGCCCTTTCAGGATGGAGGGATGGAGAGGAGGGGGAGATGAGGAAGAGTGGAGAGTAGAAGGCTGGTTCCAAGGAAAGATTCACTGGCATCCATCTTCAAGCCAAGAACAGCGCAAACATAAACATCATCCATGCAGGAGAGACAGCGGAGAAAATCTAAATTTAACTCGTGTTTACTTTGGTATTTTCATCTTTATCCATCATGGGTCTTATAGTGAGGCTTTTCCAGCAACACCTTGCTTCACACACACACACACACACACACACACACACACACACACACAAACACACACACACACACACGCGCACACACACACACACACACCTGGAAGCTGCCCAGTACAACCACATGCTTCAACTGGTGTCTACTGAGCAGCAGTCAGAGGTGAATCGCCTCACCATAGCAGCAGTTATTGAGGTCATTACTCTTTTATTTCAACTTCCCAAGTTTTCTCTGGCTTTGGAAAACCTAACTGTCAAGTCTGTATCTCTGAAGTCTGGATTAAACTTTCAGTCAAAATTGCCACATATACGACAAAAAAAGCTCATTACACAACATTCAATGCAATATATAGCCTGACTTATGGATTTTTTTTAGGCAGATATTGATATTTTGGTTAAAAGTAATTAGGTACCAATATATCAGCAGATATTAATATTCTTTACACAACACAACATTTTTGATAAGGTTCCCTTAAATTCATTGTTAACAATTGTGACCAAGAAATGTACTCTGAGTATCCATCGTATATCCAACCGACTTTGGATGAAACCAGGGCCACTTCCGTCTGACAAAAGCCTCAACGCAGCATTCACTTCACGGTGATTGGCTCGTACTCATCATTGCCTCATCCTTGTGATTGGATGCCAGAGGAATTTTGAGTGACAACGTTGTTCGACTCATTTTTCTTAACAAGTGCAGCATTAAAACCACAGCACAAGCCTGAGAAATGAATATGTAGGCAACGAGACAACATTTTGTTATCCAAGTGCTCTGGTTTCCGTTTGTAGTCTGTGTAGTACTGACCAATCAAGTTTGAGCACGCTCTGGTTAAATGAAGGTAAAAAGTCCACATTGAGAGCCAAAAGAGGCCAAAAGCATTGGCCAAAATTCAGTCCAGTCTCAGATTATGATATGAATGTGCATGTACATGTGATATGATTCAACAACTGTTTTGGGTTTCTTTTATCCATTTTCTTGGGAGAAGATATACTACATAAAGTACAATCTCTGAAAAGTGATTCCTAAAATCTGTTATTGCTGTGTTATTTGTCCATGTGCACACTCAAAGCTATAGTTCTCCTAAACAAGCCCAGAAGTCAAGCATGCGTGACCTCTTCTCTCAGCAGTGTGTGCGTGTATCCCATTGAAAGGCTTGACATCACCATTTCCTTTTTAGCAGCGGCAGTCGGGGCACTAACGCCGAACATGTACAGCACATACACACACAGTTCACCACGCATATGCTCACACACAAAGCATCTACCTCACCTCTCCACCTCCAGACTCTGTGTGTGTTAAAGCTAGTGTGTGAGCAGGTAGAACCATCTGTGGTGTAGATCACAGCCAGATGTCCAGGGCGCCGCCACCGGCCAGATCACCTTACATAAATACTTTACCATGTGAGGGAATCATTTAGCCATATTAATTGACGGTAAACTTGCCCTGGAACGAAGGCCCCAGACTCCAGAAGACACACACACCCACACAAACACACAGTCCTGCATCACAGGTGGGTTCCTTCACTCACAGGAGCAGCGAGTGGGTAACCGGTGGTAACCGGACTCTGATCAAAAGGAAGATTGACATAAATAAAGAGCCTGCAGGAATGCATTGTGCAAACAAAATATGAGCTGGGCCCCAAAACATTCCCTGGAGGGGAGGGCTGAGGAGGAGGGGGAGGAGAGGGAGAGAGAGGAAAGAGGGCAGCTGAGTAGATTTCTCTTTTATTCCCTCTTGCACTCAACTCTCCTGTCTTTCATTCTGGTCCTTCCAGACATGTGTGTCAGTATTCAAAGACAGTTTTAAAAAAAAAAAAAAGTGAGCCAGGTGAAAATAGTAGAAAAAAGGAGGAAGGTGGACATGGTAGGTTGTTGTTCATTTCTGGCAGGAGCAGGCCCATCAAATTTAAACTGGAGAGATTAAAACCCATGTACTTCGGGGCATAGCGGACTGGGTTTCACCCCTCTAGTGACAGTCTTATGTTTTGCCACCTATTGTTGTCACTTCTAAACAGGACCAGACTTTCTTTAGCGGGGGAGTGATATTTAATCCCTGCTTACTGAACCTTTGATATGGTAGCCCATGGGCCTCTAAGGTTTGTGTACACACACACACAGACTGACACACACACCACACACACACACACACACACACACACACACACACACACACACACACACACACACACACACACACACACACACACACACACGTATATATGCACACACAACAAAAACCTGTCTGGGGAACTTCCATGTAGCTTCTGGTGTCTGTTTGTATCCATGTAAGGCTTTAAATCTAGAGGGGAAAACAAAGTGGCATAGCCCTTGTAGACGTACACACACAGTACTGTACACATGGCCGTAACACTACCATAAGAGGAGTTTAGAGCTGGCACTGCAGGGTCACTTCAACCAGGACTGGGACATTTTTAGGTTTTCTTTCCAAAACAGAACCAGAGACTGTGTCACTAAAAACAGAGTTGCTAAAATCAGTTGCCTCTGCACACAAACAGAAACACAGAAAGAGAGACATTACCGTTTACTTTAAACAAAACTTAGTGCAAGTGTTCTCTCCTGGGTAACAAGATAATGAGTATTAAAATAAACCTTTTGGTTTACAATTGCTATGTGCGTGTTTCGCTGAGCACTTGTGTATACTGGAAGAGTGTGTTTCTCCGTTTTTCTGTGTGTGTGTGTTTGTTTCCACATCCCAAAGCATCCGGGAACAACTGATGAAGAGAAGAGAGACATAATGGAAGGAGGAAACAGATAAAAGGCAAAACAACAATAGAGAGATCACAACATCTCCCCTGACAGTTAGTTGCAACTTCACCTCTGTGGGGAAAACACACACTAACGTACTCGCTTTCAACTGCGCAGCAGAGATATTGCGCTCTCAGTAGGGACTGAGAGGGACCCATTGAGGGCCTATTCAGCCTGTAATGTAACTGTATGTTTGTGTTTTGGGGATTTGTATATATGTGTGTGTGTGTGTGTGTGTGTGTGTGTGTGTGTGTGTGTGTGTGTGTGTGTGTGTGTGCCCCCCAGCAAGGTAGGGGGAGACCGTGGACCGTGGACCCCGCTGGCATCGCTCTGGGAGGAACCGCAGGGTGCTGCTATTCCCACGGAAATCAAGGAAGCAGAGGACAGGTGAAGGAGTCAGGGGAGGAAAGAGAGAGAGGAAAATGTAGAATAAGATGTTTGGCAAGTAGAAGAGGTGGGATCCTCCTCTCCTCCTTCCCTTCACCCCATCCCTCTGTGCAGGCCGCTCACAGAAGAAAAACAACTTTGATGGAGAAAGAGACAGCAAAAGGCAGGAAAGGGCTGAATGAAAGGAAAGAAAAACAAGGAAAGGTAAATCTAATTACAGAGGCCAGATATGGCAGCAACGTTAGCTAACACTGAGATAATAAACACCGCTCCCATGCAACCACACCGTGTGTGTGTGTGTGTGTATGTGTGTTTTTTCATGTGAGTGATAGGGACCAGAGGAGGGCAACAGGGAAAGACGAGCCTATGTTTGTTTGTACACGGCTGTTTCTCAGGCCCTTGACACTGGCATTCCAGAGCGCCACACACACACACACACACACACACGCACACGCACGCACACGCACGCACACACGCACACGCACACACGCACTTTCTCTCACACGTTGACATTTCATAACCAGTGGAGGTCAGATCCCAGTACACACCCTATGGCTAACTTAAGTCCCTGCTGCTGCACTCAGACCCCAAATATATCAATAAAACACACAAAAACACAAAAGCATTTTACTCTCTCTCACACACAACCTTATTTTTTTGAATGACTTTTACTGTAAAGCATTCGTAGCTCGTAGTGACAGTGAGACAGCTATGAGATGGCTCCAGTCAACATGCCGACCTTGATGCAGCAAAGAGCATCAGTGGGGAAGGTCTGGAGGGTTTGAATTGATGCTACACTGTGCAGGCTGGAAATACTGAGCTTATATGACAAAGTGAGTAACTGTGGTCTTCACATTTTACAGTTCTTTACAATTGGTCAGTTTTATTTACCGAGTTGACTTTTTCAAAACTGTTCCGACAGTTCTCTTTACCGACATGCAGCTCAGACGGTTAATCTAACATTCAAAATGTAGTGATGCGACCAACACACTCAGGATCAACTCTCCCACCAGAACACGGACAACATTTGTCCCCCAACAGTAAGTAGTAAGTCCCCTCTCAGGTGTATTTGCAAGAGATACATATTGTAATGTTTCTGTGACAAATTATTTTTGCATACCTGATCCATCAATGATCAGGTGGCTGGTGGTCATAAACTGTGCAGCTCACGAGGAAAATAATTCCTTCATGGGGTTGAGGAATAGAGAGCAAAGTGGAAGGAAGAGTGACTCCATCCTGGGATGGGCTGTAAACCACTGTGACTGGAAGAGAACGTTGAACATTGTCCCATTCAATTACAACACGCTTTCATAGAGGTCATAAAGGAATGAAAATAGTCTTTAAATGTGTGCCATTTAGGGACAGGCATTTCAAGCAAAAATACTATTTGATAATTCTAGTAATGGTACTACCCGCCAGCACCTACAACAGTAAAATCAAGGGCAAATATATTTTTTAAGACACGATGATAGTTGAATAAACTATTTTTTTTTTTTTAAATATAATTTAATGACTATTCAAAAATACTGACTGATCCCTCGTCCCAATTAGGATTCTTTTTTTTAATTTTACATCTAAAGTGTAGCAGAATCTGTGCCTGAAGTGGAAAGAAATAAGTGCCAGTACTCCACTAATTCACATTTTGGCGTGTATATCGGCTGGTATCAGGAATCGTTTATTACATTCTAAATCTCGATAGTGAATAAAAAGATACGAGGAGATATTGTGTTTGGGGGTAAATCTGAAGATTTTTGACAAGAAAACTATGCTGTTTTACATCATTGTGGACCATAATTATTAAAAGTCAAATAATGATTCTATTATTTATGTCGCAGCCTTCTTCTCTGGAAATGTTTGCCCTGTAAAATCATAATCTGTAAATCAAAAGAGCAGCTTCAGAAAATGTTTAAATAATGTTTCTTTAATTATATTTGTTCACAAATAAATAAAAGTTATGACGAGCAGTTAATTAATTATTTCATAAAAAAGGACGTGAACATTGTATCAATAAATTACAGCCCTTGCAGCCTGTGAGAAGTGTCGGTGCAGAAAAAAAGTCACGGTTGGCCAAAAGAGTCAAATGTAGAAGTGCGGTTACTGTGTACCGGTGAGTTCATGTCCGACTTCCAGCACCGAGCAGAATGTAGCAAATTCCTGTCTAATTTACAGTAATGTTGTGTTATGTAGCTGTTTGGTGGTAGTTGAGCTTGAGTGAGAAAACAGCTCATGAATTTTGAAATGTAGTCATTGATTTCATTTTGTGTCAAAGCAATGGAAAGTGATCCACAGCTTAGTCCACATGGACTTCTGCTGTGCCGACTGTGTGAAGGGAACTCAGTATTGATAAATGTGGGTTGCCAATTAAAGTGTGAAACTGTAATTAACATTGCTTTGAAACATGACATTTCCCGTCTTTGCCCACTACGCCTGCCGTATGTCATCGGTTTCTCTCCCGCTCACACTCATTCCTTCCTTTAATGCTTGCATGTGTTCACAGCAGGTTTTACTCAATAACACCTGCCTGCTTTGTGAGCGCGTGCACACGTGCATGCATGCATGTGTATGTGTGTCAGACACAGGGACCCCCGGTCTAACCTAAACACTTGTGAGAGGAGCTTTTTATACAGCCAGACATTCAAAACAAACCTCTGCCTCAGCCACTATCTGTCTATGTAGACGAGTGAGACATTTTAAAAAGGTGCTTTTACCGCACATCAGAAATGTAATGCTTCACAGACTTGGTGATCCGGTCTCTGCACACACACAAAAACACACACGCGCGCGCGCGCGCACACGCACACACACACACACACACACACACACACACACACACACACACACACACACAGTCAACCGAACCCTGGTACCCCATCCGAGAGGTCAGAACAAGGAGGGGGAGGTGGGCAACATACCGTTGTATTAGTGCACTTTTACCGTGGATGAGGAATGGCCATAAAAGGTAAAACCATCCTGCTCTGACCTGCTTACTGTAAACAAGCAGAGAGGAAAGTGGAGCGGGTGAGAGATGCCGTCTGGAGAGGTGCAGAAAATGAAGAAAGAGGCAAGGAGAGGGAGGGAGAAGGGTGGCAGAGGCCTGGGGAGGCCAGAGTTTCATATTTTGTTCACTTTACAGAAAGATTTCCATAAAACAAAAAGTTTTCAGCTCACACAAATGTGCTATTTTTAACAATCAATTACAACTATTATTTTTTCCACGGTACATATATGCCATTTTCCACCACATATTTTCAATCAACGCCATAAGCAGCAAAATGTAGCGAGCTTACAAAGCTAACTTGTATTATTAGACATACACATCATATTTTTAAAGGCGAAGCACGCCAGAATTATTTTTGGATTTTGGGCTATTTTGCTTCCATAACATGCTTTTTACTACACTTTGTCAATTTTTGTTACCATTAGATAATCCCTGCATTTTTAAACACACCATTTCAGAAAACTTGGGTTAATGTAAGTAACTGGGGAAGTTTCATGGTAATATGAATTTGTTAAAAATAAATATCAACCTATTCCTCTGTTGTGTAAAAATGTATAGAATTTTACCTTTCAAATTTTACCTTGTTTTTTTCTCTCATACTCTGAGCCAGAAATCTCCACTTCAGTAGCAATTACATAACCGAAACTTTCTAATTTAATTATTATTCTGAAGGGTTTTACTGAGGGCTTTGTTTATATATCATTCAAAGACTGATTTATAGAACGTTTTATTCCTTTTATATATACATATATATTTGTTTTATTGTTATTTCTGATGTTTCTGATTTGTGGATTGATAAAAAGAGATATCCAAAATTCCCTTTGTAAAAATCTTTGACTAATATGAGAACAAAACAAAACAAAGAATTTTGAACCTGGCTCTATCCAAATGTTCACATTTCTGTTCTGGAAACATATGCAAATTAGCAAATATTTAATAAGATAATGTCTCATTTGCATATTTAAAATACAATTTCAGAAAACTTATAATGCAAAAAAAATGATTGCCTCAATGTAAGTAATCAACTGGGGAAGTTTAATGATGACATCTATTATTTACCCAATTCACCTGGGGTGTCTCCTCTCAAAACACGATCCAGGTCTTTATGCCTTTAGAGTCAGAACAGTCTCAATATAATTTAATGCACACAGAAGGATTCACGATTATATTTAGCAATTTATATATGAATTACTCTCTCCACAAAAAATATAATCATGCATTCATGTAAGCAAAATCCATATATCAAAAATAAGATCCACAAATATATTTCTGATCCAAATCAAAATATTTCTTGTTTTAAATAAATTTTGTATTTAAAAGGATTTGAAATTTTCAGCAAAAACATTTTGGGATTAGATTTGTTTTAGACTACCCTGATGTCACTCTATTCAGCCAATCAGATGTCTCCTTCATTTTCAACCAATCATATATCATTAAAGTTACCATGGTCCTCACAAGAACAGTAAATACATACAGCAAGTTTAGTCATGGTTTTCAATAATTGTAATCGAACCATTTTTTCTGATATTTTATTGTAATTATTTTCTTCATCCCCTCTACATGGATTTTAATACTGCATATGAATTAATTAAGTTTGTATTAGTGTGTCATGCATACAAATATGCCCAGCCTGCTTACAAGACACCAGACCTTCATTGTCTAAAACAAAATTCCTAGATCCCTGACAGAAACATTTACAACAGTGAATTAATCAGAGTAAATACTATTTTATCAATCAATCAAAAATCAGCTCCTCCCAAATCACAGACAATCTGTTTTCCTCCTGAATATTTCTTAATGTGCCAACCTCAGTGTTCAAAGAATACCACTTCTTAACTGTGCTACTAAATATCTTTGACTCCTAGTGCCCAGTGCCTATTACATTAATGACTTTGAGAACCACTTGTATTATTATTTTGTGTACATTTTCTCCCATGTAAGTCATAAAACTTGCATTACTCATCATTAACTTATAAGTCCTACAAATTATCATTTCGCCAGCAGTCTTCTTTCTCTCTGGGAACACATGTACGACTTTGGTGTTCATGTTTGCCATTACTTAAAGCAGCAAAAACAAATCCTGTCTTCCAAACATTCCTTTAAGATTGCTCTTTTCTCTGCAGGTAGTGTGTGAGTGTGTCTGTGTGTGCATACGTGTTTTGATTAAATGTGTCTGGTGTGAAGGGCGTCAGCTGCAGCTTCAGGTTTCTACAACAACAACACTTTCCAGTTACTGGCCGGAGCACTTGGCCAAAACCATGGAGAACAAAAACTAAATCTGTGTCCAGCTTTAGTTTTTCAGAAAATTCACCCTCTATTCTCTCTCTCTCTCTCTCTCTCTCTATCTATCTATCTATCTCTCTCTCTCTATCTATCTCTCTCTCTCAGCCAAAAATATCTAACATAATATTTAAAAAGCATGGACCTTTCTAACAGATATGAAGCAACATCATGTCACCACAGCACTAATCATCCTTTACGTCTCAGTCGGTTTGTGTTTTCTCCTGCATCTACTTTTTAGATTGTTGTGACAAGAAATCTATCAACGCCTGTATTGAATTCTTCCTCAGAGTATGTTTTTACTTCTCTTGAGAGACAGAAAGAAAGGTTGACTCAGGGTGAGGTGGGGTAGTAAGACGTAAATGTGTGCCTTTGTTCAGTCTCCTAATTCACTTCAGAGGCACAATTTCACCAATTTCCCCTCTTTGAATGCAAATGAATAGATAGAAAGATAAATAAATAACTCACCCTTCTAATAATTAAATTGCATTGACCAAAAGCATTAGATTTTAGAAGAGTAATAGCTTTTAGGGTTGTTGTTTTTTTTCATCTCAGTTTTTCGCAGCTGAAAAGGCCTAGACAAGAAATATGTGTATGCATGCACAAACACACACAGGTTGGCCAGGGGCAACGTAACAATACAAAGTGGAAAAACATGAGTCGGGCTGTTGAGCGTGGAAAAAAGATGTCTTCAAATAATTAGAGTAAACCACAGCAAATGAAGAGATGCATCACGGTAGAGGAGGATGAATGAGAGATGAATGGAAGCAAAAGGGTGAAACAGGGAGAGGCTGATTTGCGTAATCCCATCGTGGAAATTGACTTTTAAATGCAATATTCAATTTCCGCACTCCTGGAAGCGAGAGAGGGAGAGAGCCCAGCTTTTTTGGTTAATAATAATAACAAAATAATGTACTTGAGACATAAAAGCAGATAGAGAAATGAGAGTAGGCGAGCTTCGGAGCATAGAGACACATTTCTGCAGCACACAAACAAAGTGCGACAGCCTTCGCTAACAAAAGCTGGGAGAATTAGTTCCACCTTGGCCTTTCAGGTTTCACAATCAGAGGCAGAAAAACTCTGAATTTCAAAAGGTGTACGTACAACAGTCACCACGGATATGCAGAATAGATGACAGTCTATTAATATAACCAATTCATACATGGATGCTCTGTGTTTGGCTGGCCATTCAAAGCTCTGCCAACATCAGCAGACAGGAAGGTGTGTGGAATAAACCTTTTCAAGGTGATATAAACTGTTGGGTGGATCAGTCGAAAAAATGTCTGAGCTGACCAATAATTGCTTGTAAAACATATCAGCTACTGAAAGTTAAATATAATCAGTATCAGATTACTAATTTCATTTTCGAAACACGCAGTGAGCACTGATTATTGTTTAAATAGTGTGTGTCTGGTCCACTATAGTTCCTGGTGGTGGACAGTTGTTATAGTTTAATAATTCAGTTTGTTAATGTTTATTTATATAATCAGTCATAGCTAAAGACCACAAAATACCGTTCTTAATGTAGTAATGGTGGGGTGTCAGCAGTAATGTCCACAGCTCATAGAACAGTAGAACAGAACAGATTGGAATGGAACCAACAGAATGCTCAGCACAGAACTGAGTGAAATAGAATGGAACAGAGCAGAATCACCCATTTCAAATGGTATCAGCACATTACAAAGCCGTTATCAATTGTTATCACTGCCATTACAATGCGTCAGACGGGGCAAACTGCACCTACCCACACGTGAAACCATCGCAGTTCTAAACACGTGGTTAATGTTGTGAATAGAATCAAAACTACTTGGTTAGATTTGGGAAAACTTCATGGTTTGGGTTAAAATAAGTATGTTTCTTTACATAACTTAAGTTTAAATAAGTCGACGAGTTGACTTTAGGGACACGAACAGAGGCCTCCTGGGGGAAAGTCGCGTGTTTGTTTAACCCATCCATCCACCTCGACCTCCTTGTCAGTGCCCAATCGGTTCCAGCTGCTCCATTTGTTCTGCGCATGTGTGGGCTGCAAATATTCGAAATCTACAAAGTTGATTTCTCGCCTCAAAAATGATCAGAAGTGAATTTAATGATCTCATAGACTTCTATACAATCAGACTTCATACAAGCAGAAGAGTTGCCCCCTACTGGCTATTAGAAAGAATGCAAGTTTAAGGCACTTACGCATTGGCTTCACTTTTCAGGCCAGGAGGTTGCCGCCCGGCCACATCAATTCAAATCTATGCTCCCGATGACAGATAACAGCCAGTTAATCGTGTGATAACTAGTGGTGTAACGGAGCACTGTTTATCTGTGATCGGTACGGATTGCCCAAAGTTACAAAGTTTAACGTTAACCATCACTGTGTGAAATAAAGTTTTACTGATGATCTTTATCCGGCAATATTCAGTCAGATATGCGATCAGGAAATCGTCATTTATGCGTTTCTCGGCGCCGATCTCAGATAATGTTACATTGTAATCAACTAATCCGTGTTTAAATCAGCAGGAGAACGAAGGTTCCATTCAGTTACATTATGATGCGTTTAGGCTCTGTTCAGTGAAAATGAGTGTTGGGTGAAGGTAAATTATAACGTTATCATGATGTGTTCACATGTAATCTCGTAAAATGTAGTGTTGGTGAGAAACTTGAATAAATCCATTTGTTTGAAGGACATGTTTTCACAACAACATAAATAGATATTAGAGATAAATTATGACCCGTTCACACTAGCTCGAAGCCGCTTATAATACAACATACTAATGACAAGATTTGTTTTAATCAATGAAAATACAATCTTGTATTTCCTTATCATTTGAATTGTGTGTTTTTATGAAGAAAAATGGTTAAAAGGATAATAATTAGAATTTTTTATGTTTTACTGCAGGGAATATTCAATTAATGTTCAGCGAGGTGCAGTTAAAGAGAATTTCCTCACGCAAAGGTCCGGAACTTCACAATAATGTCTAACTTGCGCTGTAGTAGTGCCATATTGAAGTAGCCGAGCAGTTGTATCAACGTATGTATGTAGTCAACAACTGACTGTCAAATCAAATAAAGAAAGTTTAATTGAATAATATCTCAGTTTTCAAATTTAATTGGATGAATTATAAACAATACACACTCATAATTAATATTTTTCTTCTTTCATTTTAATTACAGCAAGGGTTTGATTTAAAATTTAAAAATAAAACATTACAGAAAGCTTTTAAAAACTGTTCATCTTAAAATAAAGCACTTCATTACTATTCTGACTGTTCGGCCTCTCTCCCTGTCTGTTTATATCTCACTCAAGCTGCGATGCTTATCAGAATGCACTAATTGATTGGCTGAGTAGCATCACGTGATGTGATTTATAACGCATGTCATTGGTCGGTGTGTTTCCTGGACTGCTGAACGAGTGCCGAAAAGGCTGGAAAAGATGCTCCAGTTAAAATAGATGCGCTCTATCAAATTTTTATAATTCTCAATTATCTATCGGTTATATGTCCAGGGTCCAGATACAATGGCGTCTGGGTCCGGACCACGGTCCGCCTATTAGTGACCCCTGGTTTACTGACTTCAGAGTGGTTGAAATTATTTTTGGGATGGTGTCAAAAAAACAAAACAGTCTGAAGCCTTGTAGACCAGCTGCTATAATCAAACAACAATATGGATCATCAATGATCATCGAGTGAAAAATGTGATCAGGGATCTCTCAAACTTATATTTACTCCCTTTTTTTTTGTGCCGATCCGATCTGTGATGCGATCCGAACGGTGAGTTTTATGATCCGTTGCACCACTACCGATAACATTTGAAGATCAGAACCGAACAGAACGGGATGCAGCAGAAGTGAATTAAATGGAAAGGAACAAACCCGAATAGAATGGAATGGAACAGAAACAAACGACAAGGTGCTCATTGCACCTGTGTAACATTTACCATAATGTCTGCTCGGATTAAAATGTCCAGAGTTCATGTAAGCGGCACAGTACAGATATTCAAATGCATATCAGCATGCCTGCTCTCGGCATACTTTTTTTTAAAAGACGATAATAAGAAAGAAATCAATATATTTATGGCGATAAGTTAAAGGTAATGAGGTCAGAGATGCTAAAAGAGGTTAGTATGCTATTGTCCCTTTAGGGCTCAATTCAGATGGAAGCACTTCACTGCTTCCCTTGTTACAGGATTTTACTTATAGTAATAATTCAAATGATTTCCACATATTGTGAATAAATGTGCAGTTACAGAATTGTGATTCAACCTAAAGCCAGTCCATAAAAACGTTAACAACTGCTGTTCTTATGCAGTGTAGCATAGGTGGAAAAGTCTACCACACATGCGATCGTGTGTATATTCCCAAAAGCAACAGCAGCAGTCTGTGTGGAATTAACAGAAGAGGAACCGGGTAGTTTGTTTAGCTTAACAGGATTTGATGAGACAAAAAATGACACCTACTGGAACAAACAAAGAAATCATGAAACCTACAGAAACTCCAATCCAACAAAAAACAGCAGCCCTGAAACCTTTATTCTATTCATCCACAAAGCGCAGTGCAAAAAGAAATCCACAGCAATGACTGCTTATCGAATAAGATGTCCTACGAAGGCAAATTAAAAAGGAGCTCTTAGTTAGATTACCACTTAAAACTGCCATCACAGTATGTTCCTATTTTACATACCAGCAGCAATCGGAACTCCTCGCAGCTGCTTCATTTCATTTCTGTATAAAATACACACAGGTGGCAACAAACCCAACATGTGAAGAGTTGGTCAGGGCACATGTCCAAAGGAGAGGAGATATTAACCTCTGCCGCTCTGCTCTCTAGGTTAAACTGCCATCAGGCACTGAGCTGTGATACTATATGAATTTGCCGATGACTAAATTTAGGATAGAAGGTAAATGCTTTATTGAAAAGTATTGTCACTATCCAGTGAAATTCAGGTATCTCCAAGTATGGTTATTCTTGTGTTTCCAATAAACTTGAAGGATTACATGCTCTTTTATGTTATAAGAAATTCCCCTACGACTAAGGCTCATAGAAATCCTTTCAAAACACAGTGGATTATCAAAGAAATGCTTTATTAAGTTTGAAACAAGCCTGTTTTCTTAGTTCTTAAAAAGTTGGTGTGTGATGTTGAGGGTTTCCAGCCTGTTTCACATAAATAGGGCCTCGATCACTGAGGTGTCCTTTATTTGCAACAATAATTTGCAATCGGCGGTCGACAATGTCAAGAAACTTGGCTGCAAACATTCCTGCTGTTTGCCTTTATTATTTGATGAATTCATGTCAGTTAAAAGAATATTTAAAGGCATGCACAGATTCACTGCAAAAGAGAGTTTTATTTGAATCATGGACAATACATCAAACAATCAAGAGTCTTTCAAAATAAATCCTTAAAAGGTTATGTGTAGGTATCGTTTGGGTATGGACGTATGTTTAGTGATGTTTTTATGATAAAGGACCACTTGTATGAACTATGAGCTACTTGAGAGGTTCTCCAGTTGTGTATCATGCTAAAATAAAATCCTCAGCATAGAACATAATTTATTTTCTGAAGAGAAACATTTGAATCAATAGTTTTGATTCAGTTGAAAGAATATTTCATATGCAGTTATCCAATCCATGTCCCAAGGGCATGTTGTCAATTCAATCTTGACAGAAATGGATATCAAAGGGTGTTACATTGGTGTGTGTGTTTTATTCATGTCTCTAAGTTAATTAGACATTCTTGGAATTCTACTTGAAAAAAGGTGTATCTTTACACATAAGCTGTTTTGAAACAAATTTAATTTGAATAGATGGTTTTGCTGTAGGATGTGGTGGCGGAGTTAACACTTAAATACAGGTGCATACTTAGCATCAGCCCCACACACACACACACACACATACACATAGGTCTCATAGCTCTAGCTGTAATCAGTGTGTTTATATGGAGTGTCAAGAAACCTGGGTTGCTCTGACAAAAAGCACTGGGTGAAATGAGGAATTCCAAGACAATGCACTAAATGGCGTACACCTCATCATCCGTCTCTTAACTACACGTACACGCAGTTGTCCGCCGCCGACCACTGACGAGGACTGATATAGTGAACGGAGACAGGGACAGAGGAGTCAAACAAAGGAGTGAAATATGAAGACAGGAGGAAACAGAGAACCAAAATAAGAGAGGAGGAAGCAGAGGGATGGAGCACAGGATGAAGCTGACAGATATTAAAACAGCCAGAACACACCGAGAGAGCTTTCCCTTCCTGAGAGCTAATATACAGAGATTAGTGGGGGGTGGGGGAGAGACAGACGCAGAGAGAACGCCTTTCTTAAGTCTGGAAAAGAATCTTAAAAACTGCACAAAAAAAGAAAAACTTCTTTAAACCCTAAACCTGCCTTATCAGCCTTCCGTCTTCTCTCTTCTAAAATTTAAAAAACAATTTCTAATTCTGATATTAAAAACTTCTTCCGCCTTTTAAAGTGGCATTCAACAGTGAAAACATATGATTTACTTACTGTTAAGTACATTTTAGGATGATACTGCTGCTATTAAAATATGCAAACATATAAATCATTGCACTGCTATTGCAGTAAAATCCCTCTTTAAGCTGCAGTGAAAATAAGGCCTCTTTCACCCTACCTCCAGCCAACAAATAAAGGTGTAATTGATGTGCATTGAGTTGCCAGTTAGAGGTTGTTTTATGTCTCGGCGGGACGGTCATGGCAGTGGAGTCTCACTGACTATTTTCGCCAGTTGTGTTAACCTGGCAGGGGACTCCAGGTAAATTTGAGACAAGCAGAAAATGTATCTTTTTTTTTTACACTGTCTAGCTCACTGCACACTGTCACACACATCCATAGATTGCACGTGCGCAAGGACACACACACACAGGCTCCCAAAATACATACGCAACCCCAGCCTCCTCCAGTATGTGTGGGTTGGGGGGAAGGAAGGTGGGGAAACTAATATTTCTCTTGAGAGAGATTGATGTGATCTGTTCAGCACTTCATTGTTTGAGGACGATTTGAGCGAACAGCCTGTTCTCAGCAGACCTGGCCGTGAGTGTGAGTGTGAGTGTATGTGTGTGTGTGTGTGTGTGTGTGTGTGTGTGTGTGTGTGTGTGTGTGTGTGTGTGTGTGTATGTGTGTGTGTCAACAGCAGACCATGAGCATTAAGGAAAGAAATTGCTCTATTATTTTAGCGACTGCAACAAATCAGTTGGTTCACCTTTGTCCCTCTCAATTGTTGGAGCGAACATGGACAAACTCAGCCAGCACACACGGGACTGGCTGCTTGTTCGTGCACTGCATAAGCCCAGCCGAGTGAATAGACCCTTTCACATCCACAGATAAAGGGATGAAGGGTAATAAAATGTGTATACTTTATTCGCTAATACACTTGAGCTGTCCTTTCATGCGATTCACCCGAGCCGTCTCCGAGGGAAACAGCAACACGCTGACGCTCACAATGTATTATCAGACTGACGGCATAAATACGACAGAAAACTTAACTCGGAGTGTTGCTTGAAATGTTTACCTAAAGTGCTGCCATTATATAATCATAACAGACTTCCTCTGTCTAATCAGAATTGGTCACTCACCCAAGCAATGGTTTGAGGACATCATCATAGCAGCAGAGGATGCTACCAGAGCTGCTAACGTTTGTCCTGACACTGCCTCTTTGACGCTGTTGCAAAATGCTCTTTTGCAATGTAAAATACTCTTTGGCAGTAAAAGAAAACAAAAAAAACAGACATTAGTAAAAAGCAGCAACGTCTAGAGGTCCGGTGCAATCATGGTAAAGGAAGTGTATGCAAACGAGTGGTCGGAATTATGATGAATTATAGCATATATTATTAGTGAAGCTCAGGGTGCAGAGTCTAGTGTTAATCAGATTGCAATATTGGGTACTGCCAGGCAAATGATTTTGCAATAAATATAGTGCAACAACAGCAACAAAAGATGAGAGGTCTTAAGAAGAATGAGAGCAATTTTTTTTTTTAAGCGAACGAGCAAGGTGTCGGTTCCAATCTTGTAATTTGCTCTGAATATTTTTAATAGCCACCAGAGAGCCAACGATCAGCTCATCAGTGTGAATAATAAGAGCAAAGCTACTGTGATGGACAATGCAACTATTGATCTGTAGACGTAAATCAGGCATGGGTTTAAAACGTTGAGCTTTCCCAGCTATTACGAGAGGAAATACACAGGAGAGGTTCTCATTAAGGGCCAACTGGCGGCGCTGGCAGGTTCAGCTTTTAATTTCTGACAGAAAACTCTCTGCCGTGTCATTCAGGTGCCATTATTCAAAAATGAATGCAGCTTGATGAATAGGTGTCATGGGAGTAGACAGAGAGGCCGAGCTGCATCCCTGCGGTGTGTCTGCAAAGAGAGGTTGGCAGGTCATTGAGTCATACCTGTGCAAACCAGGAAGCAGTAGGACTCACTTCTGTGGATGGTCCCTTTCCTGCATTCCGCTCACTTCAACTGAGAACAATGGAAACATTTAGAATTTATTTCCAGTGACACATTTGCCATTTTGTCTCAAGATAGCAGCTCGGACTTGACAAGTGTTGAACATATTCTTGTAGAGAATAAATGCTTCTTAATGAGCAACTTTGAGTTATTACAGCATTGCGCCATCATCCCATTTTATACAGGATAATGCTGTGGGAGCAGACTACAAAATGCAGGATAAAAGCCCAGCAGCCTGGTTAGTTAGGAAACCTTATTTGAAATCACATGACGAATAATTGAATCTTATAAAATGGTTAGCTTACTTGCTGTATCACTCAACAGCTTTGGCAAATGCTTCAAAGACATCACATCTGTTTTGCTGTGAATAAAGTTGGACTGTATTTGACTGAGACAGATGTTCATCCAGAGTCAAACATAATTCTAGCTTTGCAATCAAGAGTGTTTAGATGTTCAGAGATAATTGGAGATAAAGTGTAAGGCCGTGCGTATGCACGCTGCATAATCCATTAGTAGATTGCAACTGCATGACGTTTTGTGAGACAAATTTTAAGATAGCACCTTTGCCTGTTGATTTTATGTGCTAGTCCAAGAGATATCTGAGATTCTTTCAAACGGCATGATGTAACATAAATTTGCATGAAATGAAAACACAAATGCAAGGAGATAATCAAAAATTCGAACAACTTTTACAAAGAACGTAGGTAAGACATAGTGACCCTCTCTCCAGAAGCAAACATCCCCAGGAAACAATTGAGCACTACTTTGCATCGAGGATGTATTTAGTTTGTCCTTTCTTTTGTTTCCCCCCTTTGTTTCTTCTCTCCGTATAAAAAAAAGGATGTCTTTATCTTTGTCTCTTATTTTATCACTTCGCATTGTGAGTGATCACAGTGGCACAGCAGTTAAATTGGTGGGTCTCTGTGGCACAACAACCACGGAACGGGACAAGAACAACGATTTATGAATTAATAACAAAGAATACAAAAGAGCATAGTGGTTTTTAAAAATCAGTAACTAAGACATGTGAACGGAATAAAGAGTTGTCTTCAAGGTGGTATGGAAAGAAAAGTAGCTTGCTAACCAAAGCTGCTGATATAGTAAACAATATGGCAAATATGTTTGTGTGAATGTGTTTGTGGCCAATCAGGTTGCATTTCTACAGCACAGGGTCAGATTTTGGCAAACCAACTTTTGCAAGTTATGAGGAGAGGAGCAGAGGAGCTGATGTAATGGTTTTCCATCCGTTTTGACATTAAAACAAGGGGTTGTTGATTTATTTTTTATTTGAATACGTTGTCAAATACCATTTATAAATAAACGATGTACCTCAGAGTGCCACTGGACAATAGACTAAGCTTCGACCAACACACTAATCACATCCAACATCAGTCATTCGTAAGATCAAAGGACTCATCTCCTGTTGTTGTATTAGTTCAACCTGCTTCTTTAACATGTTATCCGCTACTGAGTAAAACTCACATGCATAACCAACGACCGCAGCCAGCATAATTTATCTCCCCACACCCAACCTCCATGAGATAAACAATAAGGCCAGTGCACGCATTGCAACCTCAATAGAGCAGGACATCACACGCTAACTCAATCAGCACCTCACCCTCCTGCCCTCCAGATGCAGGTCCAGAGCACTGAGGTGCAGAAGGCTCGCTTTGGGAAAAGTCTGATCGCTGCAGCCAGAGACGCCTTAAACAACAGGCCTCGCTGAATAGACATGTGTGTGTACTGTTGTCTGTCATTGTAGGGTGGTGCTGTTCTCTGTTGTATGCATTATTGTCTGATGTGTACGGTGCTGTGAAATTTCCCTTTGGGGACAAAAAGTGTAAAGTCTAAGTATGTGTCAATTGTTTCAGAATGATACTGTTTCAAGTACCTGGTGACATTGTTTTGATAGTCAAATCTAAATAAAATGTATTATTCTGTCATTATAATTTCCCTCTCTGCTTAAATACTTTAACATCCTCGGTCCAAATTGCAACAGAAATGTAATTTAACTGCACTAAACGGAACTGACATCAGATTTGTTAGCCCTTTGAAAGAATTTTAAAATGTGATGTGTCACTTTCCGTCAATGCCTTCATGAAAAGTGCTTACGATGCTTCATAATGCCTTATGAGCAGCCCGTCAGGAGAAGGGTTTGTACTTTGTTCTTTTCTCAGACGCTTCACGATAATGAGAAGCGTCAGATTCCATCAAGCAGAAGAGGACAGGTCCACATTACAGATGCATACATCACTGCTCTCATTTCAATGTAATAACACCTGTCGGGCCTGATGAGGGGGGAGCCATGATGGCTTAGTCTGAGACACACACACACACACACACACACACACACACACACATATATATAAAATCAGACACATGTGTTTAGTACACACACACACATACACACACAAATTAGTCAAATCAACAAAACATATGTAACGAGCGACAGGATCCGCTGAATAGAAAAAACCTACGTTCTTGTTTGAACTGCAGACCAATAAAGAGACGCATTAGAAAGAGAAAATGAGTGTCGTCCATCTCCATTACACTTGTGCATGTGGTGTGTACGGTTACTCTGTCTGTGAAGACGTTGATTGTATGTATGTGAAGTCTCTTCTTTATCAGGAGGAAACTTACTCTCGATAATAATTTGTCCAATTGTATACTGTGACAACCACCAGTTTATTAGTTAGTGCAAGGCAAAAATAAGGCAGTCTAATGTAAAAAAAATTAAAGATCATGTCTTCATGAAGGCTATAACCTTCACTTTTTATTTAAACTGTTAACATGAGCTGTTGGTTCCACTTTCTGGCCATTTTGGAGGCTGTGGTTTGTGGTGCTTTTTAATTATATTGCATTAGTTTATACTAAGATGTTATCTCTCTATCATCATTGATACTAATGGTTTGGATATAATATTAGAAATACCTCTCAGTGTGATGCAACATAATTTACAGTAACAGCACCACAAACTGCAGCCTCCAAAACAACCATTAATTTGAATCAACAACACTTCTCTAAAACTTGCAGGACTGTTGTATTAGACTGTATTTGCTTAGCTAGGTGCACCCAATCAACCAAATAATAAAAGAAACAATGCACATGTCATAGGTTCTACAATGCTTATACTCTGATTAAGGTGTGATCTGATACTCTGATAGGTTAAGTAAGTAGGCCTAAGTAAGTGAAGGTTATTTAAAATAGCACCTTTCATTGAGAGGACAAAAAGTGCTTCACAGGAATAAAAAAATATTGAAAAAAATATATTACCATAAAATAGTAAAAGAGGCACAGGAATAGATCAGTACTGAAAATGTAAAATCATGTAAATTCAATATCGGCCCTTAAGGTTTATATCAATTGCATCTATCAAATAATTACTCACAGTGTTATCAGTATGGATCACATGCGGAAATTAGGCTATAAAGCCTACAATAGAATTACCTTAAGCTCACTGTTTAAATATACAGCACAGCTTAATAACAAACAAGAAAGAAGATATTCTCAGAAGAAACAGAGGCAGTCTCTGCACAGGCTCATTCACAGATCACAAACCATCAACAGGTGCCTCAACAAACAACACATGCAAAAGCATTCCAAGGCCTGCAGGCTCTGCGTCCGTCTGTGTGGACGGCACACAACAACACAACAGCTCCAATGTCATGGCAAACAATATGCTGCATAATATGACCTCTGGGTGTTTCCTACGGAGTTAAATACACACACAAAGCCACGGAGAGGCCTTTAAAAAGCAAGAAAAAAAGACAGACAGACAGACAGACAGAGGCGGTGTATTTATTTTGACTCACGTTTTTTGACGTCGTCTATTGTCTTGTATTTCATTGAGATGAAGTATCCATAATGACCCAATGCATATGTAACGTGCTTGCCTTGACACTGGGAAACAAGCTAACGTTTCCGGTTGTTTTACATTAAGGACGTTGTTAACGTATATTGTTTGTTTATGGCCACTTCACAGTTTCTTTTCCAGGGACTGCAGTCTCTTCACAGTCCCACGACGTCACGACAGTGACCGCGTTTGACCGTTTATTACACTGTTTTCAATTTAAACAATTCCCTCCAGAAAGCTGCAGTATCATATCTGACATTTGGACATTGGCTTGGCATTTATCAGCCGTGACGAACCACAGGTGCGCTGTTTCACTCGTTGAGGAAGCTTTGGGTGCGCTCGTTAGTAGTCACTCCACGCGCCGGAGGAGGGCACCTTGGCACGAACTGGACCGTTCTAACGTCGGAACGCTGTCCGGTGTTACGGTTTAACAGGCGACCGTGTTAACTAGCAACTTTCAGCCGAACGCGTCTGTTGTTGTCGTGGTTACAGACAGCTGTTTAAAATAGGAAGAGAACACGTGGCTGCCACGCGTTCTCTTCCTATATTTCAACAGCTGTCGTAACTACGACAACAACAAACGCGTTCGGCTGAAAGTTGCCAGTTAACACGTTCGCCTATTAAACCGTAACACCTGTTTGGTTGTTCAGAGCGCTCATCGCAGTGAACGTGTGAAAGTTAATTGTTTGCCATACTACTTAATGAAACGTTGTGCCAAGCTAACTTTGTTACGTTTTCACTAACTCTTAATGTTAGCAATAGACTACGTTTTCAAACTTTTCTTCATAGGCATATTGCTACTCATGTCACATCATAATCATTGTCATCCTCACTGGCGACAAAGCTCTTGCAAGATGTGCATTTTTGCATCATAACTTGGAAAAGTTACAACTACAAAATGAGTGCCTATTAACAAAATAAATCATCAGTTTCTTATTTACCATTGGCAATACATTTTCTTTTGGCCACTTGGGGGCAGTAAAAACAAGAATGTCAATGTACTTCGTACTTCCATGACTGCCTGCTGTGATTGAAATCGGAGAGATGAGAGCGGTGAGAGTGAGCCAAACCAATAACGTGGAGGACTGTGAAGCTTAGCAAAGAGCTGAAACTCACTGTGTCCCCTAGTCCCTGCCCAGAACCGTTACAGGGTTTTGGTTTATATAACTATGCGACTTGGTTAAGTTTGGGAATGATTATGGTCATTGTTAAAAGAAACCAAGGCTTTTGTTGACCAATCCATCCACCCTGAGCCACTCAATCTGAGGACTTTGGGGCTTAAACAAGACAGATAGTCATAATGTAGTCTAATTTTGCCACTTGTTAGCAATCGCCTTTTTAAAGACATGCAAACACTTCAAAATTCATAAGTGGCTTATTTACTGACGTATTTTATGTTGAAATTTCTTACACTTGTGTTAACCATGGACCCTATTTCAGGCATCTAACCGAAAATCCATTCAAAAAACACATTGACTTCCAGATGAGGGAACCTGGAAGTGCAAACATTGTAACTCATTTCCAGGTTTTGGACTCATTCCTGCAGCACTATATTGGGGGTTAGATTGTGTATATTAGAAAGGATGACTAATGGATCCTGCCCCTTTATCCTCAATGCTCCAATCACTGCAGAGCAAGGATTTGGACAACCTCACACCACTTTCTTGTTACATAGGACAAGCATGAATGCTTCATTAGGTGGAGGCCTGCATGACTTGAGAGAGATGGTCATTCAAATCATTCGTATGTTGTCATAATCCCAGGGTTCTTGGTATAGTTTGTTTCCTGTATTAGTTTAAGTTCACTCCTTGTGTGTCATGTTTGATTTTACTTCCTGTTTCTGTGAGTTTTCCAACCTTTTGGTCTGCCCTGATCAGTTTCACCTGTCCCTCATGAGTCCTGAACTCACCGCACCACCTGCTCCCCTGTTCTCACTTCCCTTGTTAGTCAGTCACCATTTACACCACCTCAGTTCCTTTGTCCTCTGTCCTTTGTCCTTTGTCGCCGCATGTTTTTTTTGTTCTTGTTACCTGCCTGCTGGTTTCTGCCTGCTGTTTGGACAGTTGGCTTGTGCTTCATTATTATTATTAAAAAATAGAAGTGTTTTCTTTGTATCTGCACGTCTGAGTCTGTATTTGGGTCCTTCCTGTCCGTGCTGCTCTCTCCAATGTGAACAGTGTGCATGATACCCGGTGGCAATCGAACACGCACGCTCACCTCTCTCTCGCTAAGCGAACACACGAGCACATGCTCGAACTCGACACATAGACCTTGGCTCAGCTTTTCTTTAGATTCCGGCCTGCTATCCAAGAAGAGGAGAGGCGATGTCCTGCTTTGACCCGGTTTCTCACGAAAGTCACTGGATCAAATGTGTCCAAAGGGGTTCTGTTTAGGTCCACAAGCCGAAGGTGAAGATGGGCTCGCTTCGTGCAACCTGTTGCGGCTCTGGCTGGCTGTGTCATTTACAGCAGAAAATGGTCTGTCGCACTCGCTATTCATATTTGTGAATACATGTTTGGCACTTTGAATAATGAAAACTACTGGACATTAGTACGGTTTTAAAAAACATTTTAGTGACAATTGCAAGTGAAAAATAATTGTCCTATGATTTTAGACACCCCCGAAATTTTGGAATTGAGGATCTCAGGGAGTCTCAAGTGTCAATCAAGGTTTCTTGGACACATCAATTGCAGTTGCATTTCAAAATGTAACACAACAGACAGCCTCACATTGTGAAATAGGCAAATATATAGCAGGCCAGTCAGCAACACTTATCCAATGAATAATACTTTGGTTTGCCCTTCAACGCATTTCCAACACTGGAAATTCTGTCTCTCTTTTTTTTCCACAAACAAGGCAAAGTGATGAAATAAGACTCCCAACAAGTTAATGGCGAGTCTAATAATGTGCACACATTTCCAGTGGCAGCGGCTGTCACTGCCGTGTGTTTAAAACATCATCAAAGTCAAAATCTATGGCACAAACTCCTCCGAAAGTGTAACTTCATTATGAAGAGATTGGATCTTGCTGTGATGAGTTGAATGGAGAAAAACAGAGTTGGCTTGCTAATGGACTTCGTACTGTGGCACGTTGGTTCATATCAGTCACTCACTGCCTGCTGCTGTCACAGGTTTTAAGCTTTTAACCAGGCTTTACATACCAGGAAATAAAGAAAAATTTAAAAAGCCTTCAGAAACATCAGAATCCAGTAAAACGTGTGCAGTACTCTGTAGTTATACATGCACGCTCACACCTTACACACACAAGCGTCCACAGACACACACTCTCATGTACACAGCAGAAGCAGTAGAACAAGGCATTACCATAAATTCATTAGAGTGGCTGGGCAGTATTTATAAACATGTAGAGATGTTGTTTACAATGTCTGACTGGATGGATTACACTTCTACACAGACAAGTAAAGGAAACGCTCCCAATATACACACTGTTTACACTGAGAGAGGAGCGAGAGAAAGGAGTTTGAGTACATTGCTCCACAGGGTCCCTGAGTGGCATGTTTTACAGAGCGAAATAAACATCTAATAAAATAAACACCACTCGGCTGAGTTCGTCCTCCACGTTCTGTACTGGGACAGCACTGGGAGACATCTGTGTGCATCTGCCAACACTACATGTGGGCATGTATACATGTGTGTGTCCGCAGGTGTGAGAGGAGAGGGCCGATGCATGTGGAGAGGAGGATTCATCATGCAGATACAATCATGACACGAAAGACACGCGCTCCAAAAATGTGTCGCCGGGTAGAAGTGACGAAACAGAAATGAAGTTGTTGCTGCCACTGAATCTACGGCAGCACAAAAAAAAAATGTATATTTATTTACTGATTGATTACAGTGGGATTGCAATCGATATCCCTGTGGATATACGGATGTGCTTCTGGATCAGTCCTGTCTGCGACAAAATTGAAGGAATGACACGCTTATTCTTAAAGTTAGATCAGAAGATCAATACCACTCTCATATCTGCACGGTGATGACGCTACCGCCATTAGTCGGTTAGCTTAGCATAAAGACGGGAAACAGCTTGGCTTGGCCGGGCGCAGCGACTACCTGGAAACTCCGCTGGTTGGCTCACAATCTCACGGTGCAACAGAACTCCCAGAGGTTACTGTTCCCAGCCCACAAGACCACAATGTACCATTTAAAATGTTAACAAGTGGGCTTTAGACGTAACAGGAGGCCGATTCTGTTATTTTTTTAGGCATGCGAGTGGTATTGATCTTGACAAGAAAGTGAATTTGCACATTTCCTCATTTGGAGGTAAGCTTTCTTATAAGCTTTTTTATAAACTGCTTAATTTATTTACCCATAATTATTTGTAATGATTTATAAAGGCCTACATGTTTTTTATATCTTATACATGTTTACCGATAAATCCATTTAAGCCCCAGTGTTTTGCCAAACACAAGCGTTTTATTTGAATTACTGGTGGCACTGGCCTTGACACAGAGTTTAATAAACCATATGAGTGCAAAGGGAGGCAGAAATGATCTGCAGAAAAAAAGTGATACGGGTGTTGATGGAGCAAAAAAAGACAAAGAGATTTAGAGATTTGGAGATGAGGGGATGAATTTATTGCTCTGTGGAGAAGCGTATATAGAGGAGATGTGAGGAGGAGGAAGAAGGGGGGAAGGATGGAAGAGAGGGAAATCAGACAGGTTGGACTATGAGAGCACACACAGACGCACTCTGTTTAATGTCTCGCTGACATTTCTGCTCTCCATCTCCTCCCCACCGACCCTCTCTCGCTGGAGACGAATGGGCAGAGAGGAAAAGCCAGGGGAGAGAGAGCGGAGGAAGAACACAGACGAGAGTCTGGGAGGAGACGCAACACTCTGCCTGTACTTCACTCAAGGTCACAAGCCCCAGACAAAGTCAAGGGTCAGGGTTCATGGGAGGGCCATCCAATCAGAGGGTGAGCAAGTCTGGGAGGGATCAGGTTTCCCTGCCAAGGAGTCTCCCCGACGGTGCTGCTCTGCCCCAGTGCAACTTGCTCAACTGTCTTTTTTTGCGTCTGGGTCTCCCTCATTGACCATCTTTTTGTCTTTTCTGATAATGCCGCCTCACATCCTCTCCTTCGAGTTCTATGCACACAGCTCTTTCATCCTTGTATATGTCTCGCCCCTTGTTATGAAGCTGTGGGTGCGTTACAATGTGAGAAAACTGAGCAGTGCTCTCGGAGTTTCTGCAGGGCAGTTTAGAGGCTACCTAATAGTTCACTCCCTGAGTCCTTGAGTAAATTCCTTCTGGATTCCGTCACTCCATTAACTCGTGCAGTCAGGGCTACCCGTACGTGTGTGTGTACGTGCATCATTGAGGCTTTCGTTCACTGTCACTGCTCTGTGTCTGGTGCTCATTTCATTGCTCTAAACCAAACCATCTGTGTGTTCAACAGCAGGAATGTTCTCCACACACACACGCACACACACACACACACACACACACACAGACACTGCTGCCTCCACACCTCCCATCCATTGACCCAGCCCTAAATGGTGGTGTCCATATCAACAGATGAAAGATGTTAGCTACCAGCTTTCCCTGCTGACCCTCATATTTATACATTAGCTCAGTCAGCTACTTAGCTCTCTGCAGTGCAGTCGGTAGAAATCTGGTGTTCAACTGGGACCCACATCAAACATCCACAATGAGACAGCAACAGACAAAAATCATTATCTCTGGCCTTTATTGCCTCTCTATCGGTGATAGTGCATTCCTCCCCACTCACTGTAGTGCTGTCCCAGTCCCAAAGCAGCCTGACCAGGCCACTTGGCTGGAGCCGTACAGTGCAATGAGCTACAGGACAACAGGCAGCAGTGTGTAGACTCCTGGCCAGGCCTGAGAACACTTCACTAACCTGATCAGCACCAAGACAAATAGAGGGGTGATTGCTTCCCCGTGGCCCATCTGGCTTCTCTTAAAGCGGCGGGAGGGGAGAAACAGGGGTGGGCGTGTGTGCGTGTGTGTGTGTGTGTGTGTGTGTGTGTGTGTGTGTGTGTGTGTGTGTGTGTGTGTGCTTTTAAAGGCTGCCACTTTACATAGTTCAAACACACCACTGACTTGCCGACCAATTACAGCCAATCGGTGCTGTCGGCCCGACTGCTTTCGCCCGTCAATAAAAACATTTTGGTTGGGACTTGCTCAGGCCTCTCTGGACCACGGCCCGGCCCAAACAAAACGGCTAACTCAAGAGTTTTGACATTCCAAAACGGAAGCGGCAGAATTCCAGCGCCGGGGAATAAAGATCTCTGTAATTTAACAACGGAAACCGAGGGGGGAGTTTAGTCCTGGCGAAGGTGAAGAGGGAAATGAGCTGACCATGTAGGTGTGAGTGGGTGTGTATTGTGATGGAAAAAATGTCCACCACAGTATGGTTACAGGTGGGAATGGTTTCCATACAGTAGGTGTTTGGCTCCCTTATGTCCTCTGAGTTATTTTAAGTGTTGGGCCCTTAAGTGATAACCCACAGCAGCCACCTCAAACTTAAAACGGAACCACTCAGGACCACCACTCAGGACCACCGCTCAGGACCACCTCTCAGGACCACCGCTCAGGACCACCTCTCAGGACAGACTGACAATGAACTGATGAACCAAAATGCTTTGAGCTCAAGGCCGACGTTGGTTCAAAGTTGGAGCTGCTCCGTAATTGACTGCTGCCCACACCCCCCACCTGCTGGCCACCAAAAGAACAACAGCCAAATAAACGTTACCATCTCAGACAGTTCAAGACCATTAGCTAAAACATATGTTTATACTAATATCAGTCGCCTTTTGTATCCTCTCAGACATGCATTTGCTGCTCGCTCCCCCCCTGCTTTCTGTCTCCTTCTTTCTGTTTCTTTTTCTTTAAGCTAATAGTAAACAGAGATGCTGCAAGCTGGGAGCTGTCCAAACAGCAGGACAATAAAACTGTTTGTTGTCACCACGGATACACACTTTCATTACTGCCAACTCACATTGGAGCATCTGGCTCGTATGATGAACGCGTGTGTGTGTACGGTACACTCGCACATACATACCCAGGTTTATATATGGAAATGAATGGATTCATGTACCCTATATAAGAGAGAGGCAGACTTTCACACTCTTACCACCTGCAAATTACATGACAGCACTTAAAGAGTTAACATTGTGTTCTTTTAGTTCAGTGTGTGTGTGAGCGAGAGAGAGAGAGAGAGAGAGAGAGAGAGAGAGAGAGAGAGAGAGAGAGAGAGTTTGCGTATGCACACACGTGTGCATAGGCTGAGGAATGCCCTTCCCAGTTAGGGGGCAGGGGCCCAGGCAAGGGGCTTTAGAGAGGGGCCCAGTGTGTGTGTGTGTGTGTGTGTGTGTGTGTGTGTGTGTGTGTGTGTGTGTGTGTGTGTGTGTGTGTGTGTGTGTGTGTATACGTGTGTGCATGTGTGTGTGAGCCAGTGGGAGCTTAGCAAGGGGCCCTGTGTTTTGTTCTGTTCCACATCAATGGGACGTCAAGCCGGGTTTGGGCCTGACAGCACCCGGATTAAAGGTTTTCTACCAGACTCTCTCTACCCCTCCCCCGACACACACACACACACACACACACACACACACACACACACACTTACAAACACACAAACACACACACAATGGGCTGAAAGAACACAGCCTTAACTCTTGGAGTACTAAATTGTAATTTGCAGGTGGCTACAGGCAGTAGGACAGGCCCTCCCAATAATGAGAAAGGGGTTAAGAAAAGCATGTGTCTGCCAGTGTGCACACCACAACAAATGAGCACAACTAAATCTTAGACATCGCTACACTCATAAAAAACACAGCAACGTTTTGTTTAAACTGTTGTGATTAATCTCCCAGCTGACTTCTCCCTGCTCCAGAAGCTGCTCATTCATACATAATTTGATTTAGGATGCACAAAGAATACATCTTGAATAAGTCTCATTAATAAAACAAAGACTTGGGAATTAAATCAAATAAACAGGGTCGAAAGAAATAAACCAGCAACAACATGTGTGTGTGCTTGAAATTTTTTTGTTCATGCAGGAGCTGATATTGTTTGGGCTGACAGGTGAGGCTTTCACAGAACGTCATGTTAGTTAAAAGATGTACAAAACGTGCAGGGGGGGAGATAAGGCCGGCAGACTTGAGAGTTTAGAACTATAGAGGAAATGACTAAGAATGATGGATGCAAGAAATATAAAAGCACATAAAGGTTAGGCTAACACAAGGACAAATAACAAAACCAACACCATCAAAAGAAAAGTAAAGAGAGGCCAAACACTCAATATGCGTGTGTGTGTGTGTGTGTGTGTGTGTGTGTGTGTGTGCGTGCGTCTGGTCATTGACTGTCGTCAGTGACATGACATCATGCATATTCCTTTAAGATGTACTAATGCAAAGACATGATCAGTAGATCATATACACTTAATATACACACACACTCGCATACTACAGCAGCCTTAAATCTCATACAGATACACGATTACATATCATTTAAAATTTTCAGTCTCTTCAGTATCTACTGGGTTCATAGAGCTGATAATAGTGATGATGCTTCAGCGGTAGCTATTCAGAGCTTTGGTAATGAAATATGAAACTTCTTCACCTATGCATAGCTAATATCAGTTATATTAAATTACAATTGGTTTGTATTTTAAAATACACTGACCTGAAAGACAGATTCATAGTTCCACAATTTGTCTGACTTTACAGTGGATATTAAAAGTGTAAAGGTGCTTTCTAGCTGTTTAATTCTCATTGCACCAAGGAAAAAATAAAAGTCAAATAACTGGAATTCTGATTTAGTTTTCATGGTTAAATAAGGTTAAATGAAAGGTTAAAACACAGCAGACTTTCTCTTTCATTATGTTAACGTGCTTAAATTTGTATGGACCTGCCTATGTTCATCTCTTGATGGAGATATATTTCACAACTTGTGTGAACATGAGACAAATAAAAAAGGAGGCACTTTCTACTTTGATACAGAGTCGGTGGCTGTGTTTGCTTCAGACAAAGATGGCACTTGAAGCAACTTGCTAAGCTCTGCTAGGGGCAGTGAGATGGAGGGGAGAAAACAGAAGAATAGTCAAGCCTATCAGTACTCAGGCTAAGAAGCTGCAGCTTTTTGCTTTTTTTTTTTGCTTTTCCCAGGTGGCTTTGCAGATCCAGCGGTTCATGCCTCAACCGGACATTCAGCTGACAATAAACACGTTTGATGCCGACTGCTGTTGGGCTATAAAGTTCCCACTAAACCCCCATGGTCTGGGCGTTGGGGAACACATCCATGCCGACCGACTCTGATCCCCCATGACTTAATTAGTGCTCTCTGATTCTCCACATTAGTTTACTAGATGGGAACAACTTTTATCCTTAACTGTAATCAGCTTGCCCAGAAGAATAGAACACAATAAGAAGCCTGTTTGAAGTTTTCTTTGTGTTATCTTGAGCGCTTCAACAAAAGCCCAGTGCAGCTTGCCTCAGAGTATAATTCTGGGCCAGTAGGCAGCCCAGTTGTTGAAAACCTGCACTGATGCGTATGGCACCTGCAGATCTGTTTCCCCAGACTATGCATGGAAAAGCAATTGTTTTTATTATCCCTTAATTATAAAGCTAACGTTCTGAAGATCTTGGGCTCATTAGTTCCTAGAGGATATGTTGTTTTTTTGTGGTTAAGCGATCATATTACATATTAGATAGATTTAGTCGAATTATTTAAGAATTTGTGCAGCCTGGCCAACAGTCTCATGAAAGTTTCCTCCCTTGATTAAAGGGATTATTCCCAAAGTGAATAAATTCAACCATTTATTACCATTTGCCCTCCTCACCCACTGAAAAAAGGTTTTTGTGATGAATTCTTGAGGTGTCATTAATATGCATAATCAGGCAAAGCTGGACATTAGCCTAGCCTTTTAGGTCTATTATCAGGAGATGACCATGACAGACTGCACAGCTTTTATGAACCTCCTTATATTTCTTATAAGATATTCTGTTCCCTCTGATGATCAAGGTGACCGCTAATTTGATGGCAATCCACTTCATCTGTCCTAGCAAGTATAATAATGACATCTACTTGGAGTATTTAAATGCAACATTATTTATGTAAAAAGCAAAGTAGTTCAATCTTCTTGAAATGACCGGTCTCTTTATAAGATTAGCTGGAATGGGATGTTATATTTTTTTGTGCTGAGGGAATTATTTTAATAAGAAATGTACAGACCACACAGCTCGTCTTCATCAATATCCATATTCTGTTGATGTTTAACTTTCGTCCCTAATAAGAAATAAATGTGTCATTTAGGGCTTTCTGTTATTCTAGAAATAGAATAGTGACGTAGAAATTATAAATATACATTTCTTTCAGGGTAAATTAGCCGTCTTTATTCCGATATGTTTCTTTGACACCGACGGTTGTATCTGGCTGCTACTCTCCCAGATCGTCTCGCTGTAGTCTCCATTAATGGTGCAACTCCACCATCTAGTGTCAAGAAGGTGAAGTCATTTTGACTGTGCACTGTCCTTGAACTCTGAGAAAAATTGAAGAAAACACAGTAAGTAGCATTTTTCAAGGGAAACCAGCTGTTTTCATCAAGCAATACTGATAACCAGACCAGAACATTTCTGAATTTGCTTAATGACACTTAAAAGTGCAATCCCTTGTCCAAGGGAAGTGTTTATTAACACCAGACAACAACTAAATTAAATCTAGGTTATTAATGTTTTCTGTTAATATAATATCATTATATATAATATCACAATATCATTTTGTAAAAAACTGCAGCAAAACAGGCACAAATGTTCAATTGTGAATCGCTGGAAAACACGCAAAATGCTTTATTTTTTTTAATTCTATACGCAAATATGTATGTAAATAAATGTGTAATTTATTTGTGTGAGCATTTTAATATTGCTTATTAAAGGCTATTATAATTAATTCTGACTTTCAGTTGTTGAGGCGTCATCAGTGCATATTTAATCATCATCACTCATAACTAGACTGAAGTACCATAACCACTAAATCACAAGTCAATTTCATACGTTTATTTTCCAAATCCACATACAACAGCAACTGCATTTTTGTTATATATCTTGTAATGTTTTTGTTGATTTCATAATTCACGTACTGCCCTCCAAAATTATTTCAATTCTTGCTTTGCAATTTACCAATAAAATGTGTATTTGATATAATCTCAGCATTATTTTACGTGCTTATTTTTTGCCTGAGGGACACCTATGGTTTTCTGTACTTTACTTGTGTTTATTTCTTTATTCATCAATATGTAGATTGCTTTATTTTTAATCATGGAAATGTCCTTCCTTCACTCTTGACCATCATGAGCAGAGGACCAAGATGGTTGGATTTGTGTAACTATGACAACCAGAGTTTCCACCATTATCACTGTGCCCTGAATTACAAGAATCCTTACAGATCACCAGAGTAGTGACGGGAACCTACGCAAACTAAATGTGTGGCATTTAAAACCAGCTGTGTTTACAGGTCTCCCTTGATTAATCTCTGAGAGGAGGATCACACATTTACCCAAATACATTCAACAAATGTCCAATAAAATAAAATAATGGGGAACAGTAAAGTGTTAATATAATGTAAGGTGAAGGAAGAACAGTCTTTTCTCGATATACTCGTATTTGAAAAATAATAAATAGACTGATACATGTATTAATGGTGTCATTGCACCTCTTGTCCAACAGAGTGCACCAGAGTGTTCTCTATGAGACTTTCCACCAGAGCATCAGAGGGGTTTACTGGCGGTCTGAGTTTGTAATTAACCAGTTGCTCCAGTTACTGTAGTTTAAGTCCCTTATACAATATCATTTCACTTATTTTTGCCAGATTCTCAGGACTGTGTGTTCATGTTCATTTTATGCTCGATGTGTATCTTCCTCACTCTCCTGTTAGTTGTGTTTCAGCTGTAAGAGCAGGTCAAATCACATCTTTAGCTTTCCAGCTTCAATCTGAGGAGAGGTCTAATCAGCCAGTATTGAAAACACCTGTGACAGATGTGCAGAGCCTTGAAGAATGTTTGAGTGAAACCGAAATCCTTTAAACATCCGTTTTTACTTGTGACTTTCATTTGGTTTAAACAGGTCCATTTGACATAATTTGGGTAATTTTGTTGTAACTGCGTTTCCCAGAAGTGAAGGATTTATTATTTGAAAGGACCGGAAAAAAAATTGGTTATTTTCAAATTTGGTAAGGTTTTGAATTATGTTAATTTAATCAAGTACTTAAGTTTTTGTTTTCTTTTTTTCCCCATCAAGCAATATGCTCTCTTTGTTTTACTTATTCCCGAGGCACTGACTACTTGAGTGGTAGAGAGGCTTTTCTTTTCCCCTCAACAGTCAAAGCAGGAAAACCACAGGTGCAATAAATAACATTAATTGATTTCCATGCTGGCTCACTGCCATGGCTAACAAGGACATTTAAATGAAACAGGGTTGTCATTAACGTTATTGGTTGCACCTGTGCTTCCTGACGAGTCACAACTCAGCCTGGGAGAAAAAAAAAGGGCCATTTCCACGTTTGCTTAAAAAGATAATGAGTCTGCGAGCATTCTGTCATTTTAAAGAATATTGCTTCGTAGAGACCTGCATATTATACTCACTCTGTGTCTACTCACCTGGCAGCTGTTTGTGTGAAACAGTTGCACACCTGCCCGCTTATAGCTGCTATACGTTCCACACACCTGTCCACCATTTACACACAGCAGCTGCCATATTAGCACCATACCTGTCCGCCTGGTTTCCTGCTCGGCTTAAAGCCGATCTGCGTGACACTACTTGCATAATTATTTAAAGCCGTTGTTTTTAATCATGGAAGAAGCAATCAGGCAAATTTCAGCCTTAAAAAAAAAAACAGAAAAAGTGAAGAAAACAGGTTCACACTGTGAAAAACCAGTGATTCACATCCTTCTGGCCGAAGACCCTCTAAAGGGCCTGGTTATCACAGGTTGCATCATGTGTATGAACTACAAGCAGTTCAACCAAAGGGTGACGTTCCCGTCTTGTGTTTTTGAGAAGCCCAGGGTTGGTCTGATAGAACGTGATCTGTTAGACTTGTATTAGCATGTTGCTCATTCGGCCTGATTAACCAGCTTGGCTGTCACTGGGGAAGAGAGGTAGCACACTGGATTTAAGAGGGCAACCACGCTCCGAGTGCCATGCACACGTTTTTTTAATTCAGCAACAGCCCGCTACACATCCATTCAATGTCTCACAAACAAATGTCTTTTGTGTTTCTCCTCTGGGCTCCGGGAATCGGGTTCTCTTTTATAGGAGAAACCCGTGTTGAAGAAGAGCGTGACTTTAAGTGAAAGAACATCCAAACCACAGTTTTCCCCGGACCTGACCTTTGGATCTCTTTGGGGAAGTGGTGAGGAAGTTATTGAATTGCACCGAAAACATAGCAGCTGTTACAGCTCATGAGTTGGTGTCAGATAAGACACAAACATAAAGCCACTGTTGTAGGGGAGGTTGTTTGTAGGTGGGGCAGATGCTACACTTAGTTGTGAAAACAGGGCACGCCACAACTATTTGTTTTATGATTTTTCTTGCCATCACTACCTAAATGGCCCTGTGCATGTCACGACAGCAACAGAGAATTCTTGAGTAGGAGGCATGCAAGAACAAATTACCAAACTTCAGTCAGATCCTTCTGGGGGAAAAGAAAAAGCTATTTTTTTTGGGGGGGGGGGCACATGAACCTCAATGCATAGAATGACAGTTCAGAAAATTAGACGTCTGATTCTATATGTATTTATGGTTAAAGATTTTCTTTTCTTTTGTAGTTTTCAATATACCCACAGACATTCTGCCCTTACATTATGAACCTGTTCACAAAACAAAAGCATCTTACAACCTGTGTATAAATGCGGGAGAGCGCAAGTGTCAGTCTCCTCGTGGAAAAGTTGTTTAGGAATATAAAAAAATCTGCAAAGTGCATGACTGAAAATACCCGATTCCAATTCACTGACAGAATTATTGAACCATGGAAACTCTCTAGGTCAGAGATAGATATTATAAGTCCCCCCTGCTTTTTCCAATGAATCTGTTTAATCTCTCTCTCGCTCTCTCTCACACACACACACTAATGAGACTTATGTTTTCTCCTTCAATCTAAGGATGGTGGATGACATGTTTGTAACTTGTGGCTAGAAATAAAACTAACTTGACAGTTTGATAAATGAATTCAGACTTCTTGGCAGTCGTCTGTAAACAGTAAGTTAGAGAGAACTCAGGGTCACGTGGCAAACCAAGTTCAATATATTACTTCTCTCTCAATTACATAACAGGCTCTTGTGTGGTCCAGTGTAATAAGGATGAACTAAAACAAGACAAAAGTATATAAAATATGATTTGAGAGTGTGTAAACCTGAATGTGTGAGTCATGTAATGTCAATTAATGTTTAAGCAACAGATACGGAGGGGTAGAAGTTAACGTTGATCTAAATTAGAAAAAATAAAGTACAGGGCATTTTAGATATTTTGAAAAAAAAAAGTTTATTAATTTAACAAGCATACAAAACAACACATCATTTTTTTCAAACTACCAATGCAGTTTCAGTGCAATTCCAAAATATACATCTTTTTTCAGCAGGGCATGTTAATCAAAGTTATTCACGTCAGAAACAGCCACTTAAATATATATTTTTTTGATTATCATGACAATTGTCCTAGCCAGAGGAAGCTCGCAAGTGATACCTTCTTGAGGTAAAACTGTACACATCCAAACATACAAAACAAAGCACTACATCACAAATGAAATATTAAATACCTGAACAAAAACATAAGTACTGTAGCACAATACAAACCAATGCATTTGTAAACAAAGCTTGTAAACAAAAAGGAAGTATGTGGTTATAGGTATTTGGTTCGTGGAATTAATAAATACCTAGCTAATAAACTGTGTCCTAACGGTTTACCATATTAACAGTATTCGGTGTGCAAGTGTAGCAGACGGTCGGTTAACTTAAGAGGTGAAGGACGTGAAAGATTTCCTCCTATGTGTATTCTCCCACGACTGAAGGCTATATCATAGATAAACACAGAGGCCAATTCAAGTTTAAAAAGACCTACTTCCTTTATCCTTTTTCTTCAGGTAAGAAGTGATATCCTATGTTGGTCGACAATGGGACTGTTACTTTAAGACCGGGTCATAGCATCAGCAGGGCACAGCAGTGAAACAGTACCGGGAGCAGGAGGATGACTTTGAGTTAAGTCCCTTGTGACTGGAGGATGTCGAGGCGTGTGTCTGACGCGACCGACTGAGGACAAGGCCCGGTCACTTGGTGGTGACCAACTACCAGGCAGCATCGACCTCGAGTCCACAGCTCAACAAAAAGGTTCACTGTCAGCCATCACAGCATCAGAAAGGCCAATAGAATATTGGAGGGTTGAGAGTTTTAGGAGCAGCTCCACGGACTTAAAATTGTGAAATGCTATTCAGTAAGCTGGCCTCAAATGACAACTATCTTTTTTTAGAAGGGTAGCCAGTCTGCGAGTTCAATAGTCGATATGTTTCATGATTCTTTGGAGTTGCCGTCTCTTTAGCTGCTACAATTACGCTGCTACATGAAACTGAAGAGTAACAAAAACAGAGCATGGACACGGGCATCCATTTAGAACTCATGTTTTCATAATTTTGCTTAATGAGCCACATCAAAAGTTAATAAGTTTTGCAAAAGTGCACCTTTGTTAGCTCCCATTCTAGCTTTCCTATATCATCATCATGAGTATTAAACTGGGAACGTATTACTTGAGTTGAGCTCTTACCAAAAACTAAACTTTAAAATGCAGCTGCTCCAGGCCTTTGTGGAAGCACACCCTATGCATAAGTTAGTATGTTAGTATCAGATACTGCTACGGTCATATTCATCTGGGTGTCAAGCACATACTGCTGCTGTCAAGTGTGTAACACTGTATCAGCATATCAAAACGTATTACTGGTAGAACGTCAGATTGTAAGGTAATCTAAATCAAATATGCCCTTCAAAAAGCAAGGAGTTCATATATATTTATATATATCTCAATCATTCAACCATTGTGCTATTTCTCTAATAGACGGGATTAAAAAAAAAAAGCACTCCAACTTTCAGTCCAGCTCTGTCTCCTAAACATTATGTTCCCATACAACGTAACCGCATGTGAATAACGTTTTGAGGAAACGTACTTTAATTAAGTTCGCTTTTGACGTTTCACAAATAGGTCTCAAATGAGACTAAGTACTTTTGTTGCCTAAACATAACTTAAGTTGTAAATACAAAGTACTTCTGTAGTGTTTTTGCTTTGTTTAAATTGGTTATTCTTTTTAAATCAAACCATGATGATGCTAAACTTAACCCAGTCGCTTTGTGGCCTTAACAAATGAAAAGTGTAGCTTTTTTTTGTTTTGTTTGTTAACCACATGTTCGAAATGGTTTAAAACTGGTGTAAAATATGTTTCCCTCAAAATGTAATTCAGAGTGCAGTTTAGCTACATGGGAACGTAAATTTGTACGAGACTAGGTTGTTCAGTCAGCACTCAGCCACACAGGGAGAATATAAGCCTTGAAGACATAACTCTTATGGGAGTTTTTGCTTATTACAGCATATTCAATGTACAGATCATAACTGCCATTAAAAATAAGGTAGGCAAATTGTGGTCATCTTACCAGAAAATTGGACTGAACGTAAACAGCGTGAAAAAGCACAGCATCCGTTGAGAAGTTCTATTGGCTTCTCATTCCACACCCCCAACTTCGCATGAGGTCAATCGTTAGCTCAGTGAAGAATACGTGACGAGACGTAGAATACACTAGATTAAGTGGTCTGGTTTGTTATTTTCCACCTGCGTCAGCCACGTTTCATAATAACCCATGCAATTTACTAAGAAAAGAATAAGAGAGTAAAGAATGTGTGTGACAGTGTGTGTCTGTGCTTTTAACAGTGAAAAGTGATGAGGAAAGGCATGGTCACAGGTTCAAATGTAATTCAACACTAAATTACACAGAGCCAACAACTTTTGCTGCACTGTTCTCTCTGGGTACCAACTTTGGAGCATGTTGTGTTTCTGGCCACACCCCAATCAGTGATGTCCCAGCAGGTGTTCTCCATCAGCTGTCAAAAGGCAAAACACCTGCTGTGACATCACTGATTGGGGTGTGGCCAGGTGTGCACCATGGTTTCAGTTTTCAACCCATATAGAGCAGTACAGCAGAACTATTCCGCCCCATTTGATTCAGTATTAAATTGTCCTTTGAAGCGTCTCTTTTCTCTCTTATCTCAAGCATGGTTTGTACACTCTTCTAACTCCACCTTAACATGTTAGCTTTCCAGGTCTCTCACATTGTCCCCTTCCCGCGCCTACCTAATACACTCCTCCTCTGATGGGCTTTCTGATTCTTCATTCTCACTGTCATCCAGTTCAGGAAGATCTCCCCAGAGGAGCAGATTCAGACCTGTGTACACATTGGAGGGTGACCGCTTATGAAACACATTCAACAGAGCAAAAGGGCAAAGAATTCCAACGTTATCGAGAGGGGTTCCTCCTGACCTGTCGCATCCAGTCTGTTGAGAGTAGATACAGCATCGCTGTTGAACATCCAGAAATGGCCATTGTTACAGGAGAGCAGGCAGGGTTTACAGGGGGCCACAACATGATAGCCCACAACATTACCACTGGGAGAGGGAGGGAGATAGATAAAGAAGAAACATGTGTCAGCATTTTTCTGGGGGCACTTTTGAAAAGTGCTAATCCACTAGCGGGTATCTATTATCTAACAGATGTTTGTTTTTGCCCTGTGTACAACAACAACAAAGGCCTGGGAAGACAAAAGAGGTTCCATAAAGCCTCACTGTAGCACCAAACTCTCCTTTAGATGCAGAATGGCAAAAAAACATTTTTTATTAAACAATTAGTCTGCAGTTGTTTCACAGAAAATGTATGGGCAACTATTTTGATAATTCATTGTTTGAGAAACTTTTCAAGTAGAAACACCAACAATTATCTGGTTTCAGCTTCTTAAATATGATAATTTTCTGCATTTCTCAGTTATATATATATATATATATATATATATATATATATATATCATTGTAAATTAAATATATATTTAGATTTTATCTGGGAAATTTCCATGGACATTTTTCACTATTGTCTACTGTCTATTATTTTGATGATTCCCTTCCTGAATAATAAGTTGGTATATTAAACGTCAATGAAAATACAACTCTACAGGTGTTTGATGTGAAGAAAAAAAACCAGCTATGCAACAAAAAACTTGTTTGCTGTACAAACTGTGCTTTTTTAAATCAACATCTCACATTAGCAGATGGTCCTCCTAAAGCAAACCCTGCAGGCTGTAGAAGAACTTTACATACCACTTGAGACAGGCGATGTCTCTGAGTTTGCATTTGCAGCTTTCAGTAGAGTAGCAGCTGGCCACAAAGTCAACAGTTCTTGGGGGAGGGTGCGTGTAATGAGAAACAAACATACATAGGCAGGAAAGGTTAGAAATCACATTCATTTCACATTTTCATGCAACAAACTCTGTTAATCGCAGCGTGTGTGTCCCTCTTCCCACCAAATGATCCGTTAGAAGTCAGCTCGCTGCGGGTGGTTTCAGCTACATCTCCCCCTGGCAACGACAACAGACATAAACAAAGGCTCGCAGCATTGCTAACCAGGTTAGCCCTTACCTATTGGGAGGTATATCAGTCGAAAACAGCTCAACCTCGGTGTCTGCGAGAAGCACGGCTTTCATGCCCCTCGTGCACAGCAGACTGTCGCAGAAGATGCAGTTCACCTGGGTCACACACTTGTTCTTGAAATTAGCGTTCGATGTAGACATTGTTGTCCCGGTAAGATGGACGTGCTCTCTCTCGGTCTGCTCCCGGACGGCGAATGCAGCAGAACAACAAGGACGGCGGGCTGGTGTCGCTCACTGTCCGCTCAGTTCGGGGTAACACAACCTCGATGTGCTGTTAACGTCGCACGCGATAACAACAACAACTAACGTCCTTGTGCAAACGTTAGCCTTTCCTCACGACACAACGGAAGGCTAACGCTAACGTCAGCTACAAACACACGGGATGTGTCTGTATTTATTATATATGAAAGAAACGTGTGAGCTGTGTTATTGATAGATACGCGATATCGGCGAATAGCTAGCCTGTTTTACGCGACTGGCTCGGCATCCAGTCGGATGTGGTTAACAGCTAACTAACCTGCTGTCAGCTTTGTTTACAACTTCCTGGTATTTAACGGTACTTCCTGAAACTATCTTTAAAAGACTCCATGCCTGACTCTGATTGGATACTCTCAGTGGTAGCCCAACGTCATTGGCCACCTTATTTACAAAGTCGGATTTTAATTGGCTGTGAATGATCGTTGAAAAGCCCACGTTCAAAAACCTGGAAGCCGATTGGTGGGCTCGCGTGTCACTCAAATTCAGTTTGACCAATCGTCACGGAAGGCGGGGCCGTCGTTCAGTTGGTGCATAAGTTGATGCGTGGAAAGGCTGAAATGTTTCTGTTAGATATTGTTGTTGCGGAGTACAAAACAATGCAAATGCTTTCCCATCATGTCAAACAATATCAGCAGTGGGCAGAGATGGAGCAGTCGGAGTTATAGAATTGCTTGGCTTAGGTTTTTTGGCCAATTTGGGGCTAACCGTAGCTCCCTACGTTCCAGGCCAACTTTAGGATAATTTGCGGTTTCGTTGAGCAAACACTCGGGTGTGCAGTCACATGCATTCATCATGAAGACATATGTAAGACACAGTGTCTCCGAGCAGCGGTCGTAACGTTATGGAAATGCTCAAATTGCAACTGATCGGCCATATAAATATTGCTTTATAACTATTCAGTTCACCTGGTTGAAACGAGACACACCCGTATGGGACATCTAATATGCAGTTGGGGGGCTTGTCTGCAACAAATATCTGCAACAAATGAAACCAAAATAAATACTCTCCATGTGTGCGTCCATGCCTGTCCTGCGCACTGGGGCTGACCAGTGGAGACCGGCCTGCCCCTCCGTGTCCACTCGGGTTTTCCTCCTCTCTCTCACTTCAGGAGGGGGTGGAGAGGAGAGCAGTTTAGTTTAGTCAGACAGACAGGAGGGCAGCTGGCAGAGAGATCGATACTCGTTCGGCGCCAATATATATATATATATATATATATATATAGAGAGAGAGATAAATAAAAAAAAACAGTTGGAAGTGCCTACTGACATGCTATTGTTGTTCATTTCCCCCCAAAGGGGATGAATCTCCTTCCACTTGAAGCTGTTTGCACCATAACCGGTTTTGAGGAGGCGGCGAGGCGCGGCGGCGGATGGGCGCACAGCAGCAGCAGCAGCGCCAAACTCACAATGCACCCGGAGTGAACAGAGGCAGGGAGACAATACCGACCCGCGGTCACACTGAGGAGCTGCCAACTCGCATCTGGGCTCTCGTTTTCTCTCCAAAACCTCGCTCCAGTGTGGCATCCACCAAGTCTACGGACGATTTTTTTTATTTTTTTTATTTGCTCGATTGTGACAAAATTGACTTCGCTGCGAGGGCAAAGCGGTTTGATCTCCAAACTCAGCCATGACGTCTCCGGCGAAATTCCGAAAGGACAAGGAGATAGTGGCCGAATATGAAACTCAAGTCAAAGGTAAAACTTTTAAAAAAAAGCTCCTCATGTGTTAAGATTCAGCACGAGCGAACACAATGTGCCGTTAAATCTGTGCTTTTCTTCCTATGTGGTGGGTTTTCCTTGATTTGGCTGACTGCATGGTTTTCTGTACCCCCCACCTCTCCTATCAGGCGTTCAGGGTTCGCTTTCCTTCGCATTTCATCAGCACCATTTATAAAGGTTGATTGTCAATATGCGGACGTTGAAGATTCAATAGCATCAATATTTGCAACCAGAACCAGAACATCACGATCAGCGTGTCTCACAGCGTGCTCGCCTCTAACGCAGCACACATTGGGCCAACAAAGACGGGAAAAAAGGGGGAAAAAAACTCGCGCAGAAATCCGTGTTTTGTCCAGATGTGGTCTCTCTATATGGTCTCTAAAGGAACGCGTATGTGAAGGTGGAGTGTGTGAGTGTGTGAATGCGTGTTGAGTGTAGACGACCCAGAGGGCTGGGGTTTCGACATGGAACAAGGCAGGGCGTTTTCTCTCCCTCGCTGTCTCCTGCGTGTCTGTGCTGCTGGTGTGCGCTGCCGTCCGTGCATGCTGCAAGTGTGTGTATGTAATGTGTGTGTGTGTGTGTGTGTGTCTGTGTGAACATGGCTATATAGCAGATTGCAATTCTATGATCCATTTGTGCTAAGGCTTCTCCTTTAATCGCAGTGCATTGGTGTCGCCCCTGCCCACGATGTCCCACGATCTTGGACATGGGAAACAGATTGTAGTGGTTAAAAAGGGGCGTTCAGATGTGTAGTGTGTGTAGTGCGTGTGTAGTGTGTGTGTAGTGTGTGTGGCCAGGCAGGCGCACTGTATTCAGCTGGACAATGTCAGTCAGAGCGACAGTGATTGCATATCAGATCTAGTTTAGGCTGGTGGGGTAAAGGCTGGGGAGGAGAGGGGAAGCACAGAGGTGGCAGGAAAAGGGGGTGGGATGTGGAAGAGAGCCAGAGGACAGGATATTGCTCTTCTCGTGGACAGCATGTTTCCACTGCACACACTTCTTCCTTCTTAAGAAAGCACGTCCTCTTCCCAGCTTTGTCTCCAGCATCATCACCTGGTAGCCTTCCTATTCCCTTTTTTGAGCTGCGGCCACCTGCAACTTTCTAGGATGGAGCAACAAGTTAGTGACAGGCAGTCGGGTTGTGGAGCATGTTGTCACACGTCCCTATGTTGGGAAAACTTGAATATCTGGTGCTGATATACAGACGGATGACGCATTAATGAAAAAAAATAAAAAAATAAGTTGTCTAAGTAAAGTGCGGAGACAGCAAAAGCCGCCAAAATGGCAAAACGTTTCTGGAGCTCTACTGGAGGGATAAACACCTTCTTCCAAAAGATAATCATAAGTGTTAAAAATGAGCTAACATCCTATTACTTCGAATGCCACGTCATAGGATCGAGGTCATTCTCATACCTATCAGCCCTTTTTCGCGATCCCGTTTTGCCCTGTGTGTTTGTTATGTTTCACCACTCCATCCAAGTTTATCCTTTTTTTTTTTTAATTTCTCACTTCTCTACACAAAATCTGGGCAGGGGGTTTGATTCGGTCACGTAGTCTAACAGGTGGTCCTGTCAGTTAAATTGATGGAGGGATGAATCCAGGGTAACTCGACTCAGCTCATTGTTTACCACCTCTTCTTCGCCACCTCCTTTTGTTTACCTATCTGCAGGCTCCTTTAGATGTCACCACAGTGACATCAGCGCTGTTGTCTCAATGTCCCGGCAGACTGTTCATGCTCGCCAGCCCCCGTGAAGGCTCTCTGTGCGTGCCGCATTGTGAGGGCCGTCTGCCGTGTTTGTCAGCTTGTGGACTTAATGTTTGTCCATCGAACCCTCTGCATCGATTCCTCCTGTCAGTTACTTCACAGCTCCCTGGCCAACGACTGCGTTGAGCTATCTCACTCTGTCCACACGTTTTTTTTGTTTTTCCTTCCACATACCGTCTTCCTTATCTGGAACGAACAGATGAAAGGATAAACCTGTGCATCCTCATTACTCGTTTGGTGTGTGGGCTTTTCCATGTGCGGTGTGTGTCTGCTGTGACATTCCCAGCAGTCTGCCTTCTCTGGGAGACGCAGACGGTCTGTCATTACCCTGCACGCTGCTGTTAGATATTCTCTAATGGAGGGTATCAAGCAGCAATACACAAAGCACCTACACGTCACGTCTCCGTCTCCCTGCATTTGCAAACACGCGTCCGTCTTATTTATGTTTTTTTCCTTCAATAAGTCACGCTGTTGCAGCTGTCAGCTAGCCGGAGAATCCAACCTGTATGGCGAGTTATCAGGCAGCAGGAATAGTCTTCTCACTCTGCAGCCACCAACTGCAGCATCATGGGGGAAATAAATGTAAATCCTCCCGTGGCTTACATTCGTACATCTCTGCTGCATGAGAGAGGAGGATGCATGATGCGCATTCTAGCATGCACACATGCACACAGACACACACACACGCAGGGCTCGACAAAATAACTCAGGCACTTGAAGAATGCATTGGCCCCGATTATTTTCAAGACCCTGCCCATGCCGATTTAAGGAGCTTATGTTTTTGGTTTGTTTGTCAGCAGGGATACGGAAATAAATACTCTCCTGATGTTCATGAACCTTGGTGGAGGGGTGTAGCATGGGCCAAGGAAGAACCCATTACATTTTTAAGCCAGATATCCAAATTATTCTTCACTTTTGTTAACATAGCGAGACAGGGAATGGCCTTGGCAGAGGTCTGCGCTAAAAAATAAAGTAAAATTACAGAGTTGTTGTGAAGCGATTACCTAAAGTAGCTGTGGGGATGTCGTGGACCCGGTCATCTCACCTGTTCACAGAATATTGCTTTTGTAAATGCGCACACACACATATATGCTTAAATAACACCATCCTTTTCTCAGCCTGTGTTATTTCACAAAGGCAGAGTGCTGATATTCTAATATGGGATTCTGGCTGATGCAAGGAATGTTCCTACTGCTCAGGAAGAGGGTGTGAGAGAGAGAGAGAGAGATATAGACTGAGGAGACACAGACAAAAAGAGAGAGTAAATGAAAGGGGGGACGAAAAAAGGGAAAGATAGCAAGAGAAAGTGAGTGAGACCCATTTAAAGAGTGATAGGAATGTTCTAACACAGATGTAAATGGTTATACAAAGCGCTTAAATGGAGTTAAGGAATGAGGTTAGCACCTTCCACTTGTAGTTCACAGAGCACTTATTTGGAATTGAGTCAAGAAAGCTACTTTTGCTTTTAGAAAGACTCCTAATTTCTCTGCGGTTTGTCACTATTACAGGCTTCATCCCATTTATCCAGTCAATGCACATGGACCAGCTATCACCACCGACCCTCGTTTACCAGTCAGCAAGCTCACCAGGATATTTAAGTGGAAAGCTTTAATTCAGGCAATGTGAAACATCGTGGAGGAAAATTAGGGAGTGCTGAGTCTTTAAAAACATTTGACAGATGTTTCATTTTTCAAGTACATTTTGGCTCAGCGCTTCAGCATCTGTCTGAGTTTTACACATCTGGGAATGTTAATAGGCTGCCTTTGCAAATAACTACCACTGCTGCCACTGATAAAACAAATTGATTTTTTTTTTTTTTTTTTTTTTTTCTAAATACAGAGAGATATATATGGCCAGCTAATCTGATTTAAGTGCTGAAAATATTTTATTGGTCTTGTTTAGACTAAATACTCACATGCAAACAGGACACAGGCAGTATCTCCATACAGATGTAGACTGATCGTTTTCAAGAGTAATAAACTCATTCAAGCTCTGCTGCAGATATGACATTGATCCCTCTCCCCTGAAGAGGGATGAGTGTCAGTGGCCATAAACTGAAATGGTGCGTCTGCCTACGTGTGCCATTACTAAGCTGCCTGTTTACAAGGCAGCCAGAGACGTATGATTTAAGATAAATGGCTGCTTTCACTGGCATACAATGGGAAAGGTGGTGACACAGCAGGAGCCAGGAGGTAAACAGGTGTGTGTGTGTGTGTGTGTGTGTGTGTGTGTGTGTGTGTGTGTGTGTGTGTGTGTGTGTGTGTGTGTGTGTGTGTGTGTGTGTGCGTTGTGGTTGATTGATGTATATTTGATCAGGAGGGGCAGTGGTACTGCAGAGGGGTCCTCTGACATAAATTGCAGGGAGGTTCTGTGTCTCATTTATTAACTATGAAGTAGTAAGAGGCAGAAGAAACGGAGGAGGGACCAAACAGAGGGAAGCTCGATTGTTATTCTAACTTTGATGCCCATGCTGCGGTTGCCTTCACCTCAGCAAACATCACACATAGGTGGAAGGATGTGAGAAGACATATTTAAGCCAATCAATTAGTGGTTGTTTTAGGGTTTTGTGTGTGTGTTCTTCTTAATAACCCATAGTCCATTAGGGCTGGACTGTATTGAGTGAGTCCAATGGGACACCACAAATCAATCACACAACTCTGAACGGTTGTGGGATTGACTTGTGTGTGGATGTCTGTCAGAGTGTGGGGAACAAAGGGAAGGGAGGGGGGGTGCTGAAATAAAAATGCTCACAGTGCTTAAAATAATCAGCCAGGAAGGATGTTTGTGTGAAACTGAGGTTCAGGAGTCAGGCTCAAACACACGCGGATTGGTGTGTGTGTGTGTGTGTGTGTGTGTGTGTGTGTGTGTGTGTGTGTGTGTGTGTGTGTGTGTGTGTGTGTGTGTGTGTGTGTGTGTGTGTGTGTGTGTGTGTGTGAAGCTTCCTGTTTGGGCCCACGGCTTTGTGTCCGGCAAAGGAATCAACTGCCTTTCACAGAACACACACGGACTCAGTGCTACTGTGCTTGGTGTGTAGGGATTTTTAGCTCTGCAATCAGCACACACTCTAGGCCACAATAAAGAGGAACTGAGAAATAAAGCTGGTGTTTTTTTTTTTTTTTTTTTTTTTTTTTTTAAAAGAGTGAAAATCCTCTATTCCCTTTTGAGACACAATAGAACAATGTGTTCCATACCGGGTGTCCCACCGTTGTTTCTGTTTGTGTGTGTCTGTTTGTGTGTGTGTGTGTGTGTGTGTGTGTGTGTGCACTGTAGCTGTTGCCTCGTGCTGTGTCAGCACCAGACACGATGTGGCTGAAAACACTCATTGATTTTCCGTTCTACCTTTCTGCTCCCTCATTCTTCAGTATTCGATATGACAATTTACAGGGCTGCTGCGGCACCTGTGAGAAAACACACAGCGGTAAATTTACCAACACCGGAAAGTGCTGAGTAGGCCTCCTTCAGTGCACACATACACACAAACAGAGCGCTGCTTACACGCCAGTGAGTGTGTGATTGAGATGTCTAACTCGCCTACACCACTGCATTCTGGGTACAGGCGATAGCTGAGCGATAGAAGAGGAATGTCTGCTATCACCATGGGATGCAGATGAACTTCTGCAGGTGTGCTACAACACCAGGTGTATCAGATCTAAGATGTCGGTTACAGAGAGATGAAGGAATAGATTGAGAAGGCTGGAGAATGAATGAAAAATAGGCAGCCGGTGAAGCTAAGTGGCTAAGGTCAGAGTTCAGCTGCTGTTTATTGGTGCCAGATGTTCCAGGTGCTCTGATTGGGCAACAGATGCTCCGTCTGACCTTGTTGGCTAATTCTGACGCTCTGGTTGCCACCCCTTTACTAGGTCTTCAGCACTGAGGCATGTTGGGATTGGTTGAAATGTCCCCTCCCTCTTTTCAGGTGTTCCTGCTGTGATGTAGAAGGGGGGTGTGTGTGTGTGTGTAGGTGCACCCATGTGAACCCAGTTTGTATGCCTAGTCAATAAGTTACCATGTGCACATTTAGAAACGCACTGAATCTGATCTCGTATGTAGTAATGCAAAACAGACAGACAGACACACACACACACACACACACACACACACACACACACACACACACACACACACACACACACACACACCTCCAGCCTGGCAGTTTTTGTTGTTACTTAGTTGTTGTTTTTTTGACATGATGAAGTGGAGCAGCGGTGTTCCTACTTGCCCATGTATGTGTATATTGGGATGGTTAATATAGATAAAAACTATTATTTTGTGATATAGTTCATTTTAAAAATAAATAAATTGAGAAGCCTTTCTATTGATAAAATAACCCGATCCCTGGATTATTCAATGAATTGATCACTGTGTCCTGAATCAATGTACTTCATTACAATGGTAAACTCTTTTAAATTCAGTATATATAACCTGAGATATTAAAGGAATACTTGTCTTGGTAACAAATTTCCATTGTCCTAGGGTTACTACTAATGGTAATTTTTACTATCTTAGAAGTTGTTGATTTGTTTTCTGAATCCAGTGATTCAAAATGTCCAGAAAATAGTCCCAATAAAGAGTCCCAGAATGCCAGTTGACACATTTAAAATCAAAGATTTAAAAGCTGGAACCAATTAATTGTTTTAATTGTTTCAGCTCTAAAGTGTATATACGGTCACATTGCCTAAGCCTATGTGTGAATGTGTGTGTGACCTGAACCCATAGTTGATATAGGGGCCTTGACCCCTGTTAGGGTGCCTCATTCAAATTTTACTTATCTGACACACACACACACACACACACACACACACACACACACACACACACACACACACACACACACACACACACACACACAGAGCAACAGCAGAGCAACCGGTGAGAGGGTGTAAAAATGTAAAAACCAGAGCAGCGCTCTGGCCTACCCCCTCTCTCTCTCTCTCTCTCTCTCACACACACTCTGACCATCAATCCCAAACTCCCTCTCCCTCGTTTTCAATCTTTTTCTTTCTGTCAGCCTACATCCAGTGAACAATCAAACCATTGTGGAAAGAACTGCTGGTCTTCGACTCAAACTCTCTGTTTTTCTCACTCCTCCTTTCTCCCCCTCTCCTTTTCTGTCTCACTCTTTTCCTCTCCCATGATGTTTGTCAGTTGTGATGAAAGGTGACACACATTTTCGACACGCCTCCCATGGCAGCACAAACCAATAATCATCACTTTATGATTTCAGCATATGGGATATACACACACTGTGCGTGCACTAGCCTTTACACCGGACACTGACTCACAACCAGCTGAGAGAGAGAGAGAGAGAGAGAGAGAGAGGATGTTTGTGTGTGTCTGTGTGTTGGTGAGAACATGTTAAAGAACAGAGGGATTTATATAAAGCCGAGCAAGGCTGAGACAAAGCTCACTCATATCCTCTGTAAAACAATCAATAGGAGAACAGACATCCAGCTGTAAATAAATAGGAGGGAAGCAGAAAGAAGGGAAAGGGAGAAAACCCAACAGTAGAAAGGTTGGATAATGCTCCCGGGGGACGCCAGAGGAAACAGGTTGTGTTTGAACAGCCCTCATACGTGGTCAGAGAGCAGGAGAAGAAAAAGCAAGGCGTCTGACCAAGGAGGGAAAAGGGAGGAAAGGGGACAGAGAGAGGAAAGGAAAGGGAGGGGGGAGGAGGGGAGGGATCTGGGAAATGTGCAACAGAAGGCCTGAATGGCAGAGCATTTTTGAGAAGTGTAAAGAACGGAACGAAGCCCTTCTACTACTTCTTACGACTGTATGATCCATCTGCTCACTTCTATAGGAGTGTGAGTACAGTATGCTCTCTCTCTCTCCTTCCCCCCTCCATCAGCAGCTTCTCTCTGCATGTAGGCAGAGTTGGTTGCTAGGGTTACAGAATTGCCCCCATTTTTCTGGGTTTGTGAGGAGCAGAGGGAAAATGAGAACGAATAATGTAGATTTGTGTCCCCTGTAGGCTCTGGCTAATCAGGTTGCACGTACACACACACACTTCGATTCCATTTTGAACCATGATCTTTTTAGTTTTTCTCTTTTAGCTGTCTTGCTTTTGCATTCCTGCTCTCCATTTTGCTCTCCTCTGCCTCCCTTTATTCCTTCTTTTAATCGCTTTCTTTTTTTCCATGGTGTCACTGCTGTTTCCTCATCTCCCTCAGGCTTTGGGGCGGTATGCTCTATGTGTGTGTGTGAGAGAAATTAAGGAACGCCGGTTTGATTAAAAGAAATTCTGAATAGTTGTTTCTTGAAAATAATTTGGCTTGTCACTGACGTTTTAAGCTTGATATTTATGAACGCCCGAGGTCGCATTTTAAGCTTGCATCGACATCAAAGACTGTAAGTGCCAAGAGGATGGGTGGTTTGTGCTCCTATCAAAGAGAGAATTTCAGTAGTTTGTGTGTGTGTGTGTGTGTGTGTGTGTGTGTGTCTGTGTGTCTGTGTTGGAACTGGGCAATCACTGCATGCTGGCACTCACCATTCAGGTTCACACCTCTGCTAATGCCGTTTTAATGAAGCCATTCATCACTTCTTCTCAGCTGAATCTGCATCACTTACACACAAGCCGCCTCTCTCTCTCTCTACTCTTTTCTTCTATATGAATGTGAGCGAGGACACCGTGTTCTTCCCCCTGGTTGCCATGTGGATGCACCAGTTCTATTTTAGTTGTTCCCAGCATCAAAGCTGCTCTGGTTGAGATTTCCCCTTATTTTTCGCCCAGTGTTTGTTGCCGCACATACGCAGGCTTACAGATAGAGAGGCTTGTTTAAAGTGCTAAGTCCTAGCTTTCCTGTAAACTTACTTTGAATGCAGGAGTACGGTAGTTTTCTTTCCCACAGTCATCTCTCTCACACACACACTCTCTCTTGTAGAGGGTTGTATGGGTAGGAAGCTAGATGGCTGAATAGGAGCATCATCTGCTCTCTGATCTTGAAAACAGTGAGAGTCGGCCCGTCGTTCCCTGCTTCAGGCCCCCTCACTTCTCACTCAAACCAGATGCACTGCCTCCACACACATCACTGAAACAGCGTGCCGGCTGTGCGGTCGGTGTTTGGGTGTGTGTGCTGCTAACATCTTGACCTTAGCTGGAGGTTACATTGAGGTCACTGTTAACCAGTTATGTAGCAGCAGGAAGTAGATGTAGAGATCAGACTTCCTCCTGCCGTCTTCTCTTTTCACTCCTCCACGTAGGACAACTCGTGATGGGAGGCTCCCGCTGTGTACAAACAAGGAAACTGTTCTGCATGTGTGCAGACTCACGCAGTTTGAAAACAAGAAAAGGCTAAATGTCACACATGCCACCTGACACGGTGACATGAGTTAGACCTGCGTGAGTTGTCGACCTGAACAGGTTTTTAGACCGCCTCTCAGTTGAACATGAGTGCGGTACTCTGTCGTTTGTGAATCTGAGAGTGATGCTGATTTAATCTCAAGTTTTTTGACATTCAAAACGACGCGTTCTCTTAACAGAGCAAGAGGCAGAAACCGACAGGGGTCGTGTGGAAGTTTGCGGACAGAACTGAAATTGAAACCGCATTTGCAGATATGAGTTGGTGTGAGCGGTGACAACTAGAAGTCGACTAGAGACGGAGGCTTCATGTGAATGTGGTCAGACATGAGTTAAGTGCAGGTTCAGAGGAGGTGCATCATGTGCACACTCATCTCCAGGCTCTTATCAGTACATGTTGGTGGGTGTGGTTGTATGAGTCCGACTGCTTGCCTTCCTGGATGCATTTATGTATTTGAGTGCGTGTTCGAGTGACACGTCTCAGTGCTGGGCTTGGCCTGCTGTGGATGAACCCACCCTGAACATGTGGTGTACCTGCTGCAGACACTGTGCTTGATATAGGCACACATTCCTCAGGCCCGATATGTATCTCACCAGTTTTCAGGCTCCTGTTCGCAGGCTCTTTCTCTTGTTCTCCATCTCACTGAACTTGGCCAGGGGGAAACAGTGTGTGTGTGTGTGTGTGTGTGTGTGTGTGTGTGTGTGTGTGTGTGTGTGTGTGTGAGAGAAACATGCTGATATGTGCTGTTCACTCATGCATGTTTAAGCATGTCCTAAGGCGTTGGAATATGTACTGTCGAAAGTCTCTAAACCCGTCATGAACAAACCCAACAGAGAGTATGGATCTTTGTTGTGCTACTGCATGATACGTTTTACCCACCCGCCCATCAGTTGAGCTTGGGTGGCACTCTTGGATGTACTTTCTTTGGAAAAGTTGTTTCCCTTTTGAAAGAAACTCTGAAATGCCTGTGGAGATATTCTCTTTTTGCCTTTTTAGTGTGTTGTATTGTATTTGTATTGTATTTTAATGTATGAACATGTACAATTTGTTCAAAAGGTTGAGGGAGATTTTTTTTCCAAGGTTCATTGCACTTTTAATTCATTACTATATGGCAATGCTATAGTAAAGTGGTTAGATCGATGCAGTGCTGCTTTTTTTTCGGGTGGTGTTTGAAGCAGGCTGGATTAAAGGAGCCGGCATCATAGAACATATCGAGATCCAATCACGGTCAGACAATGAGCCCTGTGCAGTCAGCACATTTTTAAGAGGCACGCTTACAGGCTGCGGGGATGGAATTGTAAAATAATTAGTTATGAGACAATACCAGAGTTAGATTGTGTTGGGAAGAATCCCACAACACAAAATTGAGTCCTAAAATGGTCTTAGTCAAAGTATTTTAATTGAGCAAGACTTACACAGCACTTAATGAATCACAATCCTGCAGCTCTCCATAATCACTGGTAACATATTGCAGCAATGTGTGCTGAGACGAATAATAAATAACTGGACCACAAACGCTAATATTTAAGGCTGGGCAATATGGAGAAAATCAAATATCACAATGTTTGACTAAATACCTCAATATCACTATTGCAGCGATATTGTAGAGTTGACCGTTGGTGATTTTACACAATGATAGATAATCATCAGTAATGTGGATGTAATGACGAAAGGTAAATAATAGAACAGCTAGAACATTCTGGTATGTTCAGAAAATGAACATACATCACTTTACCGTAAAGCAGCCTTTAAAACCAGGAAAAGACCACACTAATGCCATATACCCTATTACAATATCTAAAATCTGAGATGTGACCTAGTCTCTTATCAAGATATCGATATATCAATGTATTGCCCAGCCCTACAAAAAAATGTACATATGCACAATGCAGCATATTGAGTGTATTGGGTGTATATGAATAAACTTAGTTCCAGTGCAACATGCAACAGGCTGCATATAGTAAATGCAACTGTGCATTCTATATTTTTCCAACAGCTGAAGCAGTGACACTGTCATCCATTGTTATTTTCATCAAAGGAGCATCAGTAGGTACGTTGTGAAATGCCAGCGCCTACCAGGCCCTATAGCGTTGCTGTACTCAAGGAATCTTTCTGCCAGTGTCCCTCTCCCTGTGCGCTGGGCCCACAGCCCGGTGTATAGACCATGTGGTGGCCTGCGCTGTGGGATACCCCTCTCAGATTACTGCCGGAGCCTCTCCCCTCACCCTCCCTCTGCTGCCCCCCTCCCCCTTAACATTCCGACTCAGTCCATGTGCTTCAAACAGAGTGGAAATGGGAACATCCCTCTCCACACACACACACACACACACACACACACACACACACACACACTCATTCCTGCTGTGCAGTGGCCCATGTAGAACAGGAGTTGGTGTGGAGTTGATGGGTGCTCACCATACAGAGTATACACAATGCGCTTCACACTTTGTGAGGTAGTGAACCTTTGCCTAGACCTGTGCTGAGCTGAAAGTTGGGGAAGACCAAGTGTTTTTTCTTGGAAATAAGCGGGGATGAGTCTCGGAATGATGGAGAGGTTGACAAAGAAGACAAGAAGAAGAAAGGGTAAAGACAGTGGGGGATACCCTTTAGCACAAAGAACCTTCCCATCAATCACTGCATCACATTCGTGGAATAGCCACTTGACACAAGCATGTTCTGGTGCCCCCCATCACTCCTCTTTTTTTCCACATGTTGCCTCACCCACTCCCTTTCTCTCTGTAATTTCTTTCTGTCTGGGGGCAGCGTTGCATGTTAAAGGTTGCTGTCCATGACATATATGCATATACACACAGGCATTCTCTGTGTGTAAAGGTTGCAGTGGGAGGCAGCGGGCTAAGTGTGAGTGGGGCTCTTGTCATGTGCTGATGGTATTCCCACAGAGGAATGTGGAGGAGAGAGATTCCCAGTCTGGAGTGGTGGATTCCCACTGCTGGATCTGAGCATGCATTAAAGCCTTTAGGAAGCATTGTGGTCCCATTTGTTTCAGTTGTCTAAAAACTTCACCAATGTCAAAATCAAACGGGGTGAATTTTCACCACCGATGCAGTAGTTGTCAAGAACTACGTACCACTGACATCCAAACTTGGCAGTCTGCTGTTGAGGCGTTTATAATACTTCAAATTTCAGCCCTGGTTGATTTGACAACACCTGTGGTTTAATAATACAGGTCTCAAGAGTTCTAGATGAAGCCTGCATCCATCATTGGTGTCAGCAAACACACCCTGAGCGGCTACTCTGAGCAGCCAAACCAACATTGTTTTAACAAAGAAGGCGAAAGAAGACATTACATTAAATGTGCACATGGACTGGCTTTTGTCTTTGGCATCTCGTCCAATGTGCACACGTTGTTTCCTGTGAATCCATTGTGTGTTGGTATGCAACTATAAAATCTTGTGCCAGGAAGTACACGTACTCAGGCTGATGCGCACCGCAGAGGCCCGGCTTAGAATCTGACTTGCGCTTGTCCTGTACGTTGTCCCTCCTGTCTAAAGCTGTCCTGTCAAATTAAGGCAAAAAAGGCCCAAAAAAAGAATCGTAAAAGAATAAACAATAGAATCTGCTACCGAATGCTTTTACATTGAGTGTTTATGGCTTCTAGTCAAATGCTCATCATGAATAGTGTAGTATATTTTGCTCTGTAATGCATGAAGATAACATATGTGAAGGGGCCTGTGACTTAAAATATACAACAATAGCATTAACATGGTGCATGCTGTTTGACCAGAATAAATGTAACTGTAATACAAGAAAAGACAAACAAATCATTTTCTCTTTGCAGGACTTTTGACTTTTTTGGGGTTTGAACAACATGGCAGTGCTTTTCAGCAAGTCTTTGAGGAGATTGTGTACTTTGAAAGATTGTTAAAAGAAATGTTAAATATACACAAACCGTAGTTAATAGGCGGGCAAAAAAAAAAAAAAGGCACACTGAATTCCAGGAAAACAAACCTGCAGTGATGTTTTGGCAAACCGTCCTCTGTTAAAGCCACTATTGTATCTCCACACAACACGTTGACGCTTAATGCCCATTGTTTCCAGTTACCGATAATGGCCAGGGAGGCTTACAGTATGTGTGAGTCAGGTCCCTGGCTGTGTCCCGCTCCATTGTCTTTGCTCTTACCGGGGATGACAATGATGGCCACTGTCCTCAGAGTGAAATCCGTTGCTGTCATAGCTTACGTTCTACATGCTCCATATGCACACAGCACAGCTGGCCTCAGCACAGCTTCAACAGCATCGAAGCCATTTTGAATTCATGAATTATTTTGTTGTCTTTGGTACAACAGGGAGAATGTGTCTGATTTCTACCAGGGAGGGGAGGTCTGTGATTTCCCTTCTTTTTCTGGAGGAGTGGGGGCAAAGAAAGAAAAAGTGGGGGCTCTGAGAGAGAGAGAGAGAGAGAGAGAGAGAGAGAGAGAGAGAGAAGAAGAGAGAGAGAGAGAGAGAGAGAGAGAGAGAGAGAGAGAGAGAGAGAGAGATGTGTGTCTGGGAGCTGGAGAGTCAGAACAGCAGGACTCTGCTAGATCAAACAGGCGTCCTCTGCGGATAAGAATGAGAGCCAGCCAGGGAGAGAGAAAAACACAGGCAGGGATAAAGGAAAGCAAGACGAGAGCTCTTTGTAGTCCGTCAAACTAGAGAGAATAGTTGAACGTTAAATGGCACTAATGACTCTCTCGCTTTACCTTCTGTCGGTCTCGTGATGATCTGTCGGTGTGAGTCCACTGGGGGCAAGTTTAGAACAGGTGTGGGCCACATGTCTCTTCCCCTGGTCTGCTGTGACCTTTGACCTCCACTCTTCTCCCCTGCCAGCCACAGACCCTCGGTCCTGCCTTGCGGAGGGATGACCGCTCATGTGTGTGTGTGTGTGTGTGCGTGCATGTTCATGATGCAGAGATTACGCCGTGTGTGTGAAAGTGCTCGCCCTTCAAAACTGAGGCAGCATCAATAATTCAGCAGCACATTGCTGAACACAATGCTACAGACAGCATTGCCTTTTCTCTCTTTCCCTCCCTCAAGATTCCTCTCGTCTTTATCTGCCTCCTGTTAGACTGTTTTATGCCCCCATTTTGTTTCTCTTACCCCCTCCCCCCGTCCGCTCAGTTCTGCCCACTTTGTCTCTCCCCGGTTTCTGTCATGTTTCGACAACTACAACTGAGAACCTTTCAAACCTCTCACTTTTCCTTGCATTCATTAGTGTCTATTTTTTGCCCTCCTGTTTTCCTTTCTGTCTCACTCTTTGTTGTATTTTATTAAATTTTTGACACATCAGGGATTTCATTATTGTGTGTCCACTCCCTCTGTCCCATTCTTTTTAAATCTCGCCAAGGCAGTTTCGAGGGGCCGTAAAGGAGGCCGTGGAGGGGAGCGAGGAGGAAAGGGTGTGGCCGCCCACACTGCAGCACTTCATTGTGCTGTGCGGAGTCCGACCCGTCCCCTCTCTGACACACACATATCACATCACACATGAAATAGGACACACACACACACACACACACACTGTGGAGAGTCGTCAACCCTGTGCTCGCTCTCCTCTCATTGGATGGGCGTATTCTCTTGGTATCAGGGCTGACCGCTTCTGAGTACAGATAGCTTTGTTTTCCATCATTTGTCTGAAGCTCACAAGACTCCAGGCTCCCATGGTGTCAAAGGGCAGGAAGACTGACAGAGACTCGTACAGTAGGACCACAGGGCCTATCGTAGGGATGTCAGGAGGAGGACGCTAGACTTTGAATCTAAGAGTGATATTTCCAGAAGTTTTTCCCATCATTGACCCTCCTCCTCAGGAAGGTTAAAGCTCAGAGTGAGCCAGAGAGCAGCGACTCCCCATTCATGTCTTCCTCATGCACATTCCAACGGACGCTTGCTTGCTGTCGCTGAGAGGAGTGAAGACAGACTCTGAGTTAACAACATCCACTTAGTCATTTAGACTGTACAACAGCACGAGAGTCTGCGTGGGTGTGAGCATGTTATTGCAGTTAGATGATGAGATTGAAATGAATAGGCCAACAAAAAAACCCCCACTGCTGAACAGGTTGTACTTCTTTTTGAGGTAGATTTTACAGATAGAAATCAATAATCACGGCAGCAATTGTCTTGTGTCAATGTAAATGGCAGAATTTGGTACAATAGCACACAGTATTAAAGTTGAACAGCAGAAGGTCTGGATGACGTCGGAGCTGTTCTTCAACTAACTTTTAGCCAGGATCATCAACAATGGCTGACCTTGCATTTGTTTGATGGAGCCTCGCGCCGCTGGAGCTCCCCACTGCACCAACGTGGTCGGTCTAAAACAAAACCTGAACATAACCAGTTCTTAGGTTAGCAGCGGCATTTCAGGCTGCATCCAGGAGCGCAGCTGACAGTCTGCCCTCAGCTTACTGCGGTGATCATCAGACTGTGACGATTGTGACCCACGAGACGGTGATATCTGAGCTGTCGGGACAATCATGTGGGTGGTATACAACCATGCTTGCTATGTAGGCAGTTTTGTGTGAGAAAGCAAAACAATAGTGTGTATGTGTGTGTTGCACAAAGGCTGCGTTCATGGTGTCAGCGCGTCCTCAGGCTGACCTCAGGTGAGCGTTCCTCACCCTGCAGTGGTTTACAAACAGGTTCACTCAGTATCCTCAGTCTGAAATCTGGGAGGGTTTGTGGGAAGATTTTGATCAGTTATGCTTTCCGACTCTACTGTTTGTTGTTCTAGTTTTTACCCTCCAAGTGCTGGGAAGATTTGCTCAAGGCTCACTTGACTTTTCTGCACTGCGGAATAATGCAGTCTGTAATGCTGTGGTTTGTAAAGACCGAGTTTTAATTGGGCAGTGAGCTTAAATGACCCTGATTCGCCCTGCGGCAGGGAGATCGATTCAGTCTGATACACCCCAACTACTAAATGAGTGTACACCAAATCACACACCTGCCTCGCTGGAGGCTTTGTTGCTCCGTATGCTTTGTTGCCTACTTACAATATTCATACATTTGGTCAAAACAAAAGATCGTATTAAAGCAGCTCTAACATTCCCGTGTTTGTACTTTTTACCTTTTCTTTTTTTTTTTACTGGCTTCAGGCTGTACCAGCCCACCAAGGTTAAAAGAAGCGTGAAGAGTGTAACAGTGTCCTGCGTCTCTACACTGCCGGTCAGGTCTTTTTGTAAGTTCTCAGTGGAGGACTAATCTTTGTCTGATACAGTCTCGTAAAGTTTAATAGTGTCTCTATGCTGCAGCTCATCCTGTTGAAGGAAATGGAAAACTCTGTTGTGCTCTAATTCTAAACCCTCCGCCAGCTGCTGCATTAGCATCCTTTTGTGTCTTTGGATGCTGGAAACAAAGTCGGTCCACTTTGAAACAACTGCTTTGTGATCACAGTTTTAACTAAGGTATGCATTTCATGCAGGAACCCATGATTTAATTTTAAAACAAGACATACGCAAGTATGCAATGAGTTTGTCCAAATAGCATGCAGACGGTGATTAGTATAATCTGTTTCACTTTCATATTAAGCCCGCTGAAATGAAAAAACCTTTCTTGTGCATTTTCTATAAGCTCATTTTCCTACTCTGTCTGGAAGCCCCACATATTCATTAAAGACTAATCTCTAACAAAAAGCGTCTGAATAGAAAGTGGTTTTTAACCTTGTGCTAGTGTCACGGTGAACTGAACAATGACCCGAGTCCTCATTCAGACCACTTTTACACCGAGCATCCATGTTGATCTCATTAGGACCCGATGGCCTATGATCTCCCCGTGTCACATGTTGCAGGCAGGACATGTGGATCAGTGTGCGTGTACTTACTGTATATTAGTGACTCTTACACACGTACAGGCTACGACACTTCTTCAAGCTATTACTTTGCTCTGAGGATTACTGTGATCACGTTCTGAGTGGCTAAATGTGATCTTCACAGCTTAAAGCTTAGTTTATACTCCCCGTATTTATAAATTCACCGATATATAACACATGTCTAGAGATTATTACAAAGAAGGCCAATTTACTTTTAAATGCTTAAGAAACAAAAGGTCCTTAACATTAATTTGATTACATATTTTGCCATCCACATAAAATTGTTTACAGGACTTTCAACCTTTTTATCTTTTTTTTAATGCATGTAATACTTGACTTCTTTCTTTACAGGGCTTGTACAAAGGCAATACAGTAGTCCATGAATATGAGATGTATGACTTTACAGATAATTACAATCCCTCCTCGGTATTGTGGAGATTAGTTTATGGCTGTTGCCAGCTACACAGTCTATGGGCACATCTCTGGGTTAGACTCGTTGCCTTTTTGATTCTTCACCGGTCATTTTGTTTGTACGCCCTCTGGTATTTTGGAGACTAATGCAGCACATATAGTATAAACGCCTCCGTACTCGGAGCGCGCTCACCGTCTGTGGAGGTATAAACAAAGCTTAAGACCGCTCTCACTAGTAAGATGAAAGATCCAGTCTTGGTATTTCTAAATGAAAGAGAGAAAGGTACTGAAGCAATAGCCTAAATTACCCACAAACTTAACCAGCAGTATAACAAGAATATTTTATTGGCGATTGGATAGAGCAACCCACTTGATGCTGCATGCATCTCCTTATGCCGTCACATGTCAACAATAAACTAATCTGAGTTGAACTTCATCAGTTTAACTATTATTTGTTATTGTTTATAAATTCAATAAATTATGTATAAATTATTTAAATTGTCAAATTTGAAAATGAACTGCAAGTGAGACAGTATCCGGTGGGTATGGAAGGGAAACCATGGTCACTTTTTGTGTTTGACCGGTAGAGATTGATAATATACTCCCCGTGTTCTTTATCCACCAAGAAACTGGCCCTGATCTCAGAATGGGTCATGACGAGCCTTTTGCACTGAGTCTTGGTGTAAAAGCCACTACACAAAAGAAAAGAAGTAAAGCAAGAGAAAGAAAACCTGTCTTTATATGCTTGTTGGTCGACCTCAAGGGAGCAAGGTTGTTTTGTTACTATGAAAGAAAGTAAACGTAAAACAGCTAAAGACCAAATAATGCTGCAGAGAGGAGCAAAAAAAAAAAAAAAAAAAGAGTCTTCTTCTGAGCCAGAGTCCCTTGTGCTGCTTTTGTGCTGTTCAACAAAATTCTGCTGCGGTGGTTTGTTGAGCGGAGGGGTTGAGTTGTTCTGCTCCCTGGGAGCTTCCTTATGAAGATTGGCCCACTTTTACTTTCTCTGTCTCTACCCGGCCATGTCTCTGCAGCACTGAGACAAATGCCCGGATGGCTATGTGAGCAGGTGGGAATGCAAGTGATGGAGAATTTAACTTGCTGGCTGAATGTGATCTTCACTGTGGGGAAAAAGAAATGTAGCTCTTAGCCCCCCGTTTCTCAGTGATAGTTTATACCGCAATGCTACATTCTCCATGGGGTGTGGCGTAGGTAGGGTGGGGCTCCGATCTTCTCTCACGCACAGCGTAACTGTTTGTTACGTATCCAGGTTTGGCATCTGCACGGGCTCTTGTGACAGGCTGCCGCCTGGTTGAAATTGTGGCCATATTTCATTGGCCGGCCTGTCACTGCCGGCAGCCCCCGACTCTCTGAGTGGTAGCCTCTGCAGGAGTCATTACACAGCAAGGCCACTTCTCCCTCATACATGTGAGCCACACATTAGCAAGCGTGAGAATGAGTTATCCCTCCGGAGCAGCGCGTTGGAGAGAGCGGTGGAATGGATGCAGAAAAAGGGAGGGTGGGTGATTTTTAGTTGCTGCATAGGCTGATCCTGATTCAGCTTTTTCTGCCTTCAGGGATGACGGGTTGAGAGCCAAACACTCTCTGACTCACACACTGTTCCCCGATTCTCATCTACAGCTTTTACCTCCACATAACCGGAGCTTTCATAGCTTTATTATACAATGTGTCAGCACATACAGGCAGATCAGTACGCTTGGGAGAATTTTCTATAAGTGCATTTAGTGTTACGGTTTAAGGCTGCAACCGATGATTAGTTTCCTCATCTGTTAATCTCACAATTGTTTTGTTAATTAACTCATTGTTAATTCAAATTCAGAAAATATATATGTATAGTTTGCAAAACAGTCAATTTGCAGTGATAACGGATAGAGAAAAGAAGCAAAGCCTCACGTTTGTTTGACATTTTCCTTCACAAACAATCATTTCTCAAAACTGTTTATCAAAAATGTTCAGCAGTTGTGCAATTATGCTACAATTACCCCTAATCTCCTACAGGGCAATGGTGGCAGCTAGCAATTGTTGATACATGAGAAATATAAAGTTGTGAGACGATCAAAGAGCATGAAATTCATCAGGATTAAAAAAAAAAAAACCATATGTACGCACCTGTGCACACGCACAGACTGTATATTTAAGTGGGCCACATCTGCATGTGGCTGGCGCTCCTCCCACTGCATCACTATATCTTGTACCCCGCAGAGCCTCTCCCCGTCCCTCCCCACCTTGTCTGGGGAAGAAGCTTGTAGCTGGAGCTGGAAACAGCGATGATGTGACCTCAAGGTGGATGTGGAGATTGTATCTCATGCTATCGACTGCTGTTCTTGGTCTCATCCTTTGTCTGATGCAACATATTCCCCCGCTCTTTTCCCCCCAGCCCCGCTGCCTTCCACTAGCACTCAGATAAGGATCGGCAGCCATCAGCAGATACAGCCTTTAACTCGCGGTGCCGCTGCCCGCCCTCAACTCATTTTATCCTCTATCTCCATCTCCAACATTTTTTCCCCTGCGGCCATTTTCGGCATGCCACTGATGTCTCTTGGAATGCAGTGATAAGAGTTTGCTGCATACATACCAGTCACGTACACATGTTTAGTACCATGCATCTTTTCCCCACTAGGGTTTATGTGTGTGTGTGTGTGTGTGTGTGTGTGTGTGTGTGTGTGTGTGTGTGTGTGTGGGTGTATAGTTTGCTGTGTGACAGGCTGTCATGCACAGCTATTAGACGACAGAGGGAGGCTATTACACACTGTGTTAGGCTTCAAAGCGCTGATGCTTCCCTCGGGGGGCCTCTACATGCATGCGCACATGCACACAAAGCCGTCAAGGTCCCCATGAGTCATTGGTGCTGACCAGACTAAGTCTGACAGAGGAGTGAAGGAAGAAATAAGAACGGATGATGGAACGATTGATGACTGTTTAATCTAGAAGTAGGCAGTTATTACGCACTGGAATTATGACAAGTGTTAACCTGCTAATAAAGATGAGAATGAACCTTTACCCACCTGAAGATGTGTCTGCACATGAAAGCGGTCCCACGCCCAGCCGTCGCTGAAGGTAGTCCCGTGCCTTGGATGATTCTTGAAATGGTGGATGCGGAAAGGGGGCGCTGTCCAAGATTGTCGAGGTTGATTCAATTTACAACACACACTGTCAGACAGACCACTCACGCAGACTCACGCACACTCAGTGGGCTCCCTCCCTTGCTTGTGTTGTGGATTAGTCAAATCCCCTGACTGGCTTCTAAGCTGATTAAGGGGGGTGTTCTGCATTGGTCATTTGGAAAAAACTGAAAAGACACACACACACACACACACACACACACACACACACACACACACACACACACACACACACACACACACACACACACAGTGGGACAGCTCAGCTTAATATTGTCTCTCCTGCTGGTCCAGGATGGTATAATATGTGTGTGCGTTTTTGTCTGATACCTATCCATTCCTCCTCAGACAGATGGCGTAGGTCACTATACTGTCATGGTTTTCATCCCTACGGAGAAGCATGTGTGTGTATGTGTGTATGTATGTGAGCGAGAGAGCGAGAGAAATGGAGAGGGGGAGACAGAGATGAAGGCTGTTGGAACAGACTGAGGCCCAGATGGCTGTGTCCGGCAGACACAGGAAATAGAGGTGACACCAGGTGGATGGTACCCTTCAGGATGAACCACACATATACACACACACACACACACACACATACACACATACATACACACACACATACACACATTAGTTTAGAGTCTTGTCTCACATCATGTGAATTTAGTAATTTTTAGATAGTTTGTAACCTCATTTAGTCCTGGAACAATTAGTCAACAATTTTACAATCGAGTAATTGTCGAGTGGTTTTGCTCCATTATATCTTTGAGAAACAGTGACACAACAAGCTACTTTGGCTTTTTGCAGAAAATCATTTGTGACAGAAAATCCCAGCGCCATTTCCTAAAGCCCCAAAGTGTGACGTTATCAAATTGCCTTCTTTGTGCAACCAACGGCTCAAAATCCTTAAGATTTTCAGTTTCCTATCACATAATATAAATATAAGCTGCAAGTTCTCACAATTCAGAAGCTGGAAATGTTCAATTCATTTCAAATGACTTGCATGACTAACCGTTAATCAAAATAAACTAATAGAAACTATTAGTCTAAACATAGTCGACAGATTCATTTTGAAAATAGTTATTGTTTGCAACCCCAATCTCATTTAAATCTCATCTATCCTCAGTCTTTGTGAGACGTTCCCCCTCCCCCAACACACACACACACACACTCTGTCATCGCCTTTTCCAGACTGGGTTAGTAGAGCAGGCAGGGGCTGTAAATGGGGTGAGGAGCTAGTTAACTTTTGATAAGCAGCCTTTTTCATTATGCATAGCGGGACCCCAGCCCCCAATCTCCAACGGTGCAACCCTTCTGCCACCACAGGAGAGGAATCAGAGCATGAGATGGTTGGAAAGGGCTGCTGGTGTCTGGAGGGTAAAGTGTTGCGACATAGAATATCCTCCTGGAACGATTGATCATATATAACAGTAGATTCAGGGAGCAGGATTAGTTAAAAGTACTTTAGTCTGCGGTGAAATTGATAGTTCTATCGTTGTCTGTGTTTTTTCACCAGTTGGTTGACGTGGGAGAATGACCCCCTCCGGTAGCTTTGCGACCCATGACCCCTGACCTGTGCACCCAGCTCACGGAGTGCAGAGTGCAAGGAACCCTGACGAGAGCCCACATGGCTCCACACACACACACACACACACACACACCTACCTTCCTCCAGCTGGGGGATGAAGCCTCCCGCTAGCTAGTAAAGGGTTAATGACTTCCCGATCTGAGTAGAAGTGCAGAGGAATGTACCCCCGCTGAGTACTACCCCCCGCAATAACTCCCTCCCTGTCACCTCCTTTACCCTTTACTCCCTGAAGGGTGCGACATGGACAAGTAATGTAGCTTTCCACACATCCATAAGAATCAAGTCCACTCTCCTAACCATCATAGCAGAGACTCCATGAAGTCACTGTGCCAACCAAGAAATATTTCAGCACATAACCCCCCATAAAACTACATATCAACGTTTTTACAGTTTTTTATGGCTTTAACAAACGACATATTACGTGAGATTTGGTGGGTGCTGGCTGGTAGACAAATTAGTTACCCAGTATACATAGAGCCAGGCAAGCTCTTTCCTCGTTTCCAGTTTCCTCTAACTCTAAGAGCATTTCCTAAAATGTCCAGCTATTCCTTTTAGGAGGCATGTTCTGTATTCTTGAAACTTTGATCATTCATTATTAAAAAGATGCTTCCAAATGCTGATGGAAATATTTCCCATCAGCACAGATTTTGGCCTTTTTATGTCAGTGAGCCCTACTTTCAAAATCCATTTCCTGTGCCATCAGTGGTGCATGCAGAGCTGAGCCCCCTCTTAGTTTATTAGTCGACTAATCGGTCCTCTTGGTCTTCGGCTACATCCACAATACGTTTCCATTATTAAAAACTCATAGCTTTCGCTACGTTTACGCCTTGTTAGTTTGAAAACTCTGGGATCGAGTCGTAGTGTGGACGGGGAAACCGCAGACATTTTGAAAACGGTGATGTAGAAACCTGCATTCGCCACTCGATTGGGTCTTAGCAGTCACGACGGGTCCTTCCCTGGTTCGTCACGCCAGTTTGCATAATCTAGTAAAAGTTGTATTTGTCATTTTAAAGTACATTTGTGAGAGATAGAGCAAGACCTGCAGCCTTGTAACTAAGTTTGAAAAATAAAAATAGAAATTTGTTTTGAGTATATAGAGGAAGATTATTGAGGAAATATTATGAAGCACAACCTTTTATTAGTAGAGCACAATAATACTCGAAAATTATTTCTAAAACGTTGCTGGAACGCCTGTGTGGACGTAGATCATCTTCGTTTTAAAATGGAAACGTATTAGTGTGGATTTAGTCTAAGTCAACTAAGATTTCTTTAGTCGCTTAATAGTTTTTAATGTTTTTTTTCATGCTGAATGACTTATTTCTAAGAAAGTTATGAGCACGTCTTTGGTAAACAGAAGCTTTAAAGTGATGCTTTTGTGTGATTCTTTGTGCAGAAACTTTTACAGATCTGTCAATCAAATCAATTAATCGATTAGTCGACAAAAATCATACGAGTGTGAGTCGACGAATCATTTCTTTGGTCGAGGACAGCCCTGATGCCGGGAGTTTGATTGTTTTTGTGGGTGTGTGAAAACTAAAAGCTGGGAGGTCGGAGGCTTGCTTTCTTTGCCCGGCTGAAAGCATCTTTCAGCACTTTGTTCTCCATTATGAAGTTGGGTCAGAAGTGAAATTTACCAAAGGGACACCATTAACTTTAACCCCCTGAAATCTCCTGTTCATGACTTATTTATGCTCAAGCACAGCACAGAGTAGCTCTTACATCCCTCCTGTCCTCTGCTCTCGGCCTGTCTCTCTCCTCACTCTCCTCACAGGGCAGGTCGGCCGTGGTTTGGCTTCAGCAGGGTTTTCCATGTCTGAAAGTCACTAAACTCGTTAACTTGCCTCCTTAAGACGACACTGCTTTTCCTAAAGGTTTCAAGCTCCGGGTGAGAGAGGAAATGCCTGTATGAATTTTAGTGTGTGCGTCCGTGTGTGTGTTTGTTTTCAGAAGAAAGTCCAGACCCAAGGAAAAGACATTGGCTGGAATCTTTCCATTCCTGCAATAGTTTTCCCTCCAACACTTACTGTACTGTAATTCTATCTTTTCCTCTACTCCCCACCTCACTTGCTCGTGTGTGTGTGCATGTGTGTGTGCGTGTACAGTGCAGCAGTATAAGACAGGCATGTCTGGAACTAATAGATTCCACCCTTCTGAAGAATCTTATTAGGAAATACAACCTGCAACCTGAGGCTCCATACTACCTTCTCATTCAACTGCCTTAAAATTATGTCCCATAGCCCACCATACACTCGCGTGCACACACACACACACACACACACACACACACACACACACACACACACACACACACTCTCACTCTCACTCTCTTGCCCCCTATCCTTCAACCTGTGAACCCCTGGCCCAGTTTCTCTCCTTCTGTCTCGCTCCTCTCTTTTCCTGCCTGGTTTCAGGTTCGGGGGTTTATATTGCGGAACTCCACAGCTGCCTGTTTTTCTTCAGGCCCTTTCATTTGAAGAAACAGACACACACCTCAGTCCAACCCCCATCCTAACACACACACACACACACACACACACACACACACACACACACACACACACACACACACACACACACACACACACACACGCGCGCCCGCTTCCTGTAGTTGTTTTAGTATGACCCTACCCTCCCGTGTGCTCCCTACTGGCAATGAACTGGTCGGACTGACTTCCTTTCTCTCTGTCCTCTCTTCCTGTGTGTATCGGGATGAATGGACATATTATTCACAGTGACGCAGTGCCCCGCCCCCCCCCCACCCTCCCCACCCCCCACCCTCTCACCTCCCCATCTTTCTCTCTTACTCACCCTTTACACTGCTTTCTTTTTGCTTCTTTCATTCTTCTGAAGACAATAGTATGAGCTCACAGTGGTACAACTCAAAACCATTACCACCCCCCCTTCTGCTCCCCCTCCTCTGCTGCACCGCTCTGTACTGCAGTATCAGCCCCCGAAGCAACAAAGACCAGGCCTTACTGCCTAAACACAGTGTGCACACATGCTCACACGCACACACACAAAAACACAAACAGAACGGGTGAAATTCTACCTCGCCAAAAGCTAGATCACCTGGTTGGTTCTCTTGGATTTCCTAGAACTAGTTAATGGTTGAGTGTGTTCTTGTGTTCCCGCTGTGTTCAATGATTACCTGGCACAGGTTGTGGGCGCCACACTGCTGACAGAGAGGTTTGTGTTGCAAGGATTATCCCGGTTTGTACAACTTGAGTCTCATTTCCCTGGATTTGACCTTTTTGTTTCTGTCGATTATGACAACACCGGACTCTCCAAAGTAATTACTGAGATCTGGGAACATACAATGTTTTTGCAACCAGTTATATTCATTCAGTCATATTGGGGCGGCTGACTGAAAGACACTAGAATCACTTTAGTGCTCAGTATTAGAAACTGTACCAGGGGAGAAAAACTTGAATAAATGTATCCTAATCTCTGCAATTAAGTTTTGTATTTAGTAACCGGTATCATGGTCAAAAACTGCGAAAATTAAACGTGGGTCTTAATTAACCAGAATTTTCCTTTTTACTGAACGGACCTGTCATCTGGGTCTGTTTTTGTAATTTGTGCCCTCCTGCTCCAGCCAGTTCGAGCCTCGTCTCGAACATTCACCACATCTTGTTAAACAGTTGACATGTGTATGTGAAGGTCTATGCATCTGTGTATGTGTGTCTCTACAAACCAGTCCAGTAATGGAGCAGGACAGATCTGGGGTGGGGCTTCCGAGAGCAGGCTGGAGAGCTGCCGTCGAAACGGGTGACAGCTTGGACTCAAAGTGTCACATCGCTGTCTGTGTGCGTCAGTGTGTGTGTGTGTTTTGTACCCATAGCCCAAGGTGTTTTCAGGTATAATGAGTGCTAGCAGCAGTATGTGTGGCTCCTGTATCTAGGCCAGCGCTGAACAGCATCCAGGGCCGCCATCATCTTCTGTCAGGTTCCAACTAAACAGCCTAAAGCTGATGGTATGTTTGCTGCAAAAGCTAACTTGAGCTATAAAAGGTAATGTTGCAGGGAAAACATGACTTTCAGTCTCCACATTGTGCTTGCCAAAGAAGGACTATGTGCCTGGTTGGGTTGCCTTTTGGCAGCATCTTTATTTCCTTTTCTATATACTTTTTCTCCTTTTTGAAGGAAACATCACACATTTGTATGCAGCAGCATGTCTGTACAGCAGGCATTGACCACGGTGGTAATGTCATTCTGGTATGGTTACACTGTCTCCATCCATCATCTCGCTCTATTTTCATCTTCCCTTTTCTGGGTCGGAATAAGCAAACTAGTCAATAATGCATGATGAGGAGGGGCAGCTTTGGGTGAAACGGTTTGAGAGAGATTTCATGCTCGCGTTGTTTCTACACAGAAAGCCAGACATATGGAGGGTAATCAATCACGCCCCTAATCACACAATACCACACCCTCTCCTCCACTCAGTGCCAAAACAAACCAACAGGTGGCTCCTATGACTGGGTTGGAATAAAAGAAGGAAAACAAACACGGATCTTAAAAAAGAAAAGGCCATCAGAATCAACAGTGATCCATATGGCATATGCCTGGGGTTGATGAATTATACGTATTTATATAGCTTTACACCAGCAACGTTGCACTAAATTAGCGGTTCTCAAACGTTTGTCATTCCCCTCTTTTGGAGGAAGCAACATTTCCCAAGAACTTAATTAAACTTAATCAAAGCACTTATTATTGACGTGACTGAGGTATAATGTTTCTAAATGTCTTCTAAATGTGTTGGATCTCATACTGTCAGCTGCCAGAGTTTTCAGACATGTAAAATCCACACTGGTCTCTCGTCACCTCCCACTGCATTCACTGTGAATCCAAGAGCGAGATGGGCTTTGGCATAGGTTCTATTCTTTACCGTCAGCTGAGCATGTTGTCTCGTTTTGTCTCGGAAGCATTGTGCCTGTCAAACATCTGTCCGTTCTGTAAACCTACACACCATCTCTCTGGATGAACACCACTGATTTTGTGAAGGCCCCAATTTGTTTGCTGTTTCACTATGAAAAAGATTCCGACGTCAAAACATTAGTTTTGCGTCACGTATCCTTCTGGTCACCCCCCCCCACCCCTCCAGCTGTCATGCCTCTGGCCGCGCACTTTGAGAACTTTTGCTCTCAACAAATCCTAAACAGCCGTAAATTCCTGGTCCTATTTTAAAGCAGGATTCCGAAGCTCGGTCAGTTTTTTTCACATATGAATGATGGCAGATGTTGACTGGTATGGTTTGCCACTCCATTTTTGTGAACTGTGACCTCTCTAGATACCTTCTATAGGTCGACAAGGGCAGCATGTGGACCGGTCTGTTTATGCAGGAAAACGAGAGGAAGAGCTGCTTTAAAGATTTGCGTCCATCTTCTTGTGTTGTTGAGTTTGTTCGTGGTGTTGGTGGGACTGGTGAACAAAGTTAAAAGTGTATATGGACAACGCTCTGACAGACAGAGCCAGACGGCCCTCAGCGCTACAGACAGAGAAGGAAATGGAGGAGGAGAAGGAGGAAGGGGGGAAAAAAGGGAAAGGAGAGCATCAGTAAAGTAGAATCCCAGAGCCTGATTACAAGACCTGCTCTCATCTGCCTGGAAAATGTGACTGGGTTGTCTGGAGGGGGTGGAGGCGTCACATTCCAGTTCACATCCGACTTCTTCAGGGGATGATGACCATTACAGAGGGATGAGGCGGAAAGCAAGACCCGCGTCCATCTTTCCTCTTTGCTGCACCAAGCTCACCGTATCCCAGCTAACACACCTCTCCTGTTGGGGGACGACGGCGTCGAGATGGAGAAAGACATTTTAAGACCTCTCAGGGAAATTCAGTTTAACAGCCAGTAACGACAAGGTATAGTGTGCAGAGCTCAGGGTTAGCTTTGGTTGAGCCACACAGCCATATATTTTATAAATGGAGCGTGTTGCCAGAAACACTTTTCATCCTAATGTGACTGTTAGGGGCCTGAGAGGGGCTTTGGGGCACAGTGCATGGCCTCCTTGTTAAATTGATTTTTACCCCCATTAAACCTGCTCTCTAAACATCGGGGTCGCAAGGGACTGATGTCACTTTTTCTTTCTACGTATCCTCTACCCCTCAAGATGCACCCCTTGCTGATTACCTGATGTTTCTCTCACCTTCTTACGCTCCTTATGGATGGGAGCGCTTGTTTTTCGTTTGATTTGTCTGTGCATGTGGTGTGTGTCGTTGCGTTGGGTCAGTTGATTACAAGGCCAACATCTTGAGGTATTGTGTCGCAGCCTTGAGAGGCGGGACACTGACTCACTTCCCATCCTGACAGTGCTGCGCAATGAGGAAATTACGCACACACGCACGCACACACACACGCACACACGCACGCACACACACACACACACACGCACGCACACACGCACGCACGCAGACACACACACACACAGACAGACAGACAACGAGACAATAACATGTGTTGTCAAAGTAGATATTCACAGCAGGTCATTAGCACAGGCGCAGACTGTGTGTGTGCATTTATTTGTTGCGTATGTGAGTGTTTGCGCCGTAGTGTCATAATGCCACAAAACTCCTCTGTTCTGGCCTTTTAATCAGTAAAGAATTACTGTGAGCGGACACAGCCTCTGGCTAGTGGCACAATGTTTTGCTGTGTTTATGAGAGAGAGGGAGGGAGAAGTGGGGAGACTGGAGGTGGGGGGGAGGGGGCGGGGTGGTCACAGACACATTTAGATATCCCACTTCTCTTTGTGGTAACGAGAAACTGCTCTCTCAGCTGTTCCACACAAAGGCAGCATCGACAGTCGCTGTCATCCGGACGGCTGGCCGACTGTCTGCCTGCCTGTGATTGTGCGTGTTTGAATGACTTAGTGCGTCTGTGAGGGGAGTCTACAGTGCACCGAGGCCAGGATGGAAGCCAAAACCACCCGCTTTTTCTACAGCCAGAAGTGTAAAGGTAGGACAGCTGTGGTAAACTAGTCATGATACAACTACGCAGGCTGGTGATTGGAGGAGTGTGTTTGTTTGTTTGTGTGTGTGTGTGTCTGTGTGTTCCTTGTTGTTTCTTAACTCTTTAAAAGGATGCATGTGCAGCCTACTCGGCATCGGCAGGCAGCTATGAGAGCATAGCATTAATCTGTCAGCTGTCAGCATTGATCCAGCGTATCACCATCACAGTGTGTGCGTCCTTGGGTGTCTACGTGTGTGCACGTGTTGCTGCAGGCGCTTCGTGGGTCCCAGTCTGTAACTGCAGTGGGCAGGACTCTCCAGAAGACCTTTTTGTAGCCAGTGATTGAATATGGTTACTGAGTGTGTCTGCACTGAGTGCACTATTAATTTGAGGCGAGACTGGAGAGCAGCAGGGAGGAGGGAGAGGGGAGAGGGAGGAGGGAGGAGGGAGGAGGGAGGAGGGAGAGGGGAGAGGGGAGAGGGGAGAGGGGAAGGAGGCAGGAGGAAACTGAAAAGTGATAAGCTGAGATAAATGACTGCCTCTGGAGAGCTCTGTGTGTGGAAGAGGAAAAGCTGATCTACGCACACACGAATGCACAGATGTGTATATTTATATGACGATGTACAGACATGCACAGAAGTCTATGGTTTGCAGACTGGGGGGAGGGGAGTCAGGCTGCTGTGTCATGGCCCTGCCAGGTGTTTCACTCGAGCTCGGCTTCATCCACATCAGCCGTAAAAAGGAAACTGCCTTAGACTGCTACATCTTACACATTGTCTTGGCATGTCTCTTAATGATTTAATGATGGCTCTGCACTGTCAACAGTAATGTAAACGGTTTCCTCCCCATCTGTATGGATAATTGCATGTAGTTCACATTGTGTAGGCTATCCTTTGTGGCCTCAGTGTGTTGATTAACCAGGATTGCGGTTTGCATAATAGTGAACAACGACATTAAGCTCATCTCTGTCTCTCCATCACCCCGACAGAGATCCGTGCCCAGCTGGTGGAGCAGCTCAAGTGTCTGGATCAGCAGTGTGAGCTGAGGGTGCAGCTGCTGCAGGACCTGCAGGACTTCTTCAGAAAGAAGGCAGAGATCGAGGTGGACTACAGCCGCAACCTTGAGAAGCTGGCAGAGCGGTTCCTCACCAAGACCCGCAGCACCAAGGACCATCTACTCAAGTATGGGACACTCACACACACACACACACACACACACACACACACACACACACACACACACACACACACACACGTGGCACTACCACACTGGGCAGCAGGGTGTTATGATGTTGCTTATGAATGTATTAGTTAACTTTAAGTGCCTTAGACAGCTAACATTCTTCCCTTTTGAAGATTTCAAGTACAATAAAAAAGATTACGGGAGCTAATAATTTGGCCCTTTAAACAGTGTGAGAGTGCTTTCAGGATGACGGGCTTCCTTCTTGAGAAAAGAGAAGTCGTAAAAAAAAGAGTGACCAAGAAGAATGGTGAGGGAGACGATTTGATATACTAAAACTCCAACTGATTTATAGATTGCACATTTCATTAGGATGCTCACTTTTCATATTAGCGAGGTCGTGTGTGTGTGTGTGTGTGTGTGTGTGTGTGTGTGTGTGTTGCCAGAAACAGCCAGGTGGTGATTTTGTGCTCTGAGTATTTTGCAGTGTCCTGCTGTGTGTGTAAACCTTGCCCAAATGGGGATTCTCTCCCCCCAAAGGAGGTCAAGCTATCTCCCTCTTGTCTCTCTCTCTCTCTCTCTCCCTCATTTACTCACACTGGCGCTCATCCGCTTCAGCAGCGTGACGTGTTCGTGTATAATTTTATCTTGTGGTTTTTGGTGGAAGAGAGCGGCCTTTTTCCCCCCTGTGGGGAAGGATACACCAAACTGCTAGCTAATCATAAACCGCAGCTATACCACTAATAAATCGAGGCAGAGCGGGGGCTTTCCTTTGAGCTACTTATGCCTCCTTGCATGCTCCACTTTGCAAATTGGATTTTTTTTTGCCATCAGTGAGGATGTTCTGAGGTGTAACACGTGCAGAAGTGTCAAAACCTTTTCGATGAAAGTGACTGATCTCCACTGTTGATCTAAAGAGGCTGTGGAGCTCAGTGATCATTACTGCAGTGTCATTAATACATCATTATTGCAATACCGCGTTGTTTTTCCGACAACCCATGGGGACACGAGTAGCCGCACGCAAATGTGTCATGATGTGTAGGACAGCTGTGTGTAATCAGTAATCGCTGACTCTTCAGAATGGTGGTGTTGGATTAAACAAAGACGAGCCCTTCAGTAGATGCCATTCCTCATCCTTCCATGCATTTCCCTGTTGCATTTCCAAGAGCCAAGGTGCAAGGAACAGATGCGAGTCATTAAGCAAGGAGACACATTCGTTAAATGAAAAGCACCCATAATGTTATGGCCAACGTGGTGTTTTTCAGATTAAGGCACAAAAGCAATTCTTGTATAAACAGTACAACATTTCATTAGGTCGAAAACACAATTTTTTACTCTTTGTCATACAGACATGGCAATAGATAAGTTTAGCAATCTAATTTCTAAGATTATAGTTCAGCTCTACTTTTGATGTTAATTCATTAACCAATAAAAAAAAAAAATCAGAAATCAATAATTGTGCAGCTGCAACATCTCTTATCTTAGGACCCTAGTACACATTTTGCTGCAATATTGGTTTTTACTGCCATTTATAAAATACATTGAGAAGAGAATTGGTGAATGTTTCTAAGAGAACACGCAGGAGAATATTTTTCTTCTTTTGCTACCTGCTTTGATATTTATCGTTTTATTGGTTTTAAACAGTATTAGAAGTGTTTTTGGTAGCTCTTCGTTGTAGAGGAAACACAAGCTGACTTTGTTCTGCTTGTCCTCTTTCTCTGGTTTCCTGTTAACCATGACCTACTCCACGGTCACCTTCCTCTTTTTTTTCCCCTGTACTTTTTCTCGTTCTTCTTTTCTCATGCATCTTGCAATTTTCCAGAAACATTCATGTCTCTGCTGGGGGCAAACCCACATCCATTCTCTCTCACACATGCAGGCACAGACTAAAAGAGATCGATAGGGCCTCTAAACGAAACCCAATTCCAACCAAGAGGACATAGCCCCCCACCCCCGCACCCCCTCCCCCCCCCCCAACACACACACACACACACTCATTTACCACACATACACACCCTCCAGCTCAGATCAATACTGAGACAGTTGGGGTGTGTGTGTGTGGGGGGGGGGGGAATTGGGGGAGGGAAGGAGAGCAGAGGAGATGGGAGGGCAAATGATAGAGAATAAAATATGTTGTTGAGCGGGTCAGCGACTGCCGCTGCCTCAGCATGTCTGTTCAGGTCGTATTCTGCCAAGATGTCATCAGGCAATAAAAAATACAATTCACTAACTGACTAAGTGATCAAGCTTTACTTTTCAAGTATCTTTCTGCTCTCCTTACACTATCTTTTTTGCTTTTCTCTTCATCCAACATCTGTGTATTTAACAGTCTCCCCGCATCTGCTGCTGCTCAGTCCGGGTGCCATGCTGGAATTCCAGCTATTTTCCAGTTATGTGTGTGTGTGTGTGTGTGTGTGTGTGTGTGTGTGTGTGTGTGTGTGTGTGTGTGCGTGTGCGTGCGTGCGTGCGTGCGTGCCTGTGGCTGATTCTCCGTACAGCAACCGTTGATGGTGCTCCAAGCAATGTGGGGTGTGAGGGTTGTTGTGTGTTGATCCCGTGGAGACCCCTGGTATTCCTGCTATTTGGCAGACTGTGAACGGCAATGGTGGAGGGTTACACGGTTTAACCGTATTGTGTGTGTGTGTGTGTGTGTCTGTGTGTCTGTGTGTGTCTGTGTGTGCCCTGAGGCTGACAGGCTGATTGGTCACATGGAGAAGCCCTCACAAGTTGCACACTGATTCAAAGCTTATCCTTATGCTAAATATTTGGCCAGCTTCACTGTTGATACGTTGCAGACCCTCACACTAGCGATGTCTGCAGCGACATATTATTTCAATGTGGGTTTTGTGTTCTGATCCTAAAGATCACATGGTCGTATGACCACACATAGACTGTAAATCTGAGTTCTCAAAAGCACATAATTTCCTTCAGCATAGTATACAAGAATACAACATTTTGGTTGTCCACAGTCATAAATACCCCAAGAAAGTCTCACAAAATACTCCATCTTAATCTACAAACTGCTGTTCAAGGTGCCCTAACTCTAATGAAATGTTCCTTTCAGATAGAGCTGTTTTTTATATTTGTTTTATTATTAAAATACTGTGCTTGGAATTGGAACCAAGATTCAATAAGAACCATAATCATCCTTAGAATTGGGCTTGATAAAATCTTTTTGATACCCAACCCAAACAATACTGAATGTCGTCATATTACAGCTGTACTTATGACGTTTATAAGCAAACTACTAAAATAAATGAATTAATGTCACAATAAAATGCCACAATAAAACATCGAACACAAACATTTCAAAAAAAGTTGTTGTTCTAATAGTACATTGTGCCAGTATTTTGTGCAGCTAGACCTGTTTCTTCATGTGTCCTTGTGTCAATAATATTCAAAAGGTCAAACAACAAGTGTATCTGCAGCCTGCCGCCTCGACAGAGCAGTTGGACTTATTCCAGTCAGAGCATTTAACTGTTCAATTTGCGTTAGTTTACAAAACAGCCAGCAGCGATGCCCTGTTTAATGCTAAGCGTTTTGATCCTGAACGTAAATGACCATTTAGCCTTTTCCCTTCAGTGTGAGTCACTGGCAGCACCGGACCTGAGGACCGACTATGTTCCCAGCGTGCACCATGTGACCTTCGGAGGGCCAGTGACATTTCAGTGTTTACCTTGTGATAGCTGAGAGTCACAGAGAGTTAGGTGATATTTCAACCCCATGCTGCAGTGTGATTACCATGGCGATCACTGGTGGGCTGAGGGCAACATGTCACATGGAGGCAGAGAGGCCGGTTGATCGAGTAAATAATAGATAGAACTGCGGCCCCGTTTTTGGTGGAGAAAAATATTGTGCGATGAGTGAAGATAGACGGACGCACAGCAAAAGACACAGACAGCAAAGAGAAGTTGGAGCATTAAGTGGTGCAAACACACATGAACGTTGCTCAAGTTTAGCATATAACACAGTATTAGGGCTTTGTAATGTGTGTGTGTGTGTGTGTGTGTGTGTGTGTGTGTGTGTGTGTGTGTGTGTGTATGTGTGTGTGTAGGTTTCTTTTTTTATCCTTTCCTTGAAATCGTTATTTGTTATTATACTCAGTTAGTCATCTGATCATCTGACCAGTGACAGCGAGTACCAGCGTATCACATCACTGTCTATGACTCATCTCATCAGGCCCTACTTTCCCGCACATGCACACACACACACACACACACACACACACACACACACACACACCTCCCCACGGACACTACCCCCACTCTATACCCCTCGGTCAAAGACTTTCTCTGTCTGTCTGACCTTGTGGATGCTTGGGTCACTGCTCTACTTTTCCTCACCCGTGTGTGTGTGTGTGTGTGTGTGTGTGTGTGTGTGTGTGTGTGTGTGTGTGTGTGTGTGTGTGTGTGTGTGTGTGTGTGTGTGTGTGTGTGTGTGTGTGTGTGTGTGATGTAAATGCCTTGCAGCTCTTGGCTGTTTCTATCCAGTTAAAGCTGCTCTTAACGGCACAAAGACCTTCCTTCATCCACTTACACTCACTCATAATCCATTTTACCCAGTAGATCATCCGTGGATCATCCATAACACATACTGTACACACACACACACACACACACACACACACACACACACACTGTGTGCAGAGTACTCTAAAAAGGGTTGTGTTGTCGTGTAAGCAGGACATTGGCAGCCTCTCATTTGTGTAATGGGTTAATGGGCACTTGAACCAAAGACAATGAAACAGAATTGAGCTATTAGACTCTCTGTGAAATCATTACAGTCTTTTAAGTATTTCTCCTTCTGTCTCTTTTTCACATCTTTCTCTCTCTCTCTCTTATTCCTTTCTGCGACAGCTGTGCTTGTGGGGGAGTCTTGCCTCTTCCTGCTGGGTTTTGTACCCTGGCTGAATCCCCTGTTTGGGCTGGCTCTCTCTCTCTGTGTGTGTGTGTGTGTGTGTGTGTGTGTGTGTGTGTGTGTGTGTGTGTGTGTGTGTGTGTGTGTGTGTGTGTGTGTGTGTGTGTGTGTGTGTGTGTGTGTGTGTGTGTGTGCCTTTGTGAGGACCGATTTTTAAATTTTAGACCTTCAAAGAGAGGACATTTTTGTGGTCCTCACTTTGGAAAAGACCTATAAAAGCCTGTTTGAATCAGGTTTAAGGTTCAGGTTAGAATTAGGTTTATGTCAGGGTATGGGCTACGTCGACTTCAGCCAGTTGGTTGTGATTGTTGAGGTTAATGTAAGGTGCTAGGTAATGCATTATGACAATAAGTGTCCTCACAAAGATAGAAGTACGAGGCTGTGTGTGCATGCTCTCCCTCCTTTTATCCCGATGCCTAGTCTCTACATTTTACTCGAAGTAGGCCTCTGTGTATGTGTGTGTGCACATCTATCAGCAGGATAAAAGGGGAAATTAGAAGATGAAAGCTACTTAATGCTAGTCATTTATCCAAAAAGGTGCTCGGAGTCCTTGAATATATTTAAAGCCTCCCTGTTTCTCTGTGTGTAGGAAGGAGCACAGCATTTTATCCCCCGTGAACTGCTGGAACCTGTTGCTGCTTCAGGTGAAGAGGGAGAGCCGCGACCACGCCACACTGTCCGACCTCTACCTCAACAACATCATCCCCCGCTTCGCACAGATCAGCGAGGACTCAGGACGCCTTTTCAAGAAGGTAACGCACACTCAAACCCACTCAAACCGGACTCTAGCCCAATAAGCTGAGTCCGTGTCATGTTTTTGCCTTGTCCATCCGTCTCTGAGGAGCATCTGTTTCCTGTCTTGGCTGATTTATTGACTGACAGCAAGTCAGCTGAACCTCAGGCCAGGAGAGTTTATGTTGTCCGTTTCATACAGTAGTCTCATTCTTGTCTCCTTTGATCTCTGCCTTGCGAGTCTGAGAGAAAAGAGACGAGGCAGAGTGATGGTGAGAAGGAAGAAATGAAGAAGAAGAAGAAGAAGAACAGATAAAGAGCGAACTGAGGGAATTGGGATAGAGAGAGGGGACAACATGAGGACAGGAGAGAGAACAGAGGGGGAGGTGGGATGAAGAGATTTCTCTGGAGATCAGAGCTTACTGTGACCTTGTAGAGAGTCTGCACCTCCAGGCAGGACATATCTAACTATAAAGCAATGTATCCCTGTCTCTACGTATGTCCTTGGCATATCTTGAGAACCGCACATCCGATCTCCTTCACACTTGGCGGGTGTATTGCTGGGAACCAAAGGACGAGCAGTGTCCACATTTGTGCAATTTTGTCATGCGATACGTTCAATATTAATAAATGTTGAATAAACAAGCTATAGCACTCTGTGCAGCGGAGGGGGCGGGGCTTCAGATCGAGCATGTCATCCACAGCAGGCCTTTTTAGGCCTTTCAGGCTCATTGACTGCAGTTCACTTTTACTGGTGGATGCTGGAATGTTAACATTACAACCAAACTCAGTAATTGGCCCGCTCCAAACGGTCACGGCCCCCGACAACGCTGCAAGTAACAATATTTGGAGCCAAGCAATCCGCCCTTTCCTAACCGGCACTGTACTACTAAGATCAAATGGCACACGCTCAGAGGGTCAGTGCGTCACACTGAGATACAAGCAGGAATTCAGTGTGTATGTATGATCTGTATACCTCTGATCTAGTGTAGTTTTACCAGCTGGGTTTCAGAGCAAATTTTATAAATATGTACATTTAATTTGTTTAGTGCAAATTTACCGACTTACTTTTTATGTTTCGATATGTGTGCATCCTTGCTTGTTCTGCACAACTTTCAGAGCGATGACTCACCTTGTAGAAATCGGCTAACGATTTCTTCAAGATGATTTCATTTTTGGCTGATCGTTACCTCTTCAAAGGATGAGAGCATATAGCCTCGAACAGGGTTGAGGTTCAAATATAATGTGTTATGTTTAAGGTAAGGATTAAAGTGAGGAAGGCTAAGCATAGGGTGTAAGAATGTATCAGAGGAAAGCCCTCACAAGGATAGCAAGATAAGTGCGTGTGTGTGGAAGGCAAAGTGAAGCAGTCTGTGCCTGGAATGTCATGGCAGAGGCTGCTGATTTTCAACACGATAGGTTTCTTTGAACTACACTTACAGTCTGATCGCAGGCAAAGAGAGCACACACACACAAACCTCCACCTTCATCTGATACACCAGTACAATAAACAAACTTTCTCCCTTTTTTTCCTCTCAGTCTTGGTCAAGTCATGGCCATTGATTTCTATTTTTATTACGCTGCTTGTTCTTTGGCACGAGGGTCACAAACTGTCTGTGCACATACACACAGAGAAAACTCTGATGGCTAATTAAGTAGATCATTAGTTCATTTATAATACAACTCATTGAGACGAATATCACAACTCCTATTAGAGCAGTCATCACATTCATCTCAGCCGGTGTGGAAAGCAGTGCAGACTGATACTGTTAGCACAGCGGGAGTGTTTATGAGATCTTGTCACCGAAAGAGGAAGAGGAAGCGCTAATGAGTCAAACTGTATTAATTAGTACACAGTCTCAACCTGGACCGCAGACATCGGGGGACAATGAGGCGTGCTCGATTGTGTTGCCTTTTCTGCGGAGCCAGACAGATGACCAAAGGCAAGACGAGAAGTCCAAAGGTCAAGATCCACAGTTGATAGATGGGAGGGCTCAGCCATGGGTGATTGCTTTTTGATTGGCTGTAGTATGGCTTGTTGTCACCTAATATGAGCCTCCCACAGCACTTTAAAGAGCGAGGGCGGAACGACCTCAGTTATCCTGTTACCTCTTTCGCCTGCTACGCTACCTTAAATCTCTTCCCTGCTGCTTTTCGCCCTCTGTTCCTGACCTTTCTGCTCTCTGTAATTCTCCCCAATAGTTAAACGATTATGATTTCTGTTTCCACTTTCTCCGTAACCCTCCCAATTCTCTCCTTCAGCTTGTAAACATCATCTCTCCCAGCCAGTTCTCCACCTTTTTATTTCATGAGACACCTTACCACCCTTCACTTTTGTTGCCGGCTCATCTCTGAATCTCCACTGCATCTCAGTATTGTGCCCCCCTCCGACTAGAAGACAAATGCTCAGCATGCGCTGGAGAAATCGGTTCATCCTGCATTCCTTAAACTTTTTTTTCAGTTGACTGTTTTGCTTTCTTTCTATTTCCTCCCCCCCCCCTGTCTGTCTGCTTTTTCAAGTTAAGTCAGTTCTGTTTGAGTATGTCTGAATTTGTGCACACATATGGTTCCTTTTGTAGCTTGTCTATGCTTCTCTTTGCCTCATTATTATAACCCAGTCTGAATAGTGTCCTTTTTAAAAGTATAGGAGGAGCTGTGAAAGCAGTTGTGTGTTTTTGTACATGTGTGTGGAGTCTTCTGGTGGGTTGCTGTGTCATCAGTCACTAGTGGCTCCCGGCAGTTATGTCTGGAGAATGGCAGTGCCTGTATTACTCCCTGTCCTCCCTCTTTTGTCTCCTTATTTATCTTTTGCAACTTCGTCATCTTGCCCTCTGTCTTTGGCTCCGTCGTCCTCTTGCCCTCTCTTGTCTTTTCCTCCCTGCCAGCATGTAAAGATCAGTATCTATCTTCGACCTGAAAGTCCACATCCATTCACTTCCACAGTCCATTACTGCCTTGCTCATCTATCTGGACGTGTGACTCCTCCGCTCCCATTAGCCAGATAATCCAGTCTTGATTGATGATGGGGCAGTTGGTTGACCACATGACTGTGTGGGTATGGATGTCATTAGTTGGTAGAGAGATGACCAGGACAGACGGTAGACGCTGCAAGTAATGACGCTGAGCTACATTAATCCGTCTTTTTCTCTCTGTCCCTTCAGAGCAAAGAGGTCGGCGTACAGCTGCAAGAGGACCTGATGAAAGTTCTTAATGAGCTTTACACGGTAAGAGAAACCACTGACATTGCAATCACAGAATGTGGATCCATAATTACGCGTTTTGATCTTTTGTATCTTGTGCTGCTCAATGGAGAAAGCGTTGCACTTGTCGTGTCAGGGTTAGCAGTCTTTTCCTCAAAGGTGTTATATGGTGCCAAAAACAGTGCTTTAAAAAGTGCTTTATTCAACATATTTAAAAACCAAAGGTGCAAAGCATGTTACTACAAGAAGCTGTTGCACATATAAGTTATTTTACACGTATAAGTTATTTTACAAAAACATAAGCTGGCAACACAAAGCCTGTATACAATAAGCTGGCAACACAAAGCCTGTATACAATACAGACAACTTGGCTACAATCAGCTATTCAGGATTTTTAGCCACACTAGCAGCTCGGCTCTAAGGAAAGCTATTGTTCACCACTTTGTTCCAGATTAAAATATCTCAAAAATTAACTATTGAATGGATTGCCATGAAATGTACAAACATTCATGATCCCCAGAGGATGACGCCCAATGACTTTGGTGATTCCTTGACTTTTCCTGTAGCGCCACCAGCAGGTGGACATTTATGGTTTTGAGTGAAATTCCTTAAATTGATTACTATGAAATTTGGTGCACACATTCATGGTCCGTTCAAGATGAATTGTAATAACACTGGTTGTTGATCCATTAGGTTTTCAGTTAGCACCATTGTCAGGTTAGAATCTTAATCAGTCTTTAACATTTTTTTTGGTTTATTATCAAATACTTGCAAAGCTATTGACATTCCCATGAGCCTCAGCTGTGCTTTGTGTTTAGGGTTAATTAGCAAATGTTTGCATGCTAACATGCAAAACTAAATCTTGTTGATCATCGTAAACATTATATCCGCTAAACATCAAGCTTGACAGAGTCGATAGCATGGCTGTAGATTCTTGTTGATAGACATTTTCCTTTTTTTATGGAGAATGAGCCAGAGTAGTAGTGTGTAGTCATGCTACTGTGAACATCGTTACAACAACATCATCACTGTTAGTTGTTTTGGTCTTTTCACGCTGCCAGGGCCCTCATAGTGTTTGGTTACAAATGTCTATGGTATTGCCAAAAGGACTGAGGCAATAAGAGTGTGCACGTGTGTGTGTGTGTGTGTGTGTGTGTGTGTGTGTGTGTGTGTGTGTGTGTGTGTGTGTGTGTGTGTGTGTGTGTGTGTGTGTGTGTGTGTGTGTGGGCAAGGTTTCCTCTCTGCACATCTCTGAGCAGCAAGTAACGGTTTAGCTGCTCAGCTTGGGCCATAAAAGCAGGTCTTGTAATTATAGTATATCGTAAGAGATGGAAATAGATCTGGTTTGAGTGACGCGCACATGCACACTCATAGACAGACCAGTGCGTCGGTCGGCAGTGTTGTGGAAGGGTTAGAGCCGTGTAATGATGGCTCTGGTCACTGGAATAAGGCTGACCCTGCAAACACACACTCGTTTCATGTGTTTAACTTTTTATGTCAAGCTCATACCACCATGTCCAAGTGCAGTAGTGTTGAAGAGTAGAGGAAGCTGGTTGTGTGACTAAATCGCTGCAATATTTTTAAATGCCAGCAACAACAATAAACTATCTGTCTGTATGTTGTGCTGTTTGTATACTGAGCCTCAGTGCTCTGCTCTCATTATGCTGACTGCCGTAATCCCGCTGTTGCTCCAGAGCCAAAGACCGAAGTAAGAGACTCACTGGTTAAAGCGGACTCATGTTTGCCCTCGTTCCCAGGTGATGAAGACGTACCACATGTACAACACTGACAGCATCAATGCCGAGTCCAAGCTGAAGGAGGCGGAGAAGCAGGAGGAGAAGCAGATGGGGCGCTCCAGTCGACAAGACGACCGGCAGACGCCGCGCTCCCCCGACACCTTGGCCAGCATCAAGACCGACGAGAAGCCCGTCCGGCGCTCCAGTGTCAAAAAAATCGAGAAGATGAAGGAGAAGGTGAGCAGGGCTGGATCTGCTGGGGGAGGGGAAGCAGTGGGTAGAGAGGGGAAAGCTGTTTCAGAGTGCTCCACCTGTTGTCACACAGACTTACAATGTGTGTCTCATGAATGATTTATGAGTGCACGACTGGCTTATTGCTAACCTTGTCTACTACAGCTGGGGCTGTCACAGCAACATGGTTCACCACTTCTTATTATCCATAATCAATACTGAGGCGTTTCACTCTAACACCAATTCCTTCCCTCTTTCAATCTGTTTTACCCTTCTTCTTTCCTTCTTGCTTGTTTTTATTTTATTCTCCTTTACAATCTCTCTTTTTCTCTTTCTCTCTCTCTCTCTCATCACCAGAGACAAGCTAAGTACACGGAGAACAAGCTGAAGGCAATCAAGGCCAGGAATGAGTACCTGCTAGCTCTTGAGGCCACCAACGGCTGTGTCTTCAAATATTACATCCACGACCTCTCCGACATCATTGACGTGAGTATAAACACACAATATTACTCTGTGAGAGGAGGTAACATTTGTTGTGTGTGTGTGTGTGTGTGTGTGTGTGTGTGTGTGTGTGTGTGTGTGTGTGTGTGTGTGTGTCCTCTAGCCGGTGGCGGCCTCTTGGTCAGTCTCTTCCCATTAGCTTCAGTGCTGCTAATGACGGCAGTAGACTGGTCGCCCTCTCTGCATGTTCTTTTCCCCCTTTGTCTCTTTGCTTCCCAACACTCCTCACATCAGAGTGGTGCTGTCCACTGACATGATTTCTATCTGTCCACTTGATTTTCTTTCACCAACAGTGTTTGCATGCCATGCTATGTGTGTTTATTTACTTTTTTTTTGTGTGCACATGTGTGTGTGTGACAGTGCTGTGACCTAGGTTACCATGCTAGCCTGCACCGCGCCCTGAGGACCTACCTATCTGCAGAGCAGAACGTAGAGACGTCCAAACACTCTGGCCTGGAGACGCTGGAGGGAGCCGCAGAGAGTCTGGAGGCCAACGGGGACAAACAGAAACTGATGGAGACCTACAATAACGTCTTCTGTCCCCCTGCTCGCTTTGACTTCCAGTCTCACATGGGAGACACGGTACAGATCTAGTGCTTGAGTCATTATTATTATTGTTAGGCATGTTTTTCTTCAGCGATAAATACCCCCTATTGAAGCTTAAGTCTGCACTCTGGGATGGTTGTTTTTGTGATGCTGTTATATGAAATTGTTAATTGTCTCCCTGCCCGCTGTGTTCTGTGTGTAGATGGGAGTGGTGTGTGCACAGCAGCCGCTGGAAAGCGAGCTGCTCCAGAGGTGTCAGCAGCTGCAGTCCCGCCTCTCCACACTCAAGATTGAGAACGAAGAGGTCAGACATCTTCTGCTTCCTCTAATAATATGAATTCATCTTTAACCCCTTGCAGCTGCCTTGTGTGTTAATTACAGCTTTTTCTTTCTGTATTTCTCTTCTCTTCCTTACTGCCCATCAGGTGAAGAAAACCATGGAGGCCACTCTGGCCACCATCCAAGACATGGTGACGGTGGAGGACTACGACGTCTCTGAGTGCTTTCACCACAGCAACAGCATGGAGTCGGTCAAGTCCACTTTCAGTGAATCCTATCTCAGTAAGCCCAGCCTGGCCAAACGACGGGCCAATCAGCAGGAGACGGAGCAGTTTTACTTCACGGTCAGCACTAGTTATGGTCATCTATTCTTTGTCTGGAGCGTTAATGCAGTTCTACTTGAGCATAATCTGCACACATTGTGTGACCTCAGTGTGTCTTTGTGTGTTGTAGAAGCTGAAGGAGTTTCTGGAAGGCAGAAACCTGATCACCAAGCTGGAGGCCAAGCATGACCTCATCGACAAGACCATGGGAGAGAGTGAGTGGGACTGTCATAATGTCCTTCATACCTTTTAGACATTGTCCTTGTGTGCCAGGTGTGTGTGTGTGTGTGTGTGCGGGTGCGCGTGCGCGTGTGTGTGTACTACTGGGATCCCTCCCTCCCTCGGTAGGAGGGAGATGGATTCAGGGAAAGGCCTAGTGCCCCAAGGCGGAATAGGGAGCAGATCGGAAACATGATTGGTTTAATGGGACGTATCAGGCCACATGCAGGGAAGCAGAGCAGGTTTCATTTATCTAATAATCACAATATATATATATATACTGTATATGTGTGTGAGAGAGTGAGTGAGTGGAGGGCTTGGTCACAGTGACAGTGACCATATGTTGATGCAGCTGTGTGTTTAAGTGTGTGTGTGTGTGTGTTTGGGGGGGGGGGTTGTCCTTAGGGCTGAATGTGTCTACATTTCCGCAACCTTGCAGGAAAACCTCTCCTAAATAGCGTGTGTGTACAGCTGAAGTGGGAAGTTTGTTTCCCTGTATCTCTCCATCTGAAGCGGTTTCCTCATGTGTCCTGCTTTTGCTATAACTGTCTATATCTCTCTCTCCCCTCCCCCTCTTCCTGTTTCTCGCTCCTTTAGGTCAGAAGACTGACTGTTGCCTTGCCAGGTAGGTGTGGTGAAGGAAGGAAATATGCACACACACACACACACACACACACACTTACTTGCATATACCATAGCAGTGTTTAAGCATGATTTCTTGGCAGCTAGGGGTATTATTTTCCCTGTCGCTGTTTATAGATATTTTCAACACATGTGCATATGTGTCTGTGTATACAAATAGAGCGTTACCAAAGTTGTGAGTATAAATAGACTTTCTCTGGAGACATAATGACAGAGTGCCTTTTCTCTCTCTCCCTCTGTGTAGTGGACGGAGAAACTCGGCGGTACGGAAGCAGGTAATTATCTGTCATAAATGTGCGTCTTTGTCTCTGAGTGGCTGTCAGCTTCTCAGTTCGAGCCACTGTGGCTTTGATTTTAACTCGAGCCACATGTTTTCTCACAGTATCCCCTGCCCGTAGGGTGTACGGGCACCTACAGGTTGACAGCACCTCTGTATTTACCACATAACTCCAAATTAACATAATCCAATACACAAATATTTACATTTGTATCTACAGTTGAATCCAGACAGTCTGCTGGTGCACTGTCACGCAATCTGAAACAACACTGAGGCGATCCAAAGCAACTGCTCCATTGAATAAGCTCATGTTTGTGGCTCCCCCTTGTGGGTAGCTTGTGTTTTGGCCACCAGCTCTCACTTTGCAAAAATAAATTAATTGATTGTTTATTTTAAATGATAGTTAGGTTTTAAACACATTAAAATCCCAATGGGATTCACATAACAATGGGCACATAAATCAGCCGAAATACCTTCCACGGCCTTACCTCCCAGAGATTTCTGGAAATCCCAAACAAACAAAGGGAAAAGGAAAAAGCGCTGTCTCCTAGCAACAGCTGAGTACCCAGCCCACCCTCTCCCGGCACACATAAATGTGTGTACCGATGCGTGTGCGTGTGCAGACTTGTGTGCGGAAATCCTCTTGACAAGATGTGTTTTATTTCCACACCGGTCTCCTGTCTTGTGTTCCTCTATCGGGAGTAATTCCTCTTCCCCTATTTTAGGAGTCTGGTGAGGTGATTCCTCTGATGGTCGAGAGCTGCATCCGCTTCATCAGTCGCCATGGTGAGTGGAATTCTCCAGTGAAGTGATAGGTTTAGCGTCAGCTTTTCCCGTGCACTGATTGGTTGCATTGTAAAGCCAAGTGTGATTGGATCAAATGTATCTGGGAATTTAACCAGAACGTCTCGGCTTGAAACTATGAAAATGCCAACTCTACCATGAAATCCTGAAATCTGAAAAAGGTACTAGATTTAAACCCATGTGTGTGTTTATGTCTGTGTAGGTCTGCAGCATGAGGGCATCTTCAGAGTGTCAGGCTCTCAGGTGGAAGTCAATGACATCAAGAATGCCTTTGAGCGAGGTGAGCGTGTCATCCAGCAGGAAACCTGAGCATTTTAGACAAACTGAGTTTGTCCAGTGCTTTAATATCTTTTCTACCACTCCCTCTTGTCTCTGTCTTCTTGTCCATATTTAGGTGAGGACCCGCTGGCAGGGGACCAGAATGACCACGACATGGACTCCATTGCTGGCGTCCTGAAGCTCTACTTTAGAGGACTGGACCACGCCCTCTTCCCAAAGGAAGTCTTCCATGACCTCATATCCTGTGTCTGTAAGTCTCTCGTCCTTTTCTATGTTTGTGTGAGTTTGTATTTACGTGCTTGATTGTGTGAGTAATCTCCTATGTGTCGTGGCTGTATTATTTTCCAGCGATGGAAAGCCTTCAGGAGCGGGCAGTGCATATTAAGAAAATTCTGCAATCTCTGCCGAGCAAAACCCTCATCATTATGAGATACCTGTTCTCCTTCCTCAACCAGTGAGTAGCAGCACACACACACACACACACACCAAGAAACTAAAGTAAACCAATGGGAAAAATAAACAATTTCTTCTTCTTCTTTTGTCAATAAAAAGTTAAAAAGTAGTTTTGGAATATGAAGTTCTGACTCTAATGTAAGTTATGTATTGTTATAAAACAACAAAGACTAAGTCACAGTTACAAAGGCATTACTGTGTACATTGTACACAGTAAAACCGGTGTGTCAATCATCACTTTTTATATTTGAGTTTGGGTATATATCCTCAGGCCTGAGGTCTACAGTTCAAAAGAGGGCAAATGTTTGATTGTTGTTGCAGTTTCATAAATGGTGGATGAAGCCCAGAGACCAGGCGAGATGGAAGTAACATGGCAGCAGCTGAACATCAAGTGCTGCATTCTCAAAAACAACCAGTGAATTAAACAAACACTGTGACACAGTCTCACGAAATGAATTATGATATAAATATAAACAAAAGTAGATTATTGCACTGAGGCCTATGTCAATATTCATCAAAAGTTCATATTTATTAAATTTCAAGTGCAATTGCACGGAGCCTGAAGCATTTTGTCTAAGGCTTCACCAAATTGTCTCAGCTGAGCATCCAATATACATTAATCTCTCTATTCTCTATATACTGTATGCATGTCATAAGGTGTAGGATGAAAAGCAGATGTAGAGATGACAGCTCTGCTCCAAGAACTTTTCAATTCATGCCAATATGGGTCTCAAGATACCCGCCTCAAAGTCAATCATTTTCAAATGTCTATCAATGTTCAAAAACATCTTTCAGTATACATGAGTCCACTGACAATTAAAAAATGGTTTTCAATCTCCATAAGAAACTTCACTTGTATTATGAGAGTATAAAGTGAAGAGAATCAAATGCACTACAAAAAAACAGCTAGAGCCCATGGTTTCATTTAATCCAGTTTATCACAAATCCATTATGCTGTAAACTTTAACATTATTTGACATTAAGACAAAACACAAAACCTGAAACTTGTACTAAAAAATGAATAAGGCCAGATAAGCTGCCTTTCAACAGTCCGATCCGCTAACATTTCCCCAAACACACAATGGTTTCATAAACACCAGACTGAGGTTAAAAGGCCTTTGTTTGGCCTTCTCTCACCAAATCTAAACATCCTATAACCTTTTGTAGGAAGTCAAGTACAAACCCTAATGAAAGTCCAAAGTGCAAAGAACATTTCTGCCTCTTCATTCCTCAACGAACTCTTTGAATGATTCATTTTTCCACTTTAAGTTTATTTGTGTAGCCCAATATCTCATACAGTTTCTCAATGGGCTCACAACACCCACAAACCCAGGCTCTTTAAAAAGACGAGGACAGACTCCACAAAAATGCTTTTGAAGAAGCTTCAGTAGAGGCCATTAAAATAAAGTGAGTTGTTGCAATAGGAGCTATAGGGGGGCTTGTGTCATATTAAGTAGTAGTTCACAGCAAATTTAATCTTGCTAAACAATTTTCTGCATGTGTACTTTGTTAGGTGCTGTATTGGTTGAATATATGCTATTATCGATTTTAGACATACACACGTACAGACACGCATTCCACTCTGTCCCTCTACACCGTGACCGAGCCTTTCAGTGAAGGGAGGTAGCAAAAAGGAGTGAAAGAGAAAAAGAAAAGGGATGGAGGGGGGATGGGGGGGGGGACCTGAAATGTGAGACTCCTGGGTAAACCAAGTGGAGACTGAAGGGGATCTTCTTCTTTTCCTTAAGTGATTTTCAGTCAGCCCGATGCTCCTGCTTCTTCTCACACACTGAAACACACACACATCATCAGAGCCTCACCACAGTGAACAAATGAGGTGGCGTAGTGTTTACTGTTGGACCTTGTGCAGTCCGACACACACAGATATGCATTCACAACTTGTTCACAAGAAGTGGAGGAGATGAGGGCTATAAATGGCATGTCATGGTTGTTTGTGTGCATAGTCAGCTTTGTTTATGCTATATGTTTAAAAAAAAATAAGGATGATGTAATGGTCTCTAAAAGACACTGCTTTCCCTTCCGCACAGCCTGTCCCAGTACAGCGAGGAGAACATGATGGACCCATACAACCTGGCCATCTGTTTCGGTCCCACCCTGATGTCTGTCCCCGAGGGAAACGACCAGGTCTCTTGCCAGGCCCACGTCAACGAGCTCATTAAAACTATCATCATCCACCATGACACCATCTTCCCCGGACTGCAGGACCTGCAAGGCCCCATCTACATTATCCCTGGAGCTGGAGACGACTTCTGGTGAGGGGAGTTTGATGTTTGGGCAGGAACTTGGATTGCTAAGGCTAGTAGGGCAGAAAGGGGCTGTCTTGTCCAATTGTTGTCTAACTAGAGGAGGCTTGGAGATGATGAAGAGGCCATAAAAAGGGGCAGGTGGTTGATTTAGGGGGTGCCGTGGAGTGATGGGGGGGCTCAGCTTGTCTGCCCCGCTCTGGGCCAGGGGGCCACGTGGATCAGCTTACCCTCCATCACACAGGAGATTAAAGTACCGCCTGACCACATCGGCCTGGGAGAGCACAGCATGCATGCACACACTCACTCACCACAATGCGCACAAGGGTCAATTTTCCTGTAATGACAAGCCTCGGCACCAGTTATTATGATCACTGCCAGTCATTGCAGTTGTTTAGACTGTAAGTTCCGCTGGAGGAGAAGCTCTCAGTCTCTACTGTAGAAAGTGTAGACAGTAAAATATTATTACACTGCCACGACTGGGCTTTGTTGCACCATAGCTACTGTAGCATTTAGGTCATGTGATTGATACTGTACCTCTTCTGGGAAATCCAGAAGTCTAAATTCAACAATTAAAATGGACATATGTGGCTATTTATTTGGTTGATTTTAGTCTGAATGTAGTTTCAGTATAACAGCATTTGAAAACTTTTGAATGAGCAGTGGTATGGTTGTAGATTACATCCAACTGAATACCCCTCCGCTCACCCCTCCACAGACCAACAGAATAAAGAAACCTGGCTAAGTACTCAACACTGCTTCTGTGGTAGTTCCTCTTACAGTAGGTGTCTCCAGGACAACATTTTGCTGACGTGGCAATAGAAAAAGGTGCAAAAAACACATTTCATTATGTATATTGATAACTGTACATCCCTATCAGTGTAGAGAATGTTTGGAAGTTGAACAGTTGAATAATAAAAGAAAACATGAGACTTCTCTTTTGGTTCCCGGTCAGTTTTCTGAGGGGGATCGGATGCACCTGAACGCAGCTCTGGGCCGTGCAGAGACAGACAACACATTTTGAACAAATATGTTCAAGGAGTGTACAAGGTTGCAGCATGTTTATAATAGCCACACTAAGCACTGGCGTGGTGCTTACAGAGGGAACTAATGTGATTTAGAAGAGGAGTATGAGGTCAGGCTGTGAGTCACCAACACATGTCAGTCTGAGACTTTCGCCCTTGTGTCCTCTAACCTCATGTGCTCTCTGTGTCCACTTCAGTGACAGTCCACACTGTGAGCCCCCCCTGGTGGAAGAGCCTGCGCCTGACACCGTCTCTGTCATCCACAACAGCGAAGATGGTGCATAACACACACACACACACACACACACACAAATACATGCAATACATATACTTTATATACTGTACTCAATGAAGCCAGTTTGCTCTTGCCACAAGTTTATGAAATCTCATCCTGCTTTTCTCACCAGTTCCTATGGCTCTAATCATTTAATCCAGCCCACATCCTACTCCCAGTAACATGTTTATAATGCTGCTTTGTTACTGCTCAGCAGTTTTAACATTTGTGCAGTCACCAACCACAGCAGCACTAACCTGCTATGCACTAATCTGGCCTCCCCCTTCTCTTCCACCTCTCTTTTCTCTCGCTCATTTGTTGCTGCCTCCTGCTTCCCTGTCCACTTCCTGTGTCTGTCCACCATCCTCTGAATCTCAGGCTCCTTGGCTGTTTCAGAGTCCGACCCATTCGAAGCCATAGCTCGGTTCGACTACTCCGGCCGGACTAGTCGGGAGCTATCGTTCAAGAAAGGCGCATCTCTGCTTCTGTACCAGCGAGCTTCTGACGACTGGTGGGAGGGACGACATAACGGAGTGGATGGACTGGTGGCTCACCAGTACATTGTGATCCAAGACATGTAAGATGTGTTCCAGTCGCTAGTCTTCATCAAATATCTGCATAAGGAACAGATTTACTTTGGTCATGATAATATTTTACTCAGCGCCTCTGTTGTAGAGTTTTCCGAAAATGTGAACTTTGGCCATCGGAGCAAATGGCAACAAGCCGTCTACAGAAAACATCAAGAGAAATGACACGTGTTCTTTAATCTGGCCAAAAGTAAACACAGAAAGTAGTCCACTGGAAATCCCCATATCTAAGGAAGTTGATCTGCTATGATACGTAACAAACTGCATAGCAGATCAACTTCCTCGTCAACTTCTCATGTTGAGTGGTTTGTTGTGTGAGGATTCTTTACACTTCTCGGTCTATGACTACAGGGATTTAGAAGGCAATACTTTCTGTGACTGCATGAAAATAAACAAAGACAAGTGAGTGTAGCAGCTGGAGACATTCTAGTCAGAGTCCACATTTCCCAAACCTCAGGGGTGGTGAGTAAAAGGTTATGGAGATTATTAGTCATACTAGGCAAGAATGAGTACAATAAACTTGTTGACAAATACTGTATTTTCCCTTTCAGCTTATTAGGATTAGTTTTTTGTTTTTTTTAATATAGTACAACAGCTTTCATCACTACTTTGTTATGTCATTCTACTGTGGCCTGTTTGGTTATGAGTCAAGAGTCACCGTCCACAGTCCTCCTTCTCTCTCTCACAGCCATGATTAATAAACGACCACTTGATTGTTTCAGGCCTGACGGGGGAAGGGGAAGTCCAAAGCCCGATGTGGACAGCAGGGACCTGCTGGAGGAGAGAGTGTCCACCAGAGGCAGCGCTGCCTCTCCGACTGGAGCTCATGTGGCTGACATCTACCTGGCCAACCTGAACAAGTGTGTCTCAGACTATTTACAGTATCCCATAGATTTTCATCTGCCACTTCAGTTGGAGTCAGTTCAACTTTGGCCAAAAAGTGTACACAGTAAATAATACAAAATTAAACTGAAATATTTGTCTCATTCAGGTTGAGGAAACGTCCGGAGTCTGGGAGCATCCGAAGAGCGTTCCGTAGCTCAGAGAGCGACAGTACGAGCCCAGGAGCCAACGGAGGTGGAGGAGGAGGAGGAGGAGGAGGAGGAGGAGGAGGAGGAGGTGGAGGTGGAGGAGGAGGAGGAGGGGGAGGAGGAGGAGGAGGAGGAGGGGGGGTGAGAACCGCTTCTCTTCCTGTTGGTGGGGCTCTGGTGAAAGAAACTGGAGATAAACGACCCGTCAGCGCTCACAGCATCCTCAACTCAGTCACCCGCCACTCCTCTCTCAAGACCAAGGTACTGTGACATCTTATCGTCAACAAATTACTGTAGCGAATGGACTATTCTGCTTAACTCCAGAAAGCGTTTAATTGAGGGCATTATGAATGTTTAGGTGGAGAGTCCACAGTTGCGCAAGACAACTACAGCAGGGCGCTCCAAGAGCTTCAGCAACCACAGACCACTGGACCCTGAGGTCATCGCCCAAGTGGAGCACAGCTCTCAGGTACAACTCGGTTTCCAATCACTTGCATCCCCATCTGCAGTGCTTTGGGTATTTTTATGCACACGGTAATATTTACTTTTCTGTCTGCCTCTCGTGTTGCAGGACATTGAGGCTGCGATGAGCTCTGCCCTGAGTGAGCTCAGCAAGTTGGAAAGACAGAGCACCTCGAAGCACACTCACGCCCCCGACGTGGTCCTGGACACACTGGAGCAGCTGAAAGGTATGGGTGGTGGAGGAGGAGGAGGAGGAGGAGGAGCCTCGGAGCCCTCTAGTCCACTCCACTCCCGTCTGTTACGGGACAGTGAGGGGGGCTCCTCACACGCCCACCCACTTCAGCGCAGCGCCTCCTCCGCCAGCGACGTGCCCTCCTCCTTCCGCCCGGTCAAGAGCCAGCCGCGGAGCCCCCTGCCCTCTGCCACGTCCCCCTCTCTCTCCTCTTCCTCTTCCTCCCTCTCCTCATCTGTACCTTCCTTTAGAGAGCTGCGCCCCCCAGCAACAAGGCCCAAACCGGTGGTGTTCCCAAAGACCGGCGGTGGCAGTCCAGCCATGGGTTCCCCGACCTCTACTGTGCCCCCTACACCTCCTCCTCCACTTACAGGCCACACACACTCTCTCCCTCACACCCCTCCTCCACCTCCACCCCAGTCTACTGACAAATCCTGCCCGGCTTAGGACTTCTCAATCTGACCCGCGATACTGATTCTTGCAAACTCTTTGATTCTTACGGCTCTTCTACCAGGTGCAGAAAGCACTTCCTTTGTTTTACACACGACCTAACCCACTACTCATGTGTAGCATTCACTTCTTGTTGTCCAGGCGAGTTCTTAAGACGCCATGTTCCCTTTAGAGTGTCAAGAGTTTTTCTCCCCTCTCCTGGCAGCTCTGCTTACTGCAGTTCAACTATCAGAGGGTGTAGATTAGTGAACATCCTTCAAAGAGACTTCTTTATCTTTTGCCACCGCAGAGACTCCCAGGCATCACTGGATTTTATTTCATTATTTTTTATGAGGGAACAGGACTCAGGATGGACACCTACAGAGCTAAAGCTTACACACACTAGTTTGTGATGTTTGAAATTGTGTTTGAGTGGGCGTGCAGGAGTGTTACTTGCCATTACACAAAGATCCAAGTGAGGAACAAAAAGCACTGTTTGATTTTGTATAGTAGACATCACCGTTTTTCTTTTCTTTTTAGTGACCCATGTTTAACGGACTGGAAGGGAGTGTTTGATTCCTGAGAATAGACTGTGAAATGCTAAGCTCTCACTCTGCGTAGAAATTAAACACACTGACTTGCTGCTTCAAAAGTTGAAGACTGGAGATAAAGGTGGACTTTTCGGATGATGAAACGAAAGAAAACTGGGCCAAATATCAGTGTAAGTCATGTGATCGAGAGCTTTATTTGATCTCTTCCTCCGGTGTTTGATATCTTGGTGATTTTTTTTTTTTTTTTATGACTGTTCATTACTAGTACCACAACAGGGGCATAGCAGGAGCAGTGTTCTCCAAAGCTTAACATGGCCAACAGTAATTCTAAATACACATATAGCAATACAGATAATAAAAGCTGACGAGTTTGAGGCATCTTGCTGCTTCCCTCCTGTAGCTCTATTATGTGTGTAGGGGACCACTGAAACCCAGCATTTTTATAGGTAATGTTGGACTGTACACATACGCACACATTCTCTCAAAATGTGTGTGTGTTGGTGTTTTGTGGCAGCTAAACGCCTTTCAGGTTTTCCTCGCATGCTGGGGCCCCGGACAGCGGCCACTATGGCGAGCTGGCTGATTGCATCAGTTTCTATATCTGCAGCACCAGACACAGGACAACTTCAGACAAAGTTACAGCTTGCTCCTTTAAAAATATGCTTCACACTTAACAGTAAAAAGGGTTATATTATTCTAATGGTGTGTATGTATGTTTAATAATCATGTTGATAACTGGAAGCATGGAGCTGAGGATCCTCTTACGTGTGTTTTTAAATAGAAGCAACCAACCACCTCATCCAATGCGTTCTTAAGCAAAGATTGCTTTTGTTGTTACTTTTTGTTCCCAGTTGTTAATTAATGCTCAGAATCTGTAACGGTAAAATGTTGAACTGTGTAGCTGTCTGGGTGTGTGCATGTGTGTGCGCCTGTGGGAGCATGCGTGGATGTAGAGTATGTATGCACCCTGCCCCCACCCTTTGCAATGCCCACCCACCATAAAGGGATGCCACCCAACAGCAACTGTCTGGAGAGACACAGGAGTACCAGCGGCCTTAGTGCTGAATAAATATGCACTGTGTGTACATGTGATCAGAAACAGGAGGAGAAAACCCATATCCAAGGGCTTACATATTTTTTTTATATATAATTTTTTGCAAAAATGTACCTTTGCAAAATTTGATTTGATGATAAATTAAATAATATGTGAATAATTTTGCAAACACTGACTTCAAAAGTGGACACATGCCATTCAGGGTAAACTGAATAATACTTTTTTTGTTGTATTTCACCTTCTTGAAACAGTATTGAACTAATTTTACTGAGGCGTCCTCATATCCCCCTCTATCACGCCTCTCCTCCCAGAAATACAGCATATACTGCATTCCTGTATGCTCTCTACCAGGTAATGAATTATACTTGTAAAGATTTATTTTTTATCTCTGTATACTGTTTGTGTATTACCTGGTGTATTTGTGTTGCTCTTACCTCATCATGACAACTGGAGGGACTGTGACTGTGTGACTGTGTGTGTGTGTGTGTGTGTGTGTGTGTGTTTGTGGTGAGAAATGAACTCCCCTTACCCCCACACACACACACACACACACACACACACACACACTAACATATACAGACATGCATGTGGTTGGTTGGTGTGTTTTGTCCCGGCTGTGCCGTCAAGGGGAGCTGGGACCCTCTTCGATCTCAAATCAATCATTGTGCACTTGAACAACTTGGCTTGCGTGTGGACTAACTGTGTGGGGATGATTTGTCAGCATTGAATATTGTTAAATATGCATTTTGTGTCCATTTGAAAAGAGCAGAACTAAAAACAAAAAAAAAGACTGTAATGTCAAATCTATTTATAGTTGTCTCTGTATTACTGGAGAATCCTGTGTTCAGATGTACTTTGTATATACAATGTTGTACATTACAGAGGTACACTCTTTTTTGGTACAATATTGTACAGTAATAGCAATAGTAGTTTAATCAAATAGGCCTTATATAATTCTATGTGTAGTTCTTGTAGTAGATCTGTTTTTTAATAAACATTGCTTGCTATATAGATTTTTGAATTCTTTGACGTTTGTTGCAATAAAAAATTGTCCATGAAAATATTGATGATAGAATATATTGTCTGTCCCAAGTAAGTACAGTAGTCATGAAGCGTGACATTAGAGACCAAGGATATATAGCAAGAAGAAACAAGTAAAGCACAATATAAGGGTTTTTGATGGCATATTGGAAACTGTAGACAAGAAAAGCCTCAGACCAAACTGAGTGTACGAGGTTCTCCAGAAGTTTAGTATTACACTTCCATAAAGTTGTGAGACTCAGAGGAGATGGACCTAAAAGTGAGCCGCCATAACTGAAGCAGCAGATGCAGAGCTACTCTGACCCTAGTAAGGGTCAAGCTCCAAAAAGCTCACAATCCTACATTTCCCATGATGCCACTCAGTATCTTTCAGTGGACCATCCTTGGCTTGTAAATGCTGACTTCTTTAGAACTACACACCTCAAGTTTGAAATGCAAAATGTTCAATCTAAAACACAGTACAAAATGAAAAAGAGAACTCTGATGACATCACCGGGTTTTGTTTTTTAAACTTTGCTCCCACCACGGCTACATAAACAGGGTACATCCCAAGTCTCTTAATTGTCGTTTCCTCGCTCCTCGCCTGAACCGGAAGTTGTTCTGCGCCGCCATATTGAAGGCCGTCCCAAAGCTCTTATTTTTGTATGAGGAACGAGGATCGAGGATCAAGGAGGCATCTCGGAGGAGCCATGAGCGAGGAAGCGAGAGAACAGGCTTCCAGGAAATGTTTTGACGCTGGCCACGCCCCCTCATTGTTCATCAGTCATCTGATTGGTCGGACTGATCGCTGGAGTTTCATACCAGAGTGAAGACGGATCACAGATTAAACTCTATATATTTGATTTGTTTTCTGAGTGTTGGGTTTTATGAGTTATAAAATTTAAGTTTAACCTGAAACATTGAGCCTAATAAATTTATTCCAGTGTTCAAGAGAAACCATAATCGCCATAATTGCAAAACATACAGACGCAAATAATAAATAAATAAAACAAACGCATTTCGCCGGTAGAAATCGGCCGTGCGCGTATAAGCAGGACACAGAACACAGTATAAATACCACACACTGTGTATAAATACTCAATACCGTTACAGGTAACAGACTACAGAGAGAAAACATATCCACTCTGTTAGTGGTAATAACGGTGTCTTTATTAGTATATGCAGTAGTTTAACACCATTAAATTAACTGAAAACATCATACGATCATTTGTATTAATATTTTAAGTGCCTTGTTATTGGAATGTGAGCTAAAAACTGTCCGTGAGACTTATCTTGTGTTCAGACACGAACTCCGTTAAAAGTCTCTCCAGCTGTTAAAGCGACTGACAGCTGATCCAGATGTGATCAGCGGCCGTCGGCCTCTGTCATCAGAAACAGACGTCGCTTCACGTGACGCTTTCGAGGAAAGGACGTCTCATGTCTGTTAAAACATATTTCCTCGTTTCCTCTGTCCCTGCGTGGTTTCCTTGCGTCTCTCCGTGCATCCCTGGTGGGCGGGACTAAGACGCAAGGAAAAGACGCAAGTGAGAGAAACGGGGATGTAGTTAAGAGACTTGGGACGCACCCACAGGCTGAGTCGCACCTATATGAGTAGAACCCATGAGTAGTACCCATCATGCACTTGGTGGGGTTCCCTTGTAACAGAACACAGCTCCACACACTGTGTCTGCAGCATCAGACCAGACTGTGAACATGGACACCATAAACTCACTGTTATCAAGAAAATAAACCTCTTAAAAATGCCTGCAAATAAGGTATGCAGATTCTGAATCTGTATGTAATGAACAAATTGGGAAAAAGGAGCAATGGTATCAGATCGCAGACATCTTGAGGCGGGGGAATGAATTTGACTGATATTAATTATATTTTAGGGATCAAATGTGAATTTGCCTCATGTTGAACAGCAGAGGGACAGACTGCCGTGATCAAGAAAGCACATCCTGGAGACATCACTGGAACAATTGAGAGAGGACATGATGTATGTGTGAAGTCAGCGGGAGAGCTGTCATGTCCTCTTTCTCTCAGCTGAAAACACATTTGGGTTGTACATGTCAAAACGAAGCCTATTCCTGTGGAGGAACTCCCGCATGTCAGTTCAGGGCCTGATGCTCTCAGATGTATGCATAAACAACTGTTTATGTTTGTTGATTTGCTGACTGTCCTTCCAAAATACACGAGAACAGTGGGGAAGGACGTTCTTCTCCCTTTAACATAGAGGGGCCCAACATGGGTCTGCTTGGAGGCCCTCGGGGGCCCTGCAGGCTGCTCCAGTTCCCCAAATGCTCCTGTTCCGGGCTAGAACCGGTCTTAAGCAACACTAAATACTCCAGACCCCCCCCCGGGTGCCTCGGCGTGGTGTGCTGCAGGAGTGTGAGTTGAGCCATCTTGCTCCCTGTACTCTCCCAGTCGACACAGACGGAAGTTGAAGCAGAGAATTAAACTGTCAAGTTTGCAATTCGCTGTATTTCCGCCACTGTTTACGATTAACGAAGGCGCCCCGCGTGAAGCCGACACTTCCGAAACCACTCAGTGAAATCCTGCCAGCTGCTGCCTTTGATGCAACTCGGGAATTATTAGGATCCATGTCGGAAAGAAACACAAGAAACACAAGAACGAGTTGGTTGTAACCCTCATCAGCGGCAGAGCCTCCCTGAACATCACCTGCCTGTTCAGGCAGCAGACACCTTCCTCACCGCGGAACAAGTTTCACACGGAGGCGTATTTTGTCTCGTAAGCAGGTTGTATTTACCGTAAAGCCACGTGAGCTGTGACCCACACGAGCGACGTTCACTTGGACGCCACATTTGCCGGAGGCTGCTCGGGGACAGCAGGAAGCGGAGACACCCGTCCGACGTCTACCTCCACAGCAGCAGCTCAGGTACGCTGACGTTACACTTTATATTAGTTACACGACAAATAAGTAGCGTAATGGACTTGTTGACGTTACGTGGTGGCGAACAGGACCAGCGACCGTCTCATTGTGTCGTCAAAGTGCAGCTGAGGAGCTGACTGTCGGGTAAAGTGTAAACTAAAGTAGAAGTCTGTGAGTGAGTTAACTGTAACGGGAAGTCAGCTGCTCACTCCTGTTACGGAAGGCTTCGGCGTGTTTAGGATAACTGTGTCATATCGCACTGTAATGTCTGTATTGTTACACAACTTAAATCTCCTGAGCACACACCGACAGAGGGGATGTCCCTCCACACATGTCTCTAACGCTCCCTGTCTCCTCCTCCAGCATGACGGGGATGACGGCCAGTACAACAAACCACCTGTGGTCTCTACAAGACGTCCTCGGTCAGGGGGCCACAGCCAGTGTCTACAAGGCACGCAACAAGGTACTGCAGCGGTGGATGCTTTATCATCATCACGACACATCATCAAGTTGTTTTCTACAGGGCACCGCATTCACATCACTGCTGCCATCAGGGGCTTCAGCCATCAGGGGCTTCAGCCATCAGGGGCTTCAGCCATCAGGGGCTTCAGCCATCAGGGGCTTCAGCCGGCTCTTTGGCTGAAGAGTGAGCATGTGTGATTATAAGAGGATGTGATGGCAGTGCTGATGTGGGCTGTTTCTGACGTGTGTGTGTGTGTGTTTGTGTGTGTGTGTGTGTGTGTGTGTGTGAGCAGAAGTCGGGTGAGCTGGTTGCTGTCAAGGTGTTTAACATGGTGAGCTACAACCGCCCCCATGAGGTCCAGATGAGAGAGTTTGAGATGCTGAGGAAGCTCAACCACAGCAATATTGTCCGGCTGTATGCCGTGGAAGAGGTAAGGCTACCACGGGACGAGGACGGGAGACAAAAAACAGTGACAAAGGAAAACACAGCCATGTGTTGTGCTGAGATAATTAAAAGAGATAAGTAAAACAGGGCATGTCCATGGGAACATGGAAGGGGAGAGCATTTGTACTGCTGGGTCTACACTGTGAAGCCCTATTCATACTTGACTATTATTACCTGGGAACCTCTAGTAACTTATAATAATTGCAGAGGTCATCTGTGATCTTCATTTTGTGCGAATCTAAGTACTTCTCAAGTCATTCGCCAAATACACAGGTCACTTAATATTGTTAATCCTGTTCAAATCAGTATCTTTTGATTTGTATCTATCATAGAATTCTTGAAGCAGTGAGTTTTCACTAATATATTTCTATAATATTTACACGGATTTGCAGCTCACCTCCTAATGCCCCCCCCCTCTCTCTCTCTCTCTCTCTCGCTCTCTCTGTCTCTCTCTCTCTGTCTCTCTCTCTGTCACTCTCTCTCTCGCTCTCTCTCTCTCTCTCTCTCTCTCTCTCTCTCTCTCTCTCTCTCTCTCTCTCTCTCTCTCTCTCTCTCTCTCTCTCTCTCTCGCTCTCTCTCTCTCTCTCTCTCTCGCTCTCTCTCTCTCTCTCTCTCTCTCTCTCTCTCTCTCTCTAGCTGCCCTCCAAACAGAAGGTGCTGGTGATGGAGTATTGTTCAGGAGGAAGTCTGCTCAGCCTACTCGAGGAGTCAGAAAACGCCTTTGGCTTGCCTGAAGCAGAATTCCTCACAGTTTTGCAGTGTGTTGGTGGGTAAATATCTTGGTCATTCCCAAATAATTTCACACACCTAAACTGAAGTATTCCTCCCTTCCCCACCTTCAGTGCAGGGGATGAACCACCTGCGAGAAAATGGAGTGGTACACCGGGACATTAAGCCAGGCAACATCATGCGGCAGGTCGGGGAGGACGGCAAGTCTGTTTATAAGCTGACTGATTTTGGAGCAGCGAGAGAGCTGGAAGATGATGAGAAGTTTATGTCTATTTACGGAACCGAAGAGTATCTGGTAAGATAACGGCCCCAGAAATAAACTAAGTATGCTTGTATGTCTTGTTTGTTGACTTTGAGAAAGTGGATGAGTGCATGCTGTCGCTGAGGCTGCACAGTCCTTTAAAAACATTCTGTTTACAATTTATTTGAATAGTATTGAAAATGGTGTTTTACAAAAATAATCAACGTGCGTGAAAATCTTTTGTAGGCAGAAATTGACGGGCCTTTATGTGTCAGATCAAGAAATCCGGGGACATTTTTTGTTAACCTTTCACCAAATATCATGGAAATGTATCAAGTAGTTCTTGGTAGATTCTGCTTACGAAACAAGAAGCCGGTCTGAGAACATAACTCATAGGAAACACTGTTGCAGATTACATTTTCATAAACCTCTTTGATGTCGTAGCAGTTCAGCTCTAGAGGGGGGCGACAAATCTCCATAACACAAGTCCTCTTATGTTATTCAGTCCAATGTGACTTCATTGGCATTAAAGTAAAAAAAAAAAAAAAAAGTGTTGCTAAAGCATGAAAATAAAATAAGAAACAATGATATTAACATTATGATTGTTATATGATAATTTATATACAGTAAAACAACATTATCATATTATCTTTACTACAGGTTAGCCTGCAGGCAATCCTAACTTTTTTTTTTGGTTCAATTTAATTTGTATTTCCCAATATTACAAATCAACAATTTGCCCCAGAGGGCTTAACAATCTGTACAACATTCAAACGACTTTGTCCTAGGAGTAGTAATAGCAGTAGCAGCACTAATAATAGCAGAAATAGTAATAGAAAAAATTATTACTAATAATAATAAATGCAACAGTAAATATATTGGAATGATAATGGCATTAAAAGCAGTAATAGTGATATAAATGTAACTAACAGCCTGTTCTATTCAGAACAGAAAATCTCTTTACTGCCTCAGTGGAGGGGGACATTGCTGGGAGAGTGCATTCATGCTCACCAACATACTGGATGAACAAAGTAAAGACATCAACATGACATAAGGAATATGATAAAATACTATTGCATCCATAAAAAGTATGCTCAATGAGCCCCATTGATGGACAGTTATACGATTATTACACATTGGGTCACCTACCGGTTCAGTTTTCCTCCAGGGAAAGCTCCCAAGGCTTGGTAGCAGAAACAGCATCCCATTTCCTCCGATCTGAATCTCTCTGTGTTGCATGTGATTGGTGGTTTGTTATGAAGACCAACATTGAATCCACTCCAAGTTCGGTGTGAAAATCATCCTGTGTTATCAATGTCTGTGTTGAAATTACTTTGTGTGACAGGCCCTTTGGAGCCTTGAGCTTGATACTGAGAAGCAACTTAGTATTATGTAGACTGGGTGGCCCTCTGGTGGACAAATGGGGCGTAAGGCTATTCATAACAGCCACTGAACCTTTCACTGTTACGTTTCTGCCTAATGCTCTAATGCTAAGTTCAACACGATGATTCCTGATGAATAGAAAGGGACTGGAGAGAGAATACATGTTAGGACAAAACACTGCTTTCACTTGACACTTGGATAATACTGAAGTTTAGACTATAATCTTAACTACTATCAACACATGAAGGTACGATGACTGTATATCCACCTCTGCTGACTGCAAACTGTGTGTGTGTGTGTGTGTGTGTGTGTGTGTGTGTGTGTGTGTGTGTGTGTGTGTGTGTGTGTGCAGCACCCAGACATGTATGAGCGTGCTGTGCTACGTAAGCCTCATCATAAATCCTATGGCGTGAGTGTCGACCTGTGGAGTATTGGTGTGACCTTTTACCATGCTGCCACTGGGAGTCTTCCCTTCGCACCGTATGGAGGACCCCGCAGGAACAAGCCCACCATGTGAGTCAACACATTAGGTGTGAGAAAGTAAATCACAGACCACACACATCTGATAGAAACAAGGGTGGGCCTCAAATGACTTGTCTTCAGCTCCATCTTCACCAGCCAAGCTCCATATTTTGGAAGCATACCACCATGAAATCAGTAGATTGTTTCAGTGTCAGTAAAGACACCATTCAACCATTTTAACTTTGCCAAATGCTTCGATATTCCCTGAGAGAAAGATGTGTTTCCGCATGTTGTTTCTTCAGGGATACCCTGGTATCTGGCAGAGCGTGAACATGTATCAATGATTATCAACCTGACTTGTGTGTTTTGTTGTGTAGGTACAAAATAACTACAGAGAAGCCTATGGGGGCAATAGCTGGAATACAGCGGGTGGAGAGCGGGCCTCTAGAGTGGAGCTACCACCTCCCTCACAGCTGTCAACTCTCACAGTATGTCACCTGATAAAGAGCATTTAAACATTTAAACATCTCAGTGGCTTTTTAATGAGAACAAGTGATGCTAACTTGTTTCTCGATTGTCCCCACCTGTTTCTCTCCCACTCGGTGCCTCTCTGTCTGGAGGGGTCTGGCGGTGCAACTGGTTCCGATACTAGCGGGCATACTGGAGGCTGACCAGGAGAGGTGCTGGGGTTTTGACCAGTTCTTCACAGCCACCACAGACATACTGCAGCGGCACCCAGTTCACCTCTTCTCTCTGCAACAGGCCATGGCGCATTGCATCTACATACACCACTACAACACGTTAGTCTGCACAGTCGTGTCGTCACACGCATCATTCTGATAAAGCAGTCTATAATTTGAATTGCAGCAGACTGAAATAAGAAGCATTGCTGTGAATCGAGGCTCTGGCGAACTACGATATCAGCGAAGCGTTTCGGAGATTGAGAGAATATATTGTCAGTAGTTTAGCCTTCTGCTAACCGTCGCGGTCCCTGGCCGCCTGCAGGCTTGAGCAGAAGACTAAACTCTTTGCAACAGTTTCTCTCCAGATCTGAATCGCTTCGTCGATAATGTCAGACTCTCTTTCTGATAAGTCCGTCTTCCTTGTTTGGGTTGCTTTGCAGTGTAGAATGTTGTTGCCAATGCGGGAATAGCAACTGCAGGATATTCCGCTTTTTGAATCTGTGTTTCACCATCTAAGAGACGTGCATTTGGATTTATAGAACAGCCAATTGGAACGCCCTCTCTCTGAATGACCTGTGATTGGTCAATTTCTCCCATCACGAGCTATATTTTCTAATGCCCAGAAACACAGCCAAGAGGAGGTATAGTCTATTATTCTCTCAGACCACCTGAATTACAATATGCTGAAAGGCTATTCTGGAATTCTTGCTCAACAATGCTAAAAATATACTGCCTACCCCGGCTTTAAAACAACATCTGTGCTGGGCATCATGGATGACCCAGTAAATTTATGCAGAATAACAATTATAGCAGTGACCGAGAGCTCTGACCCTGATCTTAAAATGTAGTCAGGATGTAGAATCAGACCTGAAATAACAAACAAAAGAAGTTTCTATTACCCCAAAACCCTTTCTCTCCCCTCAGGGTGTCAGTGTTCTTTGAGGAGGCGGCGTCTCAGACTGGTATCACAGTTCAGCTGCAACATCTGCTCTACCTTGGTCACGAACTCCCTCTGGAGGGCAACATGAAGGTGGTCAACCTCCCGCCTACGTCACATGACAGGCCCTTCATTCTGCTCAGCGACGGGCCTGAGGCAAACACCAGCCTGCCCTTCAGAGAACGTAAGACAATCAAAGACCTACACCTCCGATGTGTTTCTGTGAAGTCCAAAGCTTTCCTCTCCTTTATTCTTTGCTATTCCCCGAGGAAGATATGAAAGAGTTGAGAGGTGTATCCAGCATCACGTTTCCTCAGACAACAACACATAAATATCTTTGTGAATCAGCTGTTTAAAGCCAATTTTGTTTCAGTAATGTTTATGTGAACGCCAATCCCAGATAAAGGGAAATTATATACAAAAGATGATTGTGCGTCATGAAGGTTGCTTAAAAAGGAAAGTAATCACATTTGTGTGCATATTATTATTAATGCCCAGACACATACCTGTACGCACTGTTTCCATAAGTCATGTATTTTTTTTGTCTCCTTTTGTAGCCGAGACTCCAGTGATCCCATCCCGGTTCGATGTTATGGCAGACTACAACTTCACCAAGGTGCAGCTGCCCTGCTGAATTTCTTTATACAGCCATACTTAATGTTATGGTCATTTTGTATTTCAATTATATGTATTATAAGCATCCCACCCATTATTTATTATCTCCATTCATCCCCCTCCTGTCTGTAGGTTATAGTGGGAGTGGTCCACCAGTATCTGAGGATAGTACAGTTGCTGCACACAGACAGAGAGCTGCTGCTGCAAGGATACTACAGCTACATGTGAGACACCCGCATGCTAAAATAAGGAGTATTTGTTTTACTGCACTTAAAGATGTACTAACTCTAGGTAATATCCTTATCGAACTCTTCTCCCCTCCATTCTTCCTCCTCTCTCACACTTGTTTCTCAGGATGAAGTTGCGTAGGGAGTGTGAAGAAGCAATCCACAGTATCTCAATGATCACCATTAGACTGCAGTCTTGCCTCAGCGTGGAACACAGGACTCGCACACTGTGAGTTCCTCGACACACTCGGTGATCTCACACTTGGTAGTAAGGCAAATGTTTTCACCGTGAGTGTGACGTAGGATTGGGTTGCTCACTGTATGAGCTTAACTGCCATTAACGGTTGTTGTGGATTCTGAGAGATGTAATTTGTTGACAAATGTAGACCAAAGGCATCTTTTTATATTGTTATAATTCAATCCACCCCCTTCCTTCTTTTTCCTCCCATATCTGTTGTATCTTTATTTTTCTTAGAGGCCATTATGATTCAGAAAACCAAGGTTCAACTGATGGCAGGCAAAAGCTGCAGCAGGTGAGTAGCATGGGGAAGAAGTGTCACAGCTGGACTAATGAGACTGGTGGAAATAGAGTTGGGAATGTGGCTTTTCTTTCTGTATTTGAATGCCATTATTCCTTCATCAATGGGTTTATAGTGGGGAATTGCTGATCACAATGAAAACCAAGCCAAACTTGTGGAATGTGAAATGTGAAAACACAAGCATACAAAGTATATGAATTTTGCACATCTGAAATAGTCCTTCTGTTTAAATGATCAAACTTCATGTCAGCTTGAAACAAAAAAGTGATAAGGTTTGACATTATCGAGTTTCAATCCCACAACTTTGCAAGCACTCTATTCTAAGCCCTAGGAGTTCTCTCTTCTCAGTATTACCAGACTCAAAAGGCATTTCAATTAAATACGTGTGAACTAATCCAGGATTTCAGACTGTACCATTTATTTTGTGGCAGATTTGTTGAATCAGGTCTCAGTCTGTGGCTGCTGTCTCTACAGGTACGTGAGCACTTGCCTATATACGCTGCAGGGATCCAAGAGTTTCAGAGCCGACTGGAGCATCTGCAGATAGAACAGGCCAAGCTAGCAGAGACGCTGGCCAATGACAAGAGGTACTCCAGGCGTACAGGGAGACAGCGCTTCAGAGTGGCCTCCTGCGTTGGTATTTTTTCAACTCTTGACGTTTTGCCTTCCACAGCTGTCAGAAGATGAAGATGCTGCTGCAAAAGATAACGGCAATTCATCAGCATTATCGTAAAGACAGACAAACTGGCCGTATGTATTTTTTATTGTTACTACACGGTATTTAATTACTTTTTTTGTAAATGGTGAAATTGACAATTCCTTTTTTTCTTTTTCTTTTTTTTTTCTTTTTTTTTTTACAGAATTGACATATAACGACGAGCAAATCCACAAATTTGAGAAGTGAGTGTGTGTCCACACAGCTGCTGTCCTGCTTAGCCAGCCTGTGAAGTTTGTTATTCTGAGCTCTCCTGTAATCTGCTTGTCACTCTTCCATCCCAGAATCCACCTGTTGTCCCACATTAAGCGAGTGAAATCTCTGCTTAGAGAGGACTGCGTGCAGAAATACAAGGAGCTTTTGGCCTCAACAAGGACGTGGAGCAGGTCAGAGCAGGCTCTCAAGTTGGCTTTTTCAACTTGAAGTACACAGCAGATTCACTTAAACTGAGTTATCTCAAACCCTCTGACTATTTACAAAAAGATAACTTTGTTTTGTTTGACAGAAATTCACTCAGTTGATAGACGATACTATTCAGCAGTCACCCTCAAACGGATCAAATTTGTAGTCTACATTATTAAGCTTCCCGTCACACTTGTTGAGCAAGTGATGAAGAGATTAGGAATTGTATTACATTGTTCTCTATTTTTATTTAATTCCTTTTCCATTTTGTTTGGATAAAACAATACATTTTTAGATTTAAAATTACATTTTCAATTGCAATTTTTGCATAATGATGTGATAGATGTGACCCGATCAAAATCTAAAAATGAAGGGGTACATTTTGTGCAACAAAGGTTTTCTAATAAAATAAAAAACATTCTTATGTTACTTACCCACCGAATGTCCAAGGTTACGTTGAATATTTGGTTACTAAAGCCTTGATTAATGTTTGTGAACTAAAAAAAATTGGGTCACGGTTCAAGTATGGTTTTGATCTTAAGGGGAGACAACCCAGGCAATAATATTGTTTTCTATGCACTGGTCAATTTTGAGATTTGGGCTATTTAGTTTCCATAACATGCTCTCGCTGAAACTAGTGGAAAGTAAGCATCCAAATCACACATTTAAGTGTTTGTTTTGCGACACTTTATCAACTTGTGTCTGTAGATTTCTCACAAATTCACCAAAAGTTAGCATTAAATAATGCCTCATTTGCATACTCATTTGGAACTAGAGGGTGGCCGCTACGCTTCTGCGACAACGTCGTTAGTTGAGATAAGCTGTAACTGACATATGAGCGTGGTGCAGAGCGGCGGCCATCAGCTAAGTAGTGGGCCACGCTCACATGCACGGACAGAAATGGCCCGGCTATGTAAACAAAGCACAGAGAAGTTTGGATTACAACACACACAGAGACGCTTCATTCTCTGCTCAGGTAGACATTACTCCCGTATAGCTTTTCATAGAAAATCATTGTTTGCTGCTTTATTAATGCTCTGAATATCAAATGTAGCTTCTTTAAAGAGACGTGCGCTAAAACAGACCGTTTCAGACAGACGGTGAATACAGATACTGTATATTCAGGCAGACATTTTGGGAAAATAATGTTGTTTTTTAACATTAAAGCATGTAAAATAATTCAAAACCCAATATACAAGTATGAACATGTGCATGATATGTCTATAAATATGATTACCAATGGATTGATTGTTAAGAAGTTATCCAGATTATCTATCAAAAAACCTTTTGCTAATTTAAAATTGTCGATATCAGCTTTCAGTTTTCAAATTTGAAATAACAAATTTAGTTTTTTTTCTCTTCTGTTTTAGAATCCGGTAGGCCACTGGCACATTGTAAAGAGTGTTGACTTAATGAAGTGTCTCCCTCCTGTATGTGCAGTGTTTTACTGGAGATGCAGACCAGACTGCAGGACTTCAGCTCCTTCTCCACAGGCTTGTTGGCAGACCTGGAGATGAGTGAGCAGCACCAAAATAAGGTCAACATGTCACTTTCTCTGTGTTGAAGATCTCTGCAGCTCAGATCAAATATTGTAACATAACAGTATGCACAAAGACATGTATTCCTGCATTGATAAAAAAGTTGCGTGATATTTTAGTGACGTCACTCATGTAGCATCTCGGTGATGTGATGCTGTAACGTCTCATCTGTCCTCCTCAGGCTCTGGACAGAATGCTTTTCACTCTGCAGTCCAAGCAAACAGGACAACAGCCTGAAATTGCCCCGAGGGACAAGGACCAGATGGTCTCTAGGTGTGTGTCTTTGTGTGTGTCTTTGTGTGTGCGCAAGATAGAGACGGTTGCCCAGTTGCCCTGATGACATATCTTCCTTTGTTCTAGGATGCACCACCTGAAGGGGGAAATGGAGGTTTTGGTGAGGGAACTCGAGTCTAACAACAACATTATTGAAAGGTTAGTTGAGTGGCCAACTTCACGTCTCTCTCAAAACTCACACCCCCACATGCAGTAGGTGACAAAGTATGATGTTGTTTGTTTTTATTTTGTCGTATAGTCTGGGAACAGTGAGCCCTGCAGCGGCTCTGGAGCCGAACATGGCCAGACCTTCTACCCTGTGACAAAAGTGCTGCATCTTTGCATCTTAACTCAAAAAAACACACACACACACACTCTCGAGTTTTAACTGCCACTCATGGACAGCTATGGACAATGTACTGGGTTTTCTTTCAAGGACCGACTGAAGCCCCGGGCTGTAACAAGAGGAAACAGCCGAAGACAATCAATAATGTGTGAATCTCAATTTAGAGATAAGATGCCCACAAATGGAGGAGGAAACGCCACTGATGGATTTTTAGTCTGTGTGTGTGTTTGTGTGCGTGTTGTTGAAGGAAAATATCCAGCCACAACAGTGTGTGCGTGCATGAGTGTGTGTGTCTGAATACAGCAGTTCAATACAAACCTCATTAATGCCTTTAGTGTTATTGTATTTCTAATAGGCTGCCACAGGATAAAGAAAAATTTATTCCAAGTCAGCTGCTAGAGTATTTTTCTTTAGGCTATATTTATTTTTTGTCCCACAGAAGAAGCATACTGCAAACTCTGGAGAACCGAAAATTATTAATTTAACCAGTCTGGCACTATATTTCTCTGTCTGTGTATCTCTCTCTCTTATGTCTGTGTTTGTGTGTTTATTGAAGGCTGAAGATGCCTGCTGTCTTTTTGCTAATGGTTGATCATTCAAATGGTTTCTTGTGACTTTATTTTTAGGTTTACTTAAAGTACATTGTTAATTCAGAGTGATAGATTGCATCATTGATTGTCAGCCTTTCCAAGCACACAGAGCTGTTATTTTGAAGTGACATTTGTCTCTCTTCCTGCTGATGTTTAACTTGAATGATGAGTTATTTCTTTGTATTTGACCGTGGGTTTCATTGTAAACGAGAAAAAACAAAGTTATGTACTCTTGGCACTCACCACAGTGTCTCTTTTTTAACAGAAGTCCAGACATTACAGCAAATTAACAGCAAGAAAAAGTGACATTGGCCAGTGTGGCTCATGCGGTGGGGAAATCCCAGGATTTATTTGCTTATAAAGGGGTAACAGGGGAATCACATGGTTTGAGAAAATCAAACGAAATATGCTTTTATTATACTTTTTACCATAAACTTTTTTTTTGCCATACTTTTAATCTCTCATTTGTTTTTGTCTTTAATCAATAATATTATCTCCACTGAGGAAGTAATGCAGTCTGAAAAGTGAAAGTAAAAAACATTTCATGTCCCCCTCTCATACGTTTTAATTTCAACCTACCTCATGTTCTGAAACGTCAATAAGATCACGAATGACTTTGACAACAGTAGATTCTCATATTCAGTCTGTAGTCAAATTACTTTATCATTATTTGTGTTGTGGGATGGTGCAACTTAGCTGAGAAGATGAAAGGTCACAGAAAAAAAAAAAAAAAAAAAAAAAAACAAGTGAGCTGTTGTGACACTGCAAAGTACAGAGAATGAAATTGAAAGTTCTTCACACTCGATCTGAGTAGGAGTGGTGTGGGAGTCCTCGGGGGCTTTCTCGGTTTAGTGAGGGGAACAAGCACAACTGCCTCGTGGGTTTATGCAGCTCATATGACGTGCTCTTGGCAAAGTGGAACATTTGGTAACTTTCCTGTGCCTTGCCCACACAAACAAGTGTCACGTTGTGTTTGTATCACTAGACTGTTCTACATCATGGCAATATTCAATACATTCTGTAGGCCCATTATAAGTGATGGTGTGCTGTCAGGCCTGTTTCATACTGTCGTGTAGTTTTCACAGTGAGACAACTCTTCTGCCCGAGTCCTCTTTAGCACCTCCAAAAGAAGTAATAGATATTAGTTTACCAACAATAATTTTACAAATTTTAGGACTTTCCATTGTCAGAACTACTGTACGGTACTATAATGTCAAAGACAATTCTCTTTCATATGTTTGCCATACCACATTAAAAACATTGTCATACATTTTAAATAGGAAACTTAAATCCTCACTATTATTATTATTATCATTATCATGTTCCCCATGTCATACTTCGTAACCCAGTCTCTGGTAGCTCTCCACATATTGCGGTGTGTGGTTTATGCCAGTCTGCTCTCTGTAGTCTGTCTTTAATATAAGTGGATTCAGAAGATAATTACTGGGACTACATTTAGAGCAGACTAAAAGCCGCGTAGCAAATACTGATAGACGGCTAACAAAGTGCAACGAGTCATCAGAAAGTCACGTGTCAAGTGTTGTCACCCAGTGATTTGTAGTGGTTCATAATTCGCCAAGTAATGGCACATCAAACCTGCGGTGTGAGCCAAGAGGATGAGTGCGCGCGCCTGTCGCTTTAAAAGGAGCGCGCTCGCGGCATTTAAAGCTGCCGGGTCCCTTGCGTCACTACTACACGCTTTGTCGCGGGCGTGAGTTGAGTTTACATTCAGGGCACGGAGTAAAAACACGCACTGGTACACACTCCAAGCTGCCGAACACACACACACACACGCATTACAAGGGAACAGGATAATGGCGTCTGTGAGTGTGGTGGGGCAGCCCCCGGGTCCGCACAGGCTGGACTCGGAACCGCTGTTCTTCAAACTGGCCGGAGGCAGAAAGAAAATCACCCCGCCGAGGAAGTCGTCCTGGGAGAAGATGATATTCAAGAGGACCTCGGGGAGTGGCGGGGAATGCGGGTCGTCTGCAACTGGAGGGCAGTCAGGAGCTCGTCCCTTGTCTCCGGGACCAGCTGGAGAAACGACAGCGAGAGGAGGGATGGTGCCCGGCGAAGGATGCGCAGCTCCTGCCGCCCCTGGTGCGCCACGTAGCCTGGACCAGGACCGAGAGGAGGGCAGCGTGGACTGCGACAGGCGCCCCGCGGCCGGGTCTGAAGAAAGTCAACCCGGGCACAGCAACAGTGACTGTGACTCAAACCCTAACACAGGTAGTCGGAGAGGGACTTCGCTCAAGGGGTCGAGCATCAATGTCATGCCGAGCGGAGCGGTGACGAACGGGCACAGAGTCGCGCACCGGCACCGAGACGCGCCGCACGGGAGACGGGACACCTGGAGCGGAGACAGCGGGCGTCGGGCCGTCTCCTCCTCCTCCGTGTCGGCACAAGCACACGGCGGCAGTCTCCCGCTGGAGCGGCTCACACAGGGCAAGACTGGAGTGGTCAAGCTGGCCCGCGCCGAGCCTCCCCGTCGGGAGGTCTGGTCCATCTTCCCCCGGGGGGTGGACCCTCGGGTGAGGACCGAGAAGGGTGAAGGACACCGATTCGAGTCCAAGCCCTGTGCGCGCGACTGGTGTGACGCCTGTAGCCGTCAGATCAGTGCACAGGCACTCAAGTGTCAAAGTAAGTAGTGAGGCATCCAACATGTCTTTAGAGTGTTTTTGTGGAAATAAGTGATATTAGTTGCCCATTGGCACTGTTTCATATTTTATGAATCCAAAACATGCACTTTACTATTAGGCTAAACCCTTCCTTCAGTCTTAATATTGGTTGTGTTTATTCTACTTTATTAGATTATACAGATGGTCTTTGTTGGTGAAATGAGGATAACTTGACTTCTTGGCCTGTATCTTGTTTCTGGTACAATATTATTCTTATTATTAGGATTATTATTTTATGAAGGGCACAAGTCGCCGGGTGCTAAACTCTTCCATACTGCTTGCTGTGTGAAGAATGTACGCAGAAAAGTATACATGTGCCTTTGTGACTGAGCCAGTTTGACAGGGAAGGACATTTCCATGCATTTATTTGCTCCACAGACAAAGCCAAAACCCTTCCATGGAAAGCCCATTATCTTGTCCTTCCAGCTTTGCAGTCTGGCCTCAAAGAGTGATGAAAACATAGTAGAATTAACAGCGTTACTTTGGTGTGTGTACGAACTCGTGTTTTAGATTGTCTGGGATGTGAGAACAAAGTACGTGTTCCAGCAGGCACACAGATGTAATAGTGACACTGGAAGCATCCGTTTAAAACTTGTTACATTCACTCTGCCTGAGTCACATACCTGACTGTATTACTGTACCTCTGAGAGCTGCTCAGGCTCTGATGACATCACTCCCACCTGCACAGCTCTGGGAGGCAGACAGTTTGGGTCAAGCCAATTTGACCTGGCAGATATGTGTTTAATCTGGCTTGAGAGTACACACACACACACACACAAACACACACACACACACACACACACACACACACACACACACACACACACACACACACACACACACACACACACACACAGACACACGTTGGTGGGAGTTCAACCTGAAGAGTTTTTGTGTGTGTGGTGCCTTTACTGTACTGTGCACATACTGTAGTGTGTGTGTGTGTGTGTGTGTGTGTGAGTGAGAGAGAGTGAGAGAGAGAGAGAGAGAGAGAGAGAGAGAGCTGCTGACTTGGCATTGTGTCAGCAGCACTCTGTCACAGGGAGGCTGCGGCTGCAGAACCGAGTGAGATAAAGAAATTGATGAGAGGGTCGAGAGAAGGGAAGGAAGAAAGGAACGGACCGGCTGAAACAGAGGAACAGAGCCGAGGGGACATGGAACAAAGAAAGGGAAAGAATGAGAAGGCAGTTGGAATCAGGGTTGACAAAAATAATGGAAAGAGTCTGAGGAGAGGCTGAGGGAGGCAGGGTGATAGGAATGAGGAGAGACGGAGAGCTAGAACAAGAGCGATGGGGGGGGGGGGCAAGTGAGCAAGTGAGGGATGGGGGAAAAGAGCAAGGGTTTGTCCAGCACTGCAGAGCTGTCTGATTTAGTGTGCTATCAGCAAGAGCTCAGTGGAGCGAGAGCAGAGATTACTGGAGCACTATTCACACACATACCCAGAGAAACACACGCAGAGTTTCTCTACAACCCGAGAACTTTTTGTCTCCGCTGGTCTCTTTGTGGATCAAGCTAATTAGCTCTAGTTGTCCGCTGCCAGCCGCTGCCCTCTAGATCAAACTGTCCTTTCGGCTCCCGTTTCTTGGAAAACATCAGAGGTGAGTGCGGTATACAGTCATGGGGGTCACAGGACATTTATGACAAGCGACACAAATTTAGGCATTTCAGGGTATTTTTGTGGGGTGAGACGCAACCAAAACTGCCAAAATAGAAGCGGCACACATGCACGCATGCTCCTCTTTCAACTACACCCAGCAAATGACAGGGAGTGAGAGCCGGAGGCCTTGCAGCCATAAACAACCATCATTCTGCCTCTTTGTCTCGTTGTGCGCCTCGCTCACTCTGTATGTCTTTAATCTATCACCCGCCCCGTGTCTGCGTTGGCTTTGTTGCATATGAAGCTCATAGAAACAGCACTTTCCCCCTTGAGACAGTCGGGTGCTTGCAGGGACTGTTGTGATGGGGCCTTGCCCTGCTGAGGAATCTGTCAATCGAGCCAGAGCTCCCGGTCTCTCTGTTGTTGCACGATCCTCCTACAGCTGGCTTTCGTCTGTGTCTTTTTTTAATCCTTATTGCTTCTCATGAAAGTTAGATGGAGTTTGATTTGTAGTATGCGTTCTAGGCAGCAACACCCCCTCACCATATATCCATAAATGCACTATAAATGAGAGCCATATGTGGCATCAGGCCCTAATGGGGCATAAAATAATGAAGCATATGACCAACATGCCTGATAAGTGACAGTCTAGACATCTATGAGCTCGATATGTCTGCTATATTGACACTAATCTGGCTTATTAAGGAAACTCACTCCACACACACTCTTCTCTGATGTTCTTCTAATGGTATCCAAATATCTAACACTTTTGTTTTGAACAAGGAAATCACCATATAATACACAGAAATAATGATAGATACTTGTATATTTTTTTTAATAAAGCTGTAAAGAAAAGTCCAATGTGTAATAGTTATATAAATCTGGACTGTAGATTCGGGTTGTATCCCGTTAGTGGCTGTTGTTTATCAGTGTTCTTGTGATTTGAATTGTTATCTCTCCATGTTGTGATGTTGATCCTAGCAGGCAGGAAGGAGGCAGGGAGCGAGGAAGCGAGGGAGTGAGGGAGGGGAATGGCAGTCTCCTTAATCCCAGCTCGTGGTGTCTCCTGCCTGGGATTATGTCTCGGGGATGGAGCGGTTGGGATTACAGGCTGGCAGACAGAGTCAGATGTCAGATTAGTCTTTAATTAAAGCTTTCAGGGCACTATGCTTTTGTGGCACTTGGCTCCGACACACTGGGTTTGGTCCTCTCCTCTTCAACCTTGTCCAGCAGTAAGACATGCACCTCGTACTGGATGTGCACCATTTCCACCTACTAGTTGCAATTTAAACCTCATTGGGGTAGCACGAGCAAAAGATGACCAATTGGTGGTTTATCGATTAAGGACATTTTTAAGTGTTCATGAATGTATTCATCATAAAACCCCACTGGAATGGTTTGTAAATGATGTTTTTCAACATGTAACAATCATTATGAACACAGCAATGGTATACTGTGTTGTCAGGTTATGAATGCTTCATATGAGGAGTTATCATTGTTGACAAACACCTAATAATAAATAATAAACACCTTAAATGTTTGCTTACAACTATATTAGTGTGTTTGAAACATTAACCATTGTTTGTATACTGCTTATAAATGCTAAATAGGGATTGCAAATGAAGTGTTACCTTAAAGGGTAATCAAGAGAACACATGTACTTTGAATTCGGGCTGCTGTAATGATTGTTTTCAATATTGAATAATCTGTCTTTTTTGCGATTCATTGATTAACTTCAAAGCTATAAGATGGCAAACATTTGTGAAAAATGCCCAATGTGACCAAACATTTGCATTTACAGTGACACAAAATAGAAGAAACCAACACATCCTCATAGTTGAGTATCTTGAATCAGTGAATCTCTGACATGTTGCTTGATGAATGATTTAAACGATCAATAGAGAAATAGTTGTCAATTGATTTGTGCTTTAATATTTTCAGCTCCTTGTTGTTACAGTGGGCAGCTGTGGGGTCGTTTGCTGTAGAGACAGGGATGGGATACTCACTTTGACATTTGGCTGCCAGGAAACCCCACATGCATACACGCCCAAACACACACACACACACACACCCAAAAGATACACACATACACCCACACACACACACACACACACACACACACACACATTTGCCACAGACCTTAGTAACCCTCTCCATGTATTCTTTATGCCCCGTGGCACTCCTCTCTCAAGAGGATGTGCCTTTTCCTTAAACCCCATCTCCTCCGTGTTTCCCCTCTTCCCTCGGCCTATACAATACAGACCTTGTCTTAGGAACCCTTGCAGTCGTTTCACATTGGTCTTCTCAAAGCTCCATTCACAGTTGAAGAAGAAAACATAGGAAGAAGGTTGTGTTAAATGGCTCATAACCTTCTTGTGCCGGCATACCACTGCTGCCGCGCTGCCAGACATGCGATGAATATAGTTTTAACTAGACATCAGCCAAAACATTCCTTCAGACCTCACATGTCTTAAGTTGAAGACAAACAGAATCTGAATACAAGACTGCATTGAATGTTGAAGAAAGCTATTGAGCACAAGTTCATCAGATTACTACGTCACACTTCTATTCCACTGCATCTTTCTTCAGCGTCAACTACATAGAAAGAGTCTTCGCCCAGTCGCCCTTAACAATATGTCACCTTGATGAAAAAGGAAGACGTCACACGATAGGGCATGTGGATAAGGGTTTTTGTTTTCGCAGAAAGACCTGCATGGGGTTTTTTGCTTTGCACCATCACTGCTCAGCTGTATGTATGGCAGAGCAGTGGGGATTTTCAACCAGGCTATATTTAGGTCGCCCTTGGTGAATAGTGATAGGAGGACTGCAGAGGAAGAGGTGTTTAGGGCAGAAAGGACAGGACAAAGACATTCTGAAGCACATGTTTGATGAGAGCGATTTGGGGATCTTGGATTTTATAAAGACGCCTCACATCATTCTCTGTTCTGCAGTGAAAAAAATGGTGACATCAGAGCATAACCTTCTTCTGCCATTGCTTGCGATTATGTCATATGCTTGTGAGGGAAACTGGGGAGCACATCCTATTCCTCCAAACTCTTCAATTGTAAAAGTAGGGCAGAAGAACTCCCAGTAGCTCGCTTGCTCTCTTTCTTTTTTCCTTTCACAGTGCATATTAATAACCGACGGACTGCGCATCACCTCAACCCACACATACAAGCACCCATACACACTCACTTGAGGTAATGCATGTCCTTCTCGCTGACAAGGATGTGCTACTGACAGGATGGCTGACTCAACTCCCCTCAACCACTGCCGTAGGGTTTCACACTGAGGAGACAGAAAAGGGGGAGAAGAGAGGAGGCAGCGTCGGTAACTACCTCTGCAGTGCTCTGTGACGTTTCTGCTCTATTGTACGGAGATCCCATCCTCTTCTCTACTACTGAATGAACTGTGTACAGTCAACCACCGAGGGAGCGGAAAGGAGAAAGGCTCCTGTTGCATGAAAGAGAGGAGAGAGGGGAATAGAGAATTGCGAGGGGGTCTCTGTCTCTTTAAGCTGGCTGTTTGTTACTGCAGAGTGTGTGGGTGCTGCAGTGGAGACAGAGAGAGAGGGAGAGAGAGAGAGGACGAGAGAGGACGAGGGCGCATTGATAACAGAGACCCGTTAGAGAGGAACAAGTATTACAGCCGAGATTCAGGGCTCATGTCCGCACGCTGAGGTGTGAGGGAGACCGAGCAGGTGAGGAGATAAAAGTGTGAGGCAAGTAGAGAGGTGAGAGCATTAGGGAGTGTGTGAGGAGTACAGGTGGAGGGGTGGCAGAGCGAGTGGAGAGGGGGCTGTTTATTCGGAGCGTGGCACCGGTGGCAGAGTGGCTGCGCTGGGATGGCAGAGGGGGGAACTGGGGGGGCTGGCGCTGGGGCAGTCCTCAGAGGGACAGGGCCAGCGGGGGGCAGGACAGGAGGACCAGCGAGGGCTACGCGCACAGGACGGTGCCTGCCGGCTGGTGCCACCATGCTCCCTCAATGGCACAGATAGCACCTCTCGTCCCGGGGCAGGAGGACACGAAGGGGGAGTCGGGGGAGGGGGTCGGGTCAGGGGGAGTTGAAGGCGCCGGGGTGGGCAGAGCATTGCTCGGCCAGGTGTCACTGCGTCTGGATGAGGTCAGGGGTGATTCGGAAGGGGAGGCCGGCAGCGCCTGCTTCGGACAGGTGTCACGGCGCCTGGGGAGGCTGCTGAAGAGGCTGCCCAAGTCTCGCTCCTGGAGTGACAGCCTGCGGATCCTCCGACGATCATCCTCTAACGGTTCTCTGCTCACCACCTCAGGTATGGAGTGGAGACTGGAGTGTAAACAAGTGGTAGAAACTGGGAATTGGGACTTAGAAGTTGTGCATGGAATCTAAATCAGTTTGGTGGTGATAGGGGTCAGTATTTTGGGAAAAAAGGGGAAAGATGATGAGTAGACAAGTTGAGCCGGGTTGGCCTCAAAGACCGGCTGCGGGCCAAAATATTTGGGTATTGTGTGCATCGGTCTGTCTATCTGTGAACTACAATGCCCTCAAGCCCTGTTACTCTTTGTCTATACCCCCCTGTCTGTCTATCGGCTGATCTATCCCCCTCGCTTTTGTGTGAGGACACATAATGTCCATGTGTGTGTAAGATCGTGTGTTAACAGTGAGGACACAGGCAGTAAACGGTAGAATAGTCCGGTAAACAGGTCAGATGAAAGCAGTTGGATCTACAGTTTATTCTTGCACCAGACACATAAACAGTTTCAATCCGTCGAGAAAATTCTACGTAATTGGATTAACATATTGGCTTTCATATTTGTAGCAGGAATTTGAGATAAGGTGGAGCCAGCTGGAGGTTGCAAGCTATCGATTTGTCCCATGTTTTCTCCAAATACAAGACTGGCTAATGCAGTTTTTGTTTGAGGTTGTGAATACATAATGTAACATTAGCACAAAGTGTGGCTGGGGTAAAAAGTAGCACAGAGCAAAATGGCTGGGTGCTGCAGACGTATTGATTCATTCACAGCAAGAGACTGACAGCTGAATTAAAAAAAGATGTTGTCTCAGCTTGTGTGTGTGTGTGTGTGCCCCTCTGTGTGAGCCTGATAACACCCTGACCAAACATGACTCAGGGAGCTGCTCATCAAGAGCTCACCCATTCCACCTGAGTGACGTCATGCTGCAGCCTCAAAAGCTTCAGAAAACAGCCTCAACAGTGTGAGCTACAGCACACAGATAATGGGTATTTTTAGCTGGTGTTCCCTTTAAGGAAACCTAGTTAATCTTTCAATGGCCCAAACCACATTCACATTCAGTTCCTCTTTGATCGCTTCTTTTCTCTATTATTATCGTTCTTCTGAGTCAGAATCTTGAAGAATGATTCCCATCACATGATGCAATCGGGAAATTCTTACATTCTCTTTTGCTGACAAGTCTCTAATCTGTAACCTGGTGACTGTGCATCATAGTTGGAGAGAATAAGGTGTTTTAAGAGGAGTACGGTTGGATGTGTTCAGGGTCAAGGTTAAACTGTTGTTATTTACACAGCTACGTCTTTCTTTTTGAGTATTGTTTTGAAAGTTTTTGCTACTACAGCTGGACAATTCTTTCAGAATTACTGTGTATAAAGTGTTGGGGAATTGTATTGTGAAGACATGATCATATTGTATTATCATTTTAGAAATAACAAATCAAAGGGGCATTCCACCTTCGGAGGTTCTGGGGTGGCTTTTCTGAAGTCTGAAAATAACCCTAATGATGTCATTATGTCAGCTAGCAGATTAAAAACCTTCAACAGAAAGTCTGTGTTACAAATTTAGACTGTGTGAAAGATTTGGACATTTATCAAACATGGAAGGTCGAACATAATGATTTTATCAAATGGAATTATGGGAAATGTAGGATCCTGATACCTGGTCTTTGGGTATCAGCCAATACCAAGTACTGTTCTGATACCAGTGTTTAATTAATAAGCTGTGTGCCTCACTGTTTGGAAGAGATTGGGATTATTGTTTTATGTGTAAGGCAAATTCAGGCTAGACTTAAAGATTTCTTTCCTCACTTTGTAAAACAAAATGTAACAAATAAATACATAGATACAAATATACTAACTGGTTATTTATTAAAATAATGGTATCCGATACCAGATCCAGCTATTTGAGTCAGAGTAGAGTCAGAGTATTTTAAGAGTAGACAAGTTTAAATGTGATTGAGCTTAAAGGTCCATTCTTGAACTTTGTAATAGTACTTCTTAACTAGTTATTTGATTTCTGTTGGAGCTTTCAGCCACATCTTGTGGTCTTCTTCAGCTGATGAACTATCTCTATATGAACTGAGCAAATTCCGCCTGCTGATGAAGGTCATGACATGTGCCTGAAAGCTCTGGAAGAAATCCACTAAATGGCCTTTGAGTGAAGGAGGTTTGTCAAATAAATGTATTCACTATTTTCATAGCCCTGTAATGGTTTTGCCAAAACAAACCAACTTGTTATTATTGAACATCAAATTGATCCTGAAAAGCTTCATCAGAGGAGCATTTAACTGGGATTACAACATAAAATCACCAACACACGAGTCGTCTTGAGCCACAGAAATATTCTCATGAAGGAAAACATAGCCCTCGAAGCATTCGGCTGCCTCCATCTGCAGCTCACTGGACAGAATAAGCCTTGAAAAACAGTCTGGTGTCTGCTTGTGTTTGTTTGGTGAATTCGGGGAGCATCTGTAGCTCGACAGATGGATGAAATGAGGGAGGGGAAGGTAGAGATGCAGCATTGACTGAGATAAAGAACTTCAGTATCAAATATGAAATGATTGTTTGTGCACATATAGACACAGATGTCGAAGGGAAGTGGGGCAGATTTTATTTAGGTTAGGAGAGATTTGTTTGCTCACGTCTGGTGGGTCAGCATATGGTGTTTGCATCCTGGAAGCTCATTGAAGTCGAGTGTGTTTGAGTGACAACACGAGAGAACAGAAGCCTGATGATTTGATCTATGACGATGAACAGTAGAATGAGTAGCGTGGTGCGTAGTGTGTGAGCAGCACAGTGGGAGAACAAGAATAACTGCTCCAAATGAGCTATGATGGGATCAGACTGTCTAAAGCCCCCAAAGCTGCTCTTAATTCCTTCATAAGACCTGCAGAGCACCCTTTAGGTTCATTAGTGACCGTGTTGATACCCTCGCTTATATGTTAGAGCTAACTCACCCCTATTAATCCCCTCCCTCCTAACGCAGACAAGGAGCAAATACAATATGTCCCTCCCAGTGTCTCTATCTGGTGCCGCACAGACATCCTCCATGATCCGAGAAACACTGCTAATCTGTGTCTCTACCCTCCCCAGTCTGTCTCACACCCACCGTCTCCCAGAAAACAACAACCCCCCACAGCCCCTACCTTCTAAAAACGTACAGGAGATAATGCAGAGACAAACAACAAAATACAGAGATTTTAGGAGACGGAAAAGAGAAGCATGACCATGGAGATTTTTCACTCAGCAGCCTCCACCACCACCACCACCTGACTGTCCTCCTTTTAGAACAGGATTGTCATTTAACACGCTGCAATCGAAGCCCCTCCTTTCCCGTCTCCCCTTGCAGTTATCGACCCACTTGCAGCAGTGGACGTTAACATAGCCACCACATATAGATCTCTACATAGTGTACATCTAAGCTCCCTCATCTCTTTCCACTGCACTGATGGAGCTTCCTGGCGCTCTCTCTTTCTCATCTCCATCAATCCGCATCATCGTCCAGCTCTGTCTGGAGGCAGGGTCATTTTAAAAGCAGCCAGTCTGGAGTGATGGCATGAGAGACAAAGAGGGAGTCTGTGGATGCATCTTCAACCAGTCTTCCATGGCGATACACAACACCACGGCCCTTCCCCTTGTTGAAACAACACACACAGACTCTAGACTCCATGGCTCTGTGCAGGATGAACATATGCTGATGAGTGTTTATGGCTCAACATCATTACAGTCATCTCTTGGTGTCCGGTCCCCACATGCGGGCACGTTCACGTGTGTTCACTGTCATCACCGTTTCTAAATGGTATAGTAGCTCTATTGAACCAGGAAATGCCTCGCTGAGATTAAGTGTCTTTCACTGGAGCGTCCTCACAAAGACAGCAGCAGGACATAGAAGTTACAAAACATATGATTCAGAGCTATGATGAACCTGGTGATGATAAAACACTCAAAGAATCATAGTTCTGCAGTTTACCAGACAAAATATATTTTCAGGCCAATCAAATAAAATGGTTTATCCACACTGACAGCTGGATTAGCTTGTCTTTAGATCATAAGTACTTTTAAAAGAGACCGTTGAAAAATATTTTTTATGTGACTGAAGCCTTTTCCAGTCAAAGGGAGCAGAGTACATTAAGGCTCTTTTTCCCTTTCAGTACAGACTTCAGTACAGAATCAAAGCAAAAACAGAAAGTAAAAGGTAGTTTCCAGCCAGATTTTGAGTGATAAACACTGAAGTCAGATGTGTCTGTGCATACGCCGAATCCACTGACTCTTCTGGAAAAACCTGTTGTGGCATTCCCAGAAGTGAACCTGTACACATTTCTCCTAAAAATCCAGCAGAGGGGAATCTGCCTTGCTCTCAAAGCAACTTCCCCATTTGATGGTCTCTGTAACCCTGTACTTTCCACAGAAGAGCTTAAAGGGAAACCCCTGTAAGTCCTAACATGGAGTCCAGCCAGAGTTTTGTCTCAGGCATTCAAACCACTGCCGAGGTTGTTTTTGCGGACCCCCCCGCATCCCTCCTCCCACACTACTCTTACTTTCTCCTTTATTATTCTCCCTCACAATTCCCTGTGACTATGTCTGTGTCAGCACGGCTTCATAACCTTCAGAGCCCTTCTGGGTCACTGGATAGCTGCTGCCACTGCTTCACAGCCCACTCATTAGCACTCACATATGCATGGCACAGCATCTCAAAGACACAGCCACACCCCCGGCATGCATACATACAAGCAAAAGTCTGAATCACTTGAGTATCACGTTTAGTCCGGCACCTTGCACCTTTACTGTAAAACAGAGGAGGTGGACTCTGTGTTTACATCGGTGATGCTTGGTGCTCAAACACAGTCAAAGTTGATGGACACTGTTTCATTGATGTTAAATTCATAATGTTAAGATGTCAGCCATATCGTCTGCCCTGAGAGTTGTTTTGTTGCCGCTGTTTACATTCCTCCTCATGCAAATGAAAAAGAAAATGCACGTCAGGAATGCACTACAGTTTTAGTTTCGTCGTGGTTTTGTTTTGTAGCAATATCGACTACGACTGCATTTTGCAACCCTGATAAATTCTCCTTGACAACACGTTTTCACAAATACGTCAGCAAAAATGCACACTGTGCTAGTAGTCACAAAATCATCACCAAAATATTTTGTTTATTTATGTCATTTTAGAGTCGAGCAGTATTTGGTTGAAAATGCTGAAATGCTTATTTCCCTGTGTGTAAATACAGTGCTATATAGTATAGTATAGTATAGTCACATATATATATATATATATATATATATATATATATATATATATATATATATATATATATATATGTGTGTGTGGGGGAAATAGAGACAGTATGTTTTATCAGTGTGGGAATAATCTGGAGCCGAGGTGAACCGTGACTTGCTGACAGTGGTGTATCTTACTGTAGGTGTGGAACAGGGAACAATCTCTGAGCGTTCCTCCCATTTTCCTTACAGTTCGCCCAGCTATAATTCTTGTCTATGTTAATTATCAGGAGAAAAAGACCAAGGGCAGGGTACTCTCTAAGTAACAACCTACACTGATTTCTGTTTGGAGAAAGACCACAGAGTTTAAAGGCACCGTGTGGAGTTGTTGACCACTAGTGGTGCTATGGAGCTCTGCTTTTTAAAAGTTGATTCCATTTTTCTTTGCATCGTACAAAAATATTGTGTTTACAAAAAATAAACACAATGCGCTTCAGTGAGTAGCACTAAATGTAAACACAACTTTGTTGTTTGTTTACAAAAAAATCTCTACGGTGCGTCTTTTGCCTGTATGCGTTTATCCAAAGGTAGAAAATATTAAAACCTATACCAGTGCCTCTTAATGGCACTATTTTAAGGGGGTTTCGTTGGATTGGATGAAGCTAGGCTAGCTCTTTCCCACTGTTTCCATACTTTGTGCTCGGCTAAGTTAGCCATCTGATAGGAACAGCTTCATATTTACTCTACAAACATAAACCAATCTCCTCATCTAACTCTCTGTCAGATATTCAACAAACACATTTCCCAAAGTATTGACTATTTCTTTTAAGTGCGGTTGAATAAAGAAGTAGAGACACATTCTGTAATCCAGAGGGAGGGTGGATGGAGTAAATGAAGGAAAGCAGGACAGGAAAGGAGTTTCTCTCGTCCTTTCCCCTGCGTGTTTCCTTTCTTTCTCTCTTTTTGCAATGACCTCTAAACTGTCATGAGCAGAGGATCCCTTATCTGAACTCTCCTCTCTCCTCAACACATCCCTCCTGTCAGCGAGGCACTGCAGCCCTTCCCTCTCTCTCTCTCTCTCTCTCTCTCTCTCTGCCAACCTGTCTCTGTTGCACACACACATACTTACGTCTATCTTCCTCTGTTATGCACTGACCTCTAAACTGTCACAAGTAAAGTAACCTCTATCTGAGCTTTCCTCTCTGTTGGACATATCCCTCCTGTGAGTAAGCCCTGCCCTGTCTTCCTTTACTCTCTCCTCCCTGGTCCCTGCTTCAATAATCAGGCCTCTACTAGTTTCCATGCCAGTGCAAAATATATGAAGCATTTCATTCCCAAACAAGACATTTTGAAAGTACCTGCAATTCAAGGCATGAAATAGAAAGTCATCAGTGATTAAGCTACGGTTTATAGCTAATTAATAACAAAACACTTTACACACTTGTACTGGTGACCTTATGTAGGTGGAGCACCTCTCTTTTTACAATGGTCATCAAGAAGCTTGTTGCCATGGTTACGGTGCAGATGCTGAGTGTGAGAGACACAGTGGTGTCCCTCTCTTGGCAGGATACAGACAGAGCCACTAATATCAGCAGACAGAAAAACCACCAGGCTGAGCTCCGCTGGTTCATTCAGCACTCACTGCAGCAACAAAGAGGTTTAGCAGAAAACAAGGTGTTGTTTTGAAGCATATGTTTGAATATTGCCTGGAAATAGTTTAATATATTTGATTGAATCTGGCTGATGGCGTGTAGTCTACTGTACAGTGTCTTATTTGAAAAGCGTTTCTGCTTGAGAACCACAAAAAGGATCTGACTCAGAGTCCCCCCTCCCCCCCCACCCCACCCCTCCAAACTGCCGTCCTCTCTCTGCTCATGCGGTTTAAAAGTCTCTTTTCTTTAGCATGGATTATGTCACCAACAGAGGAGAAGTTATAGATGTGAGGCAATGCATCTCAGGGGAAAAGCCTCTGGCCACAATAAAGTCTTACGAAGCATAAACAAGCAGAAGCTGCCATATGTGGGACCAACAAAAAATGAAAGAACAGTGGACTATTTTGGTAAGTTTTTTGGGGAAGCACCTAAATCTATTCCTTTCTTACCGAGCAGTAAGATGGGAGTTGACCATACATTTGCTGCCATACTGGTAGAGTTTGTTGGCTTTGAAAATGTAAAAGGAGTCTGTCCATCCATTGTTACAGTACAGTATGTCTGTATTATATAATGTATTTGTTCACTTCATGTTCTTTGCTGGACCTTGTATACAGTATGTCCATTATATATTGTGTAATCTGTCTGTGTAATACATTTGTGATATTTCAACAGGTTACTGCTGGGGTAATTTTGCATGTTATAACATCAAATAGATATTTGTATCTTGTAGAGTCACTGTTCAACCTAACAAACGTGTATTGCCTTTCCAGGTATGTGTTGTTGGTGAATACTCTTGCTGAAGTCTGGTACCTTGTATGTGTGTGTTCTGGCATCAGCCACTAGATGGAGCAAACTCTCTGTAAAGGGGAGTGTTTATATGGCTGTACCTGTTTGATTAAATCTTAATTTTAAACTCACATACTTGACTAATCAGCGATACACTCTCTGACATGAAATGGAGGCTTTTAGTTCACAGTCTTAGGTCAACCTTTGATTGTGTTTCATCCACTGCTTCTTAGCTATTGGTTCTGTCCCACCATGTGTGCTCTTGTCTCTGATTGGTGTGTTTTTGTGTTCATCAGACTGTAGCTACACCTGTCATCTGGAGTGTGAGAGCCAGGTCCAGCTGGACTGCAACCGGAAGGACAGAGAGCCTGAAGAAAATCCATCTCCCAGAAGACGCTGCTCCTCTGCAGCCCCTCAGCACAAGGTGAGCATTCAAATACGAAAAAGAGAATTCACCCAGTAGAATTAAGAAGAAGGTTCGGAGAACTATTTTTGGCATTTTTAAGGGCACTACAGAAATTGAGTGTGTTAAACTTTGTGTGTGTGTGTGGGGTGTGTGTGTGTGTGTGTGTGTGTGTGGTGCAGAGGTGTATATGAGTCACAATTAGGTAATGGCAGGTTTCAATCTGCAGCATCTCTCCAAGCCTACACTCTTACATAATCATCCTCCTCTTTCACAACATGCTGTCGCTCCTCCTCCACCTCAGTTGTTTATACTAATTTATATATGCGCTCATCTGCTCTCTTTTGGTCACAGAATGTTCCCGGGACAGAATATGCTCCGTCACGTAAACCTCTGACGTGTCTCCCTCTCTCCTTCACCTGCTCTGTTGCTCTCATGGCCTCCATCCTCCTCCATCCTCCTCCTCCTCCTCCTCCTCCATCCTCCATCCATCCTCCTCCTCCTCCTCCTCCTCCTCTTTTCATCTCTCTTTTCATCTCTCCTATCCTATATTATCATGTAGTATGTAGTATGTAGTATGGGCATTTTACTCAATCAGTGATGGACCCTGATGTCCTCACTTATTCAGCCTTTCTTATTAGTGCAAACTAATAAGTATAATCACTGTTCTCTGTAGGAACTTCCATTATGGCATAGCTGTGTTATTTCAGCCTATTCTCAGATGCTATGTATGCTAGTGGAATACATTTAGTCATCCACTATTTCAAACGTTAAACTCAAAATCTATTCATACTCATACAGTACGAGCCACCGGATACAGTAATTATGTATAATAATTATGTTAAATTCATCCTCAAAATAGTGCTTCGCCCACTCTTAGTGTGAGCACATGTGAGTGTGCCTGCTGCTCTTGGCATCCCAGCCTCAGTCACCCACGCAATGTGGTCCAAACACATACACTCACACACACATCGCATGCACGAAGGAAAGCTGGATAACCCCACAGGGCTGCAGCAGAACCTTGGCAGCTACTCTATGCCTACGGGGGAAGACAACGCAAAATTAGACCCCTGGTAGTGTGCCAGGTACTCCTTTTCCAGGGAGCGAGAACAAATGCACACAATTATTTTTCCCCTGAAACACGCTGATGGGAATGGTGAGAATTGGAGCGAACGAAGAGAGCGATAGATTGAGTAAATGTTTTCCGGAATGTCTTTTACCTTTTAATATTCCACATGTACTGCAACAAAATGATGGCACATCATTTTTAGTAGAGCAATCTTTAGCTTATTCACTGCTACTTCTTCTTTCTGAGTGTAATGACTGTGTAGTTAAAGATAATGAGTTGAAAGTCAGAATTAAGTGAGTGTTGATGATCTCTGTCCTGGAGGTATCTGAACTCTCTCTCCACACTACAGTTTTGTTAGTACACGAGTACTGCAGACAAGAGGAGATATGACAGTTTATTTCCTGCAGTCCTCTTTCTCCCCTTTTGCTCTGTTTTATAGCTGCAGCTGTGTGTATGTGCATGTGTGTGTGTGTGTGTGTGTGTGTGTGTGTGTGTGTGCGTGTGTGGTTGTGTTCTATTTCCCCTCTGTCTTTACATGCCCTTATTGTGTGTGCATCAGCAGAAATTGATCCCCTTTTCCCCTTTAAGCACATACACTGCTGCAGACACACATACATGCAGCACACTGGCCAGGCTTTATTGACTTGAAGCCAGCAGGAGTGTTGTTCAGTATGCATGTTTGTTTGTGTGTGTGTGTGTGTGTGTGTGTGTGTGTGTGTGTGTGTGTGGCATCCCACCCCCTGCACACTGCCTTCTCCCTTAGTGATTACACTGATGGGAGCGAGGAGCAGAGCCGCGGGTAATCAGTCTTCGGCTGACTCAAACTTGACACCTGATGAAAGGGTGACACACTGTCCCTGCATGCTGCAGCCCTCCACTACCATATAGGTTTACCTATAACCATGACTGATTCGATTTTAAAGTCATACTGCACATACAGAAACAGCACGTGCGGACAGATGATCATATGCGGCATCAACCTTAGCAGTGACAGGGGCATTAGCTGCTTTGTGACAAGGTGGGTCACTGCCAGAGTCAGAGGGCAAATTGCAGGGTCAGTGTAAGGTTAGAGGTCACCGTTATCTCTATCCTGAGGGCAATCATTCATTATTTTCGTAATCTCACCTTCAGCACCGTGAGCTGTCCCCTTCACCAACAAAGGTGACATGCAGCTGTGGAGGTGATGCTGTACTTCTGGACTGTATCTGTCCCCTGATTGGTTTGGATGTCAAAACAATAGCACTTATTAAATATGGCATGGTCCAACACAAAAGCCACATGTTTATAGTGGTTGTCATGGCTTCCAATAAACCATTGCATCCTGCTGAAGAATCTAAGAATCTTACTAGAAAAGCAGCCATCTTCCCCAGCCTCTCTGCTGCCTCCTGTCACTACTGCTCTTACATATGTAACACAGGAGCTGTGAGGCTTTATATCTCTAACCCATAAGCATTTCTCTTTCTACTTACCCATGTCTCTCTCTCTCTCTCTCTCTCTCTCTCTCTCTCTCTCTCTCTCTCTCTCTCTCTCACTCTCTCTGTAAGAGGAAGTGACCATGCAGGGTGAAGTCGCTTGCAGAAAGAGAGAGAGAGAGAGAGAGAGAGAGAGAGAGATGGGGGGGAGGGTGCTGATAACACACTCGACCACAGATGGTTGAGCAAGGCTGCAAAAGAGAGAGAGGGAGCAAAGCCGGCGCAGAGACACAGAGAGAGAGAGAGAGAGAGAGAGAGAGGAAGCAAGAGAGAGAGGCAGAGTGGGAGGCATCCGTCTCTCTTGTAGTATTGACAAAGCGACGGCGAGGAGAGGAGAGAGGAGGGATTACGGGGTCTGTGAACGTCTTGTTGCTGCAGCCAAGAGATCTTCTGCTGCTGTTTACTCTGGATGGATGGATGCTCACAGAAATAAATGCCGGACTTGAATTGAACCGTTCCATTGTTTCTTCGCAGTGGCTCGTCACAGAGACACAGACACAGGAAAGCAGGAAGTGGTATTGCATGCGTGCCTTTATGAGTGTTGGATTGTGGGTATAACAGGGGGCTCTCAGGTGAGCAGGGTTAACTTGAAACCAACCTGTAAACTGACTCCATGACACCCGTGTGTGCCTATGTGTGTGAGAGGGTTACATGCTGTGTATGAGTGTGTGCATGTGTGCATGTGTGCATGTTTAGCTGCAAATGACCAGGTGCATATACTGTATGGTGCATTTGTGAAACCGGCGTCAGAGCACACACACACGTACACGTCAGGAGGAAGTGACTAGCCTGTACTCGCTCTCGGATTTCCTGGTCCCCTCTCCGGTGGCACGCAAAGCACCGAATCTGAGCCGAGTTCACCTGTCTCGCCTTCGCAGGCGTGACTTCAACTCTTCTGGATGCATCAGCAGAGGAGCGCTGACTTTTTCTGGATGAGAGAAGGACAATTAGATGCGTGTGGACTCTGATTGTGGCTGACACTTCAGCCGTGCGTTTTCAAGATAAACCAGCACTTCCTCAACCTGTCAACGTGTCGCCCCGGTGCTTGGAGCCGTCTCTGGACCTCTCCATGACCGTCAACACAGTGCTGACCCCCTCCATGACCAGCAGCAACAGCATGAGCAGCGGGTACAGCAGCCTGGACGAGGAGAGCGAAGACTTCGCTTTCTTCACGGCCAAGACCTCGTTCTTCCGTAACAAGCCCAAGCATGTGGCTAAGGTACAGAATCAGGGCTACACTCCCTCTGATAGATGAAACTGTAAGAGTAAGGCAAAAACTCAGATGGGTCGGATGGTGGGTGTTTCCGTTGGGCTGGGAACCAAACTGCCATTTATGTCAAAAACATGCACCCAGAAAGCAGAAGTATGGGGAGGAAGTGGTGGTGTTTGTGCATTCTTAAGTGGGCCTCTAGGTGTGTGAGAGTGTAGGACGGGGTTACTGCCATCCATCTGTTGTGTCACATTGATCGGTCGGCCTTGTTCACCAACCTTGATGCCTTTTGGCAGCTCATTTGTCATGTTAGTTTGCATAGATTTAGCATCATTGTCTGAAAACAGTTTGGGGAGCGAGAACTTGTGGTTTCTATCTCAGAATAGTAACAACTATCGACAGAGATAATGTGTTTGCTGTGCTTCAGCAGATATACTGAGTTAATGATGGTAACCTACCCTTTCCATAGAGGCTTCTTCTGTACAGTGCGTGGGAGAGGTTTCCGTAGAAACAAAGCTGATACTTTTGCACTAGAACATGTGTGTGTGCGTGTGCGTGTGTGTGTCGAGCAACTACTTGACTGTAGCAAACCACTTTCCTAGTTACCATAGCAACTCTGGGTTTTGTTGGCACTCACTTCCTGAGATTTGGTTTTGGTCTACTGTACATTGTACTACTTCAGACTTAATTGTGTCAGATACGTTAGCTTCGACATATACAGTATGGCTCGCACTGCCGGGTGTTAGGTGCTGCTTGTTTGTTATTGGGCCTTGTCCCAAGATGCGAAGGTGACTGAATGATTTTCTACAGGCAGATAGAAAAGTAAAATGTGTTTCTGGTTGCACAAAAAGCCTGGAGATGAAATTCTTGAAACTAGACAGACATTTGCATTCATGTAAAACACACTCAGCCCTCTTTCTGCTGTCCTGGTCCTGGCAGTGCCTTTGGTGTCTGACTTGGAGAAGGTATAATCTCTTAATAATTGACCAGCTGTGTTGTCAGCGTGTGGAATTAAGGGTTGTTGCTGTGCTAAGGCTGGTATTGGGGTTAGCTTGTCTGGGCTCCCGGTGCAGAAGCTGACAGCTGATGGTGCCTGATTTCTCAGCACTACGCTGCCATGGAAAAAAAAAATGTTTTTACATATAGTATAGCAGCACAGTCATCTGTAGAACATAGGAGGGAATTGTTCATGAATTGCGTCCACTAGTAGAGCCTTAATAGCTGCCATGAAGGGAAAGTGTCTTGTTTTATTCCTGTATTTGAATATGACAAGGAGATAATGCAAAAATCTGTCTGGCATCCTGTGAATAGAGACATTATCATATACAGTATGTTGTGTATGAAGATTTCAAAATGTGTCACTGTGTTAAGTCGTCTTCCATGCATGTGTGCATTTATGTGCAGGAACACAGGGAGATACTTTCATCCATCAAAACAGTGGAAGGGGAGTTCAGATCTTCTTTTCTTCATGAATTATTTCCAGAGCTGAGCCTTTTGCTCCAGATTAGCCAGCCAGCTTTAATGTGTTTTGTGTGTGTACATGTATGTGTGTATGTGTGTCCGTGTGTGTGTCTGTGTGTGTGTGAGAGAGCATGACACTGTGATGAGCAGGGGGTATGTTCAGTTTATCCTGGTCTGCTTTTTGATGCAGTAAAAATGAATGAGTTACATCGCTGTATTTTTGCACATGCACATTTACATTATGAATCTCTGCAGTATCTCATACACTGCACACATTAACCAATTAGTAGCAAACAAAATGTGTAGAGGTGGGACTTAATACAGTACTTATTATACAAATGTTCTGTATTAAGTATAGCTTTAAAGTAATGGTAATTTATGAGTATTGTATTTTTTACAACTACACCAACACACAACTATATTTCCAAGACATTTCAGATGAAAATGTTTGCTGTTTTTGCTCCATTGCATTATTTTTGAGGGAGTGGTTAGTTATGTCACAGATAAAGACTTTATGTACAAAACAAAATATACTATAAACTTTAATTTGAAATTTAAATATGATGCATATCTTTACATTACAAGGCAATAAAAAGTAGATTGCACCACTGGGATCACATACATCAGCTTGCGTGTGTTCTCCATTGAACTTCGCCTCCTCGACACTTGACTCAGTAAAAGCTCTGCGGTAACGTGTATTCATGTTCATGAGTTATCGTTGAAATCTGTCCGCATCTTTTGCCCAGTATTATTTGAGTATTGTTAGTTTAGTTCTGACAGCGCCGCCATGTCCTCAATCTTGGCCAGTTGTAATAGATCCCAGACTCTAGTGTTACCTGAAGATCATGATGTCAATCGCACACACAGGTTTGACTGACACAGTCAAGAGTGAGTTCAAGTTAACAAAAAGGTTGTCGGGTTTGGCACGTGGCTTCACACTGGCTGCTTTGCAGACACATTTCAAGCAGTTATATGACCTCTCTTGTCTTATCTCATCAGAGTGAGAGCATCAACACTTACTCAGTCACCCTGAGGGGTGTGTGTGTGTGTGTGTGTGTGTGTGTGTGTGTGTGAGAGTGACCCTTATGTAACAGTCTATCCTACGCACTAAAGCTGCTTTACATCTCTCTGAACCCGCCATCATTAAACTGGATTAACTGGGCTGGACCTGTCACCTGTAATATTGTGATTATCAGACAGTGACCAATCATTCTGTGGAAACACATATTGCTCGAGGCTAATGTTTTCTGGGTAAAATTGACCTTCAGTTGTCATATCCTTTCAGTAAATAGAACGTATTTGATCACTTGTGTCATCAGGTACACTGTTTGCCCAGACGCTGCATGCCTATCACTGTTTATGTTGACTAACAATTAAGAACTCATAAAAGTGTGAAATGCAGCAAGTCTGGCGTGTGAGATAAGAACAGTTTAAATAAAATTAAAAATTCAAATTAGTATCACTCATTATTTCTCTGCAACCAAAATATACTTGTTATATTTTTAATCAAGTTGAACAAGGTGCTAGTACTTCAAAATGTAGGTGTTTTAATCTAATCACAGTTCAGACTGCTTGAGTCTTTTCAGAAGTCACATCTCTCTCCGCTTCCCCGTCTTGCCGGTCACTGGCTCCCTCATGACCTGGTCCAAGCAGGGCAGTGTCCCAGGACTTGTGCAACCCTCGGGGGCGGAAACTGCTCTATTGTCTTGCTCTATTGTCCCCTGAGCACTCTGACTGGTATGCAGAAAGGGAGGGCAGGGCTCTGCCTCTGATACATTTAGAAACTTGCATACAAACGCAGGAATTCCTGCGAGGTTCTTTTCACTTTGTTGCCTTTGAGTGGGAGGAATTTTGCATACAAGTCCTCTCCTCCGTATCCCTAAGATTATATTTTCTTAACCCTGGATTTTGCCATGTTCAAACACCAGTTTTATTAAATGTGCGCGTATTTATTTGATCAGCTGTCAGATTAGTACAGTGATTCTTCATGAGTCTTTGAAGATACAGGACATGGGCTGTAAACTAAAATTCATTTTACATCCTAATTAAAAGGGATTTCAATCGTTGAATTTATGACATGCTGTGACCATAATATCAGCTGCTTTTACTGCTGTTTCACTGCAACATGGAACATTACTATGATAGAAGGACCATAATTGTAGGAGGAGCGGCTGATGAAAAGTGTTGAAGAGATAAAATCAGTAACACAAATAATGACACACACACACACACACACACACACACACACACACACACACACACACACAGTTCAGTCCTGTTTTCTATCTCCAAATGTCAGCCTTGAAATTTGAAATGTTATAATGTGACCACCACTTTTTGATGCTGGGATGAGCTAAAGTGCACTAGTCTTGTGTGTGTGTGTGTTTGTTTGTGTGTGTGTGTGTGTTGTTTATTACCACAAGGTGCATCAGTCTATGTGTGTGCTCACACAGAAACACACTCATGCACTTGCACACTGCATCTGTGTTGAATGAAACAGTGACTTCATCACACAACCCGAGGACTCCCCTACAGAAATGATTCTTGCCCTGCATTCTCTCTCTCTCTCTCTCTCTCTCTCTCTCTCTCTCTCCCTCTCTCTCTCTGCCCTAGAAAATGCAAACGAACAAGAGAAGGAAAAAAATGCTATTGTGAGATAGAGAGGATGCATCCCACTGTACTATAAATAACCCAGTCAAACTCTGTGTTGCTAAGGCTGGCTCAGCATCCGCTCTTTCATCATTCCTCACCCCTTACTCGCCTCTTTCACTGCCTCCCCCTCTTTGCCTCCCATTCCTCCCTCCTTTCCCTCACTCTCTCTTTTTTTCACTCCCAGTCACAGAGGGAAATGAGTAAGAGTGAGAGGGAGGCAGCGCTGTCAGTCGTCTCGTGCTGTGATGCTGAATGCCTGATTTGCTTCATTGACAACATTTTCCGCGTCGAGCTGTGGAGTTGTGTAACCACGCTGAAGAGATAGTATAATGTCTGTAAGAAACCCCCCCCATCAGCTTCAGTCAGAGAAGCAGGTTGTCCTCCTGAGGTTGATAAAGATGGAGGAATGGAGAAGGAGGTGTTGTCACAAGTAGTGCACCTGATATGCCTGCAAGTCAGTTAGTATACTTAAAAAAAAAAAAAAAAAAAAGGTTTTAAGGCTGGAGGGATTTCTCTTGATTTTGGTGTAATCAGATATCTATTCATGAACTTGAGTAAAACAAGATAGAGCATTTGATTTTTACAGGACTTTTTGAGGAGGCAGCGCCATCTGCTGGTTAAAATAAAATGAAAATACTACCAGATATTTGAATGCTTCTCTCATTGCCTTTCAGCTGAAGGAAGCAAAGGAGGAAGATGATAAAGGAACAAGGGACCTGTCAGAGGAAGAGGCGCGGAGAAGGATAGAAGAGTACAACGCTCAAGTCTCTGAAAATGGCATGAAACTGGTGAGTTTTTAACAATTGTTGTAGCTGCTGAATGTGCTATGTAATATAATGTCAAACTAAAAATGCGGCTATATTTTTACAACTTCTCTGCTTTCTTTTGATGAATAGAAACAGGAAATTGAGCAGGGACATAATGTTAAAAAGATATAATAAAGTAGGAACAAAAGTAAACATAAGTAGTTAAAAGAGTGAAGGAGATAAGAGCACTGAGGTATTGATTTGAATTGTTTTCCCTACTAAATGATGTCCGTGAACTCAACGCAAAAGATGCATGGTTTTTATCAAAATAAAGTAACTTCTATAGACATTTACATTTTTTTGTTTTTTCCATTGATAAATACGTAATGACTTGGAAATCATCATCGAGGTGAAAAAACACTGGTTCCATATTGTTGTGACTTTAAAGAAATAGTTTGACATTTTAGGAAATATGGTTAATGGCTTTATGTGTTAGATGAGAAGATTGATACCACTGCTGTGTCTCGTGCAGGTTAGCTTAGCTTAGCATATAGACTGTAAACAGGTGGAAACAACACAATCATCCTACCAGCATCTCTAAAGCTTACCAAATATCTTGTTTGTTTAATGTGTTACCTTTGTACAGAGCCGAGCTAACCTTTCCCTCTGTTTTCATTCTTTATGCTAAGCTAGCTCATGGTTTCTGGCAGTAGCTTCATATTCACTATACAGGTGTGAGATTGGTATCAAGCCTCTCATCTAACTCTCAGCAAGAAAGCAAATTACTGTATTTCCAAAAATGTTCAACTTTAAAGAACCACATATAATTCTTCTTTCCAGTTATAGAGTGTATAACAACTCCCTCTTTCCCTCTGTGCGCTCAAGGCTTCAGAAGGATTCTACACAGGCTTTATTAAGGTCCACCTGAGGCTGAATCGACCAGTCACAGTCCCCGCTGTGAAGGCGGCGGACTCAGAGGAAGCGTCCAGGCAGACGGCTGGCTGTACTCACGCACCGTCAGAGGGCCAGGAAGGGACGGACTGTGGGCAGAGCGAAAAGAGGACATCTTTCTACCTACCATGTGACAGTGTGAAGCAGATCCACATCACCTCTCTGACCACCACCAAACAGGTCATCCAGGGCTTGCTGAAGAAGTTCATGGTGTTGGACAATCCCCGCAAGTTTGCCCTGTACAGGCAGACACACCGCGACGGACAGGGTGAGGAGAAGACGTCTAGTTACTAGATGATCTGCAGAAGACATGCGTAATACACAGCATTGAATGATCTTTGTGCTTTTTCCCCCCTCCAGATCTGTTCCAGAAGCTTCCTCTGTGTGAGCGTCCTCTTCTTCTGAGGTTGATAGCAGGGCCTGACCCAGAGCAGCTCAGCTTTGTCCTTAAGGAAAATGAGACTGAAGAGGTGGAGGTTAGAAAACACACATATTTACAGACTTTATGTATCTGTGCTATCTTATTTTTCTCACATGTTTATTCTTTATTTGTAATGAAAGTGAAATTATACAGGCTGCTCAGGCCAATTCCTTTTTGTTAGACAATCGTAGAAGGCTAGTAGCAAAATCTTTCTGCAGTATAATAATGTGTGTTTCTCATTCTCTGACAGTGGCATGCGTTCTCTGTCCCTGAGTTACAAAACTTCCTGGTAATCCTGGGGAAAGAGGAGACGGAGCGTGTCCGGACAGTGGTGCAAAAATACACTGCGTACCGACAGAAACTACAACAGGCCCTTCAACAACATGACCCCTGACCCCTTCACCTGTTACCTTACGACCTTAACCCGGGGAGAGACTGACCCTTTGAACGCCGACCCCCTCGAGACCCGTGATCTATTCAGAGACTGGAGCCAGAGCTGAGCTTGTCTCACACATAAACACCCACACATACAGTACATCCACACACAGATATATACCCTTTCTCAGGACGCATACAAGCCCCCTCCCCCCCACCCCACCACCACCCACACATCCACTCCCCAAGGAGAGAATAAGGGGTTGAAAGCGACGTGAAAGGCTACAGGGTGTGTGGTCTGATAGCTGATTGGGCAAGCAGTATTGCCAAGGACACACACACACACAGAAAGATCACAGCAACACACAATCTGAAACTACAACTTGAGATCTCATTCGGGACTGATATGAATCATTAGTGTTTTTAAAGATTCCCTCTTCTTCTGCTACTTCTGCTGCTGCTACTGCAAGTGTTACTTATGCATGAGTCTCTCTCAGCTCAGCCCCCTGCACATAGAGCTAGAAGTAAAACAGAAGGCATGGTTTCTTTAGGATGGAAGGACAATCATAAGGAGTGTTCTTTTTCATTATTTTTTCTTGGAATTGATGTTTGGGGTTATCTCCTGATGTATTATATCTCAACTGGAATATAAGACGTGTGGATTTGAGAGGGAGGTGTTTGGGGTCATGGCTGGAGGCGGAAGGCTGCGTTTTGCTTTGGATGTTAGCGCAAGAAAGAATGGAAAGATAAGAAAGTGAGATCCATTCTCTGATTTTTCTCAGGGAGCATGCGTTGAGCAAAGAGAAAACCTAAAGGAGGCAAGAAACTGAATACAACACCCTATTTCAGCCAACTTTGTCCCAAATCCCCGCCTTCTTTATTTGTTGCTCTCATTTTATTTTCCTACTTAGACGCCATGTGAAAAGACAGTCAGGCGCTTCGCTGACAGACCCAGTTACCAATCCCCTCCCCACACACAAACCTAAACTCTTCTTAGATGATAACTGTGATTTTATTTTACCTCCCTAAATCCCCATACAACCAACTTTGCATGGACTGCTGAGCGAGGCAATCCGCATATCTTTGCAGATTTTACACTTTATTGTAAAAGTGATTTTACACTTGTTATTATATGGGTTGCATTTGAATGTGAGGATTTCTTTTACACCAAAGTTTAGAGGGACATATTTATTGAGAGGATTTGAAAGGGTTAAGAGACATTTAGAAGTTCATCTAATTAAAGGTGGTGTATGTAAAAAAATAAAATAAACCAGCTTCTGTTTTTGCACATATAGATGCAGGTCACTGAATAGCCCACATCTCTGTGGGTGGGCATGCATTTCTGCTTCTCTTTTCTTTTGAGCTCCCCATGTTACACTCCAAAAAAAGAAACAAAAAGTATATACAATTCATGATAATGGCTATGATGTACCAATGACGTGTTTGCAATGCATATGTATTATGTAGACACTGGAAAAAGAGTGACAAGGTTTAACTTTGTTGTTATTACGATGATTATTAATATTCTTTTGGTATCATTCCTACTGGTTAGTGTGTGTGTGTGTGAGAGTGTGTGTGAGAGTGTGTGTGAGAGTGTGTGCGTGAGTGTGTGTGTGTTTGCGCGCGCACCCATCTAGGGCAAGAAGAATAATGTGAATTGTGTTTTACAATGAGTGTCTGTGTGTTATCAGCGCTCCCTCATTGGGCCTCACTTATCAAGTATTAAAACATGCATTGAGTGCACATGTAATATAACACATCACAACTGCAAATTAAGTTGTTTTGGAAAAGATATCTGACATGCTTGTATCATGAAATGAATGCATTGAACCAAAGCATTTACTGTAATCATTTCCCACACATTATTCATCTTTTACGTAATACAATAGAGATACTGATAAATGAAGCCCGTTGTCCATCAGCACATGCTTCTCTGTTGATTATTTTTTTAAATGCCACCACCCAAAGCCCAAGCTGTTCCTGCTGGCAGTGCCTTTTGTTTCATGTGCCCCTGTGGATCTACGTAAGGTGTGTTTCAGCACACAGGTGCCTGAGTGTATGTGTGGGTGCTTTTGCATGTGTGCAAATCTGTGTTTCTTGGGTGGTGTTGTATATGTGATTTTTCTTTCTTTCCGCTACCCTTAATACATTTGTCTTTCCAACATACCCCCTGTATGGGTCGGTGTGTGTGTGTGTATGTATGTGTGTGTGTGTGTGTGTGTGATTGTGGTGCGTGTTATTTATTTCATGGCCCACCTTATTCCTATGATATTATCTCAAGGATGATGAGACTTAATGCTTTTTTTCTGCAATTTATTTTGTTTAATTTGAAGAAGTGTGTGTATAAATATAGCAGTAGAACTGTACAGAATATCACAATGAAATAAAAAGGTCATCCCTTTATTGAAACGTTCTCATACCCTCATGTGTTTGGCTTCGTCGTGGCTCCACTGAAGAATATACAGCAGTATAAAACATTACTCCTCTGCATGTTAAGTCTGTCTCTACGTCATGATGAGGCCCAAAATGGTTCCCTTTGTATGGGTCTTCAACCCTAACATGAGCAGAAAATCACATCATGTGGACTTTTATCACATCACATAAAACATTTAGAAAGCTATTAACCATGGGGCGTATCCTAGAAGAAATCCTGAAGTGATCCCTCTCAGTTGCCTTGACTGAAAAGGCTTTTTTTTTTTGTTCTTTAGTACAGAGTTGGGTTATAAAAAAGATAAAGAATCTACAGTCGTTTAGCTTCTCTGTGTTGGTCTGTTCAGCAAAGGTTTCTTTGAGCTAGACACTTAATTCAAACCATTTAGTGAATGAATAATTTGCTGTTGTTAATGCTATTATGTGCACATCATCGTCATCATATTATAGACACTTTCACAATGTCATCAAATGTAATCCACAGGCACTAACATCTTGTGACTTCCACAGTTTTAGTGACTGTGGATTAGATTTATTTATTATTATATATCTTAATAGAGACACTAAATACATCATTAAGTTATTCAATGATTTGAACAGAATGTATTGTCCAGACATGCCCAAAGTAGAAAGCGCTGGTGAGTGTGTTCCTCACCAGAAGCCAGCTTGTATTACTTCCAAACCACCAGCAGATGGCAGTACCATCTCTCATCTAAACTGCAGATACTGTCTCATCTAAACTGCAGATACTATCTTATCATGCAAAATGTAAGCTGTGTGTGTGTGTCTTTGCACGCTGATGCACTTGTGTGTGGGATTTTGTTCCAATATGTTGTGTTATGCTCAATATGATAAAACCCTTCTTCTTCCTTTTTGCAGTGACACAGTTTTACACAATACTTTCTCTGATATTGTGTGTTTTCAAAGGGCATTCAAAATGAGGTGTTAGACTAATAAACCCCCACAGGTGTCAGTGTCTGTCACAGGCTCTGAGACCAAATACAGCCAGAACCCACAACCCCCACCAGGACCTATAGGTAGCTTTGCACCTGGCCCACTCTCCTGCTGTGCTTGTAAATTCACTGGCTGTGGTTAAAGCGCCTATTCGTCCACACACTCACACCGTGAACCCTTCTGAGAAGAAAGTGCAATAAGTAAATCAATTTATAGGTATTGTCACCCTACTCTCTCTATACACCACCATCTAAGAATAATCAGCACGGCCAAGCTGCCCTTAAGGGCTGCCCGGAGGGCCACCTAAAACTGTGTCAGTATGCTTATTTATGGCAGCAAATATAGACAGACCCCTCTTCTCACCTCTGAGAAAGAGCTAAGATTAGCATGACCCTCTGCCAAGCATGTATCACTGTCTGAATTTAGACTGTTCCCCTTCTCATGCCTGCCCGGTCTCACTCCGTCTGTCCTCTGCCCTGCCCCTAACTATATCTATCCCTGTATAGATCTCCATACCTTATCCAGTTTCAGTCTACATTCTAGCTTTCCTGACAGGGTACGCAAAGTAAATGACCAACAGCAATGAGTGGGCCTGTGGAGAGGTCCTGTTTGGTCTATCTATCCTCAAAAGGCCAAGCTGACGTCTTACAATAGCTGGTTTTGTCTGACTGACACTTCAACAAAAATAACTAAGAAAACCATCAAATACTTCCAATAAGTCAGAACCACTTTTGCTCATAAAGGACTTACATTTCTGTTGATCAACTAATTCAATTCATCTTATTTTGTACAGCCCAAAATCACAAATTTGCCTCAGAGGGCTTTACAATCTGTACACATACGACATCCTCTGTCTCGGGACCCTCACTTCGGTACAGGAAAAACTCTCCCCAATACAAACCATTAACAGGAAGAAAAAAGTAAATCAATTTTAATTGATACAAGAGTTCAACTTTCTCCTCAAACTTGCATCTGTAAAATGATTGGCACATGCACAAACATTTGGTACCGCTTTGTAACAGGTTTATTAGCTGTAACAAAGGGCTTTATTAGTGTTAATACATATTTTACTAATGCTTTACAGAACAGTGGGCCTTAAATAGAGTCTTATTATAGTCTTTTTATCTGTACATTATCTTATTCATAAGGAGGGGGCCAATCCTCTGTATGACCTCTGACCTTTTGAAAAAGTGATGCAGAGCTTGGACTTAAACTAATTAATTGACACGTTATTACACCTACACCTGCAGTCTTGGGTTATTGTTATTATTGTTATTTTTACTCTCTAACAATGACTTATCAGTATTTATAACTGCGGACTGAATGCTAATTATACTATATTAAAGATATATATAACTATAGATGTGACGTGTGTCACCACATAGCTACATAACTGAATATGCGATGATGTATTCCCCTTTATCGATTACTTAACTTGTGACTCCACAGCCAAGAGCAGGTATCGCTTGAGGTCGCTCCGGTGCAGAGATCCAGGTGGACGCTGCGGGGCGCCCTTCTGCTCGCCGCCTGGATGCTCGCTAAGCACCGCCCCGCTCCCTCCCTCTGTACCCGTCTGGATGCTCGCTAAGCACCGCCCCGCTCTGCTCGCCTGCTGCTGACTCCGGGCTCACCGAAGACGCCCTTAGCAACAACACGCAGCCCCGTCGAATAAGATACCTCTGCCCCGGAGAAGACGGATTAAACACCCGCCGCTTTGTTGCACCGAGTGCAGGTGAAGCGTATTTCTGCGACGGCGGATGCTCCGGTTGTTCCTGTAGTCACCATGGGGCTCGCGTACAGCTAGAGAGCTAGCCTGTTGTGGCTAGCCGTCCCCAAAGACGAGCCCAGCGGCCCCAAGCTGTCCCGGAGGAGGACACCGTCGCGGGGGTTCACGGAGCGCCGCAGCCTGCTAACCGCAAAGACAACTAACCGGGGAATAACCACGGGAATGGTGCTCTGCATCGAATCACTGTACCGACAGAGAGAGGCGAGGGGCACACGGGTCAGACCACCGGGCGGCGACGGTTGGACTCCAACGGCTTTTAACGGGCGGACGAGTGTTTTAGTGACCGAGCTAACTAGCTAGCTGCTAGCTAACCGAGAGGGAAACGACCCCCACCGCCTGCTCGGGCTCTTTTTTTTCTTCAGACTGCAGCCCAGGCTAATGTTAGCCGGGGCGAGGAGAGCAGCCCACTGAACACACGACTCCGTGGGTTCATAAGACGAGGATAAAACACAGTTAAAGCCCAGTTAAAGGCGACAGCTCCCAAAACCCGAGGAGTTAGTTTCTTCAATATAAATACTCTACTCAAGGAGGTCTAGGACTTTATGAGCAAACACGACCAGCGGTGAAGTCATACATGCTGTTGGTTAAGTTTGGCTGCGTGACTCTAGATTAAAGAGATTTTTTTTTTCACTTCTTCTTTTTTTTATTCGGGAATTTTCGGATGCTGGCATCACACATTAAATGCAGTCATGATGATAATAAGCAGGAAACCAGAGGGCCCGATAGCAACAGGTAACGTGAACCTCAGCGGGGCGTCGCAATGTGTTTGTTTGTGCCCTTTGTTTCATAAATGTTGTCGACGTGTTGCTCTGCTTCTAATGCAGTTAACGTGACTCAGACGCGAGCGGAAACGTTAGTTTCAACCCAAAAGCAACTCTTTTATGGCGTTTACATAAATGCATTGTGCCTAAAATGGCTTTGACTGACTTTTCTTCCTATTCTTGTCTCGTGGTTTAACGTTAAATGTCACGTCGTGTCAGTCCGTGGACAGATGTAACTAACTAAGTTAGCTGCCGTGGGCATTTCACGAGGCGCGGTTTGTAAACATGTTTTCTTTTGCTTTGCAACTCGATCACGAGCCTTCTGTCTGAGAGTGTTTTGGGAGACGATCCAGGAAGCTCGGCTTGTTTTTTACGTCTAGCTCGTAAGCATTTATTGTCTTAACAACGTTTTATAAGCCTTGACATTTATCTTGGCTGCTATTAACTCGTGCCAATGCTGTCATCGTTGTAATTATTTTATATGTATATGGGCACTGGTATCAACTCTGTGTTGTATTAGGGGTAGTAACCTTAGCAATTTAAAAAATTGTAGTGACGAAATGGGGATTTCTGGCACAACTTCCAAGAATCCTGAAGAAGGGGAAAAGGTCTGAAGAGGTCAAAACACCAGCAGCACTAGTATTATATGTCGCTGGAGTTCTGACCTCTTCAGGCTATATTAGAAAAGAAGAAAAGGGTGTGACATTGCGCCCAGGCCGCTGTCAGATGGTGCACATTGGACATACTGTCTGCAAAGAGACATTTTGTCCAGGACACCAGGAAGAGGAGGACCAAGAGCTGTGACTTCACCCCACCACACGCTCATGTTTTATGACACATGATCTTCTGTATGCCTGTTTGCTTGAACCTTGTTCTCTAGCCTTTGCTGTGCAGAAAGGGATTTTCACAGTGCGGATAGCCCGGCACCAGCTGGACACAGTAGGCTGGATGTTTAGTTACATAGAAGTTTCGGCTCTGTCTCCCCCTTAAAAAGTTTGCCTCTGATGTTTTACACAAAGTGTTGAGTCCCCGCTGAGTAATAAGTAAGAGTTTGCAGAGGGATAATGAGGCCTGTGCTTTCCTGATATTGTGTGTGGAGCCCTAATGCCTCTATTTGCTGGGCCGTGCAGGTCTAATGCATCTGTATCCAGGCAGCAGGTCTAATCTGCCCCGGAGCTGGTCTGTTGACGAGCTAACGCAAGGGACATCTCTGACGCACCTGCACATGTTTACGACACTCTCAAGGGCTAGTCGGAGAGAACACCAAACCTACCTCAGTTTGGTCTTTTGCTAATGAGCTAACCCAACACAATAGCACTGTAAATGGCTTATGCTAACAGGCGGCTCAGCGTTATTTCAAGCCATCGCAGCTTAATACTTCTATTGCAGTGGCAACTTGTGGGCTAAATGACTGTTGAGACGAACAGCTGGCCGATGGAGGTTTGTCATTTGAGTAACTGGCTTCCTCCTCCAGTCCCAAATGCGCCCCTCATCCATCTAGTCGGTGTCCTCTCACATTAGTTGATTGGCATGATGCCACATAGGTGAGCTCGGGCACATAGCACTATTGAATGACGGGCACCCACATCCTTCCATATGGGCTCTATTTCTGAGCACACCTGGTGTGTGCACTACATGACTCGGCCTGAATGGACAGATGGGCAGACGGAAAGATGCTGTCGTCACACCGGCATCTGTTACCTCCATTAGGCCAATAATACCACTTGCAGCGCTAGCGATCCAGGACCCTAAGCCCTCTCTAAGCTGGTCAGGTCGGCTCTCTGGCCTTGGAGACAATGTATTGGACACAATAGATACAACGGATGTATCTGCTAATAATGGCCTTTTCACAGTAAATGTGGGTTAGGATGTCGTGGCAGACAATTGGCATTCCCACTGGGTCCTTCTGAGGTTAGCTCTTGGGATCTGTTGGGCCACACCAAATCATTTGTTTTAGTCTCAAGTTAGTCTTGGGAACTGGTAGGTTGATTGATGAAATATTCAATGGGATTTTGCCTGGTGTGAACTGACAAGGGATTGTCGGCCTCTGTGGAGATTAGATTGCATTCCGTAGACGTTGCTTCCGAACGTCATCCTCAGCCTTTATCCCTTCGTGCGTCTGTGTCGTAGATTTTGATGATTCCACATTATCACACTGATTTGTTTGTTTATTTCTGTTCCTTCAGCACGTCATGGTGATGGTCTGTATGACTCGTACATGAGGACAGACCACATCCTTAAAGACGAAGCGGATACAAACAGTCCGTCTGCGCTGCCCCCTATGCCCAAACACACAGTAAGTATACACACACACACACACACACACACACACACACACACACACACACACACACAAACAAACAAAGTCGACAAGCCCTATTTCCTGTGCTGGAGAATGCTCTGTCTCCAGACATCCTGTTCCTCGGAGAGATATTCCCCGCTCAGCTATGTTCCCGTTCATCACATTTACACTGCTCCTTCTTCCCGTAGTCTTGATTCACAGGCTTATCTCTTGTCTTATCTTTTATCTCCAACCTGTGTAATTCAGTCAAGTGTTTATACCCTTCAATGAGAGTAACATGAGATCATGTGAGTAATATTGATTGACTGCCTGAGGGCATACGAGGCTGTGTGTTACAGGGGGCGATTCTCCATTACTGTGTCAGATTAGCTGAAGGGAAGTAGCCATTTTGTGTTTCCAGCTAAAGTAAATGCTGAGATCCAACAGCAATTACCAACCGTGTGAACATTTGTAGTTTGAATGTGCAAAAATGTGAATTTCACTGTTCACAGATGCAAATTTACCAAAACACAATATATTGACATACTGTAATATGTCTGCTCAGACGAATGACCCAACAGAAGAACTAATCACGAACATTTAGATCTGCAGACAGTGTAGTGATACCATTTGGACTTTGGTCATACAACATAAGTATATTTAGGACATTACTGATATCAACATGTGATTTTTAACATGTTTTACATTGATCAACTTATCGAGACTTAAAAAAAATATGCTAGTTGGGTACCTTTCCGCTAGGTTTGCCTCTCTGAAAAGCCCCATTTGGCAGAAAATGCACACGCACAGACAATAATACTCCATCGCCTCACACACCAGCAGAAGAGAAAAAGGTTGGTTTAATATATTGTTAAGATTTATTGGGCTTGAAAATGTGACCCACAAATGAAATCAACCAATCAACATTCTCCCCCTTCCTCCCCTGCTTCTATCTCGTGTAATCCTCCTATCGGTGTTGCCTGCACAGAGGTTAGGCCTAGTTTTCTGTCCTTCTTCCTTTGTATTTTCTGTCACGCTCAGAGAGGTAATACCCTCTGTTGAATGTGACCGACAGTGGCTCGCCCCAGTTCAGCTTGTTGTACACCGAGTGCTCAGAGTTGCCTCGTGCTCTATTAAAGTAATAAACCGAATGTCATCCCTGTTCTTTGTCAGAGGAAGGGACAAACTAATAAAATAAATTGTAGCAGCGCTTAGCACCGGGTTTATGAGACGTCAGTTTTGTTATGTCTCTGACCCGACTTCTATCTGATCTGTCTGATGAGTGTGCGCTCGAGAGAAGGAGAAAAGCATACTTAGGTGTTTCTCTGACAGCAAAGAGATTAGATTTTCTCCATCTGTTGCGCCATGCAGATTTGCACACAGGACTCTCCACCCTCAGTATTACTTGGTGGTAAAGAAGATACACGCTCTAACTGCGGTTTTCATTTCCGTCACTGGTCACTTTTCAAAATGTTTTTTTCTAATTGCGCCCCCTCCCCGGTCAATCAATAATCCATCACAGTTGGTGCTCCATATGTAGAAAGCTTTGATTTTTAAGGCCAACGGTTGAGTCTGGGTGAAGGGGCTCAATCGATGACATTCACTTTGTTTGTAGTACAGCTTTGGGACAACAGCTGCATGGGATCCTGGGTCAGCAGTAGGGCTGTTGTAATATGTTAAGACTATATGGTTACATGTATGGAAACTCATCCTGCATTCCAGCTCTATTTTAGGGCTCAAACATACAACACAAGCACACTCCAAGCTCAGTCCTCTCAACTTGAATATGTCAACACCTACTTTTACAGTATGTTTCCTTGTTGTGTTGTCTTTATCAGCGGACATGGTTTTAGCCATAGACCTGCTCAGCTGCGTGTACAAGCCGAAAACCACGAGCTCCACAGGGCAGTATAGCAATCTAATGGGATTAAAGAAAACATTAGGTTCAAAATCTCCCGTCCCGCAGATGGGTGAAACAACACTGCTATTAAAATAAGGAGTGTTCATGTAAAATGGAGAGAGCCCTAGACAACCCCAGTGAATATGCCTCTTCGTGTGTCTGTATATAGGAAGACCATGCTGAGTTTGTCGGTGTGTCTTATTAACAGCCACACTGCTTCTACAGTTTAAGATGTATAATCTGACTTTAATGACTGTCATTTCCCTTGAACTCCATAATTTTGTGGAGGGTTGTTTCCGCTGGTAAGAGAGGGAGAGACGGATAGTGAGGAGGAATGAATTCCTGGGGTTGCTGAAACAAAGTCGTTTACTGGCAGGCAAGAGTAGGACGCTAGCTTTTTTGAAACTCTTCTAACCTTTCAGGTCGTCCCAAGCCAAGGTGGATGTGTCCCCTTTTAAAGTTTCTCTACTAATATGTTCAGAAAGGATTGCAGAATGTCTAAATGTAATCCCCATCACTAAATTGGAGCTTGATTGCTTTTGTTTTGTGCACTGTGTAGTCATTTTGAACAAATTTGATAAAAATATTCAAATCCTTTTATATTGCAATGCTGAGCCAAAGACTGCCTTTACCTTTTACCTAATTGTGAACAGCTAGCAAACCAACAAATAGGCAGGCATGTCATTTTGCACAAGTTATTTCCGGGGAAGGCCTGCAATACTCTTGAATTTCCTGCAAGATTCTATCTAAATCCAGTTGTGCAGGTTCACCTGCTGCTTGCTGCATCTCTGCTACTCTGAGTTTAGCTGTTGATATGTCGGCCTGTATCAAGCGTAACCTGAGCTGATCTACTAACTAGCACATTCTAGTTTGGTTTTTCTGTCATCATTCTTCTTTGCTTGCAAAACAAGCCTCAAAGACTAATTAACTCTATTTTGATATTATTATTCATTAAATATTGACATGATTTAGGCCAACAAAAACTATTTTGTGCGCGACTACAGTATCTTCAGTTGCCTCTCAGTTGAGAGCTTGCAGGCCACAAGTAGCCCCTGTTGTACACAATGTGTCACTAGTCTGTAGATGGTCCTTGCTTCACCCTATTGAATACATTCATACAACATAAATAACTACATGTCTCCTACACAATGAAGTACAACGTGTACACTGTTCATAGACTGAATAACCTACAGTGGAGGGTTTACCAAAGGGATTTTCTAATCGCTTTCTTTTTGTCCATTGTCGCTCTTCTTCCTCTGATAGGTTGTCAGTAACAAGACTGTAATGAGGGAGCAGGTAACTGTGCGAGGTGGCCAGCTGAAGGTCAAGTACATGTACGAAGACTCCACCAATAACCGAAAGATCAACGCCATAACCACAGCAGCCACTCAGAACAGTGGGACCACAGGTCAGACGCCCAGTAAACCTACCCCGGTCTCCAGCCTGTCCAAGGAGCACAGTGTAGACAGGTGAGAAAGAGACAAACATAAAGACACCCAAATAACTCAAAAACATCTTTCAAAGCATGTTGTGCAGCCAAAGACTAATTTAAAAGCAGGAGGGACACCACTTCAGTCGTTCAACGCCATGTTTCTGTCATCCTTGTTTGACGCAGCACTGAATCCAGTAAGGGCTCCGGTGATTCCTCCGGGTCTAATGGAGTTGGCAATGGAGGGAACAGTGGCAAGCTGTGTGGCCCTCTCACTCCGGATCAGGCTCTGAGACTGTACCGATCTCAATTGACCACCCTGGAACAGACGGAGATCCACTCCTACCCGGACATCTTCTTCGTGGGACCCAATGCCAAGAAGAGGCCTGCAGTTGCTGGAGGCAACAACAACTGTGGCTACGATGATGAGCAGGGTGGATACATTCATGTCGCCCATGACCACCTGGCTTACCGCTACGAGTTCCTCAAGGTTAGAAACGTATACTGTGATATTGTGAAGTGTTAGTAGGCTTTTACAATCACGGTTGAGTGTCTGTCAAATTAATAACGTTGTCTCCTTCTGATATTTAGCTAACCCAGTATTTATCTCCCTCTCTCTCGCCCCCTTCAGATCATTGGTAAAGGTAGCTTTGGCCAGGTGGCTAAGGTATACGATCACAAACTGCAGCAGCACCTGGCTCTCAAAATGGTGCGCAACGAGAAGCGTTTCCACCGGCAGGCGCAGGAGGAGATCCGCATCCTGGAGCATCTGCGCAAGCAGGATCGTAACGGCACAATGAATGTTGTGCACATGCTTGAAAACTTCACCTTCCGCAACCACATCTGCATGACCTTTGAGCTGCTGAGCATGAACTTGTATGAGCTTATCAAGCGCAACAAGTTCCAGGGCTTCAGCCTGCCACTGGTCAGGAAGTTTGCCCACTCCATTCTGCAGTGCCTGGAGGCCTTGAGCAAGCACAGAATCATCCACTGTGATCTCAAGCCTGAGAACATCCTGCTCAAACAGCAGGGACGCAGCGGCATCAAGGTAAGACACCTGACACATTCACGGGTGGCCAGTGAAGACCAATGACAGGATTTCTCCATTGATTCTTTCCTCTCTTGTCTCTGCCAGGTGATTGACTTTGGCTCCAGCTGTTTCGAACACCAGCGGGTGTACACATACATCCAGTCTCGTTTCTATCGCGCCCCAGAGGTGATCCTTGGTTCACGTTACGGCCTTGCTATCGATATGTGGAGCTTCGGCTGCATACTGGCTGAGCTGCTGACTGGCTACCCCATGTTCCCCGGCGAGGACGAGGGTGACCAGCTGGCCTGTGTCATGGAGTTGCTGGGCATGCCTCCGCAGAAGGTCCTGGAGCAGGCAAAAAGGGCAAAGAACTTCATCAACTCCAAGGGCCACCCTCGCTACTGCGGAGCCAACACCTTGCCCACGGGGGCCACTGTGCTCACAGGGTCTCGCTCTCGCCGCGGCAAGATGAGAGGTCCCCCGGGTAGCAAGGAGTGGAGTGCTGCGCTCAAGGGCTGTGAGGACCCCACCTTTACTGACTTCATAAAGAAGTGTTTGGACTGGGACCCCTCGTCACGTCTCACACCAATCCAGGCCCTCAGACACCCGTGGCTGTATCGGCGCCTACCCAAACCTCTACCTGGGACCGAGAAGAGCCATGGGGCCTCCGTGAAAAGGCTCCCCGAACACCACAGCACCTCCTTCCCCTCCATCCTGGCCAAAGGAGGGCCTGGCTTAGGCGCCACAGCCGTCAACAACAAACTTCGGAGCAACATGACGGGAGATTCAGGGGAGGCCATACCTCTTCGCACAGTCCTACCCAAACTTGTCTCTTAGAGAGAGAGCCCTGTGATCTCCTCTCTTCTTCCACTGCTTCCTCCTCTGCACTCCTCAGGAGGAGTCAGAGTACAGGACAAAGTGGACACTAGGTTTTAAAACTCGTTTGGTTGTTCTTTTATTTGTTTTCTACTGAGAGGTGTCGACACCCCAGTTCCTGGTTTTAATATTAGCTGAACAGAGAGAAAGAGACAATAAAAGAAACACAGTTTTTATATAAAGGATTTCCTTGAGCGGCTGTGAAATTTCTGTATACAGCCATTGATGAGGTTTGATTTAGACAATGCTTTTTAAAAAAAACGTTCTGGTATGAGTGGACAGCTTCGTCAATGAGCAAATGTTTTTAACCTGCGTGTGTTCTCACGTAAGTGGTGTGTTTTGGTGAAACACACTCAAGCCCACCTGCACTGTGACTTGCCTCACTTCACGCTCTTTCTTAACACTCAGAGGACGCCTCCCTTTCTTGGCAAGTGTTTATTTGAGTGAAACTTGAAAAGGGCTACAAAGATTACTCTCATCACATAAGAGTTGGCAAAGCAAAGATTTGTTCAGCCAATGTGATTAAACAGAAAACAAGAATCAAGCGTAGTGTTTGGGCCCCGCACACACTGAAACAGTTCTCCCTCATATACACAACATGAATGCCTTCACACAGGTAATGAGGGATCGGCATTACGTAGTGAAGGATTAGGAAAACAATTTTGAGCAATAAGTCTTCACTTCTTTGTCTTTTCTAGTTACGCTCTTTTTCTACCTTTTCTGATCCCTGGTGCTTGCATGTCAGCTCGATCTGTGGTGTTAGTATGTGCGTGTGCTTTAGCTTCGTGGTGCTCTGTGGGAGGCATGTTGAGAGGACATTGGACAACCTATTTACGGCCCCTTCCTCCTCTCAACTCTCCTATTTGAGTGAAAAGTCTAGGGGTGAGGAGACCGTAGCTCAAACTCAAACGGTCACACAGGTATCGCTGCCACACTTGGTACTTCACAAACAGCCTGCCGTGTGAGTCTGGCTCACATAAACTGAGAGAGAGAGAGAGAAGGAGAGAGAAGGAGAGCTGCAAGTCATTGCACATACTCCCCTTCGGGGTGGAAAGTTGGCTGTGGAAAGTTAAAAGTTTGTATCAATGTCACCTGCCCATGCCCCCTAATTGACTGCTGTTATTGTTGGCAGTGGTGCATTAATCCGAATGGAACAATAGTGCAAGGTGAGATAGATCATGGGATAAAAGGAAGAGAGGTATGTTTAATATGAGCCAAGCTGTTTTCTTTTTTTTTTTTTTTATTATTATTTCAAGGGGAATTGTAGAAGAGTTGACATGCCAATGACAAAGGAGGGGTTTTATGGTACTGAACAAAGAAGCGTTTCTCAGGGAGACATACTTGATACATCCCGTAATCTTATTTACTGTGTTCCACTAACAGTCCCGACTACGGATGAGCATGCATGTAGTTCTGTCCACTTGAGAGCAAGAGAATGTGTACATGAGTGCGCCTGCGAAGGGGGTCTGCATGCTCCACAATCTGACCTAGATTCTCTCCTCCCCCCACCATCTCTTTCTCTTTTTTCGTCTCTCACTCTCGTCTCATGTAGGGCAGGGAACCTCTTAAACTCACACATATATAGTGAATTATGGTGCTGTCCAAAACGCACACACACTCACAAACACACACACGTCAGGTGCACGTTGTATGGACCACACCGCTCAAAGAGTTCCTTCTCTCGTCCCTTGTTTCCTAAGTGAATCTGTCAGGGATTTCTACTCTCTCAATTTCTTTTTTTTTTTTTTTTTTTTTTTATAGAAGTGATTTCTATTTGCTATTCAGTCCAGAATATCAGAGGATGTAAAACGCAAAAGCTGAAAAAGAGAAAGCAGTATACTGTCATGTTGTACCTAGTGGTGTGCGTTAGTAGGAGGGTGTTTGGTGTTCCAGCATGAAATCACAACCTGTTATCAGACTGAGTGACTATGAGAAGAGAAACTGTACAGTAACCAAATGAAGTTGTGATAGTTTCTTTTTCTAAAGAAAATAAAAATGATTATTAACTTACATGTGCTGCTCTGGGGTGATTTCTAGTTTTAGAAACACATATTTTGATATTGATAAAACTGCCTGTGTTACACGCAAACATTCCCTTTTCAACATTGGCCGAATCCAGTATGTGCGGTCCACAAAGAGCCAGATAAGATTTGCCCATGATTTCTAAAATCTGATTTTAAGCTCTGTTCTGAGGAAAGCTCTGTTAACTGGGGAGATGTGCAGAGATAGCGAGACAATAGATCAAGAGAGAAGTTCCTCATTATGTCACCTAACCTGAAGCTCTTGTAACCAGCAGTATCAGTGACGTGTTGGCTACGTAACACCTGGGGCCTGTGTTATGAAACAAAAGTGTCTCCAGACGGCCCCTGGTTCCGTCGGTACAGTGAATCACTATAAAGTGAGTTGGATTTCAGTCTGTGATTAGGTTACAGATTCAGTGAACACTGGGACACTGATGAGTCAGTGGCCTGTGACACAACTTAGGGGCAGCGTGTGATACTCACAGTAACATGTTACTCTGCACGGCCGTGGTAGTCACAAGGAACACGGCAGTAACCGACCAAAGCTTGTAACATAGATGTGAGCATTCCCAGTCATGGGATATCTGGCAGCGCTAAGTCAAAGTCTGCACAGTGAAACACAAGTAACTGTCACAGCTGCAGCGACTAATATTAATGATGGCTACGGGTATGTATACAGTGAGGTAATGAGCAAGCGTTGGTATTGTTAATATGTCGCTGCAACTTCCCCGCAGTTGCACGTGAAACGGGTCTGTTGGGTTTGTAATTATGGACCTTCCTGTCCACAACTGAGCTCAGGTGCTCGGGATTGACAATTTAGGTAATATTGAGAGAGCTGGACATCTATTGTAACAGTTCTGGCACTTGTTGACTCCTGTGCAGTTCACTAACTCTTCAAGTGGATAATTACCTTTTTCAAATAGTTACATTTAGGAGGGACTCTGCAATCAAATCAGTCTAATGTCCTGCCTCTGCACTAGCCATATTTATCTTTTAGATTATCGCGTTAATATCTATCTGGGAGAGTGCCCCCGCCTTGCTCCTGCTTCTCATACCACACTGTCACCTGTTTGGGTTACAGAACCGGTAGACCTCTATGGGAGCGTTACCAGAAATACTCCTGTGAAGAAAAGAGTGGGAAGAGATTGTTGAGGACTCTCGGGTGTAATAATGAGGGTAGTCTGATCTCCTGTAACGCTGATGATTCATGGGTTGTTTACACTTGCGGGTTGGTGCCCCGCGGGAAGAAAAAGTCAGGTAAAGGCGGAGGAGGAACCGGCTGAGCAACATCGCCTACTGAAGAAGACGCCAGTGAGGTGGTGTTTTGTGAGTGGGTGATTGGCTAAGTATGACAATACCAGCTGATCTTGAGAGGATGAAGGACTTGTCCTGGTATAATGACGTGGGTATCGTTATTTCTCATCAGCCTGGGCGTGACTCACTCTTTCCATCAACAGCAAGGTGTCTGTGTTTAATGAAATGATTATGAGATCAGGTAGAACAAACAGACGAGTAGAGAATAGATGAGAGATTATCCTGTTTTGGTGAGCTTAATGGTCTTAATTCCTTCCTTCCTCCCTCAATTATATATATATATATATATATATATAATTATATATATATATATATATATATATAAAAATAAAGAGATGCGCTAACTATATTACCGTAAGTTAAAAAACAAAATCTAAATTACTCTCTGTCTTTCTCTCTTCTCTTTCTATTAATGTAAAAGCAGATTAGGTCAATCCCATTAGACACCAATCCAGTCACCTTCTGACCATATGGTCTGAAGCTCATGTGGCCCTCAGTCCCCTTGGCACACTGACTTCTATTCTCTGAACCACACAAGCGAGGTGGTGTGTCTCCTCTCTTCTATGTAAGAAGGAGTCTAAGCCTTCAGACCATATGGAGCCACAGCAGGATTTCTGTTGGTGAGCGTGGACGAGGAGGGGCAGAGTGGTGACAGTTCTCTGATTACCAGTGGGAGGTTAAGCAACCTGGACCTGCTTGTTGCTCCATGTTTGTCTCCAAGTGTAAACTTTCCTGTCTCTTCTTGTTGATGTTTCCATGTGGATACCTCTGGATACATGTGATCAGTTATAGATGGTGCCTGCAGACAGCTGTTGTCAATACACTTTGTGTGAGACGAATCATGGGTTTAAAACCTCTGTTTTCGGTTTGAGGGGTAAATTTCAAAATCCACTTTTAATCTAAAGAGCCTCTACTAGTTTGTGCAAGCTTCTTTTCAGGACAATGGGACCAGAAGCTAACAAAAAGATAGATAGATAGATAGATAGATAGATAGATAGATAGATAGTTACTTTATTAATCCCGCAAGGGGACATTTGTTTGCTTCAGCAGCATTTTTACATAAAGGTAAGAACAATATATACAAAAATAGAATAAGAAGAAGAAATTAAGAAAAATGCACAATATATACAACAAATAGAATAGAATAATAATATTAAATTAAATTATGTAAAAAAAAGCTTTTATCTTGAAGTTTAAGAACATAAATGTACATGAACGTTACTCACATTGCTTTGAATATGTTGACGTGTATTTTGCTTCCACCATCAAGGCTTCAAATGTGTCGGAAACATGCTAACTTGAACTATGTACTTTAATTTGTTCGTCCTGTAAATGTTCCGTGACAGCAGACTTACTCAGCCTGTATTTAGGGATGTGACCGAGGCCCTGAAACTTGAAGGGTTGCCCCGAGGCCTTGCAGTTCTTTTGTGATGCTTAGTTTGTTCGCATATTTGCATGTTATAAAATATTCTTTATGTGGTTTGTTTGAAGTCACTGCGATCTCTGTCGTCATCCACCAGAGGAACTGGTATTGTGTGGACCTAAACTTCGACCAGAACAGCAACTCAGCACTACACTGCGCTCCAACGCTCTTCTGTACTTCAACCCTCCATTTACACAAGCCTTTTTTTGCTTGATATTGGAACAGACAATATAGTCTCACACACACACACATAACTGAAAACTATAAACACACACAGTCCTGGGTTACAGAGTGCAGACACACTCCAGAGCTATGTGAGTCGTCTGGCTTCGGTCCACTGGGACAGCTGGGGTACGAACCAGGCGATGGAAGCAGCAGGAGAATTCCATATCAACCCCCCCACCGTTGCACCAACACCCACAGAAAGAGACACAACACATGTCCCCACATGCACAAAAGCCGACTCTAGCCCACTGTTCCTTACCTCATAAACACACAATGACACACTCACAGCTGAGCGCACACTAGTCACACACACAAATGCACAGCTGAGCACATGTCTACACAGGCTGAACAGATGCAGATCGTTGCGAGAGGTGGGGTTGTGCTCCGGGAACATTTGCCCACCCAACCCACCAATCTACATTCCACACAGACTGCAGGGTATGAGCTGTGCAGTTCTGCATGCTGGGTTTTATGTGGTTTCTTTTCTTCAAAAAGCATTTTTTTTACCTTTAACTTCATCTTACTGGCTGAAACCTTAGCTGCTCCTCCGTTACAGTTACAGTATTCCCCGCCTGCATATGCAGCCCCCATATTTAGGTTTTCAGTTTTCTTGTCTTGTTTACATGACCCGGATGGGTCACAGTTGGGCCTTGAATAGAAGATGACTCATCCCCTGTCTACAGAGATGGGTCTGACTGTCTGTCTGTTTCTCTTTCTATATGTGTGTTTATGTGTTCTTAAGTTTGCACGTGTTTTTTAATGTTGTGTCTTCTAGTTCTCTTATAGCCTCAAGGTAGCAGGTCTGCATAGCAACACTCTGGGAAGAAGCTCCAAGGGCACATCATCATTTTGCAATATCTGCAAACACACCTACTCAAAATCTCTGTGGAGGTGATTTTCCACAGTCTGCTCTTCTTTTGAATAAAATGAGGAGGCGGATGAATATATTTATCATAAAACATGCAGTTCACAGTTATTCCTGTGATTGATTGCTTCATAATAACGACCCATGACTATAACTGCATTTTTGCACACATTAATATCCTACTATACTTGAAAAAAACAATCCTTTTTATTTATTTCCGGGCCATAAAGAAACAAACACACATCTGATGCATCTCTTTTTGCCTCCTCATACTGTCTTTTCCCTTTTATATTTCTTCTATCAACTGCAAAGGAAAATGTATTTGTACAGCATCTTTCAACACCATTGAAACTCAAAGTGCTTTGCAGAAGACATACAAGATCAGAAAGTAACCAAAAAATGACACATATATACATAGGGTTTCAAAAGAGAAAAATGAAAAGAAAATTGTATAAAACCAATTAAATACGTGACTAAGAATTAAAATGTTGTGTAAGGCATTAATGAAGAGTCCCAATTTTTTTTTAATAATTATAGGAATCTATCTTGGGCTGTCTGTGTTGTGTATCTTTGCCAGTACTCATGTTCGTAACTCAACCTCTGTGATGAAAGGGAGCTGGAGATGGAGCGTATGTCCTTATATGTACCCATTAACACCGGAAGCCATAAACGGCTGCTTCACCAAGCAGTGCCCAACTACTGTCCTTCATAAAACACAGTTCACTGCTATCGCCTCTTTTCTCTACATGTTATTTCCCTCTCTCTCTCTCACACACACACACACACACAAACACTCATGTCCACTCCCACACAACCAAGAGATGTCCTGATGAGCAGGGTGACCCAAGGCTGTCCGCTTTAAACATATCAATGTGATGCGACAGCAGCTTTGCCACCGCGATGCTGCTCGTGGTTATGTTCTCCATGTAACATTTATCTGGGTGAAGCTGTTGGTTCCTATTGTCTGGTAAGAGACCTATAGTATGGACGCTGTTGACACAACCTTTCTGTTGCTGGGTAAATGAGATATTTATGGTTAGCTTCAGGTTTCACGGAGAAGACAGGAGGACAACCTTTAGCGGGAAATTTTAGGAGTTTGGGAGACAGTCATCTAGTGGTGTGAACCTCGGCCCCTTGTTGCTAAGATACCTTTAGTTGAGTACCCCTTGAGTAGTGGACTTTGAGTAGTGGACTCTCCTTGAGTAGTGGACTTTGAGTAGTGGACTCTCGGTATGAATGTCTCCCCTCTTTTTTTCTTTTGTAAATGTATTTTATTTTACTGGCAATATTGAAGTCCTGTAATTTGTTTGTGTTTTTAGCTCTCTGTATTTGTGAATATACCCGTGGCTGAGTTGCTTAAATGATGTACTGAGTGTTTGTGTTCTATTGAAAATCCTCCCAACCCTCCTCCCCCAAAAAAAGATATACCTTTAGTTTTATCTCTCCTTCTTTAGGACTCATGTTGATACTGATGTTCAGTTTACTTCATCTTAAAGGCATTTTTAAACCAGGGCAGTTTGCATTTGGAAAGCAAAACGGAAAAAGAACATGCAAATGTCTCGTGCTTACTTGTCCCTCCGAGTTTGTGGTTGTGTGTGTGTGTGTGTATGTAAACGAGACTTATGCACTGTCAGTAAACACAGACTCACCAGTTTCTGTCACATGCTTCGTCTTGGTTGTACTTTCACTGAAACTGCTTTCCCAGTAGAAAACTCAATATCTGCCGGTGTTATTCAGAAAGAGCAAAGAATTCTGTGAAACCATTTTGTGCAACCGTAGGTCAACGACAACAACAATTTAGTGTGCTCCATTAAGGTCATCAGTACTTTGATGATCTCGTAAAAGCCAGTATTTCTCCAGCAGTGGGTACTTGGTAAATCAATTTAATGCTGATTACAGTTAATGTAATTTGAAGATAACACACTGCATTACTTTGTCACAAGGGACAAAAGCTCCATTGAAATGTTCCCTGAAGATATTAAACAGCACGTTATATGGCAAAGTTTGCAAGGCAGGCCCAGAAACCAGTCAGTTGCACAGCAGATATCTATATTTATGTTTATATGTTTGTGTGTGTGTGTGTGTGTGTGTGTGGTGGTGGTGGTGGGGAGGGGGGGAGGGGGGGGCATTGGCCTCATTCTCTCCGTTGTCCTCATTTTCTCTCATCCATCCCTCTCTCTCCTTTGTAGCAGCTGCTGGGTGAATTGTTGTCCTAAGAGCTTTTTCCATGGCAGTATGGAGAGCCAGTTTCCGCCTGCTTCTGACAGGATACTCGTTGACCTGCTGAGGAGAGGCGAGGAAGGTTTTCTTTGGTAGACAAATCCCACTTTTCCTGGTGGATTCTCCTTTTCCTTTATCTGTCGGTTTGTCTTTCTGTCTGGCACTCACACCCCGACACATACTCCGAGGGAGACTGAAGAAATGTTTGAACACAGCCCATCAGCTGGGCATCAATAATTCAGTCATTCTGCACTGTTAATGTTTATGTTTCACTGGTGGCTGAACACAGAAACTCTGTGCTATATTAAGACCAGGAGCTGCGGTGTTGGGAGGAAAACGACCTGCTTTGTAAAACATCACAGAATTATTGAGAACGTTACAAGCAGAAACATTGGCATGCAGCAGGGCCTTGGGTCGTATTTGAACCTAGGTCTGCTTAGGACTCCATCTTAGTACATGGGGCGCCCAGGTCTCCAGTGTTATCGTGGTAGTTTGATAACTTGCTTTCTGACAGCGAGTTAGATGAGAAGATTGATACCATTCTCATATTTGTCCATTCAATACAAGGCTACAGCCAGCCAATTAGCGTATAGCACAAAGACTGAAAACAAAGGGAAACAGCTAGCCTGGCTCTGACAACAGTAACACAACTTGCCTACCAACATCTCTAAAGCTCACTAATTGACGCTTTATATATTGTTTGATTAATCCGTACAAAAAAATTAAGCATGTCCCGACTATTCCTTGCCAGGCACAGTAAATTAATGGAGTTTCTAATGGTTGCCTGGCAACTGCTCATCCAACATGCAGTTCTGGCCCCACAAGCGGGCGGGCGACTGTGGCTTAGTGGTGAGCAGGGTCATCCTTCAATCAGAGCATCGGCGGTTCAATCACCGGCTCCACTAGCCCATATCAATGTGTCCTTGAGCAAGACACTTAACCCCAAACTGCTCCTGTAGCTGTGCCTACGCTGTGTGAATGGTAGCTACTCCTGATGGGCAGGTGGCACCTTAGCCCCTCCCATGAATGGGTGAATGATGTCATGTAGTGTTAAAGCACTTTGAGTGGTTGGAAGACCAGAAAAGCACCATACAAGTACAGGGCCATTCACCGTTACAACCCTCCGCCAGAGAGCGAATAAGCATATTTCCCAAAATGTCGGCCTTTTTCTTTAACCGTCATTCTACCAACATATTTAACACACAAGGACTATTGAATGGGACCAAGAATAAACTTTGGGAAAAAACAACCATCGTTGCAAAATGTTAAACTCATTTCTTCTCAAAACATTATAAGTTATGTAATTAATATCATCTGACAAAAAAGAAAAAGGATTATTATTACTTTAGGAAAGTTCATTTCAAAGATAGACAGAGCACACGAGGAGATCCGTGTCTGCTGCATCTGTGCCTGTGTCCTTCAAAATGACAGTGTCCCTGCCCCCCTTATAGTGATACTTTAAAGTAGGAGCCATGGCAAAGATTTGCTCTATCTTTTTTATTTCATCAATTAAAACAGCACAGGCTGCAATTAGGTGCTTTTGACTGGGGTCTCCTTGGACCCTAATATATTTGAATTTAAAATCATCATTTAAAAAGCACTAATTCAGAAACCAAAAAACAATGATATGAAGTCATTAGGAACAAATTGATTGACAAAGTCATGAAAAATTTGAATGATAGAATAAAGCACCTGTGAGGTATGGTCTGCAGGAACCCCAGTTGATAGGATGAGGGTGGACACCCATTGTTGCCCCGCAGGTGCCTGGGAACCCCTATACACACATCAGAAGGCTGTAACTTTACTCACGGTGGTTACATGGTAGTGCACACAGTCAAGGTTAGAGTCAAGACTTATCTTAAATACACACACACACACACACACACACACACACACACACACACACACACACACACACACACACAGAGATGAATCCATGTGAGGCATGCAGAATTGATCCTCTATATTCTCTGATGTTAAGTCCCGGGTTCAAGAGTTCAGGGCTTAATGTTTCTAATCTAGTCAGTTGAGAAATGTACACCTGAAATGTGAATCAGGCAGTGCAGTATTATGCATATACTGTACGGGCAGTATAGACTGAGGGTCCATAATGACGTCTATTTATGTCACTTATGTGAAAATGGCACGGGTTCACGTCTTACAGATAAACAGGTGTGTGTGTGTGTGTGTGCTGCATATCCACGTGGACATTCTTTATATGTATGCCAAGAGTAGGACAGTTTGTTGGCATGAGGCATGACAGGACATGATATTGGCTAAGGGGAATATATGATTGAGGAGTGAGCTCCAGGAATGGAAATCCACACCAGTGGGGCATGCTGGTCTGTGGGTCATACAACCATACAAGGACATAGTAGAGGCAGAGGACCATCATACTGGCCCTGCACATGCACACACATCTTTGTGGGTGTGTGTGCATCTGTGGCAGTGGGGGGGAGGAGTGATAGGGTGGTAGTGCCAGCTGGGCAGCTTAAAAATAGTGCAGAGTGGAGCATTGCAACTGCACGGGACGCTAAGAACACATGACCGCCCATCCAATAGTAATTCACAGCAGGTTTCTCTCAGCTTTGTGATGACTGACGAGACCAGAGAGGAGAATGATTAAACGGAGTTATCTCAAAGGGCCCTTTCTGAACTGTCTGTTTTTAATTATGCGAGACTGGTATAAGCAAAGTGAGTGTGCTGTTAGAGGTGATCCGTCAGGTAGGGCTGTTACAGGTGACACAAAGCCAGTACACTGGGGAGTACGGACTCTGTGGTGGAGCAAGCCGTGCAGACATGTAGGGGCAATGGGGAAGTAGGAGTGTAGGAGGCGAAACGTGATGGGGATCAGACTGGCAGGATTAAAGAGCATTGGACTGACCTCTGCCAATTCAAAGAAGAGAGGGAAGGGATGAAGAACTGAGGGGGAGGATGCAGGAACAGCTGCTCATTAAAGAAGGACCAGCACTCTTTGCCCCCCCCAGCGCCCCCCACAATACATACACACTCATGCAGATTTATTAATACATTTGCACACTCAGGCACATACAAAAACGCGCACACAACATATGCATATATAAACTATGGGAGTGATTTGAATTGGAGGATAATCTCATGCACAAAGTGGCTCTTTCACCTCATGTAATCTCAGTTTGGATTAAGATGGATTATTGGATTACAAGGGCCTCCCAATAGGAGGGATCCCAGGCAGACAGATACAAAAAAAGATGGTTGGAGAATATATATAGATGCATTATATTTAAATGTTGTATTATGATAAAACCCTGACATTTTATTTCATACTCCCCATTGTACAGCATGTATATTTATAGATGTCTGTAGATTTTTCTAGTCTGACTTCTGATGTGCAAGCTCCTGACATTTCCCCCATTTCTTCTCAATGTCTTGTATTTCTAGGGTATTCCTTGTGTTTCCCTTGAAAGAATAGTTTGACATTTCGTTAGACTAGAAAATGTATACCATTCTCACATCTGTATGATAAATATAGAGCTACAGCTAGCAGCAGCTACCTTTTTTCTTTTTCTGGGTGTGTCCACAGTAAGGCTCAACTTCAAGGATTTCCCACTTGGCACTTAAAAGTGGTAAAAAATAATTAAACACACATTTTTTTCCCGGCACTGACGATTGAAGGAGCTTAGGAGTGAGCCATTTTGCTTCTTCCTCATCTTTGTTAAGAATTGCATATTTGCTGTAGAAAATAAAAACAAAGATTATGAGTGGAAGCGCAAGCAAGCATTTCCTGAAAAAATTTAGTTGGGTGGCATTAGGGAATGGGATAAACTCCAGATTAATTTACTTAAAGATTAAACATGAACATTTGATTTGGGTTTTGTTGTTATTTGATAGCCGCTAATAAATAAAACTATTTGTTTAGGGGCAAGTAAAAATGAACTTTAGGCAAGTGAAACAAACCTTTAATGTTGAACCCCGCACAGGCAACAAAATCAAACAGCATTTATAAAGCTCACTAATTAAAAAGTAATGTATTGTTTGTTTAATCAAAAACCTAAGTATAAAAATGCCTGGTAATGTTTATACTAAACAAGCTACTCAGCTAAGCAAACCGCCTGCTGGCTGTGGTCACAAAGGTAGTCTGAGAAAGAAAGTGACATTAAGAGAGGAATTGGTCAGAAATGAAGGCTGGGACAGAGAGGAGCACAGACAGCCATGACAGGCTGAGAGTCAAGTAGCGGCATTCTGCATGGACTTGACTGGTTTAGTAGGGGGACAGGCGTGTTGTCATTGAGACACTGTTGATCCAACAGACACAGGAAGTTGACTTGAACTGAATACATAGGCATAAACCTCCAGTGTGACCTTTATGCCAATCTGTCAAGGACAAACTGAGCAATTGCTTTATTCACTCTTATTTTACACACACATGCTCGCTCATACACAACTAGATAAGAAACTCATATTCACCATGTAGCTATTCACTATATAAATGTCAATGAAAGGCACCTTATAAACCCCATCATATTCCAGGCCACCATTGCGGTCCTCAGACTCGTTTTATGTGTTTGTGTCAGTCCAAGGGCCTAAACAGACACATTCAAGTGCCTGTGAGTGTGTGAGCGTGACTTTGCATCTTCTCCCCGAGAGTGGGTCAGTGGCATGGAGTGAATCACGGCGAGAAAGCAGCATGACGTTGTTGTGTCTGTGAGGAAGTCGGTGTTATGCCAAAGGCACAGATAACTGCAGAGACACTCTGTGCGGGAGAACTGGAGCATCTTGCTGCCCCATGTCACTGGGTCAGCAAAATCCTGTGTGTGAGCAAATGTGAGAAAGAAACCAGGGGAGAGAGCCACGCGGATGGGGTGAGAATGATACGTGTGGGTGAGAGTGTACAGTCTGTGTGTGGTTGTTTGTTAGCGGGGTAGAGGTGAAATTAGGCCATTCTTTACAGCTGAGTAGGGCAGAAGACTAGCTGGCAACAGAAGTAGGCTAAATAAACCTCCCCTATCATCAACTGACCTCTTGTTTATTGGGGGGCAAGAGGGGGAACAGGAATGTCCATGAGACTAAAACGTGAGCGCAAAGGCTCACTCATAAGCTAACAAGTTGCATCAGTTACACTTTTCCCTCAATCTCTTTGTTTCTCTTTTAGTCACCCAAAACTTTCCCTCTCTCCTCAGCGCCACAGCCTGTGGTGAGTTTGAAAAGGCCAGCACAGGAACACTAAGGGCCCTCATGCCTCTGCTGGGACCTACGTTGTTCAGGCTCTGTTCATAGATGAAAGGGGGATTCCAGTGGTGGTCACATGCTCCCTGCAGGGCTATAGAGGAGGCTGTCCATTTCATGGATGACAAGCCATACATGGTTCCCTTTGTGTGGATGCATGTGCAGATTTCTATGGCATTGTTCAACTCTTCTGTTAAAGACAACCTGTACACGTTGTGTGCCTTTTCATGTTTGGTTTCACATGTGCAGGTATTTATGTGTGTGTGTGTGTGTGTGTGTGTGTGTGTGTGTTTGTGAGAGAGAGAGAGAGAGAGAGAGAGAGAGAGAGAGAGAGAGAGAGAGAGAGAGAGAGAGAGAGAGAGAGAGAGAGAGAGAGAGAGAGAGACAGAGAGAGAGAGATAAAGAAGTGATAAACAAATGAAGCTCTAGCATAAGTTCAGTCAGGAAGACTATACTCTTGTATGCTTAGGCCTGTAGTTTATTTCTCGTACATCTGCCATTCACTCCTCACACATGTTCACTCATTATTTCCTTGCAGTCATTGTTTGGGGCTGTCAATCATGATATCAGCTGTTATCAGCTTGTCTCCTCTATCCAATTGAACAATGAAACAATTACATCGTTAGCCTATCATCTGGCTGCTGTCTCTTTTAAATATGACTGTCTCTCTGCCTTCAGTTCATGTTGCTGTTACGCACCCCCCACCCCCCATCTACGCCCAATCTTCGCAGATCCATCAGCTTCATCAACTCATCATTCTATCAGCCTCATCAGCCACCACCAGGGTCTGGACTCCACGGGGGGATTTATCTTGCTGTTGCTCAGGGCAGATAAACCTTGATTACAAATCTCCCTGTAGAGTCCAAGCGCTAAAGACTCTGTCAAGACTTTATCATCACATTTCATCTGTTAATAATAAACAATTATCTTTTCTTCATCTAACTTGTCTCTCCTGATTGAAATGTTTGTTCTTGTGTAATTAACTTGCAGGCAAAAGTGTTCCATGAGAATAATGAACCACTATTGCAGTTATACTTAAATATATATGAGCTATATAAATAAAATATAATCAGTAGACTCCTGCAGCACACCACACCCACACCCCACACCCACACACACACGCACACACACACACCCACACACACCCACACACACCCACACACACCCACACACACACACACACACACACACACACACACACACACACACACACACACACACACAAAATAACCCACAATCATCTCCCAAAGTCCGTGCATGGTCCACTTCCACTTTCAGAGGCCTGTGCTGCAGAGCTGAGATTGGAAATTACTTTGCACACTCTGTATTGTTCCATCGCAAGACTGGTGTATGTGTGTAAAAAGAGGGAGATTCCGAGAAAAAGAGAAGGGATCATAGAGGGAGACGGATAGAGGAAGACAGAGCTTAGTCAGCCGCAGCCCTTAAGAGCTGCCGTCTCTGAGGAACCGTACCTCCGTCTCCAACGCAACCAGAACAGGGAAACCAACTCTCCCGTCCTCAACGAGTTGTATCCTGCTTCACTGAGGTGAACTAGTCTGGGAGAGAATCACGACGCAAATAGACCGACAAGTAAACAGGCTGACAGACAGACAGACAGACTGACTGATAGGTAAAGTTTCTAGTTTCTAGTCCAAGCTTCTCCAGAGTCTCTATTAAGGCTCAGTTAAGACAGGCCACGTGTAAACAAATGCATTGCATTGGTAGAAGGTTGCAGACAAAGCAGGGTTAAAATGAGATCATGTGTAAATGTGGGTCCTCTCTGCTCTACATAGCAATTAGAGAGCGATGGAGAGACAAAGAGAAAAGAGAAAAGAGGGAGTGAGAGATCATACAAGGGGTTCATGGGGGTGAGTTTGTGTCTGCGTGCAGCAGAGGGGTGAGCAGGTTCAACAGGTCCCATGTTGGGAGGCTTGCGAGTGTTCAGGTGCTAGAATCCTATATCGGAGCCAGTGCTGACCATGGGTCTATATCAAGAGCTGGATAGGGTTTCAGCTCTGGGCGGCGATGGAGGATTATTCTGACAAAGACGGGTTCTGGCCAGCCTGAAATAACTGATCCAAAATTGCTCTGACTTTCGCACACTAATGAAGAACAGAAGGAGGAGAGGGAAAGACGAAGGGAGATGCACCTCCTGCCCCTGAGATTTCCTTCCTGTCAGGAAGTTAAAAGAAGTGCTGTGAAACAGGAGAGTGTGTCAGGGGAGCATTCTGGGAAGCAGTGGAGAAAAGGAAAATGTCAGCACGCCAGATTTTGCAGCTCTGTGCCGAGGCCTTACATACCTGATCCTTGTACACCAGGGCGAACTGTGGCACACGAACGCACAGCCCATCACTTATGGACAGAAACCGTCCATGTACAGGCTGATACGAGCATTCTGGTCTCTTTAATGATGAATAAAGAGAATAATGGTTGGGGCCATGACGCTTTCCCCAGGGAGAACACTGTAATGAACAGGCTGTCCTGAGTGTCTGGGGAGCAGCTATAAGTGAACCTGCAGCTATGCAAAGTAACCGTAACTCTTGAGTTAATTCATCAGCACAAAGCTGTCAAAGCTCAGCTCAGGCAACAGTTTCCAATTTCAGACTCCTCTTTCACAGAGCCTGTGTGTGTGTGTGTGTGTGTGTGTGTGTGTGTGTGTGTGTGTGTGTGTGTGTGTGTGTGTGTGTGTGTGTGTGTGTGTGTGTGTGTGTGTAGGCACATAATATATGTATTTGTATGTGTGTACATGTGCATAGGTGTACCTTGTCTGTATATAAGGGATCAGTTTCATAAAGACATGTGATGTGCTTCTCATACATAACTTGTGAACAGTGAAATATATCCAAGTGTAGACTCATAAGGATAGTGTTACTTGGAAAGTTAGGAATCTTATAAAGTATCCTTATAGTGCATTATCTTATCAAATTTACACTGTAAATCAAAGAATTTATTATCCATAAACCTTCAGGCAGGGACCCTTAAATCATCAGTCATTGATTGATTGTTGGATTACAGGTGTAACGTAATGTTTTGTTGATTAACAGCATATTTCAAACCTACAGGAAGTTATCAGATCATGTCAAGTTATGTCTACATAATGGATATTATTTGCGTGGAAGAAGCCAGCTCTGTATTGTTATGGATGAGCTGGATCAAAGACATGGTTGGATAGACCAGATTATTTGTCTTCGATCTGCCAAGCAACCAGCAGTATGTCAGGAACACTTTTTAACAATCTCAGACTCTTCTTGACAGTCAACTCAGGAATCATACATAATATTTTTGAAGTGAAAGGTTGTGAAAGGAGCAGACCACCATCTTCACAACTGCTGATGGTGTCGTCAGGGTTAACTTGACTTGGGCTTACAGACGAGGTGCATCGGGGAATTTTAAGAGTTTTTGGTCAGAATATCTCTCCCTTTACTGCATCAATTTTGGCCATTCTATTTTTTTATTTGATGCTTGTGAGTCTGTGAACTTTATGGAAGTGCAGTGCTAAATCGTTGTACCCCTTCAAAATAAAACTTGGTCAAGATTACATTTTACTTCTATAGATAAATATTGGCCTCTCTTCATTTGGCAGAAAATAACTGTCATTGCGACATCATATGTCCCTGGTCTCAATAGACACTTCAGTACTAAATGAAGATACGTAATTTGGGTTACAACTCAGATTATTACTGATGCCTGTTCTTTTTGTCACCAATTACACCACATTTTAAAACTGTTCTTATAATGTGGCACTATTTTAGACAAACATATATCTAAGATTCACATATTAAAATTATTACAGCAATATTCCTGCTTTTTTTATGGCGTTTACATAACTTTTCGAGATTAAATTTAAAATGATCAAGCAGTCAAGAGGAGTGAGCAGATTGAAGTGTGTACCCATAAGGGGAAGTGGAGTTGAGGAGCCTCGTCTTGGCCCCTACACAAGACTACTGTTTACTGTTGAAGCCAAGTATTCTGTTTGTTCTGTGAGTTCTCTAAAAACATTTTCTTGTTCTACAATGGTGTAAAATAATAATGTAGCTGATCTGAAGGCCTTTGAGGAAGCCAATGTGATGAAGGTCAACCATATAAACAGAAGTCAGCTGAGTTCATTGCTTAGCCGACAGCAAAAGAAACCAAAGCACATGCATTGTTGAGAAATTAGGTTTGCAGACGTTTTCTACGTTTTTCATTTTTCAGCTTGGTCTACAGTTCTCAACCGCGTTCGTGCCCAACATACTGGCATTTCAACAATGGATTATTTTAACCATCAAGGCAGTGAACTCTGATCAACACATGTTCCTCAGGCCTGAGAGTATTTTCACATCCGTGTCACCATTTGATTGAGATTGAGGTGTTTGGACTGTTTTCCAGGAGGAAAATTCAAGTATCAGATAAATGGTCAATGATAATACAGTGCCCTACTTTTGCATACTTAAAAATAATAATTTTGATTATGTGACTCACACTTTATTGTTATGTGTGGAAAACCCTATTCATCTGCTTCTTGCAAGTTTGAAAACACTTTCATTGCAAATACTAATTTGAGCACCGCTATCATTCAGCGCAAGGATTTGGTTCTAATAAAACCTTTGATTGGTCTGCCATCTAGTGGTTACATGAAGTGCTGCATTTAAGTTCCAGCTGGACCACAGCCAAAGAGTCCAAGAAATACACTTAGAAGAACAGAAAGTGTACATGCAATCAGACTAAACAACACAGAAAATCAGATGTGTTGGCTTATCAATGTGAAATAAGATATGGTTTAAATGGACACGTAAAAAACAGTTTGAAATTGCTGTGATTAATGCAACCCTCTATGTTTTTCTACGTTTAAAATGATATTGTATAATTTAATTTAACTCTGATAGCCCTCTTACAAAGGCACATTTTAAGTTGAATTAGAAAATATAAAAAATAAGTTACTTTGATGTTCTTGGAGTCAGTGTATTTATTCACTGTCAATGGTTCAATTTTATGCTAGATAATCCAATTGGTTGATTTTATAAACAACTTAACTTTAAATGAGGGCACTTAGATGTGACCAAACATTTTAATTAAGCTCAATTTTGTTGGCCTGTGACAAAGTGAACTGCTAAATGAAAAGGTTTCATTCGTATCTGATGTCGGGTTCAGGAAATTTACGGCCAGGTGGAAGTTTTGGCCTTTTCACTGTCTTCAAAATGTAACTATTGAGCATAGACATTACCATAGTCAATTAGCAAGTAATTTATGTTTCTCTAAATATCTTTATTAATATTTGCCAACAGACATTTCATTTATATGATGAATTGAATATAGACTGATGGTATGCTTAAAGGCTGAATGGCTAAAAGATTGCTCTGTTAATGGAACAACGTTGAGGCCTTTTAGGCTTTCTATCTGAGGCAACACTTGTGTTAAAGTAGCATGATTGAATTAACTAATTTACCGAAGGTTAGGGCCTAAACTACTCAATTCATGCCGATGTTGTTTACCTAGGGATATGGGTGGTGTGAACAAGTTTACATTAAAAAAAAAATCTTTAAAAGATGTAGGCGAGACATGGTGTGTGTTTCAATGTTAAAAAATATATACCCAAATGATTCAGGGATTTTATTTTATTTGCGGAAATCCACAATACCACATACCTTTATGGTGGGGAGTAAACAAAAGGGTTTGAGGGTGGGTTGGGGTACATATATGAAAAATGGTATAGCAGATTAACAATATTAATGCTTTTGAGGTCAATATTTGTGTTGACTTGGGAGAGTCTTACCTTCTGGGCTGTCAGCAATAAAGCCGAAAAAAACAAAAGAAAAAGAGTAAAATAGCCAATCAAATATAGACTTACATGAGTGAATTCAGTTTTGATTAGGAAAAGCAGGCTGGAAAACACCGCAGCTCTCTAACCTTGAGATAACCTTTCGGACTCTGGTGAGAGATTACGGGTCTATTTCTGTCCGTCTCTCTTTTACTATCAAAACATTGCCAAGTGTGTCTCTTTAGAGGAGCAGAGGTAATCTACTGACCTTGGTGACCCGTGTATGAGAAATATCATTTAATTTAAACACCAAGATAAAACTAAAATAAACAAAAAATATGTGATGGTTACTTTTGGCTGCATTACAATAACCAGGTCATACTTTTTTCTTTTAATTTGCTCTAGCCCCGTCTCGTGTCGCCTCGGCTCGCTCTCTCCGCCCGGCGCGTCTCCTTCCTCTCTTACATAAACAACCAGTCGCTTCCTCTCTCGCACTTCTCCTTTAAGCGCAGAAGAAGAAAAAAAACGTCCATGACGTCAGCAGTAAAACCTGCTCCGGCTGGGTGTCTGTCCGTCTGCGGGTGAAGTGTGTTAGTCGGGCTGCTGGTGTCGGAGTTTTTCCCCTGCTGCTGTTGTCTTGTCTTTCGTTGAGTGTTGTTGTCGGCTTTTAAACTTCGCTCTCGAGCTTTTACGTCGCGTCGTTTTGAAACCCGGCCTCGTGGACGATTTATGGGACGTTTTAGAAAAGTTCCCGAAGTGTTGTTTGAGGAACCGGTGGACGGCGGAAACCACCGGAGATGGATGAGCTAACCGATAGCTGAGTTGTTAGCCGAGAATCACGGGTCGAGAATAGGATCGCGCTAGCATGCTAACAGCTAGCTCACGTAGCTTTTGATCGGCCAACCGAGTGACTTTGTGTCGACCTGTAACGTCCCAACTTCTGCCGGTTATTTCTCGGGCCCGCTCCCCGTTTAGTCCGAGGCCGGTCGACACAGGAAGAAGGAGACGAGACACGAGTGTTGTTGAGAGGTGGCGGCTGTTCGTCTCTGAGCCCCAAAACCAGGAGCATGCTGTCCAACGCACAGAACCAGCCGCTGTTCCCCAACCTGTCGGGGCAGCAGAACCCCGCGGGCCAGTTCCTCCCCTTCCACGCGAGACCCTCCTTACAGAACAAGAAGAGCGCCATCACGGACGACTACAAGGTGACCAGCCAGGTGCTGGGGCTGGGCATCAATGGCAAGGTGCTGGAGATCTTCCAGAAGAAGACTGGAGACAAGTATGCGCTGAAGGTAGGTTATATACTTGGGGAAAGAATGTGAAGTCTGTGTAGGAGTGAGGAGATCTGGATACTCTGAAAGAAACCCAGCCCCCCCAGTTTTTACTGAGTTATTCTACTCGAAGTTTATTGTTCAAATGGGGATTATTTTACCCCAAACTATTCCAACTCAGGCTACAAACCTTTTGAGGTTCACACAGATATAAAACAAACACCTGGAAAGATTAGTCAATTATTTGACAAGTTGATTGACAGAAGATTAATAAGCAACAATTTTGATGCAAAAAAGTCAATGTATCTTGCCTCTTTAATGTGAATATTTGCTAGTTTTTTTTTTAATTGAATGACATTACTTTTTACCTTTTGCGTACTCTCCTCACAACAAGCAACCTGAAGACATCACAGACAGTTCCTGGGAAATGTGATTGACATTTTTTTACGCTTTATAGGCTGATTGTTCAATAGATTAGCTGAGAAAATAATGATCAAATAAAGTTTCTTTGTGATGATTTAAGGCCTTGTGAGGGTCGTGATAACTGGTCGTTCTACCAATCTTTTTAATTTGTATTATCACTGGCCATGATTACTCTACTAAAAAATCAACCAGATGTTTGCTGATCAGTTATTAGCAGGTAATCTGTGATTGAAATACCTCATAAGATAAAAAGGTTTCTCATTTTTTATGTTGAGATGAAGATACTGGAGTATTTTATATGTCAACAATTTATTAATTTATAACAGGTACACTTCCATCTCAGCTGTGGTGTGCTGCCCCATAACACGTGTTGAGTGTTGTGAACAGTGGAGTCCAGAGCACATTGCTGGACAGGACATATGATACACAACAACATTTCTCAACCAATGCAACTGTAATTGTTTTGCAAATCATTCACCATTCAGTGTGATGAGATAAGACTGTGATAAGCAAATATTTTATGGTAGTTTCAGCCCTCTGATTGTTCTCTGGATTTAAACGTAGGCACTAGACTGTGTCCTGTAATTTAGAAAAAGTTTAGGGCAGTCTGTAAAGGGACTCTGCAGTGTCAGGAACTACATCTAGAGATCACTTTCTGTATCGGTCAATGATTGATAAAGGACAAACGTCACAACAGCTACCCACACACGGGTCACTGAAACAGGACCCACTGAAGCTATTTATTACTGCAGGCCAATTCAGTTATTTATTATTCTTATTAGAAGGGATCATAGTATACATTTTTTTCGAATAGGTATTGCGCAAAAATTAATCACAGCCTGAGAACATCCTGTGTGGTGATTCAAACTGAAATTCAGTCTAAATAATTGTGTGTGTGTGTGGGTGTGTGGGTGTGTGGGTGTGTGTGGGTGTGTGTGTGTGGGTGTGTGTGGGTGGGTGGGTGTGTGTGGGTGTGTGTGTGTGTGTGTGTGTTAAATATGACACACACAATCACAATCTTGCTCAAACCTGTTTTGATGTCGTGGTGTGTTATGTTATTTGTATATTGTAAGGCCATGTATAATTAGTATTAAACATAGGCAGTCACGTTGTATGTTTACATAGTAAGAAACAGTATTAATGCTTAAGCCTGTAGAAAGTGACAGTTGGTGAAGATGTTTGTCAATTGTGGCATCATGTTATAGTTTCAGATAGACATGGATATTGCACCTGAACAGAGCTTTTGTCATTGCCATCCAACCAGTTTGGTACAGCTCACTGAATTGTTAGCAATTGTAAGTGCCTGAAAACTGAATGACGCAACAGTGTGACCCTGAGGGTCTTTCTCAGGCAAGCAATTAAACATCCAGACACGGCTCTTGAAATCCTTTGCAGGTAGCCACAAACCTAAGATTTCTCCTCCTCTTCAGTTCAGCTCAAATGACCGGACTGTTTAAGGCCACATTAGAACGAGTAGTAAAAACTTCCCAATGTCCCAATCATCCACCTGTTTCCTAATAATACAGTGAGCCATTACTGTAAGCACAGTTACAAAATAGTCAAGATCTTGTTGCTTGGTTACTGGTTTGAAATGACTAATTCCCGGTCCAGACTGACAACATACCGTTAGGAAATCTTTAACTGGAGCTTATTTGATTGGGCTGCACGATTTATGGCCAAAATTATGATCACAATTATATTAATATCACAATTAATAATTACAACTGTTAATTGATTTAAGGGATATACAATTTTTTGTGGGGGAAAAACTATTTTTTCTGCAATAGAAATATTGCAATATGAATAGATGCAGGAATGTTCACCCAAAATTTTGTAGGTCACATTTTTAAGTTGAATGCATTGATCTTATGCACTGCAGTGGCATGGCTGCTCCCCAAAAGTGAAGCCAAAACATCTCGATCGACGGCTGGTTGTTAGTTTAGGCCCTTGATATGATATGCAGCTTAGTTTTCTATGAGCAGAGTACACATTTTAAACATCAATATCTCCTTTGATTATGTTCATTTAATTGTGGGAAGCCGTGATTGTGATTAATATTTAATAAATTGTGCAACCCCGGGCATGACCCTCCTCTCAACCTGGATTGGACGTGGGTTTGATGCTACCTGGCTGATAATTCTAGGATACCAAAGTCTAAACAACATTTACTTGCTGAACAGAGAGAGATATTAATAGAGAACAAGAGAGTGCACATGTGGGGGATGTAGTAATATCTAGGCCAAATTTAATAAGAGTTGTCAAATCCTGGAATTGAATTGAAACATATATGTACAGTGTTTCAGTGGAATTACTCTCTCCTGATATAATCACCATTAGGGTAACCACTGTCCACAGAAATTCTGGAAAATGTGGTACAAATAAAAAACAGAAAAAGAGAGCTGTGAATTCAAAATACAGCTCAAATTGTTATAACAAAAGTAGGTGCTATCTGGTACAAAAATAGAAATATTCATTCTTGATTTAAACCATTGTGTCATCAACTATTGTCGAGCAAAGCTGTGTACAAAGTCATGTGCTCAGTATTTGTGCAACTGAATATGTAGTCTTAACAATCTTATTGTTAGCTAAAATGTATTTAAAAATGTACGCTTGGCTAAAGTGGAGAGGGCACAAGAGAGAAAAGATCCAAGCAGGGATATGCCACAATGTATTAGATCTACATGAGAATTACTAGACATTTTGCTGAAAATGTGTGCACTATTTGGTTGACAACTCGATGGCACAAAAGAATGTTGGTGGTAAAAAAAATCTTTAGTGTTTCAGCTTCTGTTATCTGTGAGCTCCCTCTCTAATATGGCATGTAATATGCTAGCTTCACTAATATGTTTTCATGTTGTTTTAAGACAGACTGTAACCAAAAAGATTGATGCCTCCACTGAATGAACTAATGTCCTTGTTGTTCCCTTTGCTGACGTCAGCTGAGTCAGCCCCATCTCATCTATTGAATTCATTAGGTTAGCAGTAGACGCCAGGATCAGGAATCAGCCAGACTGGCCCAAGGTGACATCACCTTGTAAAACCTTTACCTGTCCCTTGAACCAAGTTTTGTGCACACAGTGCAGCTGAATAATTCTTAACTCTGGAAGTGTTTGTTGGAGAGAGACTGTGGACGTGAAATGGAGACCCTAAAGTCTTGAAAGTCCTAAAAATGTGTATATTTTACTTGTACTGCATTATGCGTGATATAACCTGTCGCAGAGAATCAATACCTTTTTGACTTTGTTTGTTTTGTTCGAGACAAAGCTATTTGCCCTTCTGCATTGATTGGTCTGTGTCCTGTGACACACATGCACTCTCTTAAGGCTGTGAGGCATCTGCCGGTATCGTCTTACAGTGACTACATTTATATGCACACAAGAAACCAAATTATTGAAAGCAATCGGGTTAAGGCCACACTCCGAAAATAGTGTTAAAAAGATGCAACGGGGTGTATTTGTGTGGCCTTGTAGTTACAGTATAGGGGTAAGAAAATTAAATTATTTCACAAAGATTTGTTTGAATTATACATCCAGTAGTTTGTGCCTAAACGCAATTTTACAACTTTGGATCAGCATTTGTATCTAGGGAAATCATTTTTGTCCCAATGTTTGTGTGGTAAACAGTAAAATTATGCAGTTCACATTACAAGGCATTCTACGTGAATCTGCACTGTTACTGGATAACGTTGCATTGTTTTGCGGCAAAAGTTGAGCAGTATGTATGGTCAACTTTTTTGCCAGATAGCACTGCATTTTTTTGTGTGCAACCCTTGTTGCCCAGACCTTTCACTGTGCCAATGCAGTGGTCTCATCCTAATAACCATAGAGACCCACATAGACCCGTTTTTGTCTTTTTTAGAGGGTGACGTGATATTCAGAGGGAGATAGCAGCTCAACCGTAGATGCCACATAGAAGTGCTACGCATCATCTGAAAGTTAGGGACCTGAAGATTAATTGAGATGCAGCTCACCATTGTGTGTCAAATTGTTCTAGTTGTAAATCAGACATTTATATTAATTAAGGAACAATTGAAATACATTTTGAGAATATAATGGCCATTTTGGTGATCACTTGAGTGTCATGGAAGCTGCTCAGAAACCCCCTTTGTTTCAATATACCAAGGACAGCCATACATCCTCTGAATGGGCTAGGTCTCTAGTTGTAGTTACACGTGGTTGTGGTTATCATAGAGTTTACAAAAGGTCAACAGTGATTCAAAACAATTCTCGTTCTGTGACATGACTACTATGTGGAAAAACCATCACAAATGAGTACAATTAGCGAGAAAGACTGGCTGTGTCCGATGCAAGCACATCTCTAAAAGAGAAAAACGACCATTAGAACTATTTTTCTATTTCAAAATGTATAGACTGCCGGGATTCAAGTGTCATTTTAATGTCCTGTAGACTCTGTAGTGAGTGAGAGCACACCGTTTTCTGTCTGAATTGTATGAACAGTTCTACTGTTGGCTTTATAAACTCGTAGTTTGACTTGTATTATATGTTTCAGTTTTAGACCAAGAGGTTACAGGGAAGTTAGCTTACAATAAAATCACAAGTTGCAGTGATCGCTTAAAGACTAGAATTTGTTTTTCAAAACTTCTTGGAGGCCAAGTTATGCCTCATCTGGAAAGGAACTCAGTGAAATGTGTCGTTACGGTGATGTAATCACAGACACAGTGACTAAATGTTTTTGCCACATTTTGTGGGTCGTTGAAGTTGCTCTTCCTGAATTTTGGAAAGATGTGGAAGTCACTGTGGTGAAGTAAACACACCTGCTGAGGGTTGGTTAAGAAAAAAGGAACTGGAAACATTTGCCAGTTCAAACGGAAGCTTTGTCTTCTTTAATGGGTTTGGATTTCTGAAGTTTTCTTTTGGACTACTCCAGGACCAGAATAATCCAGACTTTGTCTAAATGGTGTGCTTAAACAAAATGTGTCTTTCTAGTGAAACCCACCATCCACTCAACATAAATCCTTCTGACACTGTCAAGCATGTCTGATTAAAGGTTAATGCAGAATGGAAAAGCCAGGTCCATGCTTCAATCATGAGATGGTGAGAGAGAGGAAGGAAAAGGAGGGAGGGAGGGAGAGAGGAAGGAAGAGGTTCTCTGGTGGCCCTCTTTGAGTTATTTCTCTATCCCTTCTGTCTTACTGTACCCTTATGAGAGAGGCATATCTAAGACACATTTTGTTCATTGCTGGAAGTGTACCTACTCATTATTCCACTTTTATCATCACTATTTATGCCCTGTTGGAAAATTTGCCTTTGCTTTAGTTCCCCTTGTCCAGTGGAGTGCTTATGGTTAGTACATACCGACTATAACTCAGTTATCAGTGAAGGGAACTGAATTCCAGCCTGTGGTGTTTTAAGGCTGTATCGTTTGACATTGTTATGGTAAAACTATGACCGATCCGTCAATGCCATAAGATCTTATTTCTCCTATCAAATTATTGTGAAAATATTTGTTCAACATTTGTCACAAACAAACGGATTAGCTGAAGTAAAAGCTCCTTTGGGAAACATTTATCTTGGCGTTGTAAGCTCCTTTGACATAGTATGATTTACTGGTTTGCAAATGATATCGTCCTTGATTGGGTGTAATATCCACCAACCCCCATGCTTTGAACTTGTCTTTCTCTGTTGCCTTCCTGTCTGTAGAGGAAGGATGTTGTATTGTAGTTGTGATACATAGTCATTTACAAGCTGATGCAGCGCTCTTTAATACGGAAACGGCACTTCTTTATGAATGGTTGTGCACACTTCCTTAATAAGCTCTCAACAGACATAACTTTATTTTCATAATTGTGTTGATGCTGAATTATTCTCCACCAACTATTCTTTGCGTTTGTATTTTGTTCTGCTTGGGTTTCACAATTCCGTCCCTAATAAGGAAGCAAAATGTTTGAATAGTGCTGAATGGTGTTAATGGTAAAGGGAAGTGACTGTTTGTTTTTTTTCTCGACCAGAGTTCATTCATTCTGCATGCTACACGTGCACTCTGTATGTGCTTGTATGAACATAAGCCAAAATACATAAAACACTCATTTGAAGCCAAATTTGTTTTTGGTGCATAGAAGAACAAGCTAATCCCAATTTTTCAATTTAAAATAGTCATAGATTTAATAGTGGTGTCTTTAGATTCTAACATAATGGAAAAGACAAAGTGACACATTCTTACAATAAAGGAATAGGGAACTAAGCTTACTTGCTTTATTGCCAAGATTCAAATGCCGGGTCTGAAATTAGGTTTTGTCCTCATCTGTCATGGTGGCAGATCACTGACCATTTCTACTGGCCACTAAACTTTTTTTTCCTGCCACTTCTGAAATAAAAAGAAAATTAAATATATTTTTAGTGAAGATAAAATCTGACAATGTTTGCAGGTGACCTGAAATGTTTACTTGCGTGCCAATGCAAATATTTACTCTGTATTTGACAGGTGGCAAGAGGTAATTTAATTCCTTGGTTAGGTGAGAGAAGATGGATATCACTCTAAAATCTGTATGGTAAATATTTAGCTGAGCATAAAGACAGGCAGAAACGGGAAGCGTCTGAAAAGGCAACAATCTGCCCATCAGCAACTCTAAAGCTCACTAATTAATATGTTATATGTATTTTGTTTAATTAGTACAAAAATGGAAGTAAAAAAAAAAAGATCCGTTAAAGTTGTGTGGGGGTTCATTTGTCAAACTCTGTCTTGTCCTTACTTGATCAGTAACTTCCTGAAGTCTTCACTGGGTGCCTGGCAACTGCTCTATATTGCACTTCTCTAGTTTTATGTAGTCTGTCTGAAAACATACTCTTTATATTGGCACATACAAACACACACGACTTATCAAAAGGACACATCACCGGCTGACGGAATTACTTTGCGCCATGATTATGCAGTAAAGCCACATATCATCTGTTGCATCAGGCACAGCAGTAGGGGATTCACAACATGAATCATGTGGTGTCAGAAGGGAGGAGTCAGTGACACCAGCTCAAAGAGACGATGAAAGGTAGAGGCTGTCGAAGATCCTGCCAAATGCCGTTAGTCTGTAGTTTACTTATTTAGTGACACTGATCTGTTCATTATCCCCATCTGCCTTTGTCTCTCGCAACCCTGCTGTTCCCTTAAAAGACTCTACTCCATCTCCTTGTTCGTCTCCATGCAGATCTTCCCGCCTGTATCAGGAAGTGAGACAGCTGTTTCTGTGTTTCATACTATATGTCATACTCTCTCACTTCCTCCCCCTTGTCAGCCACTCATTTTTTTTTATGAATGTGTGTTGTGTACAAGGACACCTGCTGGCTAAAAATACCCCCTGCAAGCTAGCTAGCTATCTGTCTGTCTTGAGAGGTAAAATGACCATTATTCACAGAACAGGTAGAGCTTTAGTCTGACGTGATATCTTCAAAACACGGAGCTGTTGCAAATCAACAAGCAACATGAATATGTTGTCTGTCAAAGGTGTGTTCAAACTGAATGTGAAAAAAATGTTGGAACCATGCGGAAGTGGCATGATTGACATCTGGACTGTACAGACATTAGATGTGGCTAACTAGAAACATGTGCACCAACTGGCAGGGCAGTGTCAGCTAAGACTAACTGATCAGTAACTCAATTACTTTACAGTCTCTTAAAGAGGAATCGTATAACGTTTTATACAGAACAACTTTTTCATTAAAGTCAAACTGTTTTCAACTTGTGTGGATGTGTCACCACCTATTTTGTTTTGCCGTGGGTAAATTCAGGCCTATTTTTGTCCACCACTGTCTTTGTCTTTATATGCAATCACGGCAACTTTAGCGATGTGTCGACACAGAAACACGCTGTTTGCGATGTAAAATTTATATCACCTTCAGTCTGACACAACATAAAATAGTTCCCTTTTGTAACCCCATAAAACAGTGCAGTTGTTTATATGCATTACATACATGCGCTCAATACATGATTAATACTAGTGTGCACACACACGGGTATCTGATGGTCCTGTGAGGAAAAGCAAATGTCTTTAACCAGATCATGTCCTATTGACACACAAACATGTTTGTTGCTTCACTGAGCGCACAATAAAACAAACACACACACACACACACACACACACACACACACACAAAGACACAACTTCTGCTATATTGTTGTTTAACCCTTTTTGTCAGGTTAAGAGGCTTTTCTGATTGAGCCAAGCTTAACCTATCACCCCTCAATACTCCACAGAATTTCACAGCCCCACCACCCTCCGTCTGATATATTTTCCTCTGGTTTCACCATATCAAGCTTGGACTTTTCCTTGGTTCATGACGAGTGGCAGGTGGAGGATGGGTGCTCCTTCAGCGTACCCCCAGCCAACCTCCCACTGCCCTGTCCCGGGCTTGGGAGCTTTTGTGTTGGCTTGAGGAAGTGTATTGTGTGCCCATCTGCCCCTCTTATCTCCCTCTTTCTTCATAACCTTCACTGTTTACCCTCAAAGGGCCAACAGCAGATGGGGGGCTATACAGTCACACAAACACCAGCAGAGAGGTGACCGGGGGGGGGGTTCTTGTGTGCGTATACGTTTGTGCATGTGTTAAGAAGACGGTGTAAAGTCTTTGTTTGTGGAGGGAAGTCTGCTATAATTAGATCTTCTAATGTTAGTTTCAGCGCATGATTCTTGTTTCCAGGATGTGTATATCTATCTTTTAGTTCCTCTTGACACTTGGGAATCGGAGCAATGATAGTTAGACACCAGGGTAATAATTATGTAGAATCTCAAAACTGCCCCGCGCACAGTCCAAAACTGACACATTTGTACATTACATTTTATTATTTATTAGTAAGTGATGTAGACAGCTTTGCAGATGGTGCAAAGACCTAAAGGCTAGTAGTGGGTAGCAACAATGTGGAAGCTTTAACGTTGTCATTGGAAGCCAATTCAAAACAGATGATACTTATTGTAAGTGTGTTGCTTTATGGCCTTAAATTAACGAGTCAAAGAAACCCAATGTGCAATAAGACATTTGAAAAGTACTCCCCATCCTCTTATACATGGAGATGTTAAAGAGAGTGCCCCCACATGGACCCGATGTGTTGCTGTTAACTTTGTTTGGAGTGTTTTGGTAGTGGAGACGACAATACTTTGAAACAAGCAAATATTCATTTATTTTAAATAAGGCTTTGGATTCATCAGGGTTTTGAATGTCCAGAATGTTAGACAGTGTGCTCATATCAGAGCTGTAGTTTTTAGTGCAAAAAGAAGATGAGCTAAAAACATGTTTGGATCTGTGATACTGTTCTTAGGCTGGACGGAGATAGAGACGACGGCAACTACGTGTTCTATTCTCGGAAATATGTTTTTATAACTTCTCTTAAAGAGATGTGAAAAATTCGGAAATATAATTTGATCTCCTTCATCACAAAATAGCCCCCAACACAGCAACACGAATAGTTAGTCCAACTGAAATGAAAGGGAGGGGGATCTGAGGATAGCCTGACAATGGAATTTGCAGTGACAAAGATCACAGAGGCTAAATTCCAAATTGGGGAGAAAATAGTATGCTAATAGTATTAATGTTATATCATATGACTAAGCCTCTATTTTTTGTTAAACCATTCTATTTATGCCTGTGTTTGTCAATGTAAATGTATGTTATATAAAAGCGATAATGAGGAGTTAAACATATGTTGCTAAACTAAACAGTACAATTATCTGTTCAGTTAAAACATAATTACACATTTCCAACCTCAGTCACTTCAATCAAACGCAGTTCAGTTTCTATGACGTAACAACAAATTTCACATCAATCATCAAACAAGAGAAATCAACTTAATATTATGCAGTGCTTTAGATTTTTAGCATGATTGGCAATTTTAATTTTCTTTCTACATTAGTGTCGTGACCACAGCAACAGTTAACTGGCAAGAGACGTCATCGATTTATTTCTACCGCAATGTGACTATTTTAGAAATTAAAAACATATAATTGCAGAAGATGCTGTTGTTCATTCCTTCAGTTAAAACTTTTAAAAATACATGTTTATCCATAGCGGAAGTAGATCTGCGTCCCAGTAGTAAAACTATATTCTCTGCCTATGAACGGATTATCACATTTACAGTACCGCATGATTTTGTGGCGCAGTTTTATGGTCAACATAATTTTAATAATACACATTTTTTTGGCATTTGAAGTTATGTCAATGCATTATAGAGGGTGGAAGTAGGAAAGAAAAAAGATCACAGTGCAACAATTCTGTGCTTTGCCTGATGTTTTGTGTCCGAAGGGTCATGTGTCTTTTTGGGCGTTTTTTACTCTGCTGTGACGCAGAAAGTAAGACCCACCCTTGTTTGTTCTGTCCCAAAGGTGGTTGAACTGCGCTGTGTGTTCACTGTTGAGATAAAGTAGAGCAATACAAACTACGCCATACCAACTCCTCCCGTTTATTGGTCAGTCACTTACTCCTCAAACCCCTTTCTTCTCACCTGAACAATTTATCTATTTAAAGATACCAATACAGGCAAACCTGAGTCATAATTTGAATATAATTAACAGCAACATTATCACTTAGGAAAGACGTCAAAGACAAGAGATAACATACAGTTTTGACTTTTATACTTCTATTCACTGGTCTTTACTGGGTAGTTTCTCTCCTTTTTTGTTAATGTCTTTTTTTTTTTTTCTACGGTTGTTTACTTCAAATCAGAAATGACACTTTATATGTTGCAATTATTCATTGCCTTCCCTTTTCATAGACGTAAAGTCACATGAGGAGGGTGCAGTCTCTGTTGCAAACTAACTGAAAGTTAATTGTCACAAACCAACATGGATGTTATCAAAAGGACAATATGAATTTGGTGGCATTTTTCAATAAAAAGAATGCTGTTCATCAGTTGACTTTCGGGACTTTTCAGCCGTCGGCTCATACAACACGTAAACATACTGCCGCATAGCAAGAAAGTCCGCCGCAACCCCAGCACTGCCTGCAGTGAACTCTTCGAACTAAAAATGTATAACTGGGTTTTTATGAAGCGTATTAACCGTGGCAAGAATTGACATGTGCCTGACCTCCACGCTGTTTTGTGACGGGCAATGAGGCTAGAAAATTGAGGCATGGGTCTTCGAGATCTGATTCACTTGTAAAGGAATAATTGTAGTGAAACTTTTAACATCTTATTTTTATGTATTGAAAATATTTTTATGGTTTTATAGTTTATGGTAGACTCATCAAAAGTCTTTTTAGGGGTGGGGGACAGGGAATGTTAAAGGGTAAATAAAAGGTCATTAGTACATGCCACAAAAACGTGGTAGCCAATACATCATCTGAAGGCTGGGAACCTGAAGATTAATTTGAGATACAGCTCAGCACTGTGTCAAGTTGTTCTAGTTGTACATCAGACTTTTTTTAAAATATATTTATTGTGAAGATGTAAAAGGAATTAGAACATTAGAAGTAAATGATTGCCATTCCCATGCTCACTTTATTTGTTGCACAGATTTGTTGCTAAATTTAGCAACTTTTTACAACTTGAGAATGAATAAAAAGTATAAAAAATCCATCCAGATTACCAAACCAAGACACCAAGACCTTGAGGAACACCATAGAATAATTAATGCTGTGATTGGATGGAGATTTCTGTAAGAATCGCAATTTTTGATTATTGGATGGCGACTTTCTGTTCTGGAAAGTGCTCAGAAATCCACTTATTGATAAGATACCTTAGCGCTATAAATCTTCTGAATGCACTAGGTGTCTAGTTTGTGGTTATAGAGTTTCATGAGGCAGTGATTACCCTAGGGGTCACAAAAGGTAATTTTATACAGTGATGTCAAGTTTTAAAAAATGGTCTTACTATATGAAATGGCTACTATGGGGTGACATCATCACACATTAGTACAATTGGGCTCGTTGGCTAAACGAGTGTCTCAACTTTTCAGTCGTATACAATTTCTGCAATTCCAAGACTGTTTAAGGATCCCGGTATTTAAATACACTATTTGTAGACTAGGCAAAAACAACACATTTGTACAGCATGCAAAACTGCAATTTTCCCCAAAACTTTGTGGGTATCCATAGAACCTATTTTCAATCTGATATCTTGAGGCGAGAGATCAAGTGACCCCTTTGAAAATGACCATGCTACTTTCTCCCTTGCCAAAAATGTGCCTAAATTTGGAGCGTTTTTAAGTCCTCTTATCGACAAGCTAGCCTTACTTGGTTGATACCAATAAACTTATTAGGTGATCTAGTTTTATATTACACCACCATCTGCTATAATATTGATAGTTCTCCTATAAAAGTGGTACAATACATATTATAGAGTAGTGATCAATAGACTTATAGCTCTGGCCAGTATTCTTTCTAAATGTTAAAAAGCGATTCTGATTGATGACTTTGACTTGCTTTTCTTTACAAATGATTACCAATTTGTTTTGAAAAGTAATCATTGCACAGATGGATGCTGTTTTGAACCATGTAGTGGTGATAATACATTGCTTTGACCATTGCATAGAATGTTTTTCATTATGTTCTAGTTTAATTTAAACACATTTAGAAACATAACCGTCTCGTTGGCTTGTTTAAATTGAAACCGGTGCATCGTTTAACCTTGTGGTTTCAGTTAAATTGGGTTTAGTTCACACACTTTTGGTTGGTTGAAGTTTGTTATGGTTGAACTGGATTAAGAGCTTTCATTGGACAAAGTAAGAATGTATTATAACAATACGCTAGATAGAGCAAGGTGGAGGAGTCGAGCCAGAGCAGTCAGCATTTACATACACAACCAGTTTACAGTCAGCTTTTTACAGTTGCCTGATTTCTGAAATATCATGTTCTGAATAACCCAGTTTCTGTAATCAGGGGAGGTAATTAGGAAAACCTGATACCCCCATTTAGATTTATCCAAAATTGAATCAATGCTGATTTTGTATGTGCAGGTTTTAAAGGATTTTTCCATGTACGTATGTGCATGGAAAAGACTTCAGACAGAGAAAGCATAACTGTGACCGCAGGGCAATAAGATGAAAGGAGAGATCACCTGCAATACATCCTTGTATTCAAAATAATTGTATCCAAAGTTCAACTAGAATTGAGACAAACAAGCCTCCAAAGGTATAAATGTCATATTCCACCACTGAACATATCACTACTAACAATCAACCGAAGCTTTACCTGTCCTCTCATTGTGCCTTCAGCCCTCCGACACACATACTGAACAAACAAAATGTCTTTATCACTAATAGTTATATTAGGGGAAGCATTGCTCCCAAAAGTAAGATGCTCGAGGAGAAATATGGCAGAAACTATTGATTTACAGCTGTACAGTAACCAGGTTATCACTATGTATTGTCTGATTTCCTCTGTAACCTGGTTTCTGTGTGCATGTAAACATAGCTGACTGTTTTGTGTGCCAGGCCAGACAGCAGACTGGATTCTCCGGCTTCCCGAGCACTCGTTGCCTGCTGGAACGAAGCCCACTGTTGTGTTGTGACTGTGGGCAGTGTTGGAATGTAATGCAGCAAAAGATAGACAGACGATGGTTCATTGTCAGAGCTCCAAGGCTGAATTCTTTACATTTACTGGCAAGGATATTTGAGGGTTTTACTTGTGGTATTATATTGTATAATTAAATCTATAAACAAACACTTGCACTTACTATCTCCGCCAGGAGGATTATGCGATTGGACATATGTGTGCACGTGTCCCTTTGGGAGTGAGTGTGCACCTCTGTGTCTGTCCACGACTAATCTCACATCCTCGCAGAAAACTGCATAATATTGTTGGGTGGCCATTTATGGCTACATGTTCAAATACCTCTCTTGGTGGTGACGATGACTAAAACTTTCTCCGCTAACAGAACTACTGGTACATACACTGCTGAGTTCAATGCCGCCACTCGCGCACGCAGGCCGACAGCTTGGTGAGATTTGTTTTTCTTCGAGCCAATTGACTGCATACATCAACGCTTGTTTCTGAGTTTAAGTGAAGTGGGTTTTATGACGCCATACTAATGGCTAAAAGGTTAGCCAATAGTGGGTTGTAGGCAGTCAATCAAACAACAAACACCTGGCAGAGCTCTGCAGTGCTCCTTTCTAGTTTAACATTAAATTGCCTCCACTTCACAACTTGTACTTTGAGCTGCTGTATTGTAAAAATCTACCATGAATGAGTTTATTTATACCTTTCCTTTTGCCTGCCGGACGCATAATAGTAATTCAGAAGTTTAGGCCTATATTTGACTGAAAACTTGTTTTACAGTAAAGAATGCAGAGAGTCTGCGTCTGGCATTTGCTGTGTTATTTACAACCGGCAAAGTCATAATATATGACCCTGTGCAGAGTAGGTACTTCTGTTTACTTAACAGGGGTACTCAATTTTAATAACTCATATTTATTAATACTAAATTATATATTTGATTAACATGAGCATTATTGTGTATCCTAGTTTTGTTACATACATTTTCAAAAAAGTTGCCATGGCTGTTAAATCGCTAGAGCTGAAGGATTGTTGTAATGATTTGTGACTTTTTTTTATTATTTATCCCTCACACATTTATGGCTGGTTTTGTGCAGATCATTTCTTTAGTTTTGAGCATTGTATGTTTGCTCATTTTGTTTTGTCTCATGAAATAAAAGGGAATAACTTTTAAGTTTACCCTTTTGGAGGCAGCATTCCAACAAAAAGTGCAGCTCAAAGTGCTTCACCAAAACAAAACATGAAGGAAAACAAATAAGTACTTTTAATAACTTTTTAAATAAAAGGTACATTCAATTATCATACCTCTTATGTAGGATAAAAAAATGTCATTTGTCTTTCATGAAATCATATCTAACAGAAATAACAACTGTGTGAATTAATAATCTGAAATGACCAAGCCTTTTGTTATTTACGAGCTGTCCACCAAGGTGATGAACATAATAACATTGTGTTCCAGGGGGGGGAAAAAAAACAATATACTGACACAAAATTGCAAGCAGTGCATTACTGACTTTCATTACACCTGACCGTAAGGACCGGAGTCATGCCAGGTACCATAACTCCAGGGTTCCTGGGTGTCCTTGAGCAGCATGCTGAATGTCTAAGTGTTTCAGAAATATTTCTCTGCAACTAAACTTCTAGCTGGACTTCCTGGTGTAGGGTGTCGAGTAGTAGTACATTATACTTTTGGGGATTTATAATGTAGCAGCAATGAATAAATAAATACATTTATAATGACACAAAATTGTTTAAATTGCAGTTGCTTTTGTTGAATGGTGTGTTGACATAGCGACACACAAAGAGGGTGCTATATACACACGACTGGATTGGAAAAAACTACTACAGCCTTTCAACATTCTGCCAGCTGATGGCAGCACTGTACTTCTGTCTTTTATGTTTACTATTGATGTGATATAATAGTGGCATCTAGTTTGTCCGCAGTTGGTTTCATGTCACCTAGTACATCCTGAATTTATGTCACACTTCATTAATCCCACAAGATTAATTCTTAAGAAGAATTACCTGGGGTCCAGTTATTTCATATTTTGCCCAGTAATTGTTATGTGAAGCAAATGGGCAATTAAACAGTAGTGTTAACTTGTAGTATATTTTATAATTGACCTGTTGTTTATATTTGATGTTTACCGGCCTCACCCTCCTTGTCTCTGACCTTCTGTCCAGATGCTGCAGGATTGTGCCAAGGCCCGTAGGGAAGTGGAGCTGCACTGGAGGGCTTCTCCCTGTGCCAACATTGTGCGCATCATTGATGTCTATGAGAACCTCTATCAGGGCAAGAAGTGTCTGCTTATTGTCATGGAGTGGTGAGTGCACAGTCTTGGTGTCATACACACTAAAATACCTATCCTTGTGTAGTGGTGAATAAAACCATCATTATTGCAGATCATTATTCTCCATCTTTTGAGTGCATTTTCAGCAGATACATTTGGGTTCATAGAGATGCACCAATACCAATACTGACTCAAATAGCTGGATTGGATATTGGTGACATTGGCCCGATCTGGTATTGGATACCATTATTTTGATAAATAACAAGTCAGTACATTTGCTATCTATGTATTTATTTGTTACAAAGTTAGCTAAGCAATCTTTCAGTCGAGCCTGATGTTGCCTTACACATTAATGAATGATCCCGGTCACTTCCACACAGTGAGGCATACAGCTTATTAATCAAACACTGGTATCGGATCAGTACTCGGTACCAACAGATACCCAAAGCCAAGGTATCAGGACTGACGCAACACTGCAAGCGCACACACAAGTCATTAGTGGTCCATCTCTGTTGGGTCTAAATTCCGCTCAAAATGCAAACACACAAACATTTGATGGAGATGAATTAAAGTGAAATGTATTTAATATAGCAGAGGCTTAAGTTTAGCTTTTCTTTTTCACAGCTGTGTTTTTGGTGATGTAAAAGGTACTTAGTCGTCCATTCAATTCAAGTGGACAAAACATTTTTAAATGACATTTTTATGACTGTATTATTGATATTTAAAAAAACTCATGGACATATTTCTGGTATGAAAAAAAGTATATCAGTGTTTCTGTGCTAGTTTACAAGTGAGATGCTACCACAGTAATGACGGCTTGTTTACGTCCACCTTCAATTAGGGGTGGGAATCTCGAGGCACCTTATAATTTGATTCCAATTCAGAGGACCACGATGCATTTATAAAACGATTATGGATTCATCATGATTAGAAAAACAGATGAATTTACTTCCATTATCTTTTATAACTTAAATTTTAATAACAAATATAAGATATGTGTCAACTGGAGGACTACATTTCCCAACATTGCAAAGAGAACCAACAAGAAAAGAAATACAGTTTTGGCTGTGACAGCATACTTATAGTAACAACACAGACATTCTTAATCATTTGACATATAAAAATACCCCTATTCACAAATAAATAATATAGACTTCTCTTCAACCAATCCTGGGCAATGAGTATTCTGTACCAGCTCTCATACAAAATGCTTCCCCTGAAACGTGGTGAAACAATACAGTGATTAAGTGTACGGTGCACAGTGACACAAGATTCTGTGGCAATGGATGTCTAGCATAGCATGTTACTTCTATCCTACCCACCTTCCACAGTGATTCCATGACTTTAGCTTTTGATTTTGTTTTAGAGTGTATCGTTGTGTCTGTAAAAGCTTCCAAAAGGGTGCAAAAGCCCTGGTTCTCGATGTCTGAGTAGGGGTGCAAATCCTTGCAAATAAAAGTTGCGATGTACTTTGTGATTCGCTTCACCCTTTCCGTGTTGAGTGTAAGAAAAGGCCAAATGCTTCCATACGTTAGCTTCTAAGCCAAAGGGGCCGGTCAAATTGTATCCATATTCGGCTGCTCAAGCTCAGCCACCCCCCACATCCATTTAGAATGTAAACAAGACGCACGTGTTTGTTTTAAGTCTGTTGCGTTCAGGGGCAGCTGTAAGGAACGGACAGCCTTGTGTCGAATAACTGTTACAGATGATCATAATGTTGAGAATTGAGTTTTAAATGTCCGATTATTGAGTTTTCTGCATCCACACATAATCTTTCAAGAGAGAATCACATTGCATCTGAGGATCGATTTTTTTTTTTTTTTTTTCTTTTTTTTTTTTTTCCCCCCTCAAACCCGTTTGGTGCTCGTGCCTATAGCTTGGCTCCCAGTGTTGCTGCTTACAGCATTGTCAGGGCACGCTGCCTGTTCAAAGTATGTAGTGCAGTGTTTACCATAATAATTTGTGAGACTGTAGTGGATGGACCTTGGACCCTCTAGTTGGGTCCTGGGGCAAGAACATTTTGGTGGAATGTAACTAAGTACATTTAGGTACACACAGCGCTGGTATATTATAACGGCTTTATAGTTATATGATTTAAATGGGCCAATATATTCCAAAAGATGTACAGGCATAATTTTGATTTACATAGTTCATTCAGTACAGATTTAGCTTGCTTTGCAAAACTACATTCAATCAAAAATATGAATTTCCATGTAAAACTGCAGTTTGCAGTTTCCAGACTTTGGAAGGCATGTTTGAGAAAGCCTCACATCATACCTTGTCAATTGTTCTAAGCTCATTTTAGCCAGGTCAATTATTGTAAATCTGTATGATCTTAGTAGCAAATGGCCCATTTCTTCTAAATGAGTGCGCCACCTTTTCCTCGCCCTTTGTATTTCCATCTTGCAGCACTTTTAAAACCACCAAACCCCCATCAACTTGTCACACGTGCAATAATTAAATCTGTGGTTGCGCTCCAGTGCGGATGTAGTGGTCCCGTCTACCTACACACTCACATGCAGAAATGCTGTAGATGAGTAATTTTGCTGAAGAAATGATCAGCATGAAATGGCAAGAAAGAAAAGTAGTTCTTCTGATGAAACTAGAATATTTCCTCGAATATCACACACAAGAGACTAGATCTAGCTGTTCAGTCTGCTTGCCTTCTGACGCTGCAGAAATTGAGTCAGTCTGATGACCTATATTCTGCTGTTCAAGTATTATCCCAAGTTGTGTAAAGGGTCATTATGTCAAATCCTCTGGATCATTTAGGAAGTTCAGTTATGGTCCTTCATTGTGATGCATATGGGCATTTTATTTGTCAATCACATAAACACCATCCTTGGAAACTCAAATTCTCAATAGCACACCACATGTGTAGCAGAAAGTAGTCCCCGACAAATACACCAGTCACTCTTGTTTGAGGTATGTTTGCTAAAAACTACTATGCCCAGCTGTTTTAGTAAATTATTTACAAAAGAAAGTATATTTTGTGACCTGTTTTTAAAGATTCATGTCTTCAAATGGGCTTGGGTCGGAGAGCCACAGACAGGCATAGAAAGTCAAAGTATTGAGAGAAGTTGTACTGTTTTTGGAAAAAGAAAACTGCTGATGGGTATTTCTTTTTTTCCTCTCTAAGTGGTTATGATATAGATATCAGCGAGTACATCTCATGGTCGCTACCAGCATGCTGTCTTCACACAGTCCGTGCAATGTGAAGAATGTAGACTGAAACTGTCAGGGTGTAACAAGGTTTCTGCTGTGATGGTGTAAGATGTGTGCTCTTAGTACTTGGTATGTACACTAAGTATCTGTTCTGCTGAGAACTCACACTTCACCATTAGACATTTTCAGAAACAAAGGGTGGTACCAAGAGACCTCAAGTTCCCCTCTACCTTTGACCACATAGGAAAACCGACGTTCGCCTCATTGCTGGAGGTTTCTCACGTTTAATTTCTTTGATATCGAAATTAGGTGGATGGAGTTTGTCAGCTTGCAAAATATAAATGTGAGCGCTGGATCTTGTGAAAGAAGAAGTGTGCTGTGGTTTAGCAGTGCTGTCCCACGGCTCAAAGTCTGCGCGTCCTGCTCTCCCTTTAACACATGCATGCCTGGAGAATATGTCTGTGTGGTCATGCACATGTAGTCACTCACATCAAAATTGCCATTGATGATTGGACCTGAAACTCACACAGTCATACTGGGCAAAAGATTAAATGAAACTCTGCATTGAGTTGGATTTCTCATACTCAGCTTTATGCATATTGAATTCAGGTTAACAACCATTAGCTTTATTATTTGAACAGTTTCTGTAATTGTCAGTCTTAAATGTGCCTGTATAAGTACTTGTGATAGTAATACTGAGTAATGAGCCTAGTATTATATTAAGGAGCCATGCTGTTTTCAGTAATATTCTATGGAATTTTGTGATGTTTTTTTGAGACACTGGGCTTTCTTAAACATTACAACAATGCAACTTGTGTAGTTAAGAAATTAACTAGCATGAAAAATACATTTGCATGTTTAAGACCGTGACTCCCTGCTCAGTACTATAGAGAAGATTGCTGTGCTCCTAACCAATTACTAGGGCAGGGGTATTCGATTGAAATTCAAAGAGGTTCCTGCATCTATCAAATATAATTAACAATAAACATTTCTATATAATTCCCAAAATATTTATTGTTAATTTTCAAAGTAGGATACTTTTAACATAAACACACATTGAACTTGTAAGGCACGAGGCTTTTCTTATCAAAACCATAATTTAGACTAATCATTCCTAAATATGTCATTAGTATTGAACAGTTTAGTACAAAGGTAATAACTTTTCTCTGTAATTTATTTTGAGAAAATGTAATTTAAAATGAAGAATCTTCCGCCAAGGTTAATCAAATGGAAAAATGACTGTACAGCTCTGGAAATGATTGTTTCCCTGCTTCCTCTTAAACATTTGTAGAATTGTGCTTTGCATGTTCTCTCATTTCCAAAACACACTGACGTCCTCTGTTGCGTCTCTCTACGCACACGCACACATAGTGATAGTAAGTCCTGTAAGTTGCTCTCATAGCTAATAACATCTAATTTTCTTGTGCAGAAACAATTAATCAGCATTTTTATGGAAAAACAATTCTGTCAGTTTTAGATGTACTGATGAGTATTGCTAAATAGTGAAAACATGTGACGTCTCTGCTGAAACTGAAATGCTGAACTGCACCTGTTTCATCGGTCACTGGTTGATTCTAATGCCGTATTGGTCATTCATAGACTAAAGGTTGTACTGTACCATTAAAACACATTCAAATAGGTGTGTTTTTTATTGTAATGCGTCTTTTTTAGCGCCTGCTGTGTAGAGTTCTAAATTACTAATAATACTAAGACTTATGTGCGAAAGTTGTGAAAAAGTAATTCAGTTTCATATAGTGTGAGCCTGCGTTGGTCAACCGACAGACCACAGACCACCTCTACCAGCAAACCAGTCAGAGGAAAAGTGAAAGAAATATATTGCATAAGAGTGAGCTATGCTTCATACAGCCATCACACAATTTGGATAAATCGTACATCATGATATGCAGTTATGTTTGGCCTAGCATGTAATCTTGACTTATTATTGAATCATAAAAGGGTTTAGCATTGCACATTTTGCAATATTTTCTACTTTTAGCCGGTGCTTTTCTCTGCTAATTTTAGTTCATTACTGAGTAATAATGTTTCTGTGGTCAGTTTCTACGCAGTGTCATTTATTACAAATGCAACACACTTCTGTGACTGGCTCGCTGACCGTGTCTCTGTAGAGCTACCACACCCATGATAACCTCATGTGACCAGACATGATTAAGTGATCCGTCAATATAAATGAGTGCTTGTTGTTGGCTCTGGTTGATCCATGAGTGAATTTTTGAGACCTATTAAACTTTTGGATTTCAAGTGTAAACCGTTTAAATTTCAAAATCGGATCAAAAAGAGGCAAGAACTGAGGTTGACGTAAGAAATGAAAACATCATAATGTTATCTGCTTACTTAAAAAAGGCAGATCCTGACTTCAACTTCACTTCTCTTTTTTTTCTTTTTTTTTTTGCAGCATGGATGGTGGTGAGCTTTTTAGTCGAATCCAGGACAGAGGAGATCAGGCCTTCACAGAGAGAGGTAATACACTTATGGTGACTTAAAACAATCGGAGCATTTCTTACCATGCTGCTGTACTTTATGACATGGTTGCATAGCACACATGGTTCAGACATTGGACTGCATCCACACAGACACATACACATTGCCCATACTGACACCTGCTAAATAGGAAGGTCATGATTACGATTGACAGCGTCATGCAATCCTTGTTGGTGTCTTTTACATTTGCTGCTACTGGCACAGTGTTGACATATATGGCCAGTGCGTCTGCTAGTAAATGCAACACTCGGTCACTTTTAATCTCCGTTGAAAGAGCTGTTTTTCTTTTTTTCCGCAGAGGCATCTGACATCATGAAAAACATAGGAGAGGCCATTCAGTTCCTGCATGCAATCAACATTGCACACAGAGACGTCAAGGTTTGTATCACTTTGCATTGTCACACTGCTTAATAAGGAATGTCCTTGCTTTTTATTGCAAAATGAATGTGAGCTGAGAGGAGGAGTTTAAAGAATGACTTCCATAGCTGCAGTAACTAAAGACATAACTCTTGTTTTCTTTTTGCTGGCCCGATTCCCGAATCCTCCCTGCAGCCAGAGAATTTACTGTATTCCTCGAAGAGGCCCAATGCCCTGCTCAAACTCACGGATTTTGGCTTCGCCAAGGAGACCACTTCACACAACTCTTTAGCTACTCCATGCTACACACCCTACTATGTTGGTAAGGATCTGTTTCTGTGTGCACTCTCATTTGCTCCTCTCAATCCCTTATTAATAACCAGTTAAACATGATAGATATTACATTTATCTGCCCTTTTGTCCCTTGCTTTCTTCTTTTTTCCTTCCTTCCTTACTGTCTGCAGCTCCAGAAGTTCTCGGCCCAGAGAAATATGACAAGTCATGTGACATGTGGTCATTGGGTGTCATTATGTATATCCTGTAAGTCTGTTTTTTTCTATATATCTGAACCCTTCATCACATGAGATTCTTTTCTTGGTGCTATAACTAATATTTGGATTTTAAACCATCAACAGGTTGTGTGGATACCCTCCTTTTTATTCTAACCATGGTCTAGCCATTTCCCCTGGGATGAAGAGGAGGATCAGGATGGGCCAATACGAGTTTCCATACCCTGAATGGTTGGACGTATCAGAGGAAGGTCAGACAACATACTTACACTTTGTTTATTTATATAGTCACTAGAAGTATTGGGTTTAAATATGTTAACTCTTGAGACTTGGCCTTCTTCCTAAAACTGATAACTGAAAACCAAATTATGTGAAGGATTATTTTGTTCATAAAGAAAGGTATCTCTCCTTAGAAGTAATATGTTTATTAGTCTTGATGAAAAGAAAAAGTCAAATAAGTAAAAAATAACATTTTATAACTGTTATTTTTATACACGCTCTTGCAGGCATTCTTTAAAAATCATCTAACCTAAATGTGACCACGGAGCTGACCTTTTGGTCTTAACTTTCTGATCATGAAATAGAAACTGATGCATGTGTTTCACCTCCTATTTCAATCAGTCACATTCACTACAATTGAAAGTGAAGTCTGATTTCCTGAGTAATGCAAAACTTGTAGAAAGAAAAGACAGGCAAACGTGATCATTTGGCATATGCTAACCCAATATCTCCCTCTAACAAATGGTGTGTGGGTTTACAGTATATATCAAGATTCTTTGAGACTATTGAGGGGAGACTTTGGACCTTCTATGGATTCTGTGTGCATGTTTCCCCAGAAGACAATTTTGTACATTTTAAAGTTAAATGTTTTAATCTTGTGTACTTTGAGAGCAGAAATAAGAGGCTATATCTATGAAGGTCCTTGTGATCTTATTTTAGCAGTGGTGGGATATAAAAAAGTACATTTAGGCTTCATAACTTAAGTACAATTTTGAGGTACTTGTACTTTACTTATGTTATAAATGTATGTAACTTTATAGTCCACTACATCTCAGAGGGAAATATTGTACTTTTTAGTTGACTGCATTTGTTTGACAAAGTTAGTTACTAGTTAGGATACTTTGCAGATTCTGAATACAAAATGTAAATTAACTAATTAACTATGATGTATTATTACATAGTATATAGCCTAATTATTAATTATATAAAGTAGATCAAACTATCTTATCTTTACCAGCTGCAACATTAAAATGAACACAAAATGAATTAATAATTATAATCCAATGATATAAGTCTACCGTAAATATATTATTTGAAACGTGCCTGCATAATGGGTACTTTTACTTTTGGTACTTTAAGTATATTTTGATGCCAATACTTGGAGACGTTCATTATGAAACTGGATGTGTGCAGCTGAGTCTTGGTTATTAATGGGAAACCCTGTTATATAAGCATACTAACAAATATACTGTAATACACTACTCGTGAACGCGCACAATCCTAACTGTCTGTGCTCTTGTCTCTCACGGGGGGATTTCTCAATTCCGTTTTTGATGACAAAACCACAGTCCATAAAAAGATTAACTGATTATCTGAATGCTGCCAGCGGAACATAATGTGCGGCAGTCTGAGCTTTCATACCTCCCACATTTTCATAACTCTCATAACTTTAATTAGAAAATGGGATACTATGAACCCTGCTTGCTTGAGTATAAAATATCTATCTATCTATCTATCTATCTATCTATATGCGTAATATATAGAGATGTACGATATGCCTGTCGATCCTAATACGACAGAAGTATATAAGTCTTGTTTGGCACCGTCATGCACGGCCAAGGGCCTCTACCTGTGTTTTCATAATGTTAGTCGCTCTGTCAGCTTGTAAATGTATGCACTATTTGAAAGGGAACTCCGATCAGGATTTTTGGGGCCAATGTCAGATTCCTGGAAGAAGTATCGGCAGATTCAATCACCGATCACAGGACTGATATGAAGACTTTAATTTATCCTGATGTATTGTTTGTTTATTTATTTAACTATTCTTAACATTGTATAGTAAGTATTAAAATCAGAGGATGAGAAAGTGAATGAATTGACAACTGCTGGCTTTTACACAGGCGCTGAGTCGCTGTAGAGAAATAGTTTGATGTGTTTTGCGTCATTGAATTGTCCCTTTAGATCAAATATTGGCTGATTACTGTTGGTGGTCGCTTGATCTGAGCGCTCTTATTGTTTTGTTTTGTTTTTTATTTTATTTTGGGGTTTTAAAATGCAGTGTTACTTACTTGACCCTGTGCAAGAGTTTTCCTTCTTAATTCCTTTCTTTATTAATGATTTCAATAATAATTGGGTTTGCAGCAAAACAACTGATTAGGACCCTCCTCAAGACTGAGCCAACGCAAAGGATGACCATCACCGAGTTCATGAATCATCCGTGGATCAATGTAAGCACACACTCTCTCGTGCCTTTTTTCTAGCTCACTTTCTTACCATCTTTTCAACTCTGTTGCTCTGGCCGATATCTCTCCAGTGAAGTAAGATTCGGATGTGTTTCTGTGTGTCTCTAAAGCAATCGATGGAGGTTCCTCAGACCCCACTTCACACCAGCCGGGTGCTAAAGGAGGAGAAGGACGCATGGGAGGATGTCAAGGTTAGATGTCCATTTCTCTTTGTCTCAGTTTTGCTCAAGAATTGTTTTACAAATAAAACAATCCATCTAATTATATTTTGAAATGTGCCTATGATTTGTTTGTTAGTGTTAGACTCTGGTTGGGCAAAGCAAGTGGCCTAATGAGCTTCTTTTCGTCGTGTTTCAGGAGGAAATGACCAGTGCCTTGGCAACAATGAGGGTCGACTACGAGCAAATCAAGATCAAGACCATTGAGGACTCGACCAATCCACTGCTAACGAAAAGGAGGAAGAAAGCCAGTCACCCCATGCCAGACCCCTAGTCTGCTGCCCACTGAGAGATGCACACATGCATGCACATACAGACACAGGTTGTAAAAAGGAAGCAATAATTTGTCGACATGTGAGTCGCGTTGCATGGGTTTTCTGTTTTTATTTTTCATGGCAAATTCTAATGTTTCGTAGGAGTGTTTGTTTTTATTACTCTACCATTTTAACAAGCCCCCCCCCCCTCTGCTCTGGCAGAGGGGATGTTTATCTGTGTTTTTACACCAGTGAAGAGATTATGAATTCTAGAGGAGGAGAGGAGTTAGCATCGGTGAGATGTCGCTCCTCTCCTTTCCCTAATATCAGGTTGTGTACTCAGAGGGGCTTGAATGTTGGAATAGGACATAAAGCCTTAGCATTAGCATTAGTTCTATCTTCATCCCGCAGCCCCTTTCTAGCTCTAGCCCCAAACTCGTGAATGTTAAATCAAATGGCTAAATCCCAAAAATAAAAGCAAGGGAAGTTTTCTTTTACGTACATGCAAAGTAAGCAGATGTATTTTGAACTGACAAGTGGAATGTAAGGACTCTGTCCCTGACTGTTGGATTTAGCTGGTAAAGTGGGAGTGTCTGTCAGGTTCAGTGTGTCTTATTGAATGTCGAACAGAGGCCTATGCACTCAGAAGGGCCATGTGCCATTCTGACAGAGCACCTCTCTCGTGGCCCCTCTCTCCTACCTTAATCTACGCTTGTTTTTCAGGTACATAGTTTATAGGGCAGAGAAGGCCGCCACGTTCAAGAGCAGAAACTGGCTCGACCTTTCTCCCGCATGTAGCTCATAGGAGAGTAGGAGCCAACCGATACTGTATTTTTTCATGGATTTTATGAACATATTAGCATAGGCCTTACCGAATGTTGCTAAAGCAGCAAATGACTTTTAACCCCTACCTACCATTTGGTTCAGGCTTTTACCAATGTTATGCTTCCCAATTTGTAACATTGCCCGATTATATTTCAGGTTAATGCTATGCAGATGTGTTTGTCAGCTTGAAGTACTGCTAGGACCTTTTCCTTAGTGTTGATTTTTGTTTGCAAATGTGTTGGAGAGATGTCGTGCAGAAATATGCGTTATGTGTTTATGTAAGCAGTAGCATACTCTCCAGGGAAAGCTCTGAAGGTCTCTCTCTGAAAAGATCGTGTAGTTACTGTTGGTTGCACCAGCTCAACTGTCAGGAGGCTCAGTGGGACTTTGGTGACATGCCAGTGTTCTCCAACATTTCTCCTCCACACTTCCTGGAGGATTGATAGAAGTAGAAAGTACTCAAGAGCTGCTCCTCGTCCCAGAGCAGAAGCTCTGACACCACCAGCAGCAAGCCGTCCTCCCACTCAAACAGGGTGTGATGGTCAGCTTCTCTTCAATGTTCTTTTTAACGCAATAGGACGCTTCCAGCTCACGTGGGATCATGGGAAATGATTGTTAATTTTGTCAGTTTGGTCCACTTCACTTTGTAAAATCACATCCACATCACCTGTCACATGGCACCTACAAATCTCTCACTGTAAAAATGTTCATTGAATGTTTGTGACAATGTTCCTCCAGTTTTCTTTTTTTTTTCTTTTTCTTTTCGTCCTCAACACCTTTTTTTGTAGTGGAAGCACAGAATTGTCTGTCATTGAGTCTGTTAAGCTCCTCCTGCCGTACTTTTGTCTGCTTCAGCTTTGGATTAAAAAAACACACAAACACAAACCTGCTCTCTTATCTCCATTTCTGCTTACAGAATAACAGAGTGTAAAATGGATGAATAACAGGCACGACAACAGCAATACATTTTTCCCTAAAATAGTCTTAAAAATGTCTAATTTGGAAATTACAATTTATAATACTCCAAGCATTTGGTAAAGTTTTCTGGTTACCATTTTCTCTCCAAAGCGGTCATGTTACTTGAATAATTAACACCAAGGTAATCCAACATTTCCAGTTTGAATTCTTTATGCACACTTGATCATGAAAGCCAACTTGTTACATGTGTCGACTGTTCCGAGTTGTTGGTCTCGTTCATTATTTTAATATCTTATCAAATTGAAATGTTTTCTTCATATTTGACCTTTGCCTTAACATTTAGAGAATCGTTCCTCTCATTCACGTCTCCGTCTATGACTCGGGTTGTCGGGTCGGTTTGGGATGTGGACTTTGACACGCAGTGCACAGACTCAACTCATGACGAACTTGTATCATACTAACCAGCATGAGTTACTCCTGGAATATACGCGTTTGCGTAGCAAAACAGTGTGTTGGCATTGAGTCAACGGACGTTTGCCAACACTGGGGTGTTTAGAGCAGCTTCCCGCTAATGCATAAGCTCATTTCTCTTCAGGTGCAAGGCATCCGTAGACACTGAGCTTCCAGCTTTGAGTGTGACGAAACCTACAGTCATCTCTGGCGCTCTCAGGTAAGTGAGAAAGGGGGTAAATGGGTCTTCAGGGGAGTCCCTCGTGACACATGGTAATCCTGCAGAGATTCTACCCTGTCACCCCGCCTACTACAGACCTCAGCACAGAGCACGCACTTCCTAAAGGAGGGAGGGCAGCCCTAACGCATGTTTACTGACTGGTTTGAAACAATACGTGGTATAAAACTCAGAGATGTTGGATACGTAGTCTATGTAGCTTCTGTAGTGATCACTAAGCTGCCTCAACAGTTTAACGTCAGAGGAGTTCCATCATTGAAGGAAAGTCGGATAACATTAACTTCACAAATTCACAAATAGGAAAACAGGCGCTGCATAATAAAGTGAAAAGTCTCAGCGTGCTGCCCCCAGTATGTCATTAGTGTGCACACCCCTTTAAAAATGTGGGGAAATGTGAGTGATGGAGACTTCTCAGCTGAGGTGGTTAGCGACATCTCTGAGCTCTTTGAAGTGGCATCACCATCCTGATTCTCACACACAAACATCCTCTCAGACACGGCAGAGCTGTTTGACCTGCCCCAAGCAAGGTAGCTACAGTGAAATGTCAAACATTACCTCTCGGCAAGAAACCCACAGCGGATGGTAGGTTTTCAGACGTGATCAAATGGAAAGCCGTTTCGTAGTCAGTGTTACATGTTCAACAGTAGCTTATCTTTCTCGTGCTGGAAAGCAGATTGTTTTTACTGTCAAGTACCACTCAGGTACATGTTGTGGTTACTGTGGTTGCTTTGATTTTTTTTGATTTTTTTTTTGTCTCTGCTGTTGTTTTTTGCTGATTATTTTAAAGACGTGCTTTTTTTTTTTTTTTTTTTTTAAAACACATTCTTCAATGTCTTTAAGTACAATCTTGTATTTGACTCATCGGGTGTGCGCACAAAAATTCATTATGAACCTTTATAATTGAAAATAATGAATCAGAACGGATGTCTTTGACAACTTTTGCCATGTTGGCTTATTTTCTTGTTTCTAATGGCACATATATCCTCACTATTTAAAACTGACTTTTAGACACAACATTCCTGAAATGTTCTTAAAACCGTCAAAGACCCTGACCCACTTGACAACGTGATGGTCAGCTGTGGTGGTGAGACCGGAACCAGGATTTAATATGTTCTCAAGCTTTTTTTTATTTCACCATTCCCATCTCTTTTTTCATGTGAACAAATGAGTTAATTAGTATAAATGCCCTCGAGGAGAGACTGTATGAAAATATGTTGCCCTAGGCTCTCATTGAAATGTTATGTCTTTCCCATCTACAGAATTATATATATGTTTTTATTCATTATGGGCAAAACAATTTAGCAGCACTCTGTCAGAAATACAATCAGTCTGTTTCTTTCACTAATTCGTTATATTTGCCATAAATATATAGATTTGTTTTGAGATATTGGGTATTTAGTTGAGGGAGGGTCAAACGAAAATATTAAGAACAATGAGAAGGCCCTTGCTTTTTTATGAATTCAATTAGAAGATTTAGATTTATTGAAAATACAGACGAGGGGTGCCAGTATTTTTGTACAGTTCTTGACAATAATTTCCATCTGGAGTCTTTTGAAGTAGGCCTCAGTTGATTTGGTATATCTTAACTGTTCAGAGGAAAGCGCTGAGCCATGATGGATCCACATTTTAGATATCGAAAGTCACCCTTTTTTTTTACCGTTTATCATGATCATTCATAACAGTGGTTCTGCATTTTGCATCATAGTCACTACAGCGTGGAAGAGCCCAACTGATGGTCTCCTTTTTTCTCACCTTTCCCCGAAACCACTGCTCTCTGTACAGACTGGTGTACTGACTGGTTCAGTCATTACTAACACTCAGATATGATCTCAACCAGCATCTTAACAGACAAGCGATTCACAATGTAAACACTTGTTTACGGGAGTCTGAATCAACACCATAAAAATGTTTCAAGGAGTAAAAACAACACTGATTAACGCGATACATCCTGAAGGAAACTGCTATGAAGAATAAAATAGTCCTCTTGCAGACAATTGTTATGAATGATATCTTTGAATACGGTATGCTGTCATTGTAAGAAGGATACTATTCAGATCATCCCACGTTGACGAAGCAGGTGACGGATGAAAATGTCATTGGAGTAGTTTCAATGCAGAAGCCTGAGTCAAGTCAGGAATCTTGTGTGACTTACATGTGCGTACATTCAAATATCTTTTTTTAAAGGGCCATGTTTTCGTGCCCTCAGTGTTTTGAAAATATTGTATTACTCATGTATAAATGCACTGTGGTACAGTTTATGGATTACACCCTTTCTGAAAGAGCTGACATGGCACATAAAAAAAAAGCAACATTGAGCTGCAGGGCTGCTACTTCACCCTTTGTTTTACTTCTCTTTTATACGTGTGCGCGTGCGTGTGCGCGTGCGTGTGTGTGTGCCTGCGCCTGCGCGTGCACTAATGGGTGCGCCGTGAGGGTGAGACTGGCTAGTTACAGTTTCGGTAAATTAAGATACAGTAGGGCTGCTGCTGGTAAATGATGTATATGGGTCACGTTTGAGGTTAGTGAATCAGCCTGAGCAGTTTACACTCTAGTGGTTGTCCACAGATTAACTGCAGAACTGCAAGATGTATGTTTTCAGTGCTCTCTACCCATTCCTAATAAATGGCATGCTAACAACTGTATCATCTTGTCAAATAAAATCAAAAGTCATTAATTATCAACAAGTCATTTATTCTTCTGCAACAATACAATATTAGTCACTATAAATACAATACATATTATATATGATAAAAAAAATAAATATCATAGCTTAATAAGCGACAGTTTTAGTTGTAACTTTAGACGTGTAGGACTCAATATGGTCCTAAAACAGAAACATGTCCTCAGGACAAATACAGAAGTCTCAGAATAACTAAAACATGAGTTCAGCAGGCTGCAACAACATCTGGCAACACTCATACTAGTGGAAATAACGGATTGAATGCAAAAGAGTTCAAGGCTGCCTTTTCTTTTTTCTGCGATGAACAGGGTCACATTTTGATTAGGGTCAGCAAGTCTTCAAAGAGTGGCCACTATATGTGCCTCTTAGAGGCCAGATATGTTTCAATGTAGTTAAACAGCAGATCCAGCTCGCTCATGGCCTTATATGGACCTTTACTCTCCATCTGTGGACAAACACATAGGTCTGTTTTTTAAAATTGTCAAAATACAGGAATGCACACACACACAAATTGTTTTTAAAATGAACCCCAACATTTTCACAATTAAAGATGAATTGTCGACACTCACCAGATTGTAAGTAGAGTTTAGACTGTTGATGTCAAACTGTTTCCTGCAGGAGAAGTAATTATTCTAAAGGGGAACAATAGAAAGATGATGTTAGGGGCTGCCAGCTTTAATAATACTAAATATGACCCCGACTCACCAGAAGCACAGAAAATAAATGTAGATGTGTACATGCCATGCCTTTTGCAATAACTGGATGATGCACAGTCATGCAAGTCGCTGCAGTTAAAGAGTCACTGACTAATGAAATATCACCCCGTCCTGTCAGACATGCTTCCCCTTCCCTTTCCTGCGTGGTCAGCTAGTCGCACGACACTGGGAATATTTCGGCAGTTTTTGGATGTAGGCCAAACTAGAAAGGTGGTTTTGACGGTTTGGCTGTGGCAGTCATGGACGATAGACGTTTGTGACAAATAATCACATGTAGACTCTTCCTGTTTGTCAATCACGCCAACTCGTGTTTTTTTTTTTGTGAATGAAAAACAGAAACGTGTACATGTACAACGTGTCCACATAACCTTTCAGTAGTCTACACAGCAATAATAAAACATAACGTTTGATGCACGTCAGGTATGTTACATGTCTAATGTTGTGCTAAACACTTTAAACTTGGAAGCCCATTTTAATTATTTTCCTCACTAGCCTCCGTCGGAGCTTTCGGCAGCGCGCACTCGGTGCGTGTTTACATCTCAATCTCCTGTCGGAGTAACACGTGTGCCATGGTACTCACACAGTTGGTGACATCACGCTTGAGCCAGTCGAAGATCTGCTGTATAGACTCCATGTGAGGCTGTAAGTCACTGGCGCCCTCGGTCACTCCGGCCATGGCTGTCGGCAGAACCGTGTGCAGATAAAACTCCAGGATGCTGTTCATGGCGTGGCACGCGAACGGGCTCTGAAGGAGGGAGGAAAGCGCGAGCCCGGTTATGTGATGTCCTGGAGCCAGTCCTGGTCTTTACAATGCTCGTCTTGGCGGGCATTTAAGGCTGTGTTTATTTTCTGAATATACTTAAGAAGCATCGCATATCTAGCATAAAGAAGGACCTTCAAATGGAAACTTACTTTAAAAGAGTCCTCGACGCTCTGGTCAAGCAGCGCTGTGTCCAAGTCATCGTTTGCTTCCTGTAAGAAATGGAAGAGGAAAAAAAACCACTTGTGATCAGTGACAGTATCTGCAGCAGCTGCAGAGGTGACGATGTGCAGCATCACCTGGAGACTGACAGCTCTATATACACGGTCACATGGGCGGCAGGGATCAACTCGAATGATGCTGCACTAATCTTCAAGGTACTTTCAGAGTAAATGATGTGCTGTTACTCACAAAGAAATCTCTGATCTGTGAATAGTCCTCTCTGAGCTTCTTTAGCCTGACGGGGAATTCCTCCACGAAACGACAGCAGCGGTTGTTGCACATGGGGCTGCACCAGGCACTGCTGAAGAAAGACAAGAGGACCAGGGCGGACAGCAGGTGGGACCAAAGAGTCATGCTGGTGGACGAGCGGATGGATCTTCTGGAGGCAGAGGAGAGGAGAGCAGATGCTGCTGGCTCAAACGGACGCAGGATCAGTTTTCTGACTTCTGAGAGACTTCTGTCTTGGTATGCTCAGAAGAGAAGATGATATATATGGTTTGATATCTTGTCTGAATTTATAGCCAAATATACCTGAGGGAGGAGACTGACTGGAAGACAAGAGGTTAAACTTGTTCATACATGCGGGCGGGAAAAAAAGAAATTCTCAGAATTTTTGCACTACTCCTCCCATGTGATTGGCTTGAACTCTTGAATATGCATAGCACCTTCGAAATTTGTATATGTCATCATTTTCTTTTCATGTTTTTAATGTTATTGTATTACAAACACACATTAATACTATTATAACAGTAGTATCAATAATAATATTGATACTTATTATTATTTTATTGTTATGTTTCCATTTTAATTTTATTATTATATATTATATTAATGGAAATCATAATAGATTCTTAGGTGCAAAAAATAGTGTTTCAAATTGCAACAAATGTTAATCATTACATTCACAATAACAGGAAATAGTGTTAGTCAGTTTTAGAGGATATTAAGTTGTTCATGTTTGATGATGCTGTGGATTCCCTCTGTCAGACATGTGTAATAAGACTGACAATAGTGAAGCCATGTGATATCTACTCATCTTTGCTTTTTGCAAAATGGGATTGATGTCTTGGTATTCTTTCTCTTTGTTGAGGGTTGCATATATGCATATGTATATACATATATATTTATACATATATATTTATAAAAGGAGACGTGTTTTGGGATTCTTAGTGGTGGCAGCGTAAAGGGGGTTTTCCTTTCAGTACTTTTTATCATGAATGGAATGCCCATCCTCGACATGCGTCTCTTTGCCGGTCCAATTTACACTTTGTGTGAACCCATTTACACAACATTGGTATTTTAAAAACCGTTCCTGGGAAAATCAATCTGGGTGTTTATGTCTTCATGATGAGGATTTCACAATATGTGCAAATACACTTCAAAACAATTAGTCATGGTCCATGTTTTTTTTACATTTATACACAATACACATTGCAATATATACTTCCTCGTATGTACGCATTTACTGTGTCATAACCAAATGAAAAATATATGTTAAAAAAGGACAATTGTTTAGTTTTTTTGTCTTTGACAACATAATTCATTGTTTTTATTGAATTTTCCATGTCACCATAACATTAAATCATGACACAGAAAACAAAGTGAGGTGTATTGCATTTCAGTGTTGTCCAGCAGAGAGCCTCATAGACCTGCATTGCCAGTGAAAGGGAGCTTTTTCTTTTTTTGAATTGGAAAAACAAGATTGATGCCAAAAAAAAAGACAATCAACTGTCCAATCACAGCTTGGGGGAAATGGCCACAGACGGGGCATAGTGTTGTTAAAGGTGCTATTAACAAGATTGGGAGCATTTCTACTGCCTCTCAATGGCTCTCAACATGGCGACGGCTGAGCCAGCGGCTTACAGCTAACGGTGCTAACAGTGCAAACAACGGCAACAGTGCTTGCAGAGCTAGCCCTGTGGTTCCCGCTCTGTTTACCTGAGGGGGAACCAGAGGGTGGGTGCTAAGCCTCAATGACGGCGCCATCGGTTGGGACAACATTATCGGCTTTAACCGCCTTATGAGAGCAGCAAACATGCACAAACATGCATTAAAAGCACACGCAGGCGGCCCGGCCATGTCAGCAAAAACAAGAAGCTCGGATAACAACACACACAGAAAGAGAGCGACTTCATTCTCTGCTCAGGTAGACATTACTCCACTATATCTTTACATAGCAAATAGTTGTTTGCTGCTATATTAATGCACTGAATGTTGTGTGTAGCACCTTTAAGTTTGAATGCAGGCCAGACCATGGATGAATAAAGAGAACTGGATACAGCGTTGGAGGCGGGCCCCTGTTCATTCCTATAAAAGTTGTTCAGTGGTGCATGAAGTAAAATAAGTTTGACTGCCAAGTATAAAATGATGCCTAATGATATGAACTGCAAAGAAAAAATTTGAAACTGTACTGGATGTAAAGTAAATACGGTTCATCTAGGTAAAGTGTTATTGAGACTAAAATCTATTTTTCAAGAGACATCTGGCCAAGTGGACAGCATTAAACCTCGATACCTCTGCCACCATTGGTGTATAAATGTGTGTGTGTGTGTGTGTGTGAGAATGGATGAACGATAGGCTAATTGTATAGCACTTAGTCTGGTAAGGTAAAAAGGTGCTATATAAATGCATTTACCATACAAAGTGCAATAATATGCAGAAAATGAGGTTATTGAACTTGCACAAATAACAACCAGGTTTAATACTACTGGATTAATATAAGGATGTTATTCTTTATTTATTATTGAAATAATTTGTTATCGATTGTCATATCAACATGCAATATGTCTTTTCTTTTTACCTATATATGTCTTATATATTTAAGTAAATGTACACATTTTATATATACATTAAAATAATGAGTCAGCAGTAAGCAGTTGATGGGAAACCCCTCTGACTTTGGCCCTGACTGTGTGTGTGAGCATGCATCTCTGATCTCTGTATTTAGCTGTGTGATTTCAAGACTTTTTGTGGTTGCATTAGCATTTGAAATGGTTCTGCCTAGTCTTTGGGATTTCAGTTGTGGCATTGTTTATGTGCATGTGAGAGAAATTTTGAGTCGGCTATTAAGTCATATAGTTAGAACACATCTTTAGCTGTTAGTCAGAGTGCTTCTTCACCTGCACACAACTCATAATTAAATCCAGCATACAGATGTGACATACAACTGCTGATAAAACCAATGTCACCGACAATCCCTAAGGTTTCTAGACAGCTGTTCACAGAACTGGATTGTCATAAAAGTATGACTATTGATGACTATTATGATGATTTGCGTAGTAATGTGTGAAATATTTCCAGTCCTGTCCATCATGAGATATTTATAAATAACAAGTTGTTTCCTAGTTTCACAAAAGTCGGTAGCACCAAAAAAAGGCAAACCACATTATTTTAGCGAAGTCTTTCAAGCTCTGCAATTATTACTTGTTTTATCATTATCACAAATATAATGATAAACAGAGTAAACTGACAAATAAATGAATGGGTTGTACTGTATGGCACTTCTGTTTTGCAAAGTATATGGTTCAGAGAGTATGAGAATCAAGTTGGTGTCCAATTTTCCATTTTTGCGTCTGCTTTTCTGATCTGGCAATATAACTGAAACTAATTTAATAACATTTGTAAGTCATAATCCTGTGAATGTAAATGTGTCGATCAATTGGAGGCTTCATATCAGCAAATGAATGTTCACTGTGCACTCAAAACAGATGTAAAAAGTCAGCAATATTTCTTGCACTGCTTATTCTGATCAAACAGTTTCCCTCAGTCAGCTCTGTGTCCCGATTCTCCTCGAAATGGGGCCGAAGATGAGTCTTCAGTGTACCACTTCGTCGATCACTGAGTAGGAGTTAGCAGAACGCCGTGTGATCAGGTGATGTGGTGAGGGTTTCTCTTTGTTCTCTCTTGTCCTCTGATTTCGTCACTATCCGGTCCTCAGAATCTGCTGTCAGCAATGCATGCATGTACCTGAAACCTGACTGCTGATGACATATCCAGTTGGAACATGAATCACAGTGGAACACATGATGGCATCCAGCTGAAATAATATAATATAAACAACGATTTGATTGTGTTAGCTGTTTGCACGATCGTCTCGACTGCAATTCCTTGCACTTTGCAGACCTGATGAGCTCCACGATGTACTGTAGTTATGTTTTTACATTTTCTCCACCTTATGCGTCACATGTTCATTTGTGTGTGCATGCTGGGTGCCTGCATAATGTTCTTGCGCCTTGAGAGGAAATCTATCTGTCTTTGCAATTAGAGTCACCACATTCCTCTTTCACTTTCACACCGGTCGTCTGTTTAACTGCATGTGTTTTTAGCTTATGTGTGTGTGTGTGTGTGTATAGCATTGCATTCTTCAGAGGTCTGTGTCTGTTGTTGTTTATGTCAAGCAGTTATTGTTATGCAAACATAAATAATAGTATGTGTGTGCCTGTGCTAGTGGTTTAGAGATGTCTATATTAGGCTACAAAGAAAAGAGGAAACCAAGAGAAATGTATATGACAAATCACAAATCCACATTAATCAATGAGTGTTGAATGACTGCTAATATATGGTGGTCAGATGACCATCATGAGGATTCTGCAGAATGGAAAAATAAACTTGGAGTTTCGTCTGTGTTTCCTGTGAGTGATCGACAGAGGCCCCTCTGGAGTTCACGTTAATTCTTTAGTCTGATAGACTTCCTCTCAGATCATCCGTCATAGAGCATGTGAGCTGCCATCTGGTTGGCAAATCACCTACTTCACCCTGTGGATCTGAACAACTGTGTATCGGTGATATATCTGTCAATGTAACTGGAATAAAAATGTACAAATTTAAAATAGAGCAGGCAAACCTAATTATCGACTAAAAACACAACCACAGACTTCCTCAGAAACCTGATCATTTCCGCTGAGCTGAGCAAGCAACATTAGATAAATGTATTGTTGTAACCTGAAACTAAAGTAGCCCTGTCCTCCTGCTGAGCAAGCAGGAGGAGATGAAACCTAGAAATTCCCACTGTACACAAAGTTCCGTTTGACCTGGATATTATCAGTAATGTAAGATTAAATCAGCATGAGCTTTCCATTTCTATCAGTGATTGATACACTCCAGTGTGATGCGTCCAAACATATGACACCTAATTCTCCATACTATATTTATGTGCGTTTGGGTGGAAGTGCGTAAGCACATGCGTGCATATGGCCATTCGCATCTGTACCTGTCAGGGTGTTAACCGCACTTATGTAAGCACTGCTCATGGTGACAGCTCATATTTTCCCATGATGTTCAAACATCTAACTGCTGAATTAGTGAAAGTAAAAAATAACACTGTTTCTAAATGCAATTTTGAATGATGATGATTCACAGTTTCATTAATTTTTAGTGACGTTCATTGGGTTACTGGTCTACTGATGTTCAAATGTGAAGCAAGATAAGACCTGGTGGCTGTGCAAGGTGTGCAAAGAAGTGCAAAGAGGGGATATCATCATCATCATCATCATCATCCTGCTGCTGCTGGCTGTGTTACATCTGCACACCTGTATTGGATAAATCACTGTGTCTTTATTGAAAATCCCTAGAGGTTTATAATGCAAAGCATTCATTATTTGTAATGCCCACTTTATAGATCTGTCCAAGGCATCAATAAACATTGAAGTTGTGTTCATAAATTAATACAAATTCTAAATATAAATAAACTAATACACATTGCATAGAAAAAATAAAAATCACAAGGTGGCACTGGTTATAATTAATGTGGGATTCATTAACTGCAGGCACTATGGCGTTGCTGAATTTATGTCTGATCATGTGTGTTTATGATGTATACAGTACTTTAGTATTGGAGCCATTTTAGAATGTGATTAAATTTACTAGATTACAAAATTCATCAAAAATAGCAATATGTTATTGAATGAAAACATGTCTTCTCAACAGGTTATTCATGACTTCCGGAAAACAGTTTCCTTGGAAAACAGCTAAAAATATATATATTCATAAAATCTCTGAGATATATAATACATTGGAGGACACTTTGGACCCCAAAACAAATCCCAATAGATGTGGTGACCATATTTGTGCCGGTATTTTGTAATATAATTAATTAATAACAAAATAAGATATTACCAAACTAAAATGTCTGTGAATTAGACATCAAATGACCATAAATGCTGAAACCCAATTAGATTATCATTACAAAAGAATGAAATGCTCCGGGGTCCTACTTCTTAGCACCCTCTGCTGTCTACTGGGAGAATGTTTATTTCCAGTAAGTGATAACTCCAGAAACTATACACCTTGATTGTTTTCTGTGTCTCCCATCCACAGTGACAGTGCTGAGTACATTTATTCATGCAACATAATGTCTCTTTTTAATAAAAGCACATTTTGTCATCAAATAACAAATTTACACATGTATGTATATAATTAAGAGGGCTCTTTGTGTGGAGTTTTGATGATTATTCATAGATGGCTGATTGAATTATTCCGCCACCGTATCTGGCAGGAACACTGGAAATAAGTGGTCTCTCTCTCTCTGTGTGTGTGTGTGTGTGTGTGTGTGTGTGCTTGTCTTTCTATATGAGGCAATTCATAGGCTAAAACTATCATTTAGCATATCTTTTATTTTTAAAAATGATCTTTTATCAGGGGATACAATTTGCTACAAATTCTGACTATTATTCCTAACATTGTAAGCAAATGCCAGATCCCAATGTCACAGATATGGGTCATTTAGTATTTCCTAAAATCACATTTTCTTACAAATTTAATTGCATTATTGATTAATTAACGACAAATGGAATTTCAAGGGAATTACAGTTAATCTATCGGTGTAAAGATACACTTTTTAAAAAATGTTTGGTGGAATGGTGTACTCTGGAAGAGATTTTAGTTTTGTTTCTGTGTATTTTTTCAGTTTCTTCTTAACATTATGCAATTTGGGCACTTTCCAATGTCAATGCTAATGATACAATTATGAATTCTATATTTATTATTGTATGATTTTTACTTTAACTGTCAGGCAGGAGCTTTTATTTGTCACACACTTGCAAATATGTGGCCTCAATGGATGACATCTGGGTAGAAGAGGGACATTATACAGACCAACTGAGAGAACATCTTCTCTGTGTTGTAGCTGTGATGTAGGCTTCTGCTTGAGAAACTCTACAGTCTGTACACAGCTGGAAACTGCAACAGTCAAATGATATGATTCTTCACAGTTTACGTGATTGTGTGTCTGTAATGTGTTTTTGTTACGTCTCTGTCCTCCAGAAAACGCCAAGACGAGATTTAAAACAAGAATATAATGCTGGATGAACTGAAGATTAAGCCAGTTGACTTCTGTGATTGAAACAAATAAAACACCAAGCTATCAATTGCATGGTATGTCATAAAAATGTCATATCGCAGAACACCAATCGGGAAAAATCTCAGTTTTCTGGCAAGATAGTCTTAAATCCTATAGTAGGGACCTTCGTAATGCCAGAGCAGTCTATTACACATCATTAATAGAGACAAATTAGAATAACCCCCGGTTTCTCTTCAGCACTGGCTGATAGAGTCACATTTCTATTGAGCCATGTATTCCTATAGCCCTACAGTCCTTTAAAGTAGCTGTAATTAAAACTCTTCTTAAAAAAAACACCTTTGATCCAGACGTTCTGGCTAACTGTAGGCCTACATCTAACCTTCCCTTTCTTCTTTGAGAAAGCAGTTGCAATCAGTTGTGTGACCTTCTACATAACAATAGTTTTTTTGAGGATTTTCATTTGGGATTGAGAGTGCATCATAGCACTGAGACAGCACCATGCATGCATAACAACCAGGATGACCTACAATTTCCTGATGTTAAACTCAAACAAAACTGAAGTTATTGTACTTGACTCCGGACACGTCTGGATCAAATTATCCAATGATATAGTTATCTTTGATCAGGATATGTCCTGTAACTCCCATCTAAAACAAACCTGCCTTTATTACCTACATAACATTGCAAAAATCAGACTGGCGACCTGTCCAGGGTGAACCCTGCCTATGCCCAATGTCAGCTGGGATCGGCTCCATCCTATAAATAGGATAAGCGGTTTGGATAATGGAATGAGATACTATAGTATGACTTTTTGTTTTAAATAACATGCTGTATTATTCTTTTATGGTATGATGTATGGATATTATTATTTCAATAATTATATAAATATATAATTTATATAGTATATTGCCATAGTATATTATACTTATTATATACTTATATATTTTACTACCAAATGTCTTTTTAAAGATATACTACACTATGATATTTTTATTTTTTACTTTTTCTGTGATATGCTGTGGTATTTTTTCTGAGAAGTAAGAGTAATTTTCTCATCCAGAAGAGTTGCCCCTTGCTGGTCATTTGAAAGAATGAGGGTTTAGGACAATTAGGCATTGGCTTCACTCTTTCGAACCAGAGGTTGCCGTCTGTACGGGACACATCTACTAAGCAACGCATGCCTTAAAGTATAAAGTATAAAGTATAAAGTATAAAGTATAGCACGTGTAGCACAAAGTGCTTCACACAGAACACCACATATTTGTGTTGAAAGGAAACACTCAAAGTCAGTAGGTGAGAGTATTTTTTTTTATTTATTAAAGTTTAAATTAAATCGCTACAGTAGAAGCACAGACAATATCATAACACATGTCTATTTCTGATAAATATCAATAAATATACATTTATGTCATGTTATTTATAAATATGATATAAAAAAACGTCCATAAGTTAGTGGATAAAATACATATTAAGTTAATTTAAGTACAAAAATGAGAAATGTAGGCTACAATGGCAGAGAAGTGAAATGAGCAAACCCTCACTCTGCGTACAAGTAATGTCAGGTCAAGAGTAAACATCTTTGACGTTAGCTTGCGGACTCAGCAGGCACTCTGGCAATGCGGTGTCCCTCCAGCCACTCCAGCACAGTGTCCAGTTCTCCCACGGCCTTCTGTGCAGCCTGGTTTATGTCTAGCTGCTCAACGGAAAGAAATGGAGAAAGGACAGAAAGAACAGTGGATTTAATGATGAGCACAACACAACTATGTTTCTGTTTGAAAACTGTTTCCTTTCTAAATAGATTTAGATTTTTTTTTTTTTTTTAAAAACCTTTCAAATTATTTGTTACCCTGTTGAGCTTCAAGAGTGCACTGTGTTACATTTTTTGAAATATACAGAACTAAATATTCATATTGATAGGATTTTGATTTATTGGTGGCTTTATTTTTGCAGGCCACATGTTTTTCTATTAAGATATTAGCAAATGACAGATAATATATTTAAGATAACCGTAGACCATACTGAAAACCAACCAAGACATCATTTGAAAAAGTGAATTAAATTGCACCCTCTGCAGATAAGTGTGTGAATGTCTATGAACAGTGAGATGTTATTCAGTAAACTACCAACCTTGTTAAACTCAGCATGCAGGGAGTCAATCTTTTTCTGTGTGTCCTCTTCACAGTGGCAGTGCTGCACAGAACACACATTTATCAATACAACTTATTGCTATTTTTAATTAAAAGCACTTTCTTTTCATTGAACAGAGTTATTGAACTTACACATTTATGTATGTCTTTTCTGATGCTGACAAAAGCGTTGGCCAGAGCGCTGGAGCAGCGTTGATGCTGTGGCTGAGAAGAGGCATAGTTGCTGAACACTCTCTCAACGTAGAAACGTAGCACAAGACGCAGAAAACAGCACGTCTGACCAGCCTGAAAGAAACACATAAAGGTCAGATTACAGCTGTTTGCTCACACATTCATGTTACATAGTCAGGTACTGTTTCTAAAGCCGTACCAGTCTAAGGCTTAGGACATAGAAATATAAAAAAATCTGAAACAGGGAATTAGAATAGAAAGAACACCAGCACTACATGGTGAAAAAGACTCACCTGAACATGGTTAATCAATGATTTGTCCAGAAGTTTCACTCCGATTGCACTGTCACTTTCTATCTGTAATGCAAAGACCACAAAGAAGAAGTGACAATCTATTCACACTTGGAGATGTCATGAACAGTGTTTCTGTATGCTGGATCAGGCTGCTGCATTTGTTGATTTCTATTATTAATTTTGCGGCAGTGGTTTTGAGAGTGTGTGTGCAATAAACTCACCGCATCTGATCGTATGTCAGTATAATATTTGCGCAGTTCGTGCATGTGAACATTGACAGAGCAGCTGGCCAAGCTCAGGGTTCGGCTCTCCCCAAGATCACTCAGACAGCTGAGCAGGAGGAGCAGGCAGAGAGAGCAGCCGAGCACCATCTTCATCATTGTGGTGGTCTAGTGGGAGAGCTAACAGAAACATTTTGTTTGTTAAAATATCGCCAAATAAATAAATTATATATTGGTACAGATCATCTCAGGATTACTTAAATTATTAACTATTCTGTTAAGGCAATTTTATCCATATCGCAACATCTTTTTGATCAATTAAGTCTATAAATGTCAAAAATTTGCAAGGTGATATATTCTTAATTCTTGAACATTCAGGTAACCATTCAGTTTACATTTTAAACATGTGAAATACACCTAAAAATGACATTGTATCTGCATATAATCTCTCATCCTACTGTCTTTTCTTGTTTCAAAAGCACCACCTGTGTTAAGACTCACCTGTGTGTGTGTTATTCAGAAGAAGAGTCCTGGGAGAGATGTGCCTTTGTGTCTCCATCCTGCCTCCTCTTATAGTGGTGTAAGGGGGTTTTACCAGGTACTGCACCACTTGCACAGACACATACACACTCATGCACCTGCACATGTACTAGTACACTAAGTGTTTTACAGGAGGAGGAAATATGTTGCAATTAAAGGAACTGATTCCTCAAAGCCTGATTGGAAGAAGGGGAAAGGAAGTATTGAAGATTTCCTCCTCCTTGGTGTATGATGTATTCATTCTAGAGAAAAAACTTTGTTGACAGTGATGGAATTATTTGTTGAGTCACTCAGATTCTTAAAGTGTCGTCATTACTCTGCAGCACTAATTTATTCAGACGTGTTAAAAAGTACGCATTGCATCATTTGGCCAATGATCTATTAAAATGTAATTATTGCTTTAGGGTGAACAATGGGTGTTCTCATAGACCTATGACCGATCACCATTACGTGCTCTCAAATGTTGTATGAAATGTATGTCATACTGGAAATAAAAACTCCTCCGGCACCTATCGTTTCCTCGGTGGAGCATTCTCACAGCCTGTGACTTCAGTCTTATCCAAGTCCTGAGCGGAAACACCTACCGGACCTGCTCAACTGCTTACTTGGCCAGGTTAACTTTTTATGATAAAGGTGGAAAGAATTCTAACCAGGGAAGTACACAGGAATAACCTGTGTTAATGGAAACTATATCTATATATAATAGGAATATGATGAAAGTGAAAAAATTCCAGATTCCATACTTGGAGGTAAAAATAGTTGCCAGAACTTCCCAGCTCAGAAATGCTTTGTGCTTGTTTCTAACCACTAGAGGTCACCAAAACCACTTTGAACATAGAAACACTTCTAATGATCATATTCACAAGTCTGTGGCACTGCTTCTATTTCTGTTATGATACAATTTTACTACTTTCATACAAAATATGTTATATTTTTCTGAGATTGAGTCACAGTCGCTTTTACAGAAACCACATTTTCCTGTCTTAAAAAAACCAGACAAATGCTCAGCAGTGGACAAAGTAACAGTAACACCTTGCAGTGCAGTACAATAATCCTGTAAGTTATTTTGCAATCTTTTAGGATCTTTTGCGACCATCAAAAGATTGGGTTTATTAAAAGGTTTTGTACTGAATTAAAATATATTTGATAGTTTTTCTAACATTATTGTTTCTCCCCACGTTTTGAGTTATGTTTAAATTAATGTTTACTGTCAGGTGCAACTAGTAAAAACATATAGTGTTTAAAAACTCCACAGGGTCCTTAAAAAAAAATCCCACTCTAAAACAGAATTTGACTTTCCTCAGTTTCCCATCCATCCATTAACTGTAACCTCTTATCCTATTTAGGGCCGTGGGGGGGCTAAAGCCAATCTCAGCTGACATTAGATGAAGGCAGTGTGCAACCTGGACAGGTCGCCAGACTATCGCAGGCTATTCCTCAGTTTTGCATACCTAATTTACCCCAAAATGACTGTGACATAAGTTGTGTTGGTGTCCACTGATGAGGATATATCTCAAATAATCAAATAATCAAATGCAATCAAATGATCAAAGAAAAAGGTTTTATTTTCCATTATTTTTACAAAGCTTCTTTATACAGAAGAATAATATACAGAGGACTAAGAATAAAAAGAATAAAATGACATTTTTACATGGAGTACCTTGAAAATCACAGGCACATTTGGGACAGTCTCAACTACATGGTAGTTATGTTTTAAACTGGTTCTTCTGACATCCACTGCAGGTCTGTTTGTTGTCCTTGGTGGCAGCTCTACTCTGGTCACATCTGCTAGTGAACATAACTACCCTCCATATGTGTAGCATGTCTGTCAATGTACCTGTATTTTCAGGCTTTACTCATTCTAGGTTTTTTTGCATTGTATTACTATAAACAAAAAATAACTAAAATGTAACATCTGTCAACAAAGTATGTTGAACTATCAAAGCTTTACAGTTTTTAACATTTATTTGTCCCTCTTTCAATAACACAGTTCCACAGTAGGCCTATGTGTGGTTGGATATACTTTGTTTTTCACAGAGCATGCTTTGCCTTTATTTCAGTTTGCACACAGTGCACACTGTGTATTTGTGTGTGTGTGTGTATACTGTATGTTTGTTGTTTGTGTGCGTGCATGCATGCGTGCATAACCTCAGGCCTTTAGGCAGGATTCTCCTAAATGACAATGGATTGGAGGTGTCTGAAGCACATGATGACATCCAGAGGGATGGGGGGGCTCAGGTGATTTCCGTCCAAACGCAGGTACCTGACACAACAGCATGGATGCTTAACATGTCATACCAATGACAACTGCTTTTTAAAAATAATTTGTTTCTGACATAATTAGCTTGTTCCGATTTACTTCCTGTCAAAGGGTGCAACTGTAAAAGTTTGTATTGTTGAGTGCCAAGTTATGATGTAATGTGACGTACCTTAGTCTGGGCACCAGACTGAGATCGCTCAGGTCGGCCTCCAGGCTGTGTGGACAGATCTGGGTGCCATTGATGCCTGCCGGGAAAACACACACAGTCATTAGTGTCTAGTCCTCAAATGTTGCTTTCCTTCAAACAAGCAATGAATAGGATTATTTCAATTGCTTATAATAAAAATAATTTAATCTTGTTAATTTGTTTAGCACTTTTTAAAACTGAGTCCAAAGACACAAAAAGACATAAATTAGTAAGTAAAAAAATGGGGTGATGTAGAATAACAGTGACAAACAAATGAAGATAAATAACTTACAGACAAGACGAGGATAATTGAATAAAAGGCAATTATTTAGGAAACGCCTCACATTCAGATCAACTTCTGTAAGATTATTTAAAACTTGTTATTGACTCTGCACGCCTGAGGCAAAGCTTTGTGGCTCTCAGCCACAAACGTATTCAGCTGTAGACTAGATGCGGAAATACTCTTAAAGGAGCTGCCTGAGTAGCAGTTTTCTGGCTCAAATAGAAAGGTATTCCAAGATATAAAGACACATTTGAATGAAGTAAAGCTTAGTCCTGGTGTCTATCCTACTTCAAGATAGTATGACTAGATGTGGTAGTTATTATTTTTACTTACAATTATTATTTTAATCAGTTACATTTACTTCACTTGTCGTCATTCTGGCTGTAAACAATGTGTCGATACAGTTCACAACAGTGTATCAGCTCAGGATCATCATAAATTATTCATAATTTCACAGACAAAGCTGTGCAGAGTGCTTGTTTACCCTCCAAAAACAAACTGTTTACAAGTAGATGTTAACTGATAATCAAATGAATCAGCTTCAGGTAAGGTCAGGGCTCAATCTATATACAAAATAAATACATGTTTAAGTAAATACAGAAGGTTAAAGCTGCATTATTTGTGTTTTGGCCACTTGTTCACAAAAGAAACTCAAAAAGCGGACCTATAAGCAAACACTTGATTATTTACAATTCATTAGGCATCGAGTGAAATTAACATTCATTTAGAGTCGTGTTCCTGGCCACCTGAGAAATGTAAGTACAATATTGAATACTCTCTTTTTAGGCCCGTTTTAGTCTCCACTAAATTCTGAGAAAATAACTGTGTCTTTAATCTGCTAGACGTTCAACTTCATGGTAACTAACTCTCAGTCTTTGGTGTTGCACATAGTGTGCAGTGGTTTTTAAAGTTATTTTTGCTTGACAGGGTAAAAGAAGACACAAAGCTTCTTGGACCTGCTGAGTCCTGTAATAATCATCTGAGGGGGTTCCTCCTGGTGACGGATGTCTTTCATATTACACATATTGATTAGTAAAGTGAAGTCATTTAAAATTACGGTTCGATTTTTTTTTTTTTAATTGGATAATGGTTAGATTTTATTAGGCCACATTAATACACTTGGTTAATGGGGTTTATGGGACAGTTCAAGACAACTGACTCAATAAAAACAATTCCAGATGTGAAAATGTTTGCTTACAGTTTTGCTTAAATTTGATGTCAATCAGAGCTTGATATGTCTTCATGGTGTTTGTTTGGTCATCTGTTTCTTGTTAGAAATATTTTGTATATAATCTACAGACTCATTGGAGCGAGATATAACTCAATCCCAAAATCAGAACAATATTGCCTTTGTTTGTTGAGGACCCCATAGAGTGGTTTTCCCTTCATCTACCTGATTAGACTTCTTCTCACGACTGTGCAGGCTTGTGCAAACTCTGCTTGATTGAAAACTCTTACACTTCTGTTAGTTTTGTTTCACCTGTTAGGGCAGTACAACTAACTCCCTTATCAGTCTAGTCTAGGGGTTCCCAAACCTTTTGGGGCCAGGGATCCCTTACCGGGTAGAATAGTTTCCAAGGATCATAACTCTGATTAAGCATATGCTTACTACCGTTTATACTCTTAGATGCCATTGGAACTATTTATATTCTAAAACTTTTCAACCTCAATACTTCAGACTTATTTCTCACTGATAAACAGAAACACATTTGAATGTGAATCATCTTAAAATAAGATGAGATAATCCTTTATTAGTCCAAAAGCAGGATAATTTGCAATGTTATCGAATGTTAATACCACTTATATATCTTTAAATAGAGGGTTTAATGAACTTCACAGCATGTGCACACATCAAATAATTGATCTTAAAAGCTTTCAGAAAATGAACAGCAGCAAGACTGGCATTATAAATCCAGATATTTAAACTTACCAGATGGAACTGCCGATTTTCTGATTAGCGGATGAGCTGCTCGACCTCCTGAGACACAGCCTCATGGCTATCACATGCCGTCTATCCCATAGACATTGACATACCTCTCACGAATCCGTGAAGGTTCTTTATATGGGATTCAGACCATTACTTTAGCAGTAAACTATTTACAATGTAAAGATATAATGTCTACCTCAGCATAGAATCAAGTTGCATTTCCTCTGAAGAGAACCGCGTGGAGGCAATAGATATGCTCTGAATTCCGTATTGAGCACCTTCAAGATGGTGCAGATCGCTGCTGAGACTACTTACTCTCGATGGAGTTGTGGTTTAGGTGCAGGTGCTCCAGGTGACCGTTGAAGAGAGGAACAGAAACAATCTGGTTGTGGGACAGTTGCAGGTCCAGCAGGGTGGTAATGTTGAACACATACTTAGGAAGTCCTTTATCACTCAGCTGGTTGTAGTTCAGCCTCACAAACGCCAGGTGGTTCAAGCCTTTGAAGTAGTCTCTAAACAACGATGAGAAGAACAACTGTAAAAATTGTATCCAACAAGCGTTTAATAATGCATGCAGTGCATCTATGCATGCATGTTCATCCGCTATGTGACAACGTGTACACTGTGTACTTGCTTTGGGACGTCATCTATGCGGTTCTTGTCCAAGAAAAGCTGTATGAGGCTATTAGGTACGCCAGCAGGCATCTTTTTCAGGATGTTGTGAGCCAGATTGAGCTGCATGAGGCTCTTTAGGTCCTTAAATATGTTCTTTCCCAGGTCACTGTCACTTAGCTGAAAGAAAAGTCATCATACACTCATATTTGCTCCAGAAATGCATACAGGTCACTGACCCTGCTCATACTTAAACCGCAGAGTAAATGCTCACACAGGTACTTTTAAACGGAGGTTTACCTGGTTGTGGCACAGGTCGAGCAGCGTCAGGTTACCCATTTTGTTGAAGGCACCAGCAGGGATCTTAGAAATACGATTTCTACCCAGGCGGAGTTGTTCTAGACTTGCTGGGAGACTGGAAGGGACCTCCTTCAGCTGGTTATGTTGCACATAGAGGTATAGCAGTGTTGGGATCTTCTCAAACACCTGCACGAGAGATAGGTGCAGAGAACACATCTTTAGATGGTTTTATGTAAATTTCAATTCATGAATATTAATTGAGGAAACTTCAGGACCTTTTTGTCTATTCGGTGAATGCGGTTATTTGCCAAGTTAATCCAGCGGATCTCAGTGGCGTTGACGAACGGCTCTGCGGTCAATTCTGAGATGTAGTTGTTCTGCAGGTACAAGTAGTGGGTTCTAGATGGAATGACAGGGATTGCACGGATGTTGCGATTCTCACAATTGAGAGCATTGGGATAGCTCGGGGAGCATAAACACTCTCGGGGGCAGTCAGGAAAGACGGAAGGTGGGCCCAGGATGGGAGGGGGGAAGTCTGTTGGCTCCTGGGGCTCTGGCTGTGCCGGCACAGCAGGCTTGGGGACAAAAGGCTTCCTGGTGGTGCCTGGGCGCCTGGTGGGCTTCCTTGGTCGAGGTCTCTGGGTGAACACTGCCCCCATCAGTAGGAACAGAGCCAATGCAGAGAAGAGTCCCACGCCGGCCTTCATCGTCCTATCACAGAGGACGAAACAGAGATAGTTGATTTATACACTCTACTGTATTTATAGTTACATGGATTAAGAGAGAGATAGAAGCCTCCCCACAACACACAACCTGTCATTTTGTATTCAGTCAGCTCATCTCCACCACACAGAGAGTTTAACATCATGCACATTGGTACTATTGGCTTTTGTGTCTAGCTCTGTGTGGGAGCTCTGGGACAATGCTGCCTCTCAAGTGTGTACAAACCTGCTTCCTGATTAGAAGGAATTTAGAGGCTCAGCACAGATCTCTGATTACAATACTTCAGTAAGCAATGGTTTATTTGCATTTGGCTTGTTCCTATTTCGAAAGGGGCTTGGGGCCAATTTCAACTTGTGTTGAGAGAAAGAGTTTTCAGGGTTGAGCTGATCAATTAGTATCAAACGTAGAGCAGGTTTGGATCTAAGCCATGAAAACACTTAGACTGTAGTATTGTTAACCAAAATGATCAAGCTGCTGCTTGACTTTTAAACAAATATTGCCGCCTGATGCTGTTCTGATAAAATGTTGCTATGCAGTGTCCTGTTAAGATGAAAATAAGTAAAATATGAACATTAGAGAGTTGTCAGGTTTAAGTTTTATTACAAACTTTGCAGTCTCCTGAAGAAGAAAAGTTTGTGAATCGATCGTCTGTGAATAGTCATTGTCATAATATTAAAGTGACATGCATTCATATGTCATTACAGTTTATAAAAATGTTAAGATTGGGGTTTGTGGCTTGGTAATACAAGTGAACGAGAAAGCAAGCAGTGAGTTGTTTGATTTAATCAAATCCAAAAGGAGGAGGGGAAGATACTGGTACAGGAAATTAGTAATTACGAGGGAGAGGAAAGGAAAGGAAAATTCTTGTATAAAGGCTCTATTGTCAGCACTGGTGCAAAAGGAGAGATGTGGAGGGAGGAACTGCAGGTCTGGTCGGGCTTCTTGACCCAGGAGAGGTCCAAAGGAAACTGGGCTAAATCCCAATGAGACTATGATGGACGCAATATGCATCTTTTAAACCATTGTAAATGCATAAGTGTTGCAAGCAGATGTAAAGCCACATGTATTTTAATGGTATCTTTTCAAAGAACAATTCATGTTTTTAATATATTAGTGTTGTAAAAACAGATTTTGTCTAAGATTGTTAGTTGTTTAGATTAAGGAGTTTCTATGTTGCATATTCTAGCACATTGATGGTATGCAGACTCATCCGAGACATATCTAAGGGTTTGAACTCTCTCCGGGATTAATTTCAGTTGTGTACTGTAATTGATGAATTAAAAAGTGTGTCCAACAGATGTGTGCAAATAATGTAATGACCTCCATGTCCTCAGAGTGACGGACACACACACACACACACACACACACACACACACACACACACACACACACACACAGACGCAGATGTTTGACTTTAGTATACAATATATTTCTCAAAGTGGAGCAATATTCTCCTAATCCTGATGTTTTACACTATTCAAAATGTTTGTGTGCATTTGATTCTTTACACTGAGCATTGTACCTCATCAGCATAAACCTGTTATAAATAATCACAATAATCATAGCTGTCAAAATACATAAATGCTTCAGCACAAATTCACCATTAGCTTCCAATAACTTTGCACCAGTTAGGCAAGCTTCTGGCCAAATTGATAAACATCTCATATGAATCACGGGGCAGGAATGAGGCTTAGAGTCATAATCTGTTCTGCCTGGAAAAACAAATCTGAACTTTTCTCTGACAGTGTTCCCTGGCACTGCCCTTCCTTTTCCCTCTCAGCCACCCAGAGCCTCCCAGCCCCTCGTTTAAAACCATAATCAGCTCTCCTTTGACCTATTGGTGGGAATGTTTTTTCAACTGCTGTTTCCAGGGTCGAAATACTTTTTGAAACCCATCTACAAATATATTTTTCAATCTAAAATGTATATTCCAAAACTGTCCATGAACATTAAGATCAGCCATAACTCAAAATTAAACATATATACTTTCTCATAATTGAAGCTGTCTTTTTAACAATGAAGACCAAGATATCGTTATTATAAGTTACAGTACAATTGAAGATATCTTTGATCAACAACTATTTTTGCACGGTTTAGATACCAATACATTTTAATACTACAAATACGAGCACCAGGTGAAAGTCCTCTTGAGATAAAAAAGAAGCCATAATTCTCATTCAACTTCAGTTGCTGCTGAACAAAGCTCTTCGTTATAACAAAGTCCTTGATGGTGAGCCCTTTCTAATAATGTTTTTCCTTTTGTTGTCATATCAGGCGCCGTCATTCCTCTGAACTGAAAATGATCACCACTGTTTTGTAAGACTAAAAGATGCATTGAATAAGAGCCACGTCACACACATCTGAATCCAGTAATCTGACTCAGATATCTGTGGTTAAACAACACATTTACGAAAATCTCCAAATAACATAAATGACAATAAAAGTGACTTCATAAAAACTGCATCTTCTGACTGATAAGAATCATCTATATGTATCTAAAACTTTACTTTAGTTATAGGCACCTTAACTTAAAGATGGACTTAATGTTAAAATTGCTTGGTATACATGCCCTGGAAAAGTGATAATTACAAAAGTATTTCCCCTCCTTATGAAGCCCTCAGCAGCAGATACTCTGCATTCGTGTTACAAGATTGCCAAAACATTTCCTCATGATGGTAGGGCGGTCCTGTAGCGGCTGTGCAAAGGTTGGATCTACATCTATGGTACGACAGTCTAAATGTAAGTATGTGTACAGATTGTAAAGCCCTCTGAGGCAAATTTGTAATTTGTGATTTTGGGCTATACAAAATGAATTGAATTGAAATGAATTAAATGTTCGGTGAAGGAGTTTGAAGGTGCACTGACAATAACAACTCATTAATTTGTTAATAAACTGATTCAACTGTCTGACTTCTTTGTCCTGAATGTCTGTTAGCTGGACAAAGATCAATTGCTGTTTTCCTTTTACAGTCTTCACACTCTTCCCACAGGGATCTTTAAAAAGTCCGAGCCTCTCACATTACAGTGATTCCCCACGGGTTGTGATTTTGAAAAAAAAGTTTTTTTTTTTTTCACATTTCCAGAATATTTATTTTTATTTTGTCCACTGGTTAACACCAATCCTGGACTTCACTCCAGAGCAAGTTAAATTAATCTAAGACAAAAACAATCGTGTTGAAACAACTTGAGGATGCATCTGTTGAAAAATCTAAGATTCTTCTCCATCAGCCAAAGTGAGTTTTCAAAAGAGTGACTTTCTTCACTCTCTTCATATTTTAACTTTCCTGCAGTAGCAGCAGCTGTCCTCACAGCCCGACATAAACATCTGAAATCAAAGTGAGTTCGCAGGAGTGGAGAAAAGCAGAAGAGTCAAAGTGCCCGTCGGCTCTCTGGAGGACAGAGTACCACTTTGTAAGGCACAGCGTTTAGAAACACACCAGCATGGCTCAGCTGCGCCTGTGCCAAGATTCCTTTTCTTAGTCCTCAAACACAGTGGTCAATCTGGCTCTGTTTCTCACACACACAAACACACTCCTGCCTGAATTATTATCTTATTGATTATGATCCATCTGAAACAGCCCCCCTTGGAAACAACAAATACAGTTTCTTACCTGCCTCTGGTACCTGCCCTCTTTTGTCAAGTCACAAGTTTTGTGTCTTTTCTTCTCTCTGCCTCTTTCACTCTTTTCCTTCCCCTCCCTCTCTCTCCCTCTTCCTCTGTTTCTCTCTGTCCCTAACCCTCCCCTCCCTCTCTCTTCCTCTCCCTCTCTCTCCTTTAGTGGACAAGCCTGCCTGTTGGGTTTGTTCCCTGGCTTTTTTCCCTCGGAAGGTCACAGTGGTTCTTTCTCCCCCTCTGCTCGACTCAGGGCTTTCATGTGTTGGAACTGTGTCACAGTTTGTTATCATCTTTGTTCTGTTGCAGCATAGCATTATAGTGTTTTTCTTAAATAGAAAAGGGTGTATGAGTATGTTTACATTTTTGTGTGTATGCACAAGCATCTGTTTCTATATCATAAGTCTTTGAGAAATGCTGTGAACACTGAACCTCTGTTAGGAAAAGCCCAACTCAAATTGCATGTCTTCTCAGTCTCCCACCCACTCTGCTATTGTTGAGATATCTGCACTCATAGCCAGTCATGTGCTTTTCATTACCAGCATCCCTCCGCGGATTTGCCTGCATCTCTTCTGTGTCAGTTGAATATTCAGGAGGGGCTTTCTTCTATTCCAGCATCAGTAAACTCAAAAAGTCTGATTTCTGAGGTCCAGCTAAAGCATGGGAGTTATGGAAGGTTTTTTCAGGAAGTGGGGCTGTATGATTAACAAAGTGTAGAACCTCTGTGTGTGTGTGTGTGTGTGTGTGTGTGTTTATGTGACACTGGGGGTTTGGAGGTGGACATGTGTTTGGTGTCCTGCATTCCTGGAGAGTGAGCTGCAGCCGAAGGATAATGATGCAAACATATGTGGGGAACAGTTTCAAACTCACATGTACACGCGTGTGCCTCCTTCTCCCACTTTCCCTCGCTTTTTTTTTTTCTTTTTATCAATTCCCCTCTTTACCCAGTCACCAGGTTTTGGTTATTGAGCTCAGCTGTGCCAAACATCTGGACAAGACTGGTTCCAAAAAGGAAAGGAAGGTTACGCCAAAAATACTGTAGCTCACAAAGAGAAATGGGTCATTATAACAAATACGTCACTTTTTGGGTTGTTGCTTTCTCATCTTCTCATCTACCATTTAACAGAAGGTGCAAGAATCCTATTTAATGACTCACGTCCTCTGATCAACTACAGTGACCTCATTTCTCTGTAAAAGTTTTTTATTTTGTGCTGCCTGCAGGAATGACATCATTGGAAACAGCTGCTAATTAACAGCAACGTCTTATGGTTAAATAATGTTTAATAAATTACAATCTTAATATATATCATTAGAAATGAATTTAAAACCAAAAAAGTTTAATTTAATAAACTGTAATTTGAAACAAAGGTGATTCTCTCAATTATGTGGTCTGCCACAAATTGTTGGTACCCAGCTACTGTCTGGCATTGTGCTGACATTAAATGTGACAGGTCTCTCTACAGAGGTGGCCAGCACATGAATGGGACACACCATTTAATACAAACAAAATTAGTTTCCAACCAGGAACCCAAACAAGAAGGGTGGCAATACAGTGCGTGTCTGTGCCATATTAGTGAGAGACAGAGAAACCGGAATTACCAGTGCTGCTATTTTATTGAAAAGACGCATTATAAGAAGATCATGGAAAGTTATACCCAAATAAATCATGCAAGTGTCTTTTAAATTTTATATTCAAAACCTTTAAGTGGACAAGCTTGTCTCCTTCAGCTCTCACACCTCCACCTAGCTGCTTGTAGAGAAAACAAATATTGTCATACAAAAGAGATTAATTTCTGGATAATCTGAGGTATCAGGATTTTTTTTAATACAGCTGTATGATCGAATCCAATACAACAGTCATTGAGACACTGTTCAAAGAATCAAATCATTGATCAACAACTTTGGCACTAACACATGGAAAATTATTTGAGTCTATAGTCATGTTTTAACCATTGACTGACTGAATGCAAATGACAAATCTGTGCAACGATAATCAAAGATAAACTTTGCCTGAGCCGCCCGAATTTTCAGACAGAAAAGACGCAGTGTCCATTCATAAATTGACAGGAAACCCTGGAATAAGATAGACTTTGTCAAATATTCTTGACTTCAGCTTTGACTTGTGTGTTTAGTCAATGAGGTTCACCTGTTTTTCCTTTCATACCTCTCAAAAGTGTATCCGTAATACTTTTTAATGTCACTGTCTGAAAAAAATCCTGGTAGCTACTTGAATCTTCCAATAGATTAATTCTACTTATAATCACTTAAACTTTCCCTTTCAAATTGTTGCAGGACACAAGCCACAAGGCATCTTTTAAAAGAATGTGTCTCAGGTTTTCTGCCTGACGTTGAGGTCTAGCACCCTGTGTTGACTACATATAATATGATGCCTGCCCGTGCAGCCTGTGCCCATCAACTCATGATTTATCCATCATTTTGTGCACACTTTGCATTTATCCACCGTCCAAAGAATACACTTTTATTTATTGTGTTTTACTATTGTATAAATTAACTGTGGTTTGGTTTTGCATGTGAAAAGAGTCACATGGGCTGTGGAATGTAACTGTTCGGTCTGCAGCGTTCAAAGAAGCTGGACAGAGGTGGTTGGATGTTAGTGGTGTTAGTGTTTTTCAGGGCTCAGTTAGACCTGTTGATTCAAGAAGAGAGATATTTATAGGGCAGAGACTTTGCTTGTACTGCAGAAACTCTTTAAGCAGCAGTCCTCACTGCTATTACATACTGTGGCAGATGTTTTCCAAACTGATGGCGAATGAGGCGGGCGCAGGCTCCCGCCCAAAATGACGTGGTGTGTATAATAATCTGAGAACGTTCCGAGAACGGCCTGTTCTGTCATCTACAGAGAAAACTGCATGATTGAACTGTTTGGTTTAAAGGAGCCATGCATGATCTTCAGCCAGAAATGTTCCCAGAGAAATACTAATATCCTCCCCAACATTTACTGACAACTTTCTAATGTGCTGCACTGCCTCAACAAGACGAAGCAGCATCCACTGTGTATACGTTCTACATTCTGCAGGCCTCACCCACTTTCTCCTCTCCAAAGTAAAGCCAAAATCCACAGCTTTGGTTGCCGATCCTGGCTAATTTCTTTCATATGTTTGCGCTTGAATCGTTTCATGCAAACATGTACTGTCTCATAAATCCCTTTATGAAATGTCTTGTCATGTCATGTCTTTCTCGGGCTTGTCATATCTCTGAAATGAAAATGTTCTAACACACACTGAGTACCGTCAGTGACTGTGGATCCTAAACGCTGCCAATGAGACTGAGAAGTCTTACATCATGCATGAAATCATACAAACAGAAAAGTACTCTATCAAGTAAGCATGGTAAGCAAGTCACTAGAAGGAAGCCACTTGGATAGTGCACATTTCCAAATCAAATCCGTCATGCATTAAACCAAACTTTATCCAGCTGAGACGGGCTTCAGCTCACATGTTGTTTACACACAAACTGATGCGCTTCAGCTTGGTGAGGAAGAGAAGGCTTTTACCAAATTCTTGGAATACTTACTTATTTTTTGGGGAGTGGATTTCAAACATTGATTCAAAGATTAATTCAAAAAGCCCTTTTTTGTCTTTGTATACACTAATGTAATACATTAGGTTGAAATGATTGTTTGCACTGTCATGTCAGAAACCTTGATGGATCGAGCTGGTGAAATGTTTGTTTGTTTAAACTGCAAGAATTATACAGTACAGGCTTTCCATGCATTTAAATTAAAAAAACTCCCAACACTTGTCAGAACTGTTTTCATATGTGGTTCATGGACATACAATATGACGTGGATACAGCGCGCAGTTCAGTCTTGCTCCCAATTTTGCTCAGTGGCTACTCCCGTTATTGCAGAGAAAAGTGATTTAAAAATCTGTGACGTCATCACAATGTAAAATCGATGGGGCGAGCAGGAACTCCCAGGCATTGCCAGCAGGGAAACACTACTGACATATTCAGTGGGCTGCATGCCCTGGAAGTAAACCTGGTTTACTAGGGTTTTGAACTATTTAAACTATTTTGGCATATGCGCCAGGTGAGCAGTTCTCATTGGACTGAATATGTCCCATCTTGGGGTCCGTTAGCCAATTATTTTAAATCCATGATGGATGTAGGCTTTAATAAGAGCAAGAGACCATCTTGCGATGGCATCCCACTAGCCGCAACGCCAAATCAGAAGAGGGACGTAAAGTGAGGGGGGCCAAGAGCCTCTTCCCTTCTTCCAATTGCTTACTTGTGGGGCGCCCTTGCTCTGACCACACCCATCTTCTAGCTCTGCCTTTATTATGATCTCAAGTACACACCCGTGAAGTCTCGTGACTGCATCTTGCACGGCTGCGCAATTGCGGTGACTAAATCTGTCCACAGAAAGACAGAATTATAAACACCTGGCAAAGTACTCAAATCGGCTTCTGTTGTAGTTTATGCGACACCCCTGCCGAAAATGCTTTTTGGGCCAGAGGGACATTTTTTGCTGCAATACCACAAGTGGCCACTGGAAAAAAGGCTCAGCATCTGTGCCGTATCCAGTTCCTATTATACATCCATGGGTTAACTTAGGGACTTAGGGAAGAGTAAAGCCATTTATCCAGATGGACTCTTTTAGATAAAAAGGAAGCACACGTTTACCATGCCCATATGCTTCATGGTAGATGGTAGTGGTGTAGCACAGTAGTGTTTGTGTGTGTGTGTGTGTGTGCGTGTGCTTGCAAGTATCCATATTGCGTTGTAAGCTGCATGTGTTTCACATATGAGGCTCTCTCGGTACTCAGTTAAGTATGGAATGTGTGATACAGACTCCATAAACTGTCCTTTCACACGCAACGCACATCTTCCACACATACACCATTCAATCAGGACATTGAGCGCCACATCTTCCATCTTTAACCACTCTGAGGAGACCCCCCACTCTCTTAATGATTAGTCAGCAAGCTAAAGAAAGTGTTATCTGGGGAAGAGGGAAAACCACAACTACTCACTTTACTCTGAGTTAAATTGCATTATCAGCTGAGAAAAGCTTTCAGTGGTGCAGAGGGACTGTGGGAAAACCTCAGGAAATGATGTCATAAACTTTTCAGCATATGACAAAACTCTGCAAACACAGATTTTAAGGAAGACAATCAAACCAAATCCTCTTTAGCTCTCCAATGTTAGATATATTGCTTATTGTTAAAATAAATAAATAGATGTTATAGTAAAAGCTAGATTAGGCATTTCTGCCCAAAATGTTTATTGCTCATTTCTTTGGATAAAGCCAGTTGTCTCAAGAACAGAAGATTATGTGAAGATTATGTGTCCCCTGCTGTATTTCTGGCTCATCACTGTAAGCTTGTGGCCATCATTATTGTGTTCAAAAGTTGATTGCTGCCATAAATAAAAAAACATGGGCCTTCTCTCTTTTGCAATGAAGCGTTGTTACTGCACTGTATGTTGATGACATTGTGAAATAGAAATACAAGAAATACAAGACAGCAAAATCAGCATCTTTGTTCTGTGTGTGTTTATGTGTGTGTGTCTAATGAGAGGGCTGGAGGTCTTAGACTTGCTTGTAAATAGGCCTGTAAATGAATCTAACGGTTTCCTCAGTCATCTAGCCAAAACCACATGTACCGTACAAGTCTGTCTTGGATTTGTAGATGATTTCTCCGCCCAGAAACAAACAGACTCTTCATACAGCTGGGAGGTCCGAGTCTCTTTGCACATTACTCCTTTTTTAGAGTCAGTTGGTCCATCAGCCTTTCCAATAGTTTTGGTTGAGACTTATTTGTTGAACATATATTTAATAAAAGATGTAATGCATTTGAATCCTCAAAGCTAACTCCCAAAAACATCACACTATTTTCCCATTTAGTGACCTGTATCCACTGGAACATCTTGACCTGCCAACCAGACCTGAAGTCAGTTATGATCTTAGCACAGCAACAGAAAACACACAAACCAGCCAATGCTTGCAGGTTAGTAACCTAGAAACTCTAAATGTATCTATACTGCCAATATTTTTCCTTGAGGAGGATGAACTGCTAACATTTGCCAAGCTGGTCACGTTTTTGTTACAAAGGCACAATAGGCAAGGCAAGGCAAGGCAAATTTATTTGTAGAGCACATTTCAACAACAAGGCAGTTCAAAGTGCTTCACATAAAACCATTAAGCATCAAAACATAATGCAAAAAAAAAGAAGATTTAAAAACAATTAAGAACATTCATTTAAACATTGAAAACAACATTAAAAACAGTTAGTAAAACATTAAAAAGCTAAAAAAATAGAATAAAAGTTGCAGTGCAGTTTAAGAAATAAAATACAGTAGTGAGATGCAGAAATTGATTAAGATCCTTGAATCTGGTTCAATTAAAGGCAACAGCAAACAGAAGAGTCTTCAATCTGGATTTAAAGGAGTTTAGGGTCTCAGCAGACCTGCAGCTTTCAGGGACCTTGTTTCAGATATGTGCAGCAGAAAAACTGAACGCTGCTTCTCCATGTTTAGTTCTGACTCTTGGAACAGAAAGTAAACCAGACCCAGATGACCTCAGGGGTCAGGATGGTTCATAAGGTAGCAGCAGATCAGAAATGTATTTAGGCCTAAACCATTCAGTGCTTTATAAACCAACAGCAGGATTTTAAAGTCAATTCTTTGTTGGACAGGAAGCCAGTGCGAAGACCTCAGAACTATCTAAGCAATATCTAAGCAGCAGGAGGATGATTTCAGATGTTGTATAATGTCTTCTAGGCTTCTTTGGTTGATTGAATGAAATTGTGTCATGATATTTGAATGGATGTTATTTAAAGATGGAGACAACACAGATCCTGTGTTGATGTGGAGGCACCGACTGCTTGTCTAATTTTCTGAATTTTGTCAGTAAAAAAGGAAGCAAATTGATTGCATGCCCAGGTGGACTGGAGCTCAGCAGTTACTGACACTGGAGGGTTTGTTAGCCTGTCGACGCTAGCAAATAAGGCGCGTGCATTGTTATTGTTTTTGGTTATAATGTCAGAGAAGAAGGACTGCCTCCTAAGTTCCAAATTATAATTGCGAAGTCTCTCTTTATAGATGTCACAGTGAACCTGAAGATTAGTTTTTCGCCACCTGCGCTCAGCTTTCCGACACTCTCTCTTTCTCTATTCTGACCGACGTGGCATTTCTCCAAGGAGATCTTTGCTTACCCGAGACAACCTTCACTTTAGTGGGTGCAATCGCATCAATAACATTATTAACTTTAGAATTGAAGTTATTTACAAGCTCATTGACTCTCAAAGAAAACACAGAAATGATCAGAGAGTGCAACATCAGTCACAGCAACCTTGGAAATGTTTAGACCTTTGGTGATGATTAGGTCCAGAGTGTGCCCCTTGTTGTGGGTGGGTCCTGTTACATGCTGAGTCAGATCATAGTTATCAAGGACACCACATAGTTCTATAGACCCTCTGTCCTGGGGATTATCAACATGGATATTGAAATCACCAACAATGACAACACAATCAAAATCAATACAGATTATGGACAGCAGTTCAGTAAACTCATCAAAGAAGGTTGCACAGTATTTAGGTGGTCTGTAAATGTTTAGAAATAAAGCTTGAGTGGAATTCATAGCCACATATTCAAAGGAAATAAAATGACCAAAGGACATCTGCTTGCATTGAAAATAATCATTAAATAAAATAGCAACTCCACCTCCTTTCTTATGCGCTCTTGTTTCACTCATGAATTGACTGAAGTTGTCAGGTGTTGATTCAATAAGAACAGCTGCACTGTTATCTTGGTCCAACCAAGTTTCAGTTAAAAACAAAAAATCCAGTTCGTGCCTAACAATAAAATCATTGATTAAAAATGTTTTTCCTGACAGAGACCTGATATTTAATAAAGTTAAGCTAAGTTTAATGCGGTTAAAGCTGTATTTAGTTCCAGCAGTGACCAGCTCATTCGTGTGGTCAGTGAACTCCAGGTGGGGTGAGGATGGAGATGGGGTGGAGAGAAAGGAGTGGGAGGACCTGGATGGAGTCTGGTGGGTGGAAGTAGGTGCTGGTGAGGGAAGTAAAGAGGTTGGAGACTCCTCCTCTCGGCTCTCCTTAGGCGGGGGCATCCTTCCCGTAGGGTCTCCACGGCGATGCTGTGTGGTTATCTCTTGTTGAGACTCCTCTTGTCTCCTGTCCTTGGCAGTGGGAACAGACGGGTGACGCAGGAAGAAAAATAGATTAGAGGTAAACAGTTTTACCCCTGACTTGTTCAGGCAAACTCCATCTGCCTTAAAAAGGTGTCTGCGCTCCCAGAAAAGGCAAAAATTGTTGATAAAATATACTGAATGGTCAGTACATGCAGTTAACAGCCATTTGTTCAGTGCAAACAGCCTGCTGAATCTTTCATCTCCTCCTCTGACTGGTGGAAGAGGGCCACTGATAAACACCTCCGCATTGACAGAGCTGAATGTTTAACAGATCAATGACGTCTCGCGTCAGAACTTCAGGCTGTTGTTTCACAGTATCACAGCTTCCTGTATGCACGATGATGTTTTTCATCATCAGCCACGATGTCCAAGATTTTGTCTCTCATGTTAGAGACCATATCTGTCAGAAAGCAGAGTATTTTGGTATTCTTGCTGTACATCGTTCTGACATCTTTTACAGCATAGTCACCAACAATCAAAGTCTCAGGCTCAGTCAGTAGCTTTCCCTGTGGCCTTTTACGTTCAGATTTAATCCCAGTTCTTACCCTGCTTTGAGAAGATAGCTGCTTATCCAGGTCACCAGATGGAGGTCTAGGATCCTGCGACAATGGAACAAATAGAACAAGGTCCAATAATATTTGTCTGTCATCTATGAATAGTAAAGATGAGCTTTTCTTGCTAAGATCAACCATCTCCAACACATAATGTTAGCATTAAAGTTAACATTAGCTTGGCAATTTAAGTTAGATTTGTTCAAACAGGGGATGCCCGGTGGTGTAGCACTGTCACCTCACAGCAAGACGGGCCAGGGTTCGATCCCCGATCCCTGACAAAAAAATAATAAAAACAACGCGCTGAAAGATGTTAAAATGCTGTGTAGAGCTGAGGGGAACTGTAGTGTCAGGTCATAACTCTCACATTGAACAAATAAATATTTTCAGTTGTTAAAATAAAGAAAAATTAAAAACTGACTAAGTAAAAATAGATAACAGCAAGTCTCTCATAACCCAGGTCAGAGACTTCTGAATATTTCTATACGCAGTGTCAATTCAGTTTTTAAAATAGAGAATAAATCAAGAGGCAATGCAGAACCATCTGGAAATATTAGCAGTGCTAATACAGACCATAGACAGCAGTGGATACAATTTTAGATTCAAAATAATCTTTGGTGGTTGGACCAGTTCATATCTATCCTGTAGATTATGTTGTTCTAATGGAGAGTCTGTGTGCAGAGGGATGTGATCTGTGAGGGGTCCTGAGTATCTCTATGTTGCTGTTATGACACTGCAGGGCATTTCATTGCAGTTTGTTTTGACTGATGGTTTCCAAGGCAGAGTTTAGTTCAGAGGAGAGGAATGGCCACAGCTTTAATGATTCCACCAGTCAGAGTTTTGTTCTGTCTTTAAATGGCTGCAAGGATAATCCCCCTGACTATGACGCTTTATTAGAAGTATGAATTACTATCTTTCTTACAATTGAAATTCTATGAAAAAAATATTTTTATATTATCTGAGGCTTGAAACCAGATTAGAAATACTTCAGAATAATAACCAAATTTAAGCTGCTCTTTTGAGATGAACATTTTTTATTGGCATTTTTTCTATCCATTTTGCATTTTTCCAGTTTATTTAGATCCTCTTTGCTGACCAAATCAGTGAGCCTGGAAGTAGCGATGGAAAAAAATGACATTAGCTATCCGCTATTAAGGACAATGAACACCTTAATACCTTGTGGTTAATTTAGTCAGTTGTTCAGTCCATTGTGATCTCATGTGCCATCTAGCCCTTTAGTGCCTGCTCTTGCGGCCAGCATGCAATTTCTGAAAACCTATCTGTGTCTTCTTAATTGGTTGGGAGACACTAATGAGGGTTCACTAATACCGATTGTGTATTTCAAGTGTGTTTTCATTTAATATACCAATATTGTTACTGCTGATATATCTATTTCTCATATTTGATCACTGTGCTTTATATGGCTCTGAAAGGGAAGAATGGAGCGGGAGTCTGGTTTAAGTGTGTGAGGACGACCAAACAGAGTCAAGTAAAGGAAAGAAAAATAGAGAGGAAAATAGACTTTGTCATGAACAGTAGCTAATATATGATAAATGGATGGACTTGTATTTGTATAGCGCTTTTCTAGTCTTCCGACCAGTCAGAGCACTTTAACACTATGTCATTCACCCATTTATACACCGATGCGCTACCATGCAAGGTGCCACCTGACCGTCAGGACTATCTAACCATTCATGTTCTCCTTTATAAATATCCCATTTATAAAGGAGAACATGCCGGTAGCAATAACAAGACAATGGTCAGAGCATTAACCGGTTAAGAAGTTATTTTTATGTAGCGCTGACCTCCATAAAGGTCACAGAGTAGTTAATAATATGCTTTTTTGATTTTTTGCAGAGAGTTAAATTGACAACACTCTCATATCTGTGCTTTATATAAAGTTACAGCCAGTTAGCTTAGCTTAGCATAAAGACTACAAACAAGGGGAAACAACTAGCCTGGCTATGTCCAAAGGTAAAAAAAAAAAGAAGCTTACCAGGTTCTCTAAGGCTACCTTATTAGCATATTATAACCATGACTCATCGTGACTTTATATGTATCCAACAGATTGCCGGCTGGTCGTCATTGGAACAAGATTACAAAGACTTTTATGGTGAATTCTTGTGTCAGTGACTCTGGTATATGTGGGTCCAGACATAGTGCAAGTCTAAACAAACCATAAAACACAAGCACAAAGACACACACACACACACACACACACACACACACACACACACACACACACACACACACACACACTTACTTTGAGTACTTTGAGTAGTTATTGGTAATAGTTGAATGCCTATACCAAAGTATTGTACACTTAGGTGTCTTTACAGGAAAAGTACATTTTAGAAAACATATCTTTTCAGTCTTTAAAGCTGATTCATATATTACCTGTAGATATTGCAGTAATCATAATAATATTCATTTAGTTGCTGTCTTGTACCTGTTTATCTTTTTAAGGTTTCAAATCAAACTCTCACACATGTCAGTACTAAAAGGTGTGGTCAATAAAATTTGATAAAAAGTGAGTATTGTATTCTGTTTGCAGGTTTCTGACAAAAAAAACAATAATAATTTCTGTAAGTGAAGCCACTACTTTTGACTCCCATCATTAGTCTGTACCAGTATTTGTTGTCACAGAGAACTCTGTGTCTCTCCACAGTATGAGAGCTCCTCAGTCAGTTGGACGCTTCCTTCAACAGACTAAACTGTGAGAGGACATCAAAACAAAATGCAGGCTTGAAAAACAAAGTACAGAAATGTTACACACAAACTGAAAGTCAACCAAGGTACAAATCCTTTAATGCACCGTTAAAGTAAAACGTGAAAGGAACAAAAATGGTACAGTACTGAAATATATGCTGCTGGCACATAGAGATCTGTCTGTATTTGTATTGCAACTTGTTCATACTGTACATAATATAGCTATATACTGTACAAAACTGTTTGGAAATAAGTTTTAATCTAACATTATCTATTGTAAGTCCCCCTGAAGACGAGGATAAAGAAGATAATCTCTGCTGAAGAGGTTGGTAACGTGTCAAATATTCTTGTTTTCTTTTGTAATTATTTACTCAATTGTATGATTACATTTTACGTAAAAAACAGGGTGTAATGTGAATCACTGTTGTCTCTAGATTGCTTGTATTTCAGGTATTGACAGGTTTCAGCTTGGGTCGACAACCCTGGAAAAACCAGCAAGAGTGAGACAGATTTTAAAAGTATTAAACAGAAAAACACAGCCCAATGTCGCCAACTCTTTACCAATAAAGTAGCTAGCAGCACTAGCTCCAAAAGTGGCTAAATTGAGCAAGAAAGTTGCCATGTCGGCAAAACTTATCATTATGAATGTTAACAACAAACGTGGCTATTGTTAGTATTCACAGCTGTCAAGATAGCGGCTTGTGGAAGACTCCGGAGACGTGCAATGAGTGCAAGGGAAATGTGCGCACAGGTAGGTAGGTAGGTAACCCAGGGATTATTACAGGTCTGCGATTTTTATTTTTATTTTTTGTCAAAGCATTTCATTTATTGATTACTGTCAAGATGTAAAGAGAATTTTAACAAATATAATAACAAATGTTTCTAAAATACAAGGCTTTAGTAAATGTGAAGATTTTCAATCATTTTGTCAGAACATTTTTATATTCCATTTGCTGCTGTTTGACACTGAGTCAGATTCTCTCATGACAAAGCTACTGATTTTTTCATACATGTTTTTTTTCCACATAACATAGCTCAGTTTAACCACAGCACATTATTCTCAGAAATGAGAGGGTTTGTCACAGTTCCTATTCGGTAATAACTCACAGATGTTTAACCCTGGTGAGGCAAAACTTTAAAAATATGGAATGAGAGAGAGACAGAAACCCAAAGGAATGCAATGGTGGTATGATAAATGTTTTTATCAGGACTTTTGGCATTATGATAAAATAACACTGGTTTAGCGCACAAGTTCAAGCTTTGGCCTCTTTTAAAGGTCGGTTTCCACTTCAGTGCCTGCGTGTGTATCTACATATTGAAGACATAATGAATTCAAGTCTTACAGTTGTAGCTGTAGGCTGAGCTGTTTGACTTCACAAGTGATGAGTTGGCTAGCAAAACAAAAAAGTTGAGTCACGTTTTCTTTGTAGCTGTGGGTTAGGCAGTAACATTTAGTTCCCCTATGTTGTTGCATATTCAGAGAGTGGATCAGATATAAATACTTTCAAGCACTCTCAGGCAAAAGACCCAGTTGGATGGCAGCTGTTGGTAGGACATTTTGTTTCCCTCCAATCGTAGGATCTTCATTCTGGAGTAGGACAGAGGTCCCCACTCTCTGCAGAAACTGGTCACATTGAACTCTGCAGTTAACAGACAGAAAACAGACAGGAATTTTAAAACATATACAGAACATATGTCATCGTTAGAAACTCATTATTCACCAAAGTGACAGCCATCTGCTTATCGCCGTCTTGTCAAAGCACTGTAGAAACGAAACCAGTCAAGACAGCTTTGATTTCACATCCTGTCCTACTAAAATGAAGCGCTTCAATCCCACCATGAAACTTGCCTTACCAAAGAGGGTCTGTACAGTCTGCAAAAGTCTCTTTTCTTCTCACAGAGTTTTCATTTCCTGAAAGTCTTGCAGGTGCTGTGGTGAAAACGGAGGATGAGGAAACCACAAGGGCCTCTTTTGCTTTCTCACTTCGTTTCAGTAGTAGAGACGCTCTCGGCCCAGACTGTAGGTTTTGGCAGACAAGAACCGCGGTAGCAGTCGTGCTCCTAGCTAGACGATGAGGTGTGTGTTATTGTGAGAGTGTTTTGCCGTCTGTCTGTCCCGTTGGTACACAGCCTCTTTGTCTGCTGCTTCACAGATCGAGAATATACTTTCACTTTGCCAGAGCCCATGAGCCAAAATTGCATGCCAGGTCATTGCTGACAAATGGTCATGTGAGTCAAAAAGGCTACATGTCTCCTGCAATGTTATTAGGATCCTATTGGCCAAAAAATACCAGAGTTATGGGAAGCAGACAGCAGAGAGAGAAGAGAGAGAGGAAAGAGGAGACCATGAAGAGGGGAACAGCATGTGCTTCTGGCTCATCTGGCACTCTTACCTCTGAATCCATCACAGATGTTTTCATACCACTTCTCTGCAAAGCTACTTTCCCCTCATCTAACCACCCAATATTCCCTCTCCTCTCCTCCACCCTCCTTTCGCTCCTTCTCTTTCCATGTCTCCGATGTCCCTCCCCTCTCTTTATTCTCTCTCTCCTTCCATCTCTGAGTCGCCTTGCCTGCTAGCTGCCCAACCCCAATCTTGAGTCCGTATGCAGTGATGAGGGCCGGCTGTGCTGAAGGCCGCTGGGGTTGTGCGGGTTCCTGTCCTGTTCCAGTCACATTTTCCACATTTATTTAACTCACAAAATGGTTAAGGTGTCAGACCCCTCCATGTGGTCAGCCACATAAGCTCACTTACACTTTACTTTGCTGTCACAAGAAGTGAGTGTTTTGTTGAATTGTAAAGTGTAGGAATGTGTGCACATGTGTGGGAAATTAACATTTCACAGACATGAAGTCAGTGACACCGTTGCAATCACAGTGTGAAAGCTTACTGCCTTTTTTGTCTGTGTGTATGTGCATGTTTTCTTTGCGTATGTATGCACCTCACCTTGTATTTCATTGGCCTCTAGGTAGAGGTACTGCAGGGTGGTGGGAACTGTGGGAATGGTTTTAAGTTTGTTATAAGAAAGGTCCAGTTCCACCAAGCTGGAGAAGTTGAAGACCTGCTCGTGGATGCCGCTGCTCTGCAGACCACAGTGACTTAGACGAAGATACTTAAGGTCGAGAAATCCCCCAAAACTGTCTTCATCCAGCCCAGCGAGAGTGTTATTGGACATATAGAGCTGCTCGATAAAACGGGGCAAATGTCTGGGGACAGCGGAGAACAAATTCCCACTGAGGTCCAGCAAGTTCAAATTGAACAGACCTGCAAGATGAGGGTGAAAAAAACCACACATACACACTAAATATTAATACTGACAAATGTGTGCGACGTAAAGAATGAGTGTTAACATTGTCAATGTTAAATACCAGTAATGTTCAATGTTAATCAGACTGTTCTGAACAGTCTCAGAGCCAAACAATTATGATTACAAAAACAAATTGACCTTCATCACAGGGCAAATATTTTAAAAACTGCCATCTTAACACGTATAGTGAATGGTTCAGGTACACTTAACAGCTATCATGTTAGTTACAGTAGTAATCTTTGACACATCAAAATGCATTATTTTCATTGAAACATTAGTACTGACTGCACACAGCAAACTAACCTGTTCTTATGCTCTGCCTGAAAAAAAGTTGTTCTTTACAGGCTTTTAAATTGTATTTTATTTGCTTATTTTTGATTTGTAGAACTGTTTTACATTTAGAAGTATCAAATTAAATTATGACAGAATCTGAGATGTTATGATGCGTTCCATACTGTATTTGCTGAGAGACATGAAATCAGATCACTGTTGAAACAGCCACTTGACTCCCTCCACCCTAATAACTTGTAGCCAGCAACAAATGGAAAAACATGAAAAAGTTCCATAATCCTTTCTTATTTTTGTCTGTCACTGTATTGTTGTTTTTTTTTTTGCACAATGTGAACAGGTACACAAGAGCAGGACTCTCACTTTCCACCCTAAGTAGATTGTGCATGTGTAAAGAAAGTAAATGACACATTACTCTACCTTTGAGGTCTCCCTCGGTGATGGTTTGCAGTCTGTTCCCCTGCAGCAGCAGTAGTGTCAAGTTGTGCAGGTTCTGGAAAGCTCCAGGACTGATGCTGCTGATTTGGTTGTGGGCCAGTCGCAGTTGCTTGAGTCCAGCCGGTAGAGTGTTTGGCACTGATTTCAGGTGGTTGTGGTTGGCAAAAAAGTAGCACAGCTGGGTCTGGTTCTGCAGCGCGACCAGGTCCTGCAGCTGATTGTGGTCCAGGATGAGCCAGCGTAGAGCAGTAATGTTGGCCAGAAAAGAGGACGACAAGGACGAGATGTTGTTGCTCTGGGAACAAAAGGAAAAAATGCCTAACGGATTTTGACTTTTCACACTTTTACAGTTAGAACTAAACATACACAGTATAGTGCGGTGGAGGTCAGCCACAGTGGGAAGTGTACAGTGGGAACAAGAATTAAAAAACCACGGTGGGTTGGTAGCAGACCGTTGTAAAGACAACACACGCTCAGTGCCCGTGTCAGAGTTTGTTCTACCTGAAGAAACAGGTATTGAGTTCGGTCCGGCAGGTGGTCAGGGATGTCTGCCAGGCCTCTGTGGTCACAGTAGAGCGCTGTGGGCCATTGGATGGGGCAGTCACACTGTTGAGGGCAGGCCTGGGGGTTGTTGGCTCGAAACCAGGCCGTGTCAATCCGTCCTTGCAGGCTCATCACACTGGGCTCACCCAGCAGGCGATTAATCCACAGAGGAACCCCTCCATAGTCAGCGACAACAGTGGCTGAGGCAGAGTCGAAAACACACAGCAGCAGCAACACAGCACAGCTCAGGAGACCCATAGAGACAGCTGGTGTGATATGTAACCCTGCAAATTAAACATAAACAGAAAGACAATGCATTTTTTACATGTCAGAGTCAATTTACTAAACTTGTCATGATGAGCTTGATTTTATTAGCCTGTGAAAGTTGTATAACGTCTTCTTTGGCTCTATCCAGCTGCATTACGAGAATAAGGCTTTTCATTTTTAGACGTGGGTAATATTTCAACGACTGTTGGCTAGATAGACAGACACTCACATTTCACTGAGGATGAATCCAAATTACCTTGGTGATCTCATGACTTTACTTCTAGTGCCACCAGCAGGTCAAAGTTTTTACTTATCCAGTAGAATATATTGAAATCTACCACATGAATTTAGTACAGATGTCCATTCACCTCAGGGTGAATTGTAATGACTTTAGTGATCCTGTTTTTTAGACTCAATCAATCTTCTATCTCTCGCAAAACCCCAACTTTAATGGAATGTACCTTTAAGAAAGAATGCAACCCCTTGGGCTCTGAAAATCAAGATGAAAAATAGGTCAGCGTAAGGTCAAACTAGGTCACTTTTTTTATAGCAATCTCTCTTTATAAAATGTGTTAAAGAATTAAAATGAGCCTGAATAAAGGGAAATCGCATGACTGATTGAATTGCAGCGTGAATTGAAATGGCCGCTTTTTCATACAGACTTCAAACTTCTGAGTATGAGAGGGAAGAATACATAATTTTCCCTGCATGCACAGCTGTATATGATTACGGTAATACCCACAAAGTTGCTATCCACACAAGCACACACTTGCAGACACACAGACTCTCAGTATGACACAACAGTTAACAGTTGGTGAGAAAGGTTTGCATCATCAGGAAGTTTAACTATCAGTATGTCTGCAATTTTGCAGTCTTACAGTACATGCTAAAAAGGTTTCCAAGTGATTAGCTACGTTATGCAATCGTGCCTCATCAAACCAACTGGAATTAATATTTTCCAGTTTTGCCTGCCTTGCAGAAGAGGCGAAATGGGAGCAGAGGATAAACCAACAACAGACTGGCACTTACCGGTTTGATCAGAACGGAGACAAGTTGTCTTAAATTCCCAATGAAACCCTCGGGAGCTGCATGGAACTTTGTATGTGTGTTAATGCGTCTGCATGTGTGTGTGTTTTCAAGCTACCAGCGATGTTTACCGCTGTCTGTTACATTCCTCTTCTTCAAACGCTGCCCACAACCCAGACCCCAGACCTCCTCCATGATTTTCCTTAACTCACTTCTTCCTTCTCCCTTCTGTCAGCTCTTGGTTACAGCTGAACCCACAACATTTGGTGGCAAAATGTTGGCTTGTACCACGGTGATAAAAAGCACAAAAAGACTGACAAGAACTGCTAAAAAAGGAAATGACAGGGAAGGAAATTAAATTATGGCAACTGGGTTTAGATTCTGATGGTACAGAGCTTTTAGTTAATATGAAAAAACTTTGATCAGCATTCAAGTATGGCACATGTGAATATGTGTGTGCGCGTGTGTCTGGGTCTACAGTATGTGTTCTGCCTGGAGGCATTCAAGCCACAAAGTACCTGGGGAGCCAAGGAGACCATTCTCTGTGTGTGTGTGTGTGTGTGTGTGTGTGTGTGTGTGTGTGTGTGTGTGGGGGGGGGGTCGGGGGGGGGGGGGTTTCCTTGTGTGAGTGTGTAATCTTGTGTGTGCCTCTGCATATGTGTCCATCTGTATGTGTTTGACTGTGCGTGTGAGCAGAGCAGAGCAGAGAAAAGACGAATGGTGGAGAACAAGAAGGATAAGTGAGGATAGTATTTCCCATCAGTGCATGGACAGAGCGTCCTCTAGGAAAAACACATGGAATGACACCCACATTGGAGCCAATAGTAATGAGTGCCTGTAAGTGTACAATACAATCTATTAATGTGTAGGTAATCAAGAGGACAATACAAAAGGTATGTGTTAAGTTCAACTCATAGATGCTCACATGGACAACGCTAACATGCTGATGCTAAGCAGGCTTAATATTAACCATGCCCACCATCTTAGCTTGTTAGCATGCTAACATTTGGTAATTAACACTAAACACAACTTACAGCTGAGGTGGATGTGGATGTGAATGCCATGCCACTAGCGTATCTAAAAACAAATAAAACTGTATCATTTTCAATATGTCACATTGTGTTACCCTCATTCCTGCTTTTCCCATGGGATTTCTTGTCAAACAGTATCAGGTTTATTATCTCTGCCAGAAGAGTATGTGCTCAGTTGTGTGTGTGCATGCATGCATGTATCTGTCTGTCTGTCTGTCTGTCTGTCTGTCTGTCTGTCTGTCCACAGCTAATCTTATAGAGTCCTACAGTGTGTTCGTCTAACAGAGCTAACAGCTAACACAGCAGGACAGACAGTTCAGAGATGAGAGCGTATTTGTTGTGTGAGACGGGCCAGTGAAAATACACATCTGATACGCTCACGGTCCGGAGAGCGGTTTAAATTGTGTCAATGAAATGGACATAGTCGCCATGACATAACCCATTGGTTTGTGGACTACGGTTTTGATCGCCATCTTGTTTTCCTGCAACCAAAATTAACACTAGAGGGTGGAGCTGAGTGCAATCAAATGCTGAATAAGATATTTTTAGGCGTCCAAAATGTTACACTTAACTTTCATGAACTGAAAAAACACTGTGAAAGGACTAAAGTTGTAAGACGAAAACACAGACAACTCCCAGAACGGACAATGCCTGAGTAGCAACCTTGTCAATCACAAGGTACCCACGCCCTAAAACATACCCTGCTTTATGGCCTATTTTACTCAAAATGGTACTATTATTTACTAAATGAACATGATGATGTATTGAAGACTTGAAACTAGCATTACATACAATACATCAAGTGAGAAGTAGGGTCATTTTCTCAAAGACATATGATCTGTCTTCTTTCTGCAACCAGAGGAGTTAGCCCCTGCTGGCCATTAGAAATAATGCAAGTTAATAGGCACTTCCACATTGGCTTCACTTTTCAGACCCAGAGGGGGCCGTCTGGTTACCTCACCCAAAGTCATTGGAATAGTTGCCCAGTTTACACACATCAGACCTATAGCAAATCCTTTATTATTATCATTATTATTATTATCAATTTGTTAATGTAACACAAGTGGAGGTGAACATGAGTTGAACATTGCGTAACACAAATGTGATGTTGTATATAGTATGAATATGATGAATATGATTTACAGACATCAGGAAAACTAGCTGGTACCAAAGAGGCTAATGAGTTTAAATAAATACTGAGTGCACTTTTATAGTGGTAACTGATTTATAACTGTTTGAGTGAAGGTTTCTGGAAACACAAATGAGAGCTGGTACACAGGGTGTCAACAGCAACCTGTTGCCAGATCCTCCCCATCCGACACACACTCTGCTCTGTCTCTGTCTGATTTCCTTCTCAGAAGGAAATGGAAAAGGCGTCCTTTCATCCTCTGCTGGCTCTGATCCCTCTGCTCCAGAATAACGCCTTTCACTGAAACATTACATGCCCTTCCCATAAATATTCACTGCACTCACACACCCTGTCTGTGCTAACTGGAATTAATGTTTATGCTTCATGAATATTTTCCCTGTGATTATAAAAAAGTGTTTTGCTTTACTGTCACATTTCAATTAAAATTATTGACACGTAATATAATTTTCACCCCATATGTTCCGGGATAGGCTCCAACCTCCCAAATCCACACAGGATACACAGGATAGGTGGGTACAGAAATTGAGCGGATGGGTGGATGAATAGAGACATTTTACTGATGACAAATGAAAGCTGAAGAAGAAGGAGGAAGAGCGAAATGCAAACACCAGACTGATTTGAGTAAGACAGGTTTGGTCAGGAGAGCTCTGAGGGCAATCAACATGAAGGACATAGAAATAGAGTCTCTAGAAAGGCCAATACAAGAAAGATCACATCTAAAAACCAACAGGCACAAACTAGAGACAAGCAGGATAAAAATCCAAATAGAAAACATCTTAATCCTTACGTTCAATTTAAGCAATGACTCCACAAAATACAAATCTATATATGCTCAAACAATGTTTCAGTTCAGTAATTTAAAAGGTGCTGAATTCCAAATTCAGAGCATATCTATGATTGAGGGATTGTCTCCACGTGGCTCTCAACATGACAACGACTGACCCGATGGCTCGCAGCTAACGGTGCTAACAGCGCTAACAGTGCTGAGAGAGTAGCAGTGTTTACCTGAGGGGGAAAGGATGGGCATTACACTTAAGCAACGATGCTGTGAGTCAGGATGATGTTATCAGCTGTCAGTATCGTATGAGCGCAGTGCAGACCGGTGGTGATTGGCTAACTCACACACTCACGCACTAAAAGCACACACTACCTGAACAAAGCACAGTGAAGGATAACAACACATACAGCGGGAGAGTGACTTTGTTTTCTTCTTCGGTAGACATTAGTCCACTATACGTATATTTACATTATAAATTGTTTTTATTGCTGCTATATTAATGATCTGAGTTATGAATGTTGTACCTTTAGCGAAACCGTGAAACTATTTCTAAATATGTTTTAAGTGAATGCAAAATGGTTAAATAATTGAAATAATTATTGCAAACACAATGCACCAAATGTCAATTATAGTACATAACTCTAATTCAAGAGATTGTAATGTCCAAATCTAAGGCACAGGAAAGAAGGAATTGAAAAGACAAATAACTTTGAACACCAATTCTGTATGAATAATAATCAGAAATAATAGCCCCAAGTTTCAAACAGCATTAAAACTTTTTTTTAAAGCATTTAACATGAATGCTTTCATGCCACTCATTAATATTATCCATTATTGCAAGTGGCAATAATGTTAAATTAAATCTGTAACAAAGTACAGTAGCAAGTTGACGACAAGAATATTGTCATCCAGCAACAGCTTACACAAAACGATGCGTCACACATTACACGTGACAATATGACGTCAATTTTGGTGTAACTGCTGAGAAAAGTAATACAACAAAACAAAGATTAATCAATCTATTTGTGTAATTTGAGTTATTGTTAATGAGTCATCATCTTCTGACAATGATTACATTTCCCAAAGCAGAAGTTGCCTTTAGGTGGTTTCCTGTTTAAGGATATGCTGAACCTGCCAGCTCTCAAACAGTTTGTAGGAAATTGTAAGGGCACACCTAAAGCTGATCCCTGAAAACCACAAATAGTCTATAATGATGTATCATGTTTTCACTTGCACTGCGTAGTCTAAGTGCAAGCCTTGATTTGTTCTGCTATGTGTCTAAAGACATTTTGAGGAAAAGCTGGTCACGTAAAACATTACCAATAATGTTAGAGGCCAAATGTGCAGTGTGCCAACAAAATCAGAATAGAAGAAGACTGCTAGCATGAAATATTCTTCAAAAGTTACGGTGAGTAACACAGAATATAAGTATGACTTCTGTTTATTATCAAGAAAACTCTAAGTTCAACCTTAACCTTGACAAAACAATCTCACCATGAAGTCCATTTATTAGCTGTTCTGGAGTCATTCATATCTCATGATCCTCATCATTTGATGGAAGGTTTGCCAAGTCAGATTTCCACCTTTTCAGAGCACCTTAAACCTGCAATAAGTTCTTTTGGCCACTCGGGGACAGTGGAAAGCTGTAAATACAACACTGACATATCTGTTAAGTTGACAAACATACGTTTATTTTCACATCCAGAAGAGTGAATCAAACAGCTGTAAAACCATGCAGCTTAGATTAGATTAGATCTGAGAAGAACTGCAGAGGCTGTAATAATTATCCATTGGTAATATAAAAATATTGATTATATAATTATATAATTGTATTACGTTTTTACTTTATGGACTTTTCATTCATGTTGTCATAATTGTTGCCATGTTTGTTTGTTTTTGTGTGTGTGTTTGTGTGATTGTTTTTGTTTTGTTTTGTTTGAACAGATCTGGATTTGGAAGTGAGATGGTTTAATTAATTGTTGCCAAAATGTTGTTGTTTTGAGCCTGAATTAGTTTCCACTTCCACCTCAATTGTTGTTCCTTTTCTCATAATTTCACTCAATCTGCCTCAATTTGCCCCTCAACAGTTCTTGTCTTTGACACCTAGAGGGCACTATTTTCTTTGTAATCAACAGCACGCACAAGCTTGCTACAGGTTGGGATAAATTAAGATAAAGGTCTTTGCAAATGCCTTTTGTACAACTACAAAATTGTACAATAAACATGTTCAATTGTTTGTATTGTACAGTTATTGTACAATAATACATTGATACCAATAAATGATATATTCTTCTTGGAGATGGGATGTATTAATGTAAAGAAAAGACTGAAGAGGAAGAAATATAAGGCTCTCATTGGACTTCAACCACAATGTTCCTGTTATTATTTAAAATGTCGGTTCTCAATTGAAGTAAAGCTCTAAGTTTGATGTTTGTTCATAATGACAAAGTAACTTTCACACTGACACTGAGTTTAACTACTGCTATAGAGCAGATGGTCCCTGGCATTAGTTACATGAATCTCCTGGTCACCAGAACACCCTTCAGTGTATTTTCAAGATCTCTTCTTTTTAGCGTTACATAGTAGATGTAACTCCAGATTTTAGATTAGACCCATAATTAAAACAGTTACCAACATACATAAATAACAATCCGCTGCTTTCATCTGTATGAGAAAAAGATGAGAAGCTTGCCATGGTGTAATCATGAACATCTGTGCGTGATTTATGTGTGTGTGTGTGTGTGTGTGTGTGTGTGCATGGACATCTGCTTTCTATCACATGGTTTATGCTGCCCCTGTGCCCTGGGGTGCCATGGTTCAAGTTACCTTCAGGAGACACATTGTCCAGTGACTGCTAAAACCGAATCTTTATCATTTCTAGAATTCATTTGTTTAATTAATGTAAATTATTATCAGTGCATCTTTTTTATGAACATGTGCTATTTGTGTACGGTTATGAAACTGTTTATGTAATGTTGTGTGTGTAAACATGTATGAATCACGCTGCACAGACAAAAATCCAGTTTCCACAATATTCGCCATTAAATTGCAGGGTTTAGAGTTGGTTTTGGGTTAAGGTAAGCGTAAGCATTGGTCGGAGTTAGGAAAGTAATTACTATGGTTACGGTTATAGTTTGTGTCTCGGAAATGAATGTGTGTGTATACAATATCCTGTGACAAACAACACGTTTTCTGTGTGTGTTTGAGAGAGAGAGAAAGGCTAAGAGATGGACAAATTATGTAGTAAAAGATAAACTGCCACAGATTGCATCATGAGCTGGTGGTAATGAGTTGAAGTTGTAAATTTATGATTAAATTCTTTAGTCCGAGGTTTGTATGCTACATTGTGTTGTGTCCTCCGTCATTGACACAAAAAATATTTCCAACATTAAGTCGTTCTTAGAAAGAGAAACACTGCATTTTTTTATTCAAAATTGATCAATCCCATATGAATCTGTAGAAGATGAAAGGACATCTGACTGCCATACATACATAATGAGACCATTTAGTCCATTTAATCCAAAAGAATGGCCTCGTAAAAAAACAGAATTTCCTATCACTGACCTGCTTTCATTCTCAACATAGAGAAAAAGCTAGGAAGGGAAGATGTTAATATAGTTTTAAGTATTTCATATAGCTTTTTTTCTGCAGGTGAGTCACAAGAGAAGCAACCTTCAGAATGAAAATTCCTGGGACATTCCTATGAAGAGTTCACAGCCCGAGTGGAAAGGGTTTGGTCCTCTGATCTTCTACTCATGAGCCAGACAGGAGACGGTGGGGGACACACATAGGTGGGGGCTAGGTTAGTGTTGGGGCTATGCAGAGTCCACCTGGGCCTTTGAAGTCCTGGTCAGCAGAGAATCAATTTCTCTCACTCTAAATGATGAGTGATGCACCTTTTGTTTCTTGCTCTTTTACAGTTCTTTATAGTGTTTTTAAATGTAGATATGTGTCTTTCTGTCACACACATTATACTTTATCTATTTACCCCCTCAGGCCTTTGACGTTATGTTGCAGGCTCATAAAGGCTCATAACTATGTCGGTCCTCAGTGATGAGTAAATGGTTGGAGTTCATCCGGTTCAGTTCACAGGTGAAAAATAAAACTGTTGAGTCCATTACCCATATAAAATCACGTCTAAAATAAATATGACTGAAGTAGTGCTTTACAAGGCTGGGCAGAGCACAAGCTTCCTCACTTTAAGCTTCAACAATCACAATCTTGGCCTTCTAAATTCTTCACCCCAGTTCTCCAGATCAGCATTAATACAATGTGGAGATCTGGATGTTCCTTTCTTCCCATTTTTGATCAGCCTTTTATTGTCAGACGTCTGACACAATGTTCTACGGACAACAACCAGCTTAAATAACATGTTGAAGGCACTATGTCGGATTAACTAGCACACTAGCTTTTTTCGTACTGTAGTTATGTCAAGTGTTGAGGACTGCTCTTTGAACGAGCAACGACATGATGCAGGCATAACAGGCTTAAAGGAATATGTCAACGTTTTGGGAAATATGCTATGGGTAACAATCCAGTTCAGTTCAGCCCACGATTTTTAGGCAGTTTCTTTTTTTATGTGAATAAAAAAAATAATTTCATGGAAAATTCTATGTTTTACTAAAGGTGCTAAATTCAATATTCAGATAATTAACAAAGCAGCAAACTATTTCTCCGCCTGTGTGTGTAATTATCCGAGCTTCTATGTGCTTTGTTGGCATAGCAGGCATGTGTTTTTTAGTGCATGTGAGTGTGCCCCAATGGTTAGCTTATGGATGCCTGTCTGCACTGCTCTCATACAGCTGATAAAACTGATAACCTATGTGCAGTGTGATGTGACAAGAAAAAAGGAGACAGGAATATTGAATTCTACTAACGCTGTCTTTAGAAAGAAAAAGACGTCAGAAAATTTCGCAGCCGTTAAGAGGGCAGAGTCAACAGTCAAAAGGAAAGCAGTCGTCTCAGTTGAGCTGATTTTGTCTCATGGACCCAACGGAATATAAAGAGCTAACTTTAGCTCAACTAAGTGTCGACTAGCAGTGTACCAGACTTTCTAATCACTAAACTGTTTCGAGTCAGAGTGATCCCCATTCTTTGGACACGGTTTCTACTAGAGCCATAACTTTATTAAATTGAACCCGAGCACTGCGGGTACCGGGGGCAGTTGTCCATCTCGCAACAAACACAAGATAAGGACATGTAGCAACATATTTATCCAGCCCACACAAATAACGGGAAGAAGCTTGGCTAAAAGCTCATGGTAACCATTTTTAAACAAAAGTCAACACCAAGCAACTAAATGAGCACACAGCAGAAATACAGATTCAAGCGGTATAAGTCTTATCGACGATCAAATCTCACTGAAACCGAAGAAGAGAAAAACTTAAATAAAAATGAAATGGCTACCCTAATGTCTCTGAGTCGTTTGAATCGATTCCAGCCGTCTGTATTCTTTCGCGTGGCAAGGAGGAGCATTTGCACTCAGCCTTCCTCCAACATCGAACAGCCTTTCCTCAGCCTTCCACAAGAACACGGTCTTTGTCACCATCTGTTTGATGAATTGTCCTGCACGCAGCCTAACGCCTAATTTATACTTTTGCAGAAAAGATTGCGTAGAGCTTCTGCGCAGCTCACCGTGCAGCGACGTGCAACTCCTGAAAAGTGTGACGGACTTTTAGGATCAGTGGCACCACTAATTGGTATAGATCTTCAAATCTAACTCTCAGAAAGAAAGTCACAGATCCAGGTCAGAGTCACAGGGCCACAGCTCTTCCTTGTGCTTTAGTAAACTCAACTAGTCTTTGTTTGCACATTTGATGTGTCCACTTCACAGCCCATGGTCTTTGCTTGTTTATTGCACTACAGAGGATGAAACCTGCAGAAGACGCATTGGTGGTGAAAATATAATATGTGGATCTCTAAAGGAAACACAAGCCATTGGGTTTTACATGAAATAGTAGTAGTAGTACACCAAAAAGAAAAATCTTTTCCAGTCCTGCTTTTGTTCAACCATCAGAATGTCCTTTTTCACACCAAATATCCCATGTGTTAAAAACTGACATCATTTTATTTCAAAACAAATAAAATCCCGGACAGAACATTCTCCTGAGCAAACATGTTGAGCTTTCTATTAAACTATTTTTTCTCACATTGTAAAAAGGTGTCACAATAATAAGATACAGAGATGGAGAGAGGATAAAGGGGATAAGCCTTATTCAGATGGGGATCGTGTCAGAGAAAAGATGCAAAGGCAGGAAGAGGCCCGCATTAAGACCATAAAGACTTTCACACATGTTTTCATTTAACCCTTTACAAGATGTACTGTTGTTGGAGAGGAATGGAGAGAGTTAGATCCACCCCTGCTACAAAACTTTGTCTCTGGCATAGGGATGTTTGCTAAGCAGGCTGAAGAGGGTTTGGATCTATTATTTTGTCATCATCAGTCTATCTAATTAATGTATGAAAGCTAAAAACTATTTTCTTTGCATAGTATTATTGTGATTGTAGTAGTTTTGTATAGTGTTGTATATTACTACAATGTAATATTAACCATGACATGGACCTTTACAGACACCTTTCACACTGTCAAGCATGTTGCCATGGGAATAGATTGACTACTATTTACCAAAAAGGCATAATGCACAATAACAATTCATCGCACTGGTGTCATATAAACTAAATTACACATGCACACACACTCAGGGGGCTCTAACAACAATAGACGGGGTTGCAAAGGTGCAAAGGTGCAAATGTTAAATATTGAAGAAATAGTGGGGTTCCGCTGAAAGAGACTGAATGTGCTGAATGTGGAAAAAGAGGTTCTAGACTGGGCTGTGGGATGTGCTGGGCCATGACTGAGCAAACAAAATGGGGTGCAGGAGGGTGGAAAGAACCAGTAAAGGAAGAGAGAGAGGGGTGGAGAGGGGGGCAGAACATAAAGGAGAGCAGGGAGGAGAGGACATTTTTTTTACAAAGTGTTTGTCAGAGTCCCTTTCAGTCCTGAGCACACTGTGTGAGAGAGGGGACAAGGAGGGCGATCCTCTGTGATCAGGTAGGTGTGTGTGTGTGTGTGTGTGTGTTTGTTTGTTTGTATGCCTACATGCATGTGTGTGAACATGTGTCTGTCTGTCTGGCTCTGTGGTATTTATCTATGAAACCTGATGAATAAACATGTGATGATAGAGTCATATTTTAGTTTGAGTTGTTTTTCTTCTGTAAATCAGAGAGTATTTATTGGATATTTTCCAACAATTTTGGGTCAGCACTGAGAATCATGAACAAAGCTGCCATTCATGGCTAGTTTTTTTCTTTTTTTAATGTTTCCTCTCTGGATTCCCTGTGGATTAAGACCCCCAAAATGTACCTCTCTGCAGGCAGTTACATTCCTACAAGTCAGTAAGCTGAACGGTACCTTTGGCTGGTCATTTAGCATCTTTTCTCTGAAGTTATGATTTTAAAAAGTTCATTTTTATTACTTTTTAATGGCTAAATTAACTTTTCATTCATCTATTAATGCATATCCTAGCCCATATTTTATAAGAGAGAAACTTTCCCTAAGAGGATACAAAGAGTCAGCACAAGAACACAGTCAGTTTACTCTGAGCTGTATATGTTTCAAAATGTACAGTCAATACAGCCCAATTAACAAAGTGTGAATTAATTCATTTCTATTTTAAATTGTGTTGCTTTCTCTCTTTGTCTTTGTCTCTGTTAGATTACTGTGAAAATTTGTGTGACTGTGACCATGCGTGTGGTGATCGTCTTCCTCTTGTCTGCCCTGCTGCCACTCTCCTGCGCCCAAGAACGGGACCCATTCGCCTGGCTGTACGGCCCGCGGAGCCTCAGATTTAGCTCCCAGCAGGCAGACACTACAGGAGGGGCATGTCCAGATGAGTGTGACTGCCCCCCCTCCTTTCCAGTCGCCATGTACTGTGATGGGCGGGGCCTGACAGCCATGCCAACCATCCCCTCCCGTGTGAAATACTTGTACCTCCAAAACAATGCCATCACAGCTGTGCCCGACGCAGCTCTAGTAAATGCAACCAATCTGGTGTGGCTCATGATGCACTACAACCAACTGAGATCTGATGCCATTGGAGAGAAGGTAAACTCACATCTGGTCTCAGTCAGATCCAGCCACACACGTGAGCTCAGAGCATGAAACAGTAATGTTGGTCTAAATGGTTGTCAAATGGCTGGCGGGTAGCTCATTAAGTTTAATGTTACAAAGAAAAAAGTAATGATTATATTGCTACATGTGTGCTGTAACATAAGGTGGGCTTTTTCTGCATTTGGACATGTGGATTTTAGTTTAAAGTCCAACTGAAATTAATTTAAATATTTTTTTTCCTCTGCTCAGCATATATATGTGTTGAGTAAATCACATTACTTTTAAAAAAAAAAAGAAGAAAAAAACACCACACCAAACTGTTATAACACACTTATGTTTTGGTTCCATGATGTTTTTGTATTAATCCATTAATTCATTAATTAGTTCTCGTCCTGCTGTATGCAGGCTAGATGTTTCCATACAGCCAATAACATTTTGGCATTAAGCAGACGGTTACACTAGCGGTGTCCAAAATCCCTCCCTATTACTTTATGGTGCACTATATTTACTGTTACCATTTTATTTGAGTGTCCGAATGTGTACATTTATCCGCTATATAGTGCGAGGGCTCAACAGTCAGGGTTGTAATTGGCAACCAACTATTGGCCTTTGGTTGCCATCAGTGGTAACCATTTTTTTACATAAAGAAATAGAGACAGCAAACAGCAAAACCCCCAAAATACAATTTTAATATTTGTTGCATTAATGATATTTTAAATATTGCTGTTACAGTCAGAACTCAAACCAGACAATGCAGGACGTGATAATGCTGCACATGCATTGGTGCATTTACTCACAAGTGCACAGGCATCTGTTTTAGAGACAATGGGGAAGCACATTTTCGACTGTGGCATGAAAAGTTCGACAAACCTGTCAACATCTCAAACAAATGTGAAAACTGATTAAACTGAAAAAGAACCAGATAAACCCAAACAAAAAACCTAAAGGAAATTTGTGAAGTCTTGGGAGACGAAGTATCCCAGAATCTTTGAGCTGGATGGAAAATCCTACTGCAAAGGGTGTAAAACACCTTGATGAATGACGCATCAAATTCACTACTTCAACGTAGCACATCCCACAGAACCACAGGCTAGACAGACAAGCACTGGAGCTCGAGGCCACAAGTATTACATAATGAGGTGAAGGCTGCAAGAGCTGGCACACCCATTGACAGGCCGATGAACACTGCCATTCACAAGGTTATCATTAATAAGCTGAGGTATAACTGCACAGTATCTTGATTGCTCAAAATTTAAGTTCTCTAAAAATGGCAACCAAAAGCTGATGCCTGGTTCCAGCCTGGCAACTTATTTTAAGAGTTGGTGTTGAACCCTGAGTGCCCTCAAAATTCCACAATGGAACTAAAAAAGTAGTGTCCATTGCATGTGAACTACTTTTTGCAATTTGTTTTTTTTTAAATACATCTTTTAATTACAAAATAAATATTAACAATGAATTTAAAATAACACTGGCACTGTTCTTGACTGCAAAAAGGGATAATTGAATGTGATTTTAGTTGGACTTCTTAACGCTGATGAGCTACTATGTGGATGCTAGTGAGTTGTCCATACTCTAAATCATTTTGCAGGCATTTCAACAGTTGAATGGACTAGAGCGTTTATATCTGCAACACAACAATTTGACTGCCTTTCCTCCAAACCTCCCTCGCACACTGCAAGACCTGAGAATCAACCACAACAAGATTGAAAAGGTAATGATTTGCGTAGTTTGAGATTCATGCATCTCTGTTCTCTTTTAATGTTTTGGCCAAACGTCACAGACATTAGACTTAAGAATTATTTCTATGGTTGCCTAGGTAACACCTGCAGACCTGGAGGGAATGGATAACCTCACTATCCTGTATCTCCACGACAACGCTGTCACAGACATGGGCACGTCACTGAAGACACTCAAATCCCTCACATTGCTGGAGATCAGTGGCAACAAGTTGACAAAGGTAATTGTATATATATATCTATATATATATCTATATATATATAGATATATATATATAGATATATATGTGTGTGTGTGTGTGTGTGTTTGTGAATGTCCCATGAAGTGAATCTGCAATCCTATCACAATATTTTCTTTAAATTGAACCCAGGTCCCAGAGTCACTCCCCGAACATCTGCACCAGCTTTACCTTGAGTTCAACTCCATTGATTCTCTACCAGAGGGTTTCCTGGGCCAGTTCACTCAGCTGCAGTACATCAGGATGGCTCACAATCAGCTAACAGACAAGGGAATCCCTGCCAACACCTTCAATGTGACTGGGCTAGTGGAGCTGGACCTGAGCTTCAATAAACTGGAGAGAATCCCTCCAGTGAGCACCACACTACAGCATCTCTATCTGCAAGCCAACCAGATCAAAGGTAAAGTGCATACAAGTGTTTTTTTTAAGCATTTGTCTAGCCTACACACATCTTTTAAAAAAAACTAAAATGTTAAAGTAATTTATAAAAGTTATTAAAGGGCCTGAAAACATTTCTCAATCAGCTTCTTTCTATGAGCCATTGAGTTCTGCATAAAACAGTTTTGGTACGTGCTCCTCATACTGGTTTGTGGACGGGGCTCTGTTGAAAAATGCTTGTGTGTACCAATAAGGATTTAGAAACAGTTGGAAATAAAAACCAGACAGTCGTGAAGTTGTTTAATCTAAGAATGTTTTTTTACCAAAACTTTAAATATTTTTTTTGCTTATTTAGTCATCAATATTTAATATTATGGCAAAATAATTTGGACCAATTGTAGCAGTTTCAATTCTTACTGATATATTGTGTAGGTGCTGAGATGTTGGCTGTTTAGAGTACTTTGGGAAGACACAAATAAATTCTTTACCACCTCCCCATCTGCCCCATTAGAGTTCACTCTGGGTAGTTTCTGCAGCGTTGTGGATGTGACCAACTTCTCCAAGCTCCGGACGCTGCGACTGGATGGGAATGAGATCAGTCAGCAGGACATCCCTTCAGAGTCAACCCTCTGCTTGCGCCTGACTTCCAGCATTGAGGTCTAACTGTGCTTATGAAACGTGGCCATCTTCTCTCTGCTCACAAACGCAGCTATCTAATAATAGATATATATAGCCAATATCAACAGCAAGTGGCAGCAATTGTTACTGCAAGATTCACTCATCACATTATAGTGAAAGCAAAGGTTGTCATATGTGGTTGTTTACATGACAGCGGTTTCACAGCAATTGGAGAAGTTGTATCGCAGATATTTCACATTTTCCAGGGCATTTTCTTTTTAAAAAACAAACAAGTTAAACTTAAAATGTCCTTCCCAAATCTGGACAAATGGCCAAGTCTTGTTTTACCTTTCACCTGAGTCCATTTAGAAAAAATATCTAATTTTACTGCAGCAGAGTCTGACAGTCTTCACCACTCAAGAATCCGACCCGGTAGCACCGATGACAAGCATTATAGGTGCAAAATTCGAGATTGGGGCCATTTGGACTGACTCTCAACGGCTCTCAACCTGCTGACGGCCAGCCGGCGGTTCACAGCTAACGGTGCTAACAGCGCTAACAGTGCAAACTATGGCAAAAGTGCTGACACAGCTAAAAGTGTTTACCTGAGGGAGAACCGGAGGGTAGGTGTTACGCTTCTACGGTGACGCTGTCGGTCAGGACGACATTATCAGCAGTGACCGTCGTATGAGAGCAGTGTAGAGCAGCGGCCCTGAGCTATCCAGTAGGACAGGCTCACGCACACTAAAGTCACTCACAGCAGGCATGGCTTAGTCAACAAAGCAAGGGGAGGCTCGGATAACAAGACAAACAGAGGGAGAGCTACTTCATTCTGTGCTCTAGTAGACATTACTTCACTATATCTTTAGCTCCTGTAAGAATAACTCCATAGATATAGACAATCTTCTCGCCAATGGTTTCATTTATGTACTGTAGGTCATATGGAGGCATCAATATTAAATTGAGACCGTTTCATAACCAGTTTAAAGTTCCTCACAGTAACGTTAAATAAAGGTAAATGTGCCTTTCGCCACAAGATACAGTGCGTAGCTGTAAAAGCCACATATGATGTTTCTTTTTTGCGTATTGAAAATCATCTGACCCTGATCCTCCATATATGTCGCTGTGAGGATCAATTATCTTTTTAATCAGTGTTTTTAGCTGTTTTTAATATCTCTTCCTACAAAGCATGCCTTCCATTGTTTTGTCTGATAATGTGAACATTATGTATCATGTATGATGTGAATTGTTTTATTTCAAATCATTAGCTGTCCTAGAAGCATGACGATGTCTTTATCACTTCTCTGACAACCATTTCCCACAGTGATACTTTATTGCACTTGGGTGCATTGTTTTTTCTTTGTGACAAAATTGCTGTGAGTGTTTGTTTCTGTAGAGGATGCTCTTGTTTCACAGAGAAATCCACTTTCCTTAGAAACACAGATTGGTATCTCTGTACCATGTGAAACATATACCAATACTGTAGTGAATCACACATAAGTATGGTGAACATTGGGTGAATCAATTAGGATTATTGAGTTACTGTAAGATTTACATAGATGGTTATTATGCTGACAAATGTTTTAGGTTTACAAGCCTATTGCAGAATAAATAAAAGCTGTGATAAAAATTAAAAAACACTGTGCTTTTTGTCTTTTAATAATACATCCGGTATTTGTAGTGCACCGTATTTTACTGTCTTTGTGTGTATGTGTGTGATGTGGGTTTCATTCAGTGATTTTATGGACTAAGGGTTGATTAAAGAGGAAGAACCAGAGGAGCACTGTAACATAGTTTGTTCAGGACAGAGTTGGCTTTTGTTCATACTGAACTGATGCAGCTTTCTGTTGAATTAAGGCTTATCTAGACACTCTGTTAAATACACACACACTGTTATCTCAAAGGTTAATGTGAAGGATATGAGTAATTTTATACAACATAACCGTAGAATACATTTACATGCCTACAGTATGAGAATTTTCAAAAACTACAAATCTTCTGCTCACTGTATATGGTGACTTCCTGCTCCAAATTGTGTTTGTGAGGTAGAATGTCAGGAAAGAATTTTGGACTCTATAAAGGATTTTTCTTTATGTACTTTCTGTACCAGAGGCGCAAATAAAGGCCAGTGCATCTAAAAAGAGGAAACCTGAAAGAGTCCAAACATTGTAACTGATGGCATGTTTGACTATTAATTTAAAGTGTAGCGTTGTTGCTGGTAGCAGATTTAATAAATAATAATGAATGAATATCAAGATATGTAACCATTATTAATGATTCAATTATGATTTATAAACCCATAAACTAGTATAAAAGGATGATGGTACTAAGCTTACACCATAAGCCATCATTAGTTTAACTAACAATTTAACTAACAATTTAACACAAGATTCTATTGAAAAAATAGGGAAAACTTCAAAATGTGATATTAAGGAGTTCTTCTTTCATATATTTCATATATACTGAAATCAAATAATCAAGTTCTTTATAAATGGACTAACTATATAACTAAACTACTCAACAAAAACTAAATGAAAACGATAAACAAAATGAAGGGAAGGAATAAAGAATAGGATGATGAGTGCAATGAATAACAATGAACCAAAAATAAATTATAAGGATTGCATGTGACTAGTTAGAATCAGTGACTCATATAACTGACTAATGTATATCAGGGTCATGGTTAGGTTAGGAGTTCCTCTGTGGACATCTGAATCTTGAAAGTTGTTGGATGATTGTAGTTTGGTGAATCGCAGTGGTTCGGCTTTCTCTGATATCTTCGGAACCTGGTCGTGTTCTTCGTTGAGGTTCTGCTTGAACCTTCGTAGCAGCAGGGGTCACTATGGCACCGTGGCCAGTTTAAAAGGTCTTTCATCTTAGAGTCTTTTCCTTTAGAGTCTCTTTCTCTCAATAATTGCTGGAATAAATCTTCAGCACGTTGGTGCTTCGGAGGTCAGAGCTGCATGGAATGAATTAAACACTTACATAACATAGATATACATTGTTATCATGCCACATACAGACCTATGTAGATGTACATGTGTACCTAGATGCATAATAAATGAATGGATAGGATTAAACTCAAGATTCCAGCACAAATCTGTTTCCTGGGTGAGAGACACAAAAGACAGGGGGAACGTCCCTCCCCCCTTCTGTTGGTCTGAGAGATGTGGATTATATCACAGATGCAGGGAGAACAGTTGGTTATCCCTAACTATGCATAACTTTTATGAACTCAGATGTTTCAAATTTGGAGATTTAGTAAACTTCGAGCTTGCACAATTAATCTACGCAGACACACAATATGTGTAGTGAGTAAGTAAAGTAAGATGAGTTTTGAATGACTACAGAACAAGATAAGAACAAATGCAAACAAACAGTTAGGGTACAGTGGGATAGTCACAGGACACAGGATGTCTATAATGTTTTCCTCCATCACTATGTTTTGTAATCTGTGGTCATATGTCAGCAGATATCGTCATTAAAACTTACGTATATTACAGGTTTCCAGCGGTTAGGTGGTGGCCACACGTCACTGACCAAAAGATGGCTCAGACACCTAAAGAGCATCAAGCAGAGCACATTACTCAAAGCTACCATGAGCAAGGATACAGCCACACCCTGTCTGTGGGAAGGCCAAGAGGTCAGCGAAAACCACTGATCAAGCCAGTTTTAGCTCTCTGTCAATATGAAGGATCACAAGAAATTAAGTTATTGTAAATAAAGCATCCACTATATCAGAGTGTCACAGCCAAGCTCGAGCACGAAGCTCTGTTCAGAAGCCAGAATAATGACAATCCAAATATGTGACATGTTATGTCAAATATGTAGAGGATGCTCTTGTTTCACAGAGAAATCCACTTTCCTTAGAAACACAGATTGGTATCTCTGTACCATGTGAAACATATACCAATACTGTAGTGAATCACACATAAGTATGGTGAACATTGGGTGAATCAATTAGGATTCTTGAGTTACTGTAAGATTTACATAGATGGTTATTATGCTGACAAATGTTTTAGGTTTACAAGCCTATTGCAGAATAAATAAAAGCTGTGATAAAAATTAAAAAACACTGTGCTTTTTGTCTTTTAATAATACATCCGGTATTTGTAGTGCACCGTATTTTACTGTCTTTGTGTGTATGTGTGTGATGTGGGTTTCATTCAGTGATTTTATGGACTAAGGGTTGATTAAAGAGGAAGAACCAGAGGAGCACTGTAACATAGTTTGTTCAGGACAGAGTTGGCTTTTGTTCATACTGAACTGATGCAGCTTTCTGTTGAATTAAGGCTTATCTAGACACTCTGTTAAATACACACAGGCACTGTTATCTCAAAGGTTAATGTGAAGGATATGAGTAATTTTATACAACGTAACCATAGAATACATTTACATGCCTACAGTATGAGAATTTTCAAAGACTACAAATCTTCTGCTCACTGTATATGGTGACTTCCTGCTCCAAATTGTGTTTGTGAGGTAGAATGTCAGGAAAGAATTTTGGACTCTAGAAAGGATTTTTCTTTATGTACTTTCTGTACCAGAGGCGCAAATAAAGGCCAGCGCATCTAAAAAGAGGAAACCTGAAAGAGTCCAAACATTGTAACTGATGGCATGTTTGACTATTAATTTAAAATGTATCATTGTTGCTGGTATCAGATTTAATGAATGAATATCAAGACATCTGAATCTTGAAAGTTGTTGGATGATTGTAGTTTGGTGAATCGCATTGGTTCGGCTTTCTCTGATATCTTCGGAACCTGGTCGTCTTCTTCGTTGAGGTTCTGCTTGAACCTTCGTAGCAGCAGGGGTCACTATGGCACCTTGGCCAGAATAATGACAACCCAAATATGTGACATGTTATGTCAAATATGGTAAAGACTTGATCAACCGTAGAAATACAAAATGTTTTTCTGGTCAAATATAATATATTTAAAGACATCTTGACCCAAAGGACTTTTAAACTTTAATCTATGACATGATGGTGGCGCTTGTATTTTTTATTAATACAAAATATGGATGTTTTAATAAGATAATATAAGACACAACGTGAAAGAGGTGGCTTGTAGCGACAAACCCACATAAAATGACCATCCGACTCTGCCGCTCCCCTTAGCTCTATGCAGTATTTTAGCGGCTTACGGCTCACAACAACACTGTTCTGGTTCAGGCTCATCTCTCTCACAGCATGATGTTCGGCTACAGCAGGCAGCTGTTTTCAGCAAAAAAAAAATACTTACACCACTTGGACAGAGTTAGTGACTAGCTTGTGAACATAGTGGAGCATTTAGCTGGTAAAAAGCCAGATATTTTCTTTCAGGAGTTCAAAACAGAGGTAAAAGGAAAGTGGATATTGGACCTACATTTTTTAGGTGTCAAGAAACTCCACATGAATGCTAATGTGCAGGCAACTGTTTTGCCTGTTCGCCATATCTACATAAAATATGATGTTGCTGATAGGTTCACAGCTTGTTTGTGGCCAAAAAATCTATAATTGCACATTCAAGGAAGAACTATTCATCATTTGAAGACAAATCATGAAAAGAAAACTTGTTAGGAAACATAAGTGGCAGAATAAACTGTTGATTCCTTATATGAAAGTAATTAATTGAACACACTTGACATTATTAGTGTGCGTGTGTGTGTGTGTGTGTGTGTGTGTGTGTGTGTGTGTGTGTGTGCGTGTTTGTCTATGACTATTACCATAAGTGTAATAGGCGTTGTAGTAATCCGTTGATTAATGGGTAAAGCAGGACTTTTTCAGTCATGTGATCTGACATGGTTGTGGTCATCATCAGGTAGTGATTACGAGTGACACAAATGTGCGTATGCTAACAGCACAGTGATTATGTCATGATGTCACCGACCAAAATGAGATCTATGCATCATCAGTCACAAGTGGCTTTAGGGAGTAGTTGTTAAGACGTGGTTACTGGTGGAGTCCTTCGCCTGAGTCAGATACACACACACACACAGTGTGAACATTGAGTGTCAGTCACGGCTCCTCCTTTATCAATACAGAGGATATAATGTTGTTATCACTCCTAACACAATCTGAGGTGAGCAGTCACATTCAGATAGGTCTATTTTAGCAGAATGATATAATAGAGCATCATAAGAAATATCAGGGTCAGAGGTACTGACATAATACAGAAAGCAACACTAACCAGCTCTATATAAGATTGCGTGGGGTAGTTTAGTTGCTAATGTCATCAAGAGGAGAACTTAATTCACTAATGTGCATTAAACAGTGATTCTAGTTTAAAAACAATAATTGCACAAACACAACCAGCTCAGCAGTGTTGTGGGGGGAGTGTACCGGTCAGATGATTGGTTAGAAAACAACACTCCATTGTCTGTCAGGGGGGCTTTAAACCAGAGCAACCTGAGTGATTTGAATTTCTTATACAGACAACAAGCAGGTGAAAGGACATGAGGAAATACAGCTGGAACAGTTTCAAGGATTTAATTTTCAGAAATCCTGCTGTCGTCGACCGGGTAGGATTGCAAACCTGTTTGACCAGACTTTCACTCCATAAGTTACAATAACTACATTGAATAAGACTGAATTTGGAAATTGTCTGTATTTTTGATAAAGAAGTCAAATGTAAATCATATCATATATAGATATATACAAAACATAATGTTCACTTAATTTGGGATTAATTTTAGAAAAATACCATGTTTTCTGTTTTAGTTTAGAAAATGCCTTTTGGGTGATGATGGAGCCAATGTCACTTTTTGACTGAACTGAAGGTTTTTGTGCTGAAACCAACCTAATCCAATCTTAACATGACACAAGAGTGACATTTTTAAATTTCACATTGCAAAAAGATTATATTCATGACACCGAGAAGCACTGTCCAATGATATCTGTATATAATTCGTACATGTTGTATATGTATATATTTTGTCAAATATTATCATATAGCATTGCAGACATTTGTATTGCATCATTCCAGAATTTACTTTTCTCACTGCATGGGTTTTTCTTAAGATTTCTCCGGTACAACATGCAATATCTGAGCCATTTTACAATTTTTACCACTTTAATAAGTTATTTAACTTTTCAATGAGCAGGATCCACATGTGGATGATGGCGATGAGAATACTGAGCGTGGAAACTGGGCCAGCAAGAAGGAGTATATGCTCTCTACGATCGGCTACGCTGTTGGACTGGGAAATATCTGGAGATTTCCATATTTGGCCTACAAGAATGGAGGGGGTAAGTATTTGTTGTTGAATGCATTAATGAAATTCTGTTTGATAGCATTACTATTGATATTGTTTTAATCCGTCACTTTGAGCAGGTGCCTTTCTTATCCCCTACTTTGTGATGTTGGTGGTGGCTGGAATTCCCCTTTTCTTCCTGGAAAGCGCCTTTGGGCAGTTTTGCAGCCAAGGTCCAATTAACATATGGAGATCAGTGCCGATCCTGCAGGGTAAGACTAACGTTCAAGTTTTGTGAAAGATCAGTCAGGGTACATTTGAGAACAAAGTTGTCAAACATGAGGGATTTAATGAGGCTGTTGGTTAATGATTGACTGTGGAACCAAAAATTTGTCTTTTTTATGACTCTTGACTTCAGAGGAGCTTTTGGTTGTTTGATTGTAAGGCTTTCACCCTTTAAGGCCAACACATAATCATTCAAACTGAAGGTAAAAGAAAATTATAGCTTTAGCTGTAATTCATCTTGTCCTCTTGCTATAATCATATAGCAAGAAAATGTACTGGTCAGGTGCCTATATAAAAAGTTATATAAAAGCTGTTCATACTGGACATTAAAACATTACAACAAGAATAAAACTGTTTCTAAGTTCATATTTGTACCCAAAGATTGCTTCAAAACACACTTGGATAATTGTGAACCTATTCTTAAAGTTTTTGTTGAAAGTATGTGAATGTAATTTGCGGTGTTGTCAAAATTTACATAAAAACTTGAACTAGAATTGAAATCATATCTGTGTTGATGAAATTAAGTGACATCATTGTTTGCGATGACAGTAACATTACAAATATACCATGAACAACACATGACTCAAAGCAAAAAAACACCATAGTGACTCCTTGAGGTTGACTTTGTTGAGTTAAAGCTGTTGCAGAAAGTCTGTATAGTTTCCAGCTTTGATTATGTGGATTCATCTTCAAAATTGAAAAGATATTAGGAGTTTGGCAATGCTAGCAACAGTTTGGTACCATTTGATTAAGAAAAACCGTGACATTCTGAACTACAAATTAAAATTCACAAATACAGTAATATATCTCCTCATGCCAGTGTCAGATGGTGGTTGAAATGGAGTTTCATATTTAGGCTACAAAATAGATTGCATTAAATGTAGACTGATACACAAGCTGAACAACATTGGCAACAAGACCTCATCGGTCCAAACAGACAGACCCTACAGTCAGCACAAACAACTGATCATCAATTTTATAAATATACAACTGCCTTCCTAAGTGTAGCTTCACAAGGGTTAACCAGAAAAGAAAACTCACAGAAAAATTATCAATAATTAATAAAAACGAGCAATGGACACAACAGTGCTTGAAACTGTACACCTGCAGCTTCTTCTCTGAAGCAACTGCTGATTTATCTCCTGTCTTCTGTTCAGTCCAGTTTTTCAGGACTCTTCATGTGACTTTTGTTTTTACTCCGTAATAGATGCAAATTGAAATGTGGCAAAGTTCTAAAGTTGTGATAGCACTTAAGAAAAAGTAAAATCACCAATTTTTGGAAACAACTTTGTTACAGTAACGAGAGTAAATGTAATTTGTTACTTCCCCTGCTATTTATAAAGTATCTTTCTTCCTCTCCAGGTGTTGGCGTTGCCATGGTTATGGTGACGGCAATAGTCTCAATTTATTATAACGTCATCATCGCTTACAGCCTGTACTACATGTTCGCCTCCTTCCAGTCTCCTCTGCCGTGGTCTAACTGCCTCAGTCAGGCTGACAATAACTGCAGCAACACTCCTATAGGTGATTTTTCATCTCCTTTTTTTGTTGTTGTATTGTGTGGATCAAATCTGCTGTTTGTTGGAAGCTGATGTGTCATTCTCCTGAGGTGGCGTAGACATGAAAAGAAAGATGACAAGATGACATATTCTGCTATAAATGAAAGATTGAAAAGCATGATAAAAACAAAAACTACAGTTGAAGAGCATATTTTATCAGCATTACAGGGCTCTGCGGTACTTTAGGTAAAAAATTAAATAATTCAATCATTCTGGAAAATTAATGCTTGGAAATACTCACTACGCTCACTACATAGACCTTTTCTTCTTTTCTTTTCTAGTGCACTGCAATGTAAGTGGTGTTTTAGTAGCCAACTGGACTCAGGAAAACAGCACTTGTCCTTCATCCAACATGATCACAGTTCCAGTGCAGAGCCCGAGTGAGCAGTTCTGGGAGTAAGAATCACACACTCGTGCAACGAAGCACAAATACACACACTTGTCATACTGCTGTGGCTGTAAAGTCAGATGTCTCTCCTCCTCAGTCACGTGGCTCTGCAGAGGTCCAGTGGTCTGGATGAAACAGGACCAGTAGTTTGGCACTTGGCCCTCTGTCTGCTGCTGAGCTCCATGATTGTTGCTGCAGCGCTCATCAAAGGCATCAAGTCATCAGGCAAAGTAAGACAACATCCACCTCATGGCAAGTCCTTGTCCACAGTTCAACATAAGGGCCAATGCATATAGCCTATCAACACACTGCAAAACACAAACAGACAAATGTCCTTTATACATTTATCATTGGGGTTTCCTGCAATACAAATCAAGGAACCCTCTCACTCAGCTACATGCCAAAAAAAAAGACTTGATCCATGCTCTTGTCATGTCTGTCTACATGAAGTACAGTGTTTCAACTACTGTCTGAGTTTCCTATGTTGAAAAACCAGTATCACATATAGGGATATATGCTTACTAGCTTTCATGTTGAGAGTTAAACAAAAAGATTGATACCACTTTCACGTCTGTAAGGTACATGAGTCAACCACCCAGCTAGCTCTGTGAGGATGTATAGACAAAGCAGTGCTTTGAGCTAAATGCTGGCATTAGCATGCTAATATGTTCACAATGCTAACATGCAGATGTTTGCAGTAATAATGTTTGCAATGTTTACAGTTCTAGTTTAGTGTGTTAGCATGCTAACATTTTCTAATCAGCACTGAACACAAAGTACATCTGAGGCTGATGGGAATAGTGTTGGTTTTGTCATAAACCAACACGTGTTGGACAAACTGAAATTTTGAGGAAATTATACACCATGTTAATTAGTTAATTTTAAAGGCACTGATAGCCAAGCTAGCTGTTTCCCCTTTTAAGCCTGTATTTATGCTAAACTAAGCAGTTTAGCATAAAGCATAAAGCTTTCAGCCATTTCCCATACAGATATGAGTTAATTCAATCCTCTTACTTTCAGCAAGAAAGGGAATAAGTGTATTGCCCAAAATGTCAATCTATTCTGTAAAAATTTACCCATTCATATGCAGGCTTTAAAACAAACTAGCTTGAGATTACAAGTGTGAGGGAATGCTAGATGCAGAGACAAAAAGACAACCAAACACCTTCACAATTTTAGGCCTTATAAGTTTTGAAATGTATGATTGAAACTCCCAGCAATAATACAAGAAAATATAAATTAATTATGTACTTTTTTGCAATTTGAACTCTTTTGTTCCACCAGGTTGTGTATTTCACCGCTACTTTTCCCTATGTGGTGATTCTGATCCTGCTGATCAGAGGTGTGACACTGGAGGGAGCCAGAGATGGGATTGAGTTCTACATTGGTTCCCAATCCAATTTGACTAAACTGACAGAAGCACAGGTAGGGACCCAACTATCCATATGTATCTGCAACGCAGTACAGAAATCTAAATATATTGATTTAAAGCATGACTACGTGTTTTTAGGTCTGGAAAGACGCTGCAACTCAGACCTTCTACTCTCTCTCGATTGGCTGGGGTGGAGTCATGACTCTTGCTTCTTATAACAACTTCCACAACAATATGTTCAAGGACTCATTTGTTGTAAGCCTTACTAATGCTGGTAGGATCACAGACACTGTAACAGCATTATTTAAAGAAAGTTTAAATCATTTATATATTTATCTCATCTATTTAGCTAATTTCCTGTTTTCCTAGGTACCAGTGTGTTTGCAGGCTTTGCCATATTTTCTATCTTGGGTCACATGGCTCACATCTACAAAATGCCTGTTGGAGAAGTGGTGAAGGAAGGTCAGACAGACACACCATGTGGGCTTCAATTAATACAACATTTGGAAGACTTTCAGGCAGCCTGTGATGTTATGTTTCATTGTCTTTGTGCAGGATTTGGCCTGGCATTCATTGCATATCCAGATGCTATGTCTAAGCTTCCTATTTCCCCTCTGTGGTCCATTTTGTTCTTCTTCATGCTTTTGACTGTTGGTCTGGACTCCCAGTTTGCAGGAGTAGGTGAGATATCCAGTTGTCATTCACACTTAACATTAAGACCATGCTGTATCCTGAAATCTCTCTGTCATTAGAGGTGATCACCACCTGCCTGCTCGATGCCTACCCTAAAATATTCAAATCCAAACGAGCTTTATTGACCATTGCGACGTCTTCCATCCTTTACCTGCTGGGATTGCCATGTGTCACAAGGGTAAGTCTTCCTTAGTGTAACTTAATGTAACTGTTGTCTGACATAGGCCTAGTTAACTTACTCGGCTTGTGTGTGTGTGTGTGTGTGTGTGTGTGTGTGTGTGTGTGTGTGTGTGTGTGTGTCTGAGACAGGCAGGAATATACTGGGTGACTCTAATCGACCAGTTTGCTGCCAGCTGGGTGCTGCTATGTTTGGCTCTCTTGGAGATCATTGGTGTCTGCTACATATATGGTAAATATGATAACTGGAGATATGTGCACATAAAGGTGACAGAGAGCCTTAAAATCCAGCTGTGTACATTCAGGTCTATGTATTCTTCTGATGCATTACAGGAGGGAACCGTTTTATCAAAGACATTGAGATGATGATTGGAAATAAGAGTTTTACTTTCTGGCTATGGTGGAGAGCATGTTGGTTCTTCATCACTCCCTGCATCATAGTGGTGAGTACGTCATCACACAATGCCCCTGATACAAAAAATTTGCTGCTCGAATACTCATACACATGTTTGAGGAATGGCATCAAATCGAGAATTATTATTGTTTCAAAAACTGCACAACTTCATAGTGCCAGGAGCCACTAAACTTGTATTTCAAGATCTGAATTACAGTTAAATTCAATTAATTTCATCTTTATGTGTAAAAGAGTGACCCCTATCTAAACTGGTTCTATAAATTCACATTAAACTTTAGTTCTGTTGAATGAAATCGTCTGCTTTTATTGTCTAGGTGATCCTGATCTGGTCTCTGATGACATTTACGCCACCCTCCTATGGAGGAGTCCCGTTCCCAGTCTGGGGTTTGTCTCTGGGCTGGAGCATGGTTGCATTTATGCTCCTCTGGGTCCCCCTCATCGCTGTGTATAAGCTGTTGAGAGCCGAGGGAAGCCCCTGGAAGGTGCGTATGTGTTATGATAACCGACAAGGCATGGTGGTTCACTAATGTTGTCTTTTTCTAAATTTTTTTAAAGCATTGCATTTTGCAAAGCTTGATATTATTTCCATGAATTCAAAGACATTATGCTAATCCCTCACTTTCCACAGCGTCTGAAGTCGTTGTGCTCTCCAGCTGAAGAATGGCATCCCTATCTGGACATCCATCGAGGAGAACGTTACTCACAAGAACGCTGCCGCCTGAGGATGAGCCATAGAACCAAACCAGAAGTAAATGTGAACGTAATCACGAGCTCATGGCTCTGATGTGTGTTTTTATGTGTTTATGTTTTCTTCTCTTCTCTTCAGTGCAGCAGTGTAATATGTGAACACTTTATATTAAAAGTTACACGAAGTAACTCAAATATAAGCAAGCAGTATGCAACAAGCTTGTGTGTGGTGATGTGTTTACAGTGATTGAAGCAGAGCCAATGACTGAAAACAACAAGTGAAAAACAGCTGAAAGTTACTTAGAACAATAAAAGCAATGATTTCATGTTAACGGTATTAATACAATTTTTATGTAGATGAATCATTTCTAAAAAAAAATAATGCATCCACAGAGATTTTAGAAAGGTTCCTAAAACAATATTATATTTGTGAATTAATTATTTCTAATAAGGCTTGTGAACCATCAAGTTGCCAATTAGTGTGGAAAAAATGGATAAGGGACTTAGTTTGACGATAAGCACCCGGCTTCGGACTGAAGGAGGCTGCTTCTGCCATGCCTGGCCTCACTGACACTGATGTTTGACTGCTGTCCATCAGTTTGCAAAATACATGAATATTTGCCATGGCATTAAATGACAAGTGACGTCAGCACATATTTTCTATCTTAGCTTAATCGTACAAACAACAAAAAATCTAATTACAATTCTGCATATTTAAACAAAATCCACAACAACAACCAACAGCCATAGTCCTTACAACCTTGTGTCCAGTTACCTAGCATTATAGTTCCCTCAAACAATCTAGGCTACAACGAAGATCTGCATCAGACTGTAAAATAAGTAGGAATATGTTACGCTGTATTCCCTTAGATGACGTGCTAAACTTGACCTAAAACTAGACAGCCATATCCTAAGATTACCATTACGTTACATGACTCTTGAAACACCAACACACAAAGTAACTTAAATGTATATCTACTGAATGCTGAATCTCTGCAAATGATGTCAAACCCCAAATACACCACAGCTGTACTGTAAAGATGCACACATTGACAGAACTGGCAACCACTTGTTGTGAATTCACTGGAACGGGGGAGGGAGAGTGCAACATCTAGCGGTGCAACATCTAGCGGCTGAATGTTATCAGTAGCACATTTCCTTTACAGCGGCTTTGCCAATTGTTTTTATTTTGTCAATGATCCATTCATTTGTATTCATCCCACTTTCTTTCATACAAAATGTTTAATGTTCTGTCAGTAGTGATTGTCTATGTACAGTTTCTTGTCAGTTAACTAAGTTTGTTTGCTCCTCACCTGTGATATTCAACAATAAACTACTTATTTCTCTATCTCTGATATCTGTTAAATGTCATATTGATCAGATATTGCTAAATTTGTTAAAGCTGTTTCCCATGAGCTTCAGAAGCAGGGTCTAGTATTACAACTTATTACAACTTAACTATTATGAACTTCTGCCCAAAGACTATCAGATGTAGACGTAGTCACATAGTCACACGCAGACCAGACAACGGCGTGGTAGCGACACCTTCAATCACAAGGTAGCCACAACAGAAATTATACTCTTCTTCATCGTCTATTTTACTCTAAATGAACAGCTGTATTGAAGAAAACTTTAAACTAGCAACTGAGGCCATAAACTCATGTGTACAATGTTTACTGATGTAGGGAATCAAGTAAGAAGTAGGGTGATTTTCTCATAGACTTCTATACTGTGTTTCTTTTGCAACCAGAGGAGTCGCCCCCTGCTGGCCATTAGAAATAATGCAAGTTCAAGGCACTTACGTATTAGCTTCACTTTTCAGAACCGCCTGAAGTCTGCCTAGAACTCTTTAAGCTCAAGTCGATAAGTATATATTATCCGTGTGTTAGCAGTTGTTCTTAACACCATGCAGGTTACATTGCACCAAAGCAAGTTGGATACAACAATGAGGCAATAAATTCTCCCATCATGAATTTGATATATATATATATTTTTTGGAACGGTTTTAGTGAGGTGTAGATTCAACTGTATGATCATTTTGAAAGCTGCTATTTATTGTTGGATTGTATTATACTGTGAAGTGTTTCTAATATTTTGTGCACATTTTGTTATCACTGAGTGAAGATTGATATTTAATCCACTACTTTAGTCCAATGTATTAACCACTGTACCATCAACATTATTCACTCCTGCTGATGGAGCAGTCTCAGTTCAAGCAAAAGCTGTAAAACCAGATAAACCGTTGATTTCAGGGTGTGTTTATTAGGGAGAGTCTATTTATCTAATAACATAATAGCTAATTTTTGTATTTAAATAACTTCTGAGTATATGTGAACAGGTAAATAGTATTTGATTAAGCCTCAGGGCTCATACTACAGTAGCTTCTAGAGCACATCACCAGGTGTAGAGGTGCTCCAAGGCTGTTGGATATATATATATATATATATATATATATATATATATATATATATATATATATATATATATATATATATATACATGTATTGTGGCATCTGTTAATGCTCAAAATCTTTGGGCGGACTTGGAAGAGAATTTCTGGATTCAGTAGGTTATAATAAAAATCAATTTAATGAAAGTTGGCAATATAGTGCATAATCCTCATCTGAGGGTTCATATGCCAATGGCAGGCCACAGCCTTTCAACAGTTGCCTTTAAAAAAGCAGCCTGAAGAGAGTTAACTGTCTGTGCGCATGGACCTAAGAGAGCCTCGAACTGACCAGTACATTTGATTATATAGTCCAGTAAAAATGTGCATCGTCGCCTCTCATTGGCTCAGTTTTGTAGCGTGGATTTCGTTAAAGTTTTATGATAGTAGAATCGATGATTTCGGTTGGTTTAGAGCTGGTGCAAAGGTCTCTCCCAGACCTACCGGCACTTGAAGTCATCTCTCCACCCTCTCGTAAAGTTGAGCATATCCACTCCTCATGAGGAGATGCTTATCAGTTCTGCAGATCAGTGTGGTTCATGGGCCTCTCTTCCTCATCCCCCACTCATATCTCATTCCATGCATACCTGAACTAAGTCTACGTAAGAAACTCAATGTGGCTTTCTTCTATGTCATGCATACTCCTTGCCATAAGGCTCGCTATTCCTTATTAATTATCCTTTTTAAGTATCGTAATTTATACATAGACATTCCTTATTTACAAGTGTAAGTCATATTATATTATTACAACCTAACACATCACAAGGGGACAGGTAGTGGAGGGGCGCTACATTCCCTCTCATGATCGGCGGCCACACCACAAAATGGCCACCATGGCCATCACTACATCTCCCAGACTGCCTCAACACTCACCCAGCTGCAGGTGCTTAAGGCACCTAATTGAGGCAGGGCTCGGAAGCTTCATAAAAGGCAGAGGGGAGAACACATGGAGGAAGGGAGCTGGACAAGCAGTATGAGAATGGACAGCTATGTGGAGGAAAAGAATAAAAAGGACTACGAAGAGGAGGACCTCGTAGCCTGGACTTTGCTGTGTTAAGTTTTTTTTGTTTAAGGAACCACTTTCTCCTTCGAGACGCTTTGTGTTCGTTGAATGACTTTTTTTGGAGTTGCCTGTGGTATGGAAAAATAAACCTTTCCCTTCATTTAAACCTTCTGATTGTGCCTGTTTTTCAGCTCTCTTGCACTGCCCCACCCTAGCCGGCCCTAGGGACCGCCCATGACACTGCAATATATCTACCTATCTGTCTTTCCTGCTGGAAGCACCCTACCCAGGCTGTTTTGCTGAAGTAAAGAATAGGGCTGCAGATATTCTATATTTTTCTTGTCAACAAAATCCCAGGAAAAGACTAAAACCAGCAATGAATTAGTCAGTTTCTTAACACTTTCACCCTCTTTGTGGCACTCAGTCCCAACCCCATTTATTCCTATGAAGAGGTCAAACGAAGAACGGAGAACGAGAGGGTCCCCCGCCTGCGGGTTGCGGGGAGTAGGGCTCTGACTGTTGTTTGTGTTTATGCACCAAACAGCAGTTCAGATTATCCGGCCTTCTTCGAGTCGGTGGGAGGAGTCCTGGAAAGGGCGCCTCCTGCCGACTCCATAGTTCTCCTGGGAGACTTCAACGCTCACGTGGGTAATGACCAAGAAACCTGGCAGGGGTGATTGGGAGGAACGGCTTGCCCGATCTGAACCCGAGTGGTGTCTCGCTATTGGACTTCTGTGCTAGCCACGGTTTGTCCATAACGAACACCATGTTCGAACATAGGGTGGCTCATAAGTGTACCTGGTACCAGAACACCTTACCCCGGAGATCAATGATCGACTTTGTAATCGTATCATCTGATTCGCGGCCGTATGTCTTAGACACTCGGGTGAAAAGAGGAGCAGAGCTGTCAACTAATCATCACCCTGTGGTGAGTTGGATCAGATGGCGGGGGAGCTGGCTGGAAAGACCTGGCAAGCCCAAACGTGTAGTGAGGGTGAACTGGGAACGTCTGGCGGAGGATCCTGTCCGGGATGTCTTCAACTCCCACCTCCGGAAGAACTTCTCACACATCCCGAGGGAGGCTGGGGACATGGAATCCAAGTGGACCATGTTCAAAGGCTCTATTGTGGACGCGGCCGCTAGGAGCTGTGGTCAGAAGGTCACCGGTGCCTGTCGTGGCGGAAATCCGAGAACCCGGTGGTGGACACCAGGTGAGGGAAGCCGTCAAGCTGAATAAGGAGGCCTTTCGGGCCTGGTTGGCTTAGGGGTCTCCTGAAGCAGCACGGAGGTACCGGCAGGCCAGAAGGGCTGCAGCTGCGGTGGTCGTGGATGCTAAAACTCTGGCATGGGAGGAGTTCGGGGAGGAGATGGAGAAGGACTTTTGGTTGGCCTCAAGGAGGTTCTGGCAAACCATCTGACGGCTCAGGATGTAACATCCCGTTAGTTTCATTGTGTCTATCTCTGCGTGTGCGTGCGTTTCCCCTGATTGCACTCATCCTACTCACCTGCCGGGTCCACCCAGCTGCCTCCAATCGTCTCATCACCCCACTCATATATATACTCCCCTGTTTTCAGCCCTCCAGTTGTCAGATCGTCATTGTTCTTTCCCTTGTGCTCTTCGTGTCTCCCGTGCTGATCCCTCATGTTTATTCAATGATTTATGAATTTGCCTTTTTTTTTTTTTTGCTCGCTCCCGGTTGGAGTCGCTTTAAGTTTTGTTTATTACTTTTGGTGACCAGTAAAAAAAAAACGTATTTCCAACTTCACCTCGTCTCCAGTGTCGGTCTCTGCTCTTGAGTCTTAGCTAAGCTCTGAAGTGTGACACAGGAAGGGAAAGCAGGGCCTACCCCAGGCTGTTCTCAGCAGGGAGAAAGAGAGCTGCTGACCCGGATGGGGGACATCGTCGGGCGGTGGAAAGAGCACTTTGAGGAACTCCTAAACCCGAACATGTCCTCTGGAGAGGAGGCAGCACCTGAAGACTTGGGGCGGGTCGCACCCATATCCCTGCCAGAGGCCGCTAAAGTAGTCAAAAAGCTCCTTGGTGGCAAGGCGCCGGGGGTGGATGAGATCTGCCCTGAGATGCTGAAGGCGCTGGACATTGTTGGGCTGTCTTGGCTGACACGCCTTTTCAATGTCGCATGGGGGTCAGGAACAGTGCCCATGGACTGGCAGACCGGGGTGGTGGTTCCCATTTTCAAAAAGGGGGACCGAAGAGTGTGCTCGACTTATCAGGCCTTCACATTACTCAGCCTCCTGGGGAAAGCTTATGCCAGGGTGCTGGAAAGGAGGCTCCGACCGTTTGTAGAACCTCAGATTCAAGAGGATCAGTGTGGATTCCGTCCCGATCGTGGAACAGTGGACCAGCTCTTTATCCTCCCAAGACTACTGGAGGGGTTCTGGGAGTTTGCCCGACCAGTCTACAAGTGTTTTGAGGACTTGGAGAAGGCTTTCGACCGGGTCCCTCTGGGTTTTTTGTGGGGGGTGCTGTGGGAGTGTGGGGTCCCGGACCCGTTGCAACGGGCCATCCGGTCTCTGTACGACCGCAGTAGGAGCTGTATTCGTATTCTCAGCAGAATAAGTCAGACGCGTTCCTGGTGGGTGTTGGCCTCCGCCAGGGCTGCCCTTTATCACCGGTCCTGTTCGTGACTTTCATGGACAGGATATCTAGGCGCAGCCGGAGGGAGGAAAACGTCAGGTTCGGGGGTCTCAGGATTGCCTCTCTCCTGTTTTCTAACATTAGCATTAGCACTACTCAAAGTACAACTGAGGCTGATGGGAAGGTCAGTAGTTTCGAAGGCATTTGGTCATAAACTAAAGTGTTGGACAATGATAAATGAAACCATGAATGTATGTACAAAGTTGTATGCCAATCCTTCAAGTAGATGTTGATATATTTTATGGAATAAGTGAAAACCTTGACTTGCTGCTGGTGCCTGACGAAAAGTTAGAGTATCACCAAAATCAATTAAGTGCATCCTCTAAGGACCAAGAATATATAGCATGAATGTCTGCACAACATTTATTCACAAGCCATCCAGTAGACATTTTATTCTCATGCATTACAGGAGGTAACCGTTTCATTAAAGACATTGAGATGATTGGAAAAAAGAGCTTGTACTTCTGGCTGTAGTGGGGAGCATGTCGGTTCTTCATCATCCCCTGCATCCTATTGGTGAATACAACCTCTCTTTTGTTTTTTATCTTTTAAATTGTACTTTAGAAATGACGCCTTTTAAAAGACACTTATATTTACTTTAAACTCCCACTTCACAGGATACCTTTTGTAGGATGTATGCTTTTGTTTGTTTTGTAGTACCAATAATCTTTGTTTTCAGTGAAAGTACAATATTTACTTTAAAAATGTAGTGTGATATCTGTATTTTATGAACTGGTAAATAGCTTTACTAAGCTTGTATATCCATGTAATGTAATAGCCATTGTTGCTGTTAGAAAAAAAGAGGAAGACAGAAAAATTCACTATAGAATTCTGTAGTGGAACTGGTGACATAACTTATGTCGAGAAACATGCAAAAGACACAAAACCATCAGATCTGTAGTTGCTTTAAATGTGATATTTATTTAGGAACAGTGAGAGGTATTACAGAGCTGTTCTTCAATGGGCCTTAGTTGGATGGTCTTATGTTACATGATATTTGACCAAGGTAATAACTTAAGAACAACCAATGTGAAGTTCAACCATTGATTGTTTATGCCCAGTTGCAGCACTTGCAGCTAACATCGAACACCAGGCCGCTAGCACAGTGCTGGTTGTAGGTACGTCCCTGGCTGCAGTCATAGAACTGGTTCTTGTTGGTTGGATCAGGGTACATTCCGTTGGCCTTGCCAGCGCAGAAGCCAGATCCTGTGCTGCTACCACCACCGCCACCGCCAGGTACGGGCATAGCGTGCGAGGTGGGTGTGACTGGAGGCAGGGGATCAGTACGAGAAGTGCAGGCTGGGGAGAGAGATTAAATTATTTAAAAGATAGATACAGCATTATTTCTGTTTATTACCAGAGGATATGTGTGTAATGCGTACAAGCTCCAGTTCCCAGTCCCCTCTTGATGGTGTTGATCAGGGGGTATTTTCCCTGGCCACAGAAAGTGCCACTGAAGTCGTCCAGATCCAAACTCCACACCATGGCTCCACCGAAACCGCTCGTCTTCAACCACTGAATCTGTAGAGGGAAACAGCGTTAAATAACCTTAACACGTAAATGTTTGTGACAGGAATTATAATAATGTATACAACTTCATACCTTAGCCTGGAAGCTCTTAACATTGTCATATCCGACCCAGGTTCCCTGATGGTAGGCATATGGCACCTCCTGTGGGGCGTCCCAAGCCTGAGTGGCTCCTTGCTTCAGGAAAGTGCAGATCTGATGGAGGGGGTGATTTAAAGTTAGAGATCTACACAATACATGTGTATACAATATGTTGTACTCTTTTATAATGTATGCATACACGCATATATTCAGAAAAAGAAGGACAAACCTCATAGTAGGCCCAGAAGCCAGTCTGACGGGTGAAAGGTCCAGCAGCTCCGGGTCCACTAGCAGGAGCTCCCACAGCAGTGTTGGAGGAAGCCAGGCGGAAGGTGTGGCCGTAGGTGGGGAAGCCAACCAGCAGTTTCTCAGCTGGGGCACCATTGCTCTTCCAGTAGTTCATAGCATAGTCCTACACATGAGAGTACAGGCCAGCGTGAGCATCTGTTACGTTGTTTAATTGTTATTAATTTACAGCAGGAGGCCTCACTCACCATGTTGAAGTAGATCATGGCGCCCTGGTCAGCGGGGCCCTTGTACAGAGGGCTGTTCTCTCCGACATTGTGCTCCCAAGAACCGTGGAAGTCGTAGGTCATGACGTGGAAGTAGTCAAGCACACTGGTGAACAAGACATGATGAGGATTAAATGTTTAGTCATGGCTGTTTTTTACGCAACAATGTTTCTGCTCATGTACTTACGCTCCAATCTGGGCAATCTGGTATCCAGTCTCGATGGTTCCCTTTCCAGCAGAGACTGCAGCAGTCAGCATCAGACGGGGACGGTTGGTCTTCTTGCCCTCTGCCTCAAAGGCGGTCATCAACTCCTACAGATGGGCAAGGAGAGAAACAGTTACAGTTGCTGTACGATTGCATTTTTTCTAAAACTGAGAACGTTTTGTGGATTTCACTTTTAGTTGCATTTGATTTCTATATTTTTAACATAAGACATAATAGAAAGTGAAGTGATTTGGTGGCCAAACCCCTAACAAGTTGAAACTTATACACCGTGTTTAACCACAGTAATACTGGCCACAGTAATACTGGCTTATATACTACCACCTACAACCTGACTTTGTCTATAGCCAGAATTCGATTAGCAATATGACCGACCTGGACCAAGACGGTGTAGCGCTCCTTATCCTGAGGTGGGGAACCACGAGAGCCAGGGTACTCCCAGTCGATATCCAGACCATCAAACTCGTACTGACGCAGGAACTTGATCACGCTGGTGATGAAGGTCTGACGGTTGGCAGGAGAGGAAACCATGGCTGTGAACCTGGAGACAGGAAGACAGTCAGAACTTCTATTTGTGTAACGAGTTCCTCTTGGTGGGATTATTGATCCTCATGTCATTACGACTTACTTCTGAGTACCAAAGTTCCATCCTCCGATGGCCAGCAGAGTCTTCAGGTTGCTGTTCCTGCAAGCAGCAACAACATACACTTTAACCTCTCACACTTGCATGCATACATTATGTATTAATGTGTGTTTTCATGTGTGCTGGAGTCCCACTATGACTATGTGTGTACTGACTGGTTCTTCAGGGCCTGGAACTCTCCGTAGAGTTTCACATCGTCCCACTCGTAGGTCTTGATCATGTTGCTACCCATCCCAGCAAAGGCATAGATGAGGTGGTCACAGAGACATGGGTCAACGTTGGTGGGGAAATACTTACCTGCTCCGGGACGGTACTGTCCCCAGTTAGTGAAATAACAGGAGAGGATGTAGGATGATCCTGCAACATATAGAACAATTGTTCTTACATTATGTCACCAGCTTAGGTCTACACACATCACACCAACACTGAATGCATGAATGTAATTACCTAGCTGCACATGCAGCAGGAGAGCCAGTCCTGCAGAGAGAGGAGACAGAATTAGAGAAGGTAAGGAGGAGGCAGGTTCAGTATTAATGAGAAACAATCTGCATTATGCACAAGATGAAATTAAGTTAAAATGTACAAAGTTTAAAAATGTCTATGAGCAAGAAGCTCAGCTTACCGACGCAGATGAGTAGCTTGCCCATGTCGCTTCTGTACAACAAACTGAAGACCAGCGAACTCTTTTATACTCCTGGGTTCCTTCACATATCTGTATTATCTGTAACATTTGTTTAATGTGGTTTGCCTATTCTCCAAAACTCAAAAGTCAAACGCATTCATTTGTTTGGCCAAGACCAGAGTGGAAAGCATGATAACCTTCAAGTGCCTTTTCATCATGATCATGATATGATGCGATTAAATTAGACATTTACAAGGTTATTGTTGATAGCCAAAAAGTACAGGATGCTCCAACAGCTGTTTAAATTAAATTATTTAAAACCCTCCTGTTATGTTCAGGGTCAAATTGACCCATTTCAAAGTTTGAAAATCTAAAAAATATTCTAAAAAAGTTCATAAATAAAATTATAAATATTTTTAAGTATTTTTTCTGTATGAAACTTCTTCTGCTTGCCTTAATTAGTGTAATCAACGTAAAAAAAAAAGGGTTCATATTGTGTATATGCAACCTCCCCCCTGCAGGTTTATATTACAGAGATGATGTCCGGGTCAATTTGACCCGGCAATGAAAGTGGACGGTATAAGGGGTCAGAAGTGTCAAGTTTAGACCATTTCTTACTCCCTCCCACCATCTCTTTCTCTCTCACACACACACACACACACACACACACCTGTGCGAGAAATACAGATACTATTTTGACAGGAACCTTATATTTTCCCGGAGGAAAACCCCGCCCACACTTAGCAGGGGAAGGATGAAACATACAAAAGGGTTGCTTGGGAGTCCTACCAACATTACACTCTGCAGATACATACAACACAGCAGCTTACTGTAGGACAACATGAGCAACAGAAACAAAAGGACGACAGCCCTGGTGGCTCTGCAGCTCATCCTTGATCATGACAGTGAAATAGAGGAGGATGTGTCTAAAGATGAAGACCATCTTGAGGTCAATTCAGATTATAATGTACTGATTATGAACCATCAGATGAGAAAAGTAATATACGTGTTCCTCCAAGCGAGACTTTTGTGTCGAAAAATTGTAAAATACAGTGGTCATCCTCACCCAATACACATCAGCCAAGACTGTCTGCCGAAAATATTCTAAAGACGGTGCCAGGCCCCACCAGGATGGCAATGACTCGTGTCACAGACATCAAGTCAGCTTTTGAGCTGGTCATTCCAAACTCAATACAGAAAGTAATTCTTGAAATTACGTCTATGGGAGAAGTGGAAGGAGCTGGATGAAACGCATTTACATGCATATGTGGATCTCCTTATACTTGCTGGGGTCTATAAAGAAAGAAAGAATGTTGTGCTCATGAACACTCTCCATAGAAATGCTGAAATCAGCACCAGAGAGGACGAGAAACCATGATTCTAGATTACAATGCCACAAAAAAGGGGGTGGACAATTTGGACCAAGTAACGGGGTCCTACAGCACCAAGTGAATGACTGCACGCTGGCCTTTGGGCCGTTTCTTTACACTATAAATAAACATAAATAAAGTTTACTTTCAATACAAATCCTTATGACTCATTTGGCTTGATTTTGAGGGAGCGGGTCAATATGACCCTGAACAGCAGAGGTGTCTCATCTCTATTTATCTACTTCACCCCATGAAAAAAAGAAAGTTTCAAAATACTAAAAATATTTAGGCAAAAATACATGTTATGGTAGACTAATGCAATTTATATCTAGGTTTTTCCAATGTACCTAAAAAATAGTTTGAACGTGTATTTTTCATGAAAACGAGTGAGTTATCCTCATTGAACTATGATCTATGGAGGGGTGAATAACTCCATTCCACTAAATACTGATTGAATTGTTAGTAATGGTGTTGGTGATGAGGTACAAACTATATTTATTAGGATTTTTTGGTTTCTGACAACTTTTGGATGATTAAACATGTACCGGGTCACATTGACCCGGGAACATCATGGCTGTACATGAGAAATGAACATAACAGGAGGGTTAAGTTTACACTGTAAGAGGAAAATAGCTGTCCTATATGTATTAAGTATACACTGTAATCATAATGCCCACCCTCCATCTTGCACTGGTTTACCTTTCTCTGGAGACCAGACTCTGAATCCTTTGTTGATGCAAATCATTATTTTATTTTTTTTTCAAAGAGAGGTAAAATGTATTTTATGATCAGTGAGTAAGGACCCAAATGCAGGACACTGACAAGAGGTAGGTTAGGTGATAAGATTTATTTAGTTGTAGATTGCAGACCAAGCTTTAAAATCCTCCATCCTCCATTGGCAGCTCTCCAGTTTGGTCCCTGTGACTTGAGATACTCTTGTTTTTTTTGCATTTTAATCATCATCTCCTAACCATCAGAAACAGATGAAACAAATGTGTAAATATGGGTCGGACATTTCTAAAGATCCTGCTATTTTTACTGATCAGGTAGGATGGCAGACAACTGAATCACTCACTTATATATGTAGCCGTGCATTTTGTCTTTTCTTTTTCAAATGTTAAAGTTGAACACCATTGATCTCAATGGTCAAAAATAACCATTCATCACATTATTAACAGACATTATAATTTAACATTCCTTTTTGATTGTACTACAGTTTGCCTTTGAAGACTGAATTCAACTTTTCAAACTTTTGTTCAGTAAAAAAGGTTTATTTACTGTAAAAGAATGACTCACAGTGAGGTTGTAATAACTGTATAGTCCTGCAGCTTATGATGTTTCTATGTCTCCTATAGAGCTTTATCACAGCAGACGTTTTAACTTGTCGTGGCAGGACAAAGACGCACGTAATGAATTACATAATATTAGTATGTTTTCATGTTATAAGTAACACCTTTATGCTTTTACTGCAATTACTAGTCAAAATGTCTGAAATGAGAACACAGACTAAGTATTTGTTTTTACAATGGTTTGTAGTTATTCTTATATTTCTTACATTGTTTAATTTTTTCGATTTTTCAGATATAAAACTGTGGTTTGAGCAGGACTCTCATGTGGATGACAGCGATGAAAGTCCTGACCTTGGAAACTGGAACAACAAGATAGAGTACATGCTCTCTGCAATAGGCTTCGCTATCGGCCTGAGAAATATCTGGATATTTCCATATCACCAGATAACCTATAAAAAGGGGGTGGTAACTATTTGCCGTCAATGTTTAGAAAATCCCTCTTGATAACATGTTGTAAATATTGTAAACCTCGGAAACTTTCCTTTCTCCCTCTGAGCAGGTGCCTTTCTCATAATACATATTTACTGATGTTGGTTTTATGCAGAATTCCTCTTTTTCTCCTGGAAAATGCCATTGGTCAGTTCTGCAGCCAAGGTCCAATCAGCATGTGGAGAGCAGTGCCAATACTGCAGGGTAAGCCTGAAAGATGTAAAGGCCATCATGCTTAAAAACCAGGATATTAAATGTTTGCTCCTGCTCAACTATTAGAGCAAAACTAAATGTGAGAGATATTCACATAATTTCATAGAATTAATGTAAAAAATGGTTGCAACTATCAGTTATTTTTATAGTTGATTAATGTATTGATTTTTTTTAATGAATCAATTAATTAATTAGTTTTTAATATGACAGAAAGTGGCGGACGTTTGTTAATTTTGGTAACTTTGATTATACGGGGATACGGTCATATTTTAACAGTGGCTTCAGGGTCTTCTTCTGCCCAACAGAAATGATGAAATTGAGAAAATGAAACTTAAGCGGAAGTTCTGTCAGGAAGACTCTCTTTACACTTCTTTTCATTCATACTCTCTGTCTCTATTTCTCCCTGTGATTACTTTAACAGCTGGTTGGGGGCGTTCACTTTAAATTAACCAATCAGGTTCTGTGTCGTTTCCTTAAGCCAATCACATCGTTGCTATCAAACTTTTAAATAGGTTCTCTTCTCTGCTGCTGTCAGTTCAATCAGGAGAGACCAGTCAAATAAAGAAAGGATAATTGTTTATTGTTAACAGATGATATGTGATGATAAAGTCTCAACAGAGTCTTTGGCGCTTGGACTCTACAGGGAGATTTGTAATAGTAGGCCGTCTGCCCCGATCAGCAACAAGATAAATCCCCCCGTGGAGTCCAGACCTGGTGGTGGCTGATGAGGCTGATGAGGCTGATAGAATGATGAGTTGATGAAGCTGATTGATCTGTAAAGACTGGGCGGAGATGTGGAGGTGGAGGGGGGCGTAACAGCAACATGAATGAACTGAAGGTAGAGACTATCATATTTAAAAGAGACAGCGGCAAGATGATAGGCTAACCATGTAATTGTTTCGTTGTGCTTATTGGATAGAGGAGACCAGCTGATCTAAACAGCTGTGTCATGATTGACAGCCCCGAACAATGTCAGCAAGTAAATAATGAGTGAACATGCCTGAGAAGTGATTGGCAGATGTATGAGAAATAAATTACGGGCTTGCAAGAGTATGGTCTTCCGACTGAACTTATACTATAGCTTCATTTGTCATTTCAGCTCAAAACAGTTGCGACCCTCCTCCACCCCTGTCACCCCCAATCAGCAGTCATGCTCCTCATTCATCATCAGATTGCAGCAACTCCCTTCTTCACCACCACTAGTGTCTGGACTCCGGGTGGATCCTGCCTTATCTGACCTCAGCATCACTACCACTTGATTATCCTACTTTAGGATGGAGTCCAATCGCCAAAGACTTTGCACGATTCAAATATTATGCATATGTAATACATTATTGTTACATTTTAAACAAGTCTCTCCTGATTGAAATGTCAGTTGTGGGTTGAAGGCTCAGTATGGGTCAGATATTGTTATTTTTAGAAACACATTTTGAAATATAACTTATTATAAATGAATTCTGACCTGTTATCTTCTACAGCTGTTGGCCTTTCCGTGGTTATGGTGACCACAATAAAGTCAATTTATTATAAAGTAATTATTGCCTACTGCCTGTACTACATCTTCGCCTCCTTCCAGTCTCCTCTGCCGTGGTCCAGCTGCCTCAGTTGGGCTGACAGCAACTGCAGCAACAATCCTATAGGTGCGTTCACCTCATCACCTTTTGAAGATGTGCTGATCAAATCTGCTGTTTGTTGGCTCTTGACCAGTTACACTTTCCGTTTTAACTGATATGAACAGTTCCAGACACAATAGGCCACATGTTACATAAACACAGCTTCTGAAATATGTGCATTACACCCATTACATACATTGTTATTTTAAGCAAGCCATTCACTGGTCTTCTCTCTTTTTCTAGTGCACTGCAATGTAAGTGGTGTTTTAGTAGTCAACTGGACTCAGGGAAACAGCACTTGTCCTTCATCCAACATGATCACAGTTCCAGTGCAGAGCCCGAGTGAGCAGTACTGGGAGTAAGAATCACACACTCCTGCAACCAAGCACAAATACACACACTTGTCATACTGCTGTGGCTGTAAAGTCAGATGTCTCTCCTCCTCAGTCACGTGGCTCTGCAGAGGTCCAGTGGTCTGGATGAAACAGGACCAGTAGTTTGGCACTTGGCCCTCTGTCTGCTGCTGAGCTCCATGATTGTTGCTGCAGCGCTCATCAAAGGCATCAAGTCATCAGGCAAAGTAAGACAACATCCACCTCATGGCAAGTCCTTGTCCACAGTTCAATATAAGGGCCAATGCATATAGCCTATCAACACACTGCAAAACACAAACAACAACTGTTTGCATTGAATGTCAACTTTTAAGAGGAACAACATCAGCAACAAGACCCCTTATGTCCAAACCAACAGACGGGCGATCTGCTGTCTGTGCAAACAACTGTTTATCAAATATAAATATAAAACTGCCTTCCTCAGTGTAGCTTCACAATGATTAACGAAAAAAGAGACAACTCTTACATTTGCTTTGAATGTGCTCACGCGCATGTCTTTTCAACCAGTCAGCTTGAGTCAAAGCTTAACTCACACATACAGTTTATTGTGCATATGAAAAAGCAGACTGATTGCCACATAAGTTTCCCTTTGGAGCTGCCGCCTCAAAAGTGTGCTGCCATCAGTGAATTTAAGGGTCACTTTCTATTTTTAACCACTGATGTGTAGGTTTTGTTGTCTTTCTTGTTCTATGGGTTTCAGGACCTTTACCTCATCATTATCATACCTAATGGCTAATTTCAGCTTTTAGGCACCAACTGTTCATGGTTTGAAGATTGAAATGCTTACAATTCAGCCACAGTAGATGGTGTTAAATAAATGTTCTCAATGTACCTTCACCAAACGTTTTTCATTGTTTGTAGACTGTAATTTAACACTGTTTTCAGATTGTTTGCCTATCAGGTGTTCATTGTGGTTTGCTTTTAAACTATTATGCTGATAGGACAAATCTTTATGTGCCAAGGGCTCCTCTTGTTATTCAGTCAAGAGCACCATCTGCTGGTTATCTAGCAAGATTTAAGCAACTGCACCTTGAATTCTTTTCATTACAGATCCATCCATCCATTATCCAAACCGCTTATCCTTTTTAGGGTCGCGGGGCACACTGGAGCCGATCCCAGCTGACATTGGGCGAAGGCAGGGTACACCCTGGACAGGTCGCCAGTTCATCGCAGGGCAGACATATAGAGACAGACAACCATTCACGCCCACGTTCACACCTACGGGGAATTTAGAGTCCAATTAACCTGAATGGCATGTCTTTGGACTGTGGGAGGAAGCCGGAGAACCCGGAGGGAACCCACGCTGCCACGGGGAGAACATGCAAACTCCACACAGAAGGACCTCCCAGACCGGGAGACAAACCCAGACCCCTCTTGCTGTGAGGTGACAGTGCTAGCCACTACACCACCGTGCAGCCCTCATTACAGATCTTATTTATAAAATTAGTTTAATTATGTTTCCTTGTCCCTTTAAATATATATATATATATATTATTCCTTAGCTTATTATGTTTATCTCTGAACGTCTGAAACTAATTTGGCTTTGCTTTGTAATACATAATGGTAATTTAATGCTTCCCCTATAAATCTGATGTATTACTGTTTTATCACTACAAACAAAAACAGATACATCTTGCATCATTAAGAAAATTCAATTTAGCAGAAGGCCGTTTTTTGTGTACATTGCCATTTCAACCGTTGCAAGCTAACTGTCATATAAACTGACTTACAACAAGTCACGGACCCACTGAAGTGAGGTTTTGCATTAACGAGCAGTGGAGTAGTAGGAAGCACGGAGAGGGTCTTTTCTGCACTATCCCTGTTGCCTTGTTGCTAGAGAGGATTTTATTGCTACATGATGAGCATCAACAACAGACAGACAAAAGGAAAATGGCAGCTCAATGTGGATGGTGGGCCAAACTTTAAGGCCCAACTGACGTGTGTTGTCACCATAACAACTAATAACAATCCTAACAAATGACCACAGCAAACAGTTTATGGTCCTTCAACTCCTATTTTATGGTGAAAACTGATATGCTTGGTAGGAGCTGAGAGAATATTACATACATTAATTGCAAGTATGTTGAAGTATTAGAGGGAGAACTTCATACAACCCAGGGTTTTTGAGTTTTAAAAGATGATGGTATTTCCTTTTTTCTTTTTCTTTTTAAATCTTTTTTTCTATTTTAACTTAGCTTATTTCTATTGATGGTGCCACAGGGTAATAAAGTAAGTACAATATATTGAGACAGTATTTATGTTATTATAGCACACTTAGTGGTGTGTGCATGTGTTTTAAAGGTAATCAGTACTTGTTTAGCCTCTGTAGTTGGCTTTGTCTTTCTGCTATGTTTTTTTTACTGCTAAACTGTTTTATCTGCAATTACCGTTTGCCTTTACATATATACAAAGTCCAATTTTTCAGTACTGCTCTGTACAATAAAGGAGTGAATAGATGAAATAAAACATTTTGTTTGATCAAAGTTATTCTGCATTGAATAACTTTATTCTGCTTCAAAGGTTTTGAGGTTTTAGGATTTTACAGTCGAGAAACATGCAAAAGACACAAAACCATCAGATCTGTAGTTGCTTTAAATGTGATATTTATTTAGGAACACTGAGAGGTATTACAGAGCTGTTCTTCAATGAGCCTTAGTTGGATGGTCTTATGTTACATGATATTTGACCAAGGTAATAACTTAAGAACAACCAATGTGAAGTTCAACCATTGATTGTTTATGCCCAGTTGCAGCACTTGCAGCTAACATCGAACACCAGGCCGCTAGCACAGTGCTGGTTGTAGGTACGTCCCTGGCTGCAGTCATAGAACTGGTTCTTGTTGGTTGGATCAGGGTACATTCCGTTGGCCTTGCCAGCGCAGAAACCAGATCCTGTGCTGCCGCCGCCACGGGTGGGTGCGGGCACAATGTGCTGGGTGGGTGCGGGCACAATGTGCTGGGTGGGTGCTACTGGAGGCAGGGGGTCAGGAGAACTGCAGGCTGGGAAGAGAGATTAAATAATTTAAAAGATAGAAACAGCATTATTTCTGTTTACAACCAGAGGATATGTGTGTTATGCGTACAAGCTCCAGTTCCCAGTCCCCTCTTGATGGTGTTGATCAGGGGGTATTTTCCCTGGCCACAGAAAGTGCCACTGAAGTCGTCCAGATCCAAACTCCACACCATGGCTCCACCGAAACCGCTCGTCTTCAACCACTGAATCTGTAGAGGGAAACAGCGTTAAATAACCTTAACACGTAAATGTTTGTGACAGGAATTATAATAATGTATACAACTTCATACCTTAGCCTGGAAGCTCTTAACATTGTCATATCCGACCCAGGTTCCCTGATGGTAGGCATATGGCACCTCCTGTGGGGCGTCCCAAGCCTGAGTGGCTCCTTGCTTCAGGAAAGTGCAGATCTGATGGAGGGGGTGATTTAAAGTTAGAGATCTACACAATACGTGTGTATACAACATGTTGTACTCTTTTATAATGTATGCATACACGCACATATTCAGAAAAAGAAGGACAAACCTCATAGTAGGCCCAGAAGCCAGTCTGACGGGTGAAAGGTCCAGCAGCTCCGGGTCCACTAGCAGGAGCTCCCACAGCAGTGTTGGAGGAAGCCAGGCGGAAGGTGTGGCCGTAGGTGGGGAAGCCAACCAGCAGTTTCTCAGCTGGGGCACCATTGCTCTTCCAGTAGTTCATAGCATAGTCCTACACATGAGAGTACAGGCCAGCGTGAGCATCTGTTACGTTGTTTAATTGTTATTAATTTACAGCAGGAGGCCTCACTCACCATGTTGAAGTAGATCATGGCGCCCTGGTCAGCGGGGCCCTTGTACAGAGGGCTGTTCTCTCCGACATTGTGCTCCCAAGAACCGTGGAAGTCGTAGGTCATGACGTGGAAGTAGTCAAGCACACTGGTGAACAAGACATGATGAGGATTAAATGTTTAGTCATGGCTGTTTTTTACGCAACAATGTTTCTGCTCATGTACTTACGCTCCAATCTGGGCAATCTGGTATCCAGTCTCGATGGTTCCCTTTCCAGCAGAGACTGCAGCAGTCAGCATCAGACGGGGACGGTTGGTCTTCTTGCCCTCTGCCTCAAAGGCGGTCATCAACTCCTACAGATGGGCAAGGAGAGAAACAGTTACAGTTGCTGTACGATTGCATTTTTTCTAAAACTGAGAACGTTTTGTGGATTTCACTTTTAGTTGCATTTGATTTCTATATTTTTAACATAAGACATAATAGAAAGTGAAGTGATTTGGTGGCCAAACCCCTAACAAGTTGAAACTTATACACCGTGTTTAACCACAGTAATACTGGCCACAGTAATACTGGCTTATATACTACCACCTACAACCTGACTTTGTCTATAGCCAGAATTCGATTAGCAATATGACCGACCTGGACCAAGACGGTGTAGCGCTCCTTATCCTGAGGTGGGGAACCACGAGAGCCAGGGTACTCCCAGTCGATATCCAGACCATCAAACTCGTACTGACGCAGGAACTTGATCACGCTGGTGATGAAGGTCTGACGGTTGGCAGGAGAGGAAACCATGGCTGTGAACCTGGAGACAGGAAGACAGTCAGAACTTCTATTTGTGTAACGAGTTCCTCTTGGTGGGATTATTGATCCTCATGTCATTACGACTTACTTCTGAGTACCAAAGTTCCATCCTCCGATGGCCAGCAGAGTCTTCAGGTTGCTGTTCCTGCAAGCAGCAACAACATACACTTTAACCTCTCACACTTGCATGCATACATTATGTATTAATGTGTGTTTTCATGTGTGCTGGAGTCCCACTATGACTATGTGTGTACTGACTGGTTCTTCAGGGCCTGGAACTCTCCGTAGAGTTTCACATCGTCCCACTCGTAGGTCTTGATCATGTTGCTACCCATCCCAGCAAAGGCATAGATGAGGTGGTCACAGAGACATGGGTCAACGTTGGTGGGGAAATACTTACCTGCTCCGGGACGGTACTGTCCCCAGTTAGTGAAATAACAGGAGAGGATGTAGGATGATCCTGCAACATATAGAACAATTGTTCTTACATTATGTCACCAGCTTAGGTCTACACACATCACACCAACACTGAATGCATGAATGTAATTACCTAGCTGCACATGCAGCAGGAGAGCCAGTCCTGCAGAGAGAGGAGACAGAATTAGAGAAGGTAAGGAGGAGGCAGGTTCAGTATTAATGAGAAACAATCTGCATTATGCACAAGATGAAATTAAGTTAAAATGTACAAAGTTTAAAAATGTCTATGAGCAAGAAGCTCAGCTTACCGACGCAGATGAGTAGCTTGCCCATGTCGCTTCTGTACAACAAACTGAAGACCAGCGAACTCTTTTATACTCCTGGGTTCCTTCACATATCTGTATTATCTGTAACATTTGTTTAATGTGGTTTGCCTATTCTCCAAAACTCAAAAGTCAAACGCATTCATTTGTTTGGCCAAGACCAGAGTGGAAAGCATGATAACCTTCAAGTGCCTTTTGATCATGATATGATGCGATTAAATTAGACATTTACAAGGTTATTGTTGATAGCCAAAAAGTGCAGGACGCTCCAACAGCAGTTTAAATTAAGTTTTTTAAGTTTACACTTAAGTTGTTTTTTTTTCAGTATTGTGAATACGTCAATGGTTTTTGAATATTTCTAGCATTTATAAGTAACTTAAATAGTTCTTAGACAGCATAATTTGTGTTACACCATTTTTTCCCATTTACATAAATTGTTTGATACTGATGTTTACTCAGTTGTCCTTAAGTACCCTGCTACATGCCGACATAGATACAGTACTATACAGTTTATAGTTGATATAATATGTTTTGTTTTGCGATCTTTACTGTGAACTGCGCAATACTTTGTTTATTGAGATAAAAACAGATATTGAATTTGTAAATATGAATGATGCACAAAGATTGAGTTTGCTGTTCACATAAGAAACATTTAGATTAGCTAGTTAAAAACTCTTTATCATGATAAACTGTAGGTAGTTCTTTTCAGTGTACCGATCATTGGAAATGTGTGGTTTCAAATGTGTTATTTGATTAGTAGTACTTTATAATGTGGTATTTTATTTTTCCTGCTATTAAGTTTTTTGTACGTGTATAAACGGAAGATTCATATTATGAAAAATAGTGGTGTCCCATGTGGGATGGGCAAATTGTTTTCCATGACACAGAAATAAAAATTAACTCACAAAATGTATCACTCCTTTAAATATCCACAACATTTGAAAGAAAACAACTAACATTATGAAGAAAGATTAAGTCTTTATTGCTGCTTTGTATTGGTGTGGATGAGATTGTAATACAGTATATAATTCGACTTATACTTATCGAGGCAGTGTTGACAAGGTCTAGCAGTAATCTGCTTGACATTCATGTTTACATTACACCTGGGTGCTGCCCAATCTGACCACATCTGCTGCTGGTGACCATAGTTGGACTGAAATTCAAGGTTTACTGTACTTCTGATGAACACCACCTCTTTTAGTGTGAATTGGGAGAGTGTTAATAATTTATCACAGGGCACAGATTGAAACTAGCAACCTTCCAGTCACATTCACACTTGTAATATTAATAATACCAGGTGCTGTATTTGGTGTGCGATAGATTAAACCTGAAAGTTTATTTTCACCATCTTGGTTTAGAGTGGTTGATGTGTTAATGTTTGTAGCACTAAACACAAAGTAAAGCTGTTCTATAGTTTTGCAGTTATTTGGTTATAAACCAACTGATGGTGGCACTACACAGATGGAAAGTCAGGGGATTATTAAGATTCACTCTCTGGGATCATGAAAGTATGTGCAAAAGTTTTGACAATCTATTTTGTAGGCTACTTTCACTATAAACCAAAAATGTCAACTTAAGCTACTGGAGGATATTATTGGATAAGTGATCCGTGGTAGCACTAAAAAGTCACAGGATCACAAAAGTCATTAATCTCCTATGTAGACCTTGAATATACTTAATTTCATGGTAATCCATTAAATAGTTGTCGAGATATTGCAGTCTGGACCAAAGTGGTGGACCAACCAATTTTGTCACCCCCAGATACACACTGGTAGGACTATTAAAATAAACACACAACTTTCCATCAAAACAGAGTGGATTATTTTATAACAGGTTTCCACACAATGCAATGAAATGAATATATAATCACATATATAAGCCAGTCCTGGCTTTCAATTGGTTTCCCTCCAAGTATAATTTGAGTGTCAGCTACAAAGTATTATCCCTGGCAACAACAGCTCAGCTGAACTACTTGTTAAAGACAGTGTGAAAAAATACCAACCTGTTCTTCCATTCCATTATCCAAACCGCTTATCCTATATATGGTTGCGGGGGTGCTGGAGCCGATCCCATCTGACAATGGGCGAAGGCAGGGTTCACCCTGGACAGGTCGCCAGATTATCGCAGGGCACATACTGACAACTATTCACGCTCACATTCACACCTACGGGCAATTTTAGAGTCTCCCATTGTTGCACGTCTTTGGACTGTGGGAGGAAGGCCGAGAGGACCATGCTGCCACGGGGAGTATGTGCAAACTCCACACGGAAGGAACAACAAATTATTGTTTTGTGTTTGCATCACTGTTGCATCTTTACTCAAACTGCAATGTATTATGAGTCCATTTTCAAATCGTTTTTTGCCAACGTCATGAACATATCTGGTAGGATTGCAATTTCGTGTGGGCACTTTGAAATGTCCACTCAGAGTTTTACTTTTTATGTCGGCTGAAGTGATTTGAATGCAGTTGGAATTGAGTGCATGTTTGGCCAATATTTAAAATAATGAAGATATAGTAAAATGATGTACAGTATGTGCCTTATTGCTGACAACATGGCCATAGAGTTAGATACACTACCAAATCTCACCACCAGAGAGAGTCAGGCTGTGTAGAGTCCGTTGTGGTCCATTTTGTATAAGATGGTCAAAAATGAAAGACTATTTATTCTTGGATCAGTTTAGTTCCCCCTCCAGTGATGTCATCTGCTCTTTGAATAGTCAAAACATTCATGTACGCTGCAAGCAAGACATACCTCTGAAACAACAGGTCTTCTTTACTGTAGAGATACATTTTACATTGAACCACAAACCAAACTCTTTCACCATGGCAACCCAGCACAGAGAGCCGTCTGATAAACACAAACCTGTTGCTATCTCCCACGCTTTAAACACACACACACGCACACAGACACACACAGACACACACACACACACACACACACACACACACACACACACACACACACATTGTGCTAGTTATTTGAAACACATTGAAACAATCCTTGTTTGTTATCAATCACATTTTCTTTGGAGAGACACTGAACTGCACCCATCTGCTCTTGTATCTAAAATAACATACTATAGAATCACAGTGAAGCTCTGTAATTATAACATATCTAATTTTCTATGTTCAGGTCTAACCCAGCAGCGGAGCAGGTTTGATTAAGTTGTGCAATTAGCTGCTCTCTACAGTGTGTGATTATTTTTGAACCTATGATCTCCCTCAGAGATGTAGCAGTACATAACAATTGTGGCAACAACTGAGTGTGATGCCACTCTGCAAAAAACATAATAAAAATGTGAATACTGTGCAAACTGTGAGTAGCACTCAGTGTTCAGTGTCCTCTATCTATCTCTGTGCTTGCTCCCTCCACTTCCACCCTCACCAGCCTCTCCTCCCACAATGGGCAGGCTTCTCAACAGCCCTTTGCTATTAGATACTGCTGGGCTTGTCACCATGGCAGCAAATTCTCAATAATTTTTTATCTGACATATTTCCGTGCATGCACGCACACACACACACACACGCACACACGCACACACACGCAGATTCACATGCATGTTTAGCTGTTGTGATGTGGGAGGTTTGTACGTAAGTCCTTGAGTGTTCCCAGGTCCAGCTGGTCACTGTACATGTGAACAAAATTCATACAGCATGTTGTGACAGGGAAGGGCTGCTGTGTCATGCATATAGCATACCACATTTTCAACATGTCCACAAGCAACCTGTTATGGGATATCGTGTGCTATTATGTGCTATTATGTGCTATTGTGTGCTATTGTGCATGGTGCATTCTGTACCTAACTGTATGTGTGTGCGTGCAAGCTTTTTTTCTGATATGTCACATTCCTAAACTTGACAGATATGCCTGCTTCTGTTCAGATGTAGTGGGAACAAAGAGTCAATTTACTTATTTAGGACCTTGACTCACTGAAAACTGAAAACACACTCACATGGTTTCAGAACACTGTCATTCTCAGTATCACCATTGCTGCATTGATGAGGTACAAGTACATTAATTCTGCATTGTATTCTTATAATATGAGACAGACTCTTACTTATTTATCTGTGCAGCATCATACATGTTGCGGAATTAAAGTGCTAACAATCCCCTGTACATGTCCCAGGCAGTTGACGTCAACTTGTGCAAAATCGAAAGGAACACATGAAGAAAAAAAGAGAGGTGATACATAGACAGGAGAATTGAGAGAGTGAGATGGAAGGATAAGGCAGAGCTGATTTTCTTTCTCCAATAAAAACGACAACCCCCCAGTGTTGCTATGGCGACCTCCTCTCTCTCCCTTCCTTTCAGCAAGCTACCACTTATCCATGCTGCCTTTTAGTCAGCAGGGCATGTGGGTGTGTGTGCGTTTGTGTGTCGGCTCCTGAATGAATCAAGCAAATGAAGGAGAAAGTCATCAGAGAGCCAAGTCAAACTGTTCTCCACACAGACGGGTGTACATATATACAATAATATGCATTAATATATAGTAATAATATAAGCCCACAAGCTGGAAAAATGCTTCATACTTTTAAGATAACCAACTTCTCTTTCTGTTCATTCTCTATTTTCTTGCACTTTCATCTCAAAGTATATTCCTCTAGTAGCGGTTCTCTATACTCTAATTCACTCTTTCACAACCACTCCTGCCTGATTTTCAATTACCACACACCCACTCAAATACACACATATCCTCACCACCACTACTCTTTGTAAATGTGAACTAGAGTGAAAAAAAATTTGAGCATAAGCAGGGAGCTGTATGAGTGTGTCTGTCATTTTTTTCCCGTTAGCAAAAGGTCAATGATCATGAATGCTAAAGATGAATCGTACGCCACGAAACAGAACCACTTCAAAATCGTCACAGGATCCAGGACATCACAGTTATAAAGTCTGCAAGATCCCAACATTGCACTGTAGTTTCCTGGGTGGAAAAGTATTAAGAGCACTTATAGTGCAAGTATTAGATCACAACAGAAAGAAAGATGGATTTACTGTAGTTATTGTTATTATACTTGTCTCAACATTGTTACATTGTCTCAAACTAAACTACACAAGCACACAAACATGGTGACACAGAAACTTGTTTTTCTAGTTTCCATACTGTTGAGGAACTGCTCAAAGTCTGTGTGATTCAACATCAGCATGGGTGTATTTTTTAATCACTGACAATAGGCTGTGTTTCTATACACCTCCCTTCTCTCTTCACAAGCACCTCATTTAATAATCTCGCTTATTGCTCAAATAAAAAATGCATGCCCTCATGCTGCATGCAAGTTGCTGGCAGCTGGCAGCATCATTTGACCCAGTAAAGACTCTGGATGTGTTGTCCCTTTGGACTGATTAAATGTTTAATAACGTTTAACGCACACATCAAATAAACATTCATTGAAATTTGTCTTTTATTTAACAATTTTTTTATACTTTTGCAGGAATCAATATAATAGGGTAAAAAAATGGTGGTGGTTGAAGTAATACAATTATTTAGTATTTATTTAGTATTATTTTGAGGTTTATTGAGCACCTCATTTACCTTCTGGTAAGGATGAATCTATAACATTTGAAATAGTATTGCTGCTGAAAGTTTAAGATTATACTGCACTGTGATAGTAACCTGTAATAAATGGTTTTGACTGGCAAAATGTTCAACAATGTTCACCAGTTACTCAATAACATTGTCAGTCAGCAGTTTGGTGCAGATCGGTAGCATACAATGGGTTTTTATAACTTTTTTCTTGGATTCAGCTGCCTGCTGTGGCGGAAACAACACTCTCTCATGTGCGTCTTTGCTTTAACTGCAGATGCTATTTGCACAAACCTCCACTTCAGTCTCAATCTGTCCTACCATTTATATGAAGTGTCTTTTACTGCCAAGTTAATTTCAATAACGGGGTATTACTTACGCTTCATGCATGCTATTCATCATATACTGCTGTATTGCTGCAGCCTGGAACAATCCACAGAGTTAGAGTTATATATAAATCTTCAATATATAGCCAAAGTAATGGCATACCTCATTCCTTATAGTTGTCTTGGAAATATTGAAAAAACATAAACGCATGCAGCAGTCTGAGATCTTCTCAACGTCTGCACACAAACTGGACTAAATACCTTTTCTTTCAAATTAACACCTCCTGTCAATGTGGCATTATACAGAAGCTGTTATCCAATAAAGGGTAATGGAACAGTCTCCCACTGGAGGAAATGGAGGCACAGGAGAAATCAGAACCAGGACTGAGTGGCGCCGACTGTCAGACCCTGCTGCAGTAAAAGGGGAGATTTTCTAAAGAGACTCTGGTTCTCGGAAACACTACCACTTTTGTCCACAGGGACCGCCAAAATCAACACAGAATTAAAGTTCTGTGTAATAGCTTTAAACTCACACAATTGAGTGCTGCAAGAATGAGTCAAATAGGTTTTTGGTTAGATGTCTGAAAGGTCTGTGGTTAACAGATGCTAAATATGGTGTATTGTTTCTGTTCTACAACATAACATATGTCAGTAAATACATCACTCATGAATTTTGAAGCTTTAAAGTGTCTTTAAAAAGGCAGTTGCTAACAGGTGGCTAAATGAGACTACAAAACGTCATCACGCCAAACACTAGTCCACCTTTAGCTTCGTGGTGTGACATGAAGTGATATGACCGTGGTGTAGTTCGTTTATACCCTAACACTAGCTTTTTATTTCTGAAATTGCATATACACTTCAAAAATCATAAAAGTAGGGATAATTTGTGAAGAAGAACAAAACGTGTACGTATCATAAACTTTTGTTTACCTTAGAGCTTATTTTCTGCAATTAGCCAAAATCCAATCAGTGTAAGAGATCCATGTTTTTTTTTGTCGAGGGAACCAGTGCGATGCTAACTTACGGGATGGCCTACAAAAAGATATCATCCCTGTAGCACTCTCTGAAGAGCTATGCAATGTACACTGAAGTTTTTTATCACTTTGGAAACCATTCCACATTGAAATAAACAGTCTGTTATAGACTTGTTCATTAAGAGATGAGACACGACTTCAACTCTGAAAAAAGTTTCACACAATCAGCAATTTAAAGGTACTGTAATGAAGATACTATAACACATAAATAACGACTTCCATCATTTAAACTGTGTCTGCCCTGCTGCTTTGTCACCTTTGTAATCTATGACCTGGCATTGTAAGCAGGTCTTTAATTCAGACCATGGCAAAAAAACTAAAATGCCAGCAGGAGCACAAGAAAACTTCCCATCCAGAAAAATCACACACTGCAACTAACGCATGTGGTTTTCTTCGGCTTGTGAAACAGGAAAAGAGTACGAGGGAGAGAGTGAGAATGAGAGTGAGAGTGAGGCAGGCAATGAGAGAAGAAGAGATGAGAGGGACAGAAGCTCTGCTGCAGAACACACCTCATCTCCATTTTAGCTGGAGGGAGAGAGAGAGAGAGCGAGAGGGAGAGAGAGAGAAAGAGAGAGAGAGAGAAAGCGAGAGAGAGAGAAAGAGAGAGAGTGACAGAGAGAGAGTGACAGAGAGAGAGAGAGAGAGAGAGAGGGATTCAGTCTGTGCCAATTTACTCTTCGGCTCCAGTGACAGAGAGGAGAGCTGGGGAAGTGATATTCAACAACCGTGTGACAGAGAGGGAGAAGAAAAAAAAGAAAAAAACATCCCCCCACGTGAGGCGAAGAAAGCCTGAGCAAATGAAGAAAGGAAGAAACGACGGAGAGCAATGTAGCCGGTGCTTCAGTTGCGGTAAGAAACCTGAAATATGTTGATGTAAATTTTTTAAGCAAACAGGTCATTGCAGCGCTCACACAGCCATGCAGCTGTGGATGCATGCACATTCACTCTGAGTGAAAGCAGTATTGATTCAAAGGTTTTGGTAGCAGGTGTGTGTGTTGGAAATGGAGAAGCTCGAGGGTCTCTTTTGCTAAACATCATAAGTTTGTGCATATATGTGTTAGTGTGCATGCAGGAACAGATTCAGCTGAAGGGCAATGCGTCTGTTTTGTTTTTTTACATTATTATTTATGTTAGGATCTGCATCCAGCACCTCTATCTCTGTCTTACATCTCTCTCTCTCTCTCTCTCTCTCTCTCTCTCTATTCCGCCCTGTTGCAGTGTCTCTCTCTGTGTCGTAGCCACACAGCACAAACAAACCCTTTTACATGAATGGGTCAATTCATATAAACATATACTCCAAACTTATATTCTCCTTTTATCTGTTAGAAAATGTAGGTAGAAAAGCTTTTCTCTGGCTCTCTGTTCCAAAGCAAAGTCAAATGGAGCCGATAGGAGAGGCATGTTTAACTTCTGCAGAAGCATTCATGTGACTAGTCTGAAATAATACAGACCTTTAATTAATGTTTTTTTTCCACATCTCATTGGGGTTCTGAAAACGTTCAAGCCATTGACTTCCTGATAGTTGCCCATTAGAGGATAGAGACCAATCAATTATCCCACACCTAACTGTCTCAGTTGTGCACAGCACAATCTATGCTGCCAGAATTGCTATTGGAAAGTAAAAAATATCTTTAGTGTAGTGTAAAATAAATCCCAAAGTTCTTAGTTGTAGGGTTTTAATGTATGCTTTAAACCACTGCATACGATTGTGTTCCTCTCTTGTATCAAATGGTAAGTGTTAAAGGCTCCAGTATAAACAGGAACGTGCACGTGTCAAGTGAAGTGAGGTGTACAAACAAATGAAAAACTGCTAGGGAAGTCCTGCAACGGTTTGGTTTTCATCGAGGGTACAGGTGGATACAGTTGATAGTGGAGGTTTAGCTGATTTGCACAGGCATAAGCTGTGTGAGTGAGTGTGTGGGAGAATAATTTTCAAAATTGGTGAAAAAGAAACAAGCAAAACCTGTCCAATGGTGAGGTGGTACGGTATTGATCCAAGAACTTTAACTGCATCTGTTGCATTCAGCATGGATATGAAAGTCCAATAATCCAGAAAAATGCACATAAGTCTAGTATGCTGAGTAGAACAATATCTTTCAAAAGAGGTTTGTGAGACTGCTTTGTTAAAAATCCACAATTATGCACAAATACACCTCTGCGTAGGGGCTTCAGCAAGGCTTGAATAGTTGTTTTTGTTAGGACTGTCAGTGTTCGGGGCAGAATTTATAAGAAGCAACCGTACCACCTGAAGTAACTAATGGCATTTAACTAATGGTGCAGCCAGTGTGGACCGCATTCAAGACATTGGTCCCCAACCTTCTTGGCTTGATGACCTGTCGACACAGTTGAGCCGAGATCAAGACATGAGAGTTTCTTCTCATATAGTGGCCTGAAATAATCCAGTATTTGACAAGAACAACAAAGCAAACAAATAAAAATTATCTGACAAATAATCAATTAATCAATAATAATAATAATTAATCTCTGGGTTTTAAAAAAATAATTTTAATAATTTTGTAATCCCTTGTGGTTTGGGAACCACTGATATGAGATATTCTCAGATTTGTCTGTGTGATTAAAGGAGAACCCAAGTAACAGGTCTTGGAGTACTTTGGCTTATGTGAAAAATATGTGAAAATGTTTTATGAAGCCTTTGTGGCTGCAGAGGGAGCTGCTTGTCTGTAATTGATGTCAATTGAGTCAGATTCGGTTGGGTCCTAAGACTCTGAGGGTGTGGAGTCAGAAAGAAGTGAGCTGACCAGAGCTTTGTAGCTCCGTAACCGATTTTTATCCATTTCTTAAAAAACTATTGTGAGTCCGACAATGTTATAGGAGTGCAATGCTAAATCGTTGGAGTAAAATGGATGGACTAGTTGGATAAGATGAGCTTTATGTTAGTTAGTGCAGGTATAGAAATCAATACACATACAACTGATTGATTGATTGACTCTTTTAGTTGAGCACTTGCTAAAATAATGTATGAGAAATGGAGTCAAAAGATAACACAGTTTCAGTAGAATTAGATGCAGTCACTATTTCTATTTAGGTCACTACTTTCCCTTAGGAAAAGGACTACAACTTAGGTCCTGTAACTATTTACGAATTGTTTAAGAAAAAAACAAGTTCTTCCTCAGCTGGAGAGTCACTTCAGATTTTAGATTAAGGTCAGTGCAGCTTTGTCTTGTTTTTGTTATTATTACTCATCTCTGTATGGCCGGGGTATTAATATGTTAGCTACTGTGTAGTTATACTAAACTTTCATAAAGATCTGAGTCTGAAGACTCAGGGGAGTAGTAAGGTCTGCTACGAGCAAAATATTCATCCTGTTTATCCAGAGGGAAAAGACTGTGGACAGCTGGGAGGAGACAGAGTTATGAAAGTAGTCTCTGAGTCATGCAGCTCTATTTCACACTCCTTCTCTGAATAGTTCAAATTACAAGTCCTTTGTATACACACATCGACACGCAGTGCTGGTTTCCTGAAAAACACAGAAAACACCAAGAGCTTGGAGAGCAAATTACAAAAAGGAGGGGGGGGGGCATCAAAACTAAATGATGAATCCATTATTGAGCAGGTTGCTTATAAAAAGATGAGAGAGAGGAGATGAAAGTGAATGGGTGATAGAAGAGTACGAGGAGCCCCAGAAGGTAACTGCTCCTGTGTTTTTACTGTTACAGCTCAGAGCTTGATAACATGCAGCACTTACTACACACAAAGTCCCTCTCTTTGCGCTTCTCATACAAATAAACTGCATGGTGTCTGAATGCTAATCACTTTTCTCTCTATTTCAATAACTGTGCTAAATTTAATCTGTTGATTATTTCTACTTCTTGTTTGAGGAGAAAACTTGGCATCTCTCCACACTTTCTCTTCATCCGCGAACAGACGTTACAGCCTGCAGAGTTGTACAGTACTTCCTGTTAGTCATGTTTTATCACACCAGCTGCCAGGATGGAAAGACTTTGCAACAAAGGTTAAAAGTTCATCTCATGAAAACTTCATTTATAATCATACACAACTACATTACAGAAAATGGACGGATTCGTAGAACACATGGAGGCTGATTAAAAAGGAAATACAGTTTTTTTATGTTGGTTTCCTCAGTCCAGTCAGTGTAGCTTCATCTGTGTTCTTATCAACTGATACACAGACAAACAAATTACAAAGAAAATCTCTAAGCACTGAGACAGCGTGAGGCTGGAAGATGTGTTTCCATAGCAACTATGCAGTAAGCCTTCTCGGCCTGTGTGATAGTGTGTGTTTGTCATGCACGATACCAATATCGCATAATGTGGTGTGTCCCACAGAAAAAACGTTCAGAGGAAGCAGATTGTCACTATGCCAATGTCTGCTCAATTACAAGTAAACTTAAATAAAAAATTGAAAAAACTAGTCAGTGTCGCAGGCAGAAATCACAGTGTTGGTGGGCAGACAATCTGGTGGACTGAGCCCGTCTAAGACCAATCAGGTTCTGAAACGCATATGTTGACCAAAATAAGCCATTAGAACTATACTTGCCTGAATGCATCATAGTTTAATCCCACAAGGCTTATGCTTCATCATCAGAGGTGGTATTACAGGCACTAACAAAACAAACATTAACAGCATCTCATATCCTGGCACGTCGGTCACATATTCACACGCGCAGCTGATGGACGCAACAGCATCAATAATCAAGCGTATGAATAGAGGTACAACGGCACCAACATGCCCAGTAACTTTAAACATTACACTTTAGTCTGGCACGACGGCCACGTAAACCACATCCACGCACACAAACGCACACAGATGGCAGACTCAGCAACATCAGCATAAAATCTAATTGTACATCCAACGAAAACTATACCCAATAAACACAAATATTAAAATAGGTCACTAATGTCCAAAATAGCCAACTTCTGATGATCACAGCAGAAGACAACGGGGCTTGGTGTTGAATGATTTCATTATAGTCTCTTTCAAAGGAGAGCAGGGACAAAGAGTTTCCATCCACAGAATTAAACAAACTGCTTTGTTTCGCCGTCACTTTTTATCTTAACTTATATTAAAAGCAGCTTGCAGAAACTAGGCCTCTACTCCTCTGTGCAAAGACCCTCCAAACACTACCTATCCAGCACCAAACAGCAGACATTCAAAATTAGCAACTAGCTATTAAACATAGTAAAGCATTTAGGAGCTACAGTGCCAGATGTTCTTCTCAGGAATTATTGGAGACCAGAGCAAAAAGGAGAGTCAACACTGGACAGAAAAAGTACTCCATATGAATGATGTTGCTCTATGTCTGCTGGAACAACATAACAACTTCACAAGGTGTTTACATGATCTCGCTGCCCCCAAAGATTTCAAATAAACAATTAATGTAGATTTAATAAAATAAAAATGAATCCTGTTTATTGGATGTTACTTAATACACAATAACAAGCACGTAACCTTTTAGCCTGTACATACTTAATTGTATAAAGTATATCATGACTTCAATGTACTGTGTAAATTAAAACTTGCTGCCAAGAACAGGTTGATAGCTGTTACTCTGACACATACACTTTTTCGCACTACTGGTTTGCTAATTAGTGGAATGATCTCATTGCTGCCAAGTGTCTGTGATCCGTTAATGTGATGGTGTTCTACCATGCTCTGGATAGCGTCAGCTAAATTAAATGTAATGTAATAAGAGAGTCTGCCAACTGCGCTAAATGTAAATACTGATGTAACTGGTGTGTTTGTGTCTCTCTGTGTGTGTGCTTTTGTTCAAGCAGCAGAGCAGCTACCTTCACACAGTCTCACCCATAACAGCCTTAAGTACAGAAGCTAATAATATAAAAGACCCTGAGGGTCTTTTTAAATGTTACGTAATAAATAACATTCGTGGGACGCTGTGCTCTAACATTGAACATTGAATGTGAAGCACAGAAATTAAATATTAAAGTGCAACACGATTTCCTCACTCCTGCATATTTACCTATTTTCCTTTAGGCTGAATGAAACCCTGGGGATTACAGCATTGCACTTTTTTTCCCCTCTTTCTCTCCCTCACCGACTTTCTTTCTTTTATTCTTTCGTTCAGTTTTTACCCTCATTTGTTTGCCATTACTCCGTCCGTGTCTAAATGTGCTACTCCAGTCCATGCCAGATCTCCTTTAGAAAAAAAAAACCTCTCTGCATGCTTTTTTTCCAGCCTTTCTCTCCGTGCTCATCCATCTTCTTTCCTTCACTTACCACTTACTCTTCTCGGCTGCGAAACATTTCTGCGAACTACATCCTTGAAAACTCCATGTGACCTTGCCAAGACATTTATTGCATTTAAAATGCACACAGATTTAGTTTAGAGTAGAAACAGATGAGGAATAATGCTTACAAATGTGTCTGTATTTAAGTGGCACATTCCGTTTTAACAGACTATAGCAAACAGCTGATTCTGGTTTGATTATTTTTCATTTCTCTCTTTTTCCTCTCTCAATCTCTTTCTTTCTCTTTTTGTGTTTCTGACAAAACAGTGAGCCACCCCGCTGGGAGCCATGAGTCCTCCACCTGTGGCCAGGATGTGAGATCGATCGTGTGACAACAAAGGCCGTCATCCAGCTACAGCCATCGTGCAGTCTCTGTTCTACCACACATAAACTAAAGTCTGTGGCTATAAAGTAAACAAACACATTTCAGCTTTTTAGTTGTGTCTGATGACGCTGTAGAATGTTGTTAACAATTTTATTGCTCTTTAATCTATTTAAATTTCTTGAATGACGACACTGAACCATCTGGTCTACCTTTTACAGTTGGCGCACACATCCTGAAACTGTTAACAACAGGACCTCACAGACATTTCTGATGTCTTCCTAATAAACTCTTCCCCACCTTGTCTGAATCAGCTCCTGTGACCTGCGAGGATTATGAGGCCGACTTTAGTGTTTCTACAGTCGCAGTGTCTCCTGTGTGTGTTGGTTGGTGTATGTGTGCCCGCGGTTGTGGGCTCGCTACCTAACGCGCTACCATGGCACGTCTCGTGCCCGGTGCGGTGTGTGTGTCAGATCAAGCCGTGGTTCTCCCCTGATTCCGTCTACCATGAAGCTCCCACTGTGGACTGCAACGACCTGCTCTTGACCAAGCTCCCCTTACCCATACCCCCGAACACACACACCCTGCGGCTGCAGAGTAACCTTCTGTCTGAGCTCAACACTGCAGTGCTGCATGGACTCGCAAACCTCACCGACCTTGACCTTTCCCAGAATCGCTTCAGTCGTGTCAAGACAATAACTCAGAGCTTCTCCCTGCCCTCTCTACTGTCTCTACATCTGGAGGAAAACCATCTCAGTCGACTCCCTGAGGCCTCTTTCTCCTCACTTCCAGCTTTGCAGGAGCTCTTCCTTAGTCACAACAACTTACACTCGATAGCACCTGGAGCCTTCACCGGTCTGGACTCCTTACTGCGTCTGCATATCAACAACAACAGACTCACCACTGTTGACTCTCGGTGGTTCAGGGCTTTGCCCCACTTGGAAGTTCTCATGCTCGGGGGAAACCCTGTGGAGGCCCTGCCTGAGCGGGGCTTCCTGGCACTGAAATCCCTCCGGAGTCTTGTCCTTGGTGGTATGGGTCTGAGAGGCTTGGCTGCAAAAGCACTGGAAGGGTTGGATGGCCTAGAGAGCCTTTCCTTCTACGATAACCTGCTGACAAAGGTTCCCACTCAGGCCCTGATGAGAGTGCCAGGATTGAAGTTTCTCGATCTCAACAAGAATCACATAAAACTCATCGAGACAGGGGACTTCCGAAACATGGTCCACCTGAAGGAGCTCGGCCTGAACAACATGGAGGAGCTGGTGTCCATTGAGAGAGCCGCCCTGGAAAACCTTCCAGAGCTAACAAAGCTCGAGATCACCAACAACCCGCGACTGTCCTACATTCATCCTCAGGCTTTCCTCCAGCTGAGCAGGCTGGAGAGTCTAATGCTCAACTCCAACTCTCTGAGCGCACTGCACCAGCACATCATGCTCTCCCTGCCGAGTCTTCAGGAGGTCAGCTTACATTCCAACCCACTGCGCTGTGACTGCCTGTTTCACTGGGCTGCTCAGGAGGCCTCACACCCTCACAGTGAAGACGTACAAACAGTGAGACAAACACCTCGAAAGGTGCGTTTCATCCAACCCCAGGCCACGCTGTGCTCTGAACCCCCAGAGCTGAGATCTCGCAGGGTGAGAGAGGTGTCATCCAGGGAGATGTCGGCCTCATGCCTCCCCATGATCCCTACCAGCTCCCTCCCTTCCTACGTTGGGGTGAGAGAAGGAGGAAAACTGGTCTTGCACTGCCGAGCTCTTGCGGATCCTCAGCCTGAACTGTACTGGGTAACTCCCTCTGGGCTGAGACTTGGTCCTGCACCGAACCATGCATCCAAAGGTTTACCAGCTCCTGCTCCCTGCCACAGTCTGGCAGCCTCTGAGGGATTCAACCACACATCCAGCGTCTCCTCCAGTCAGCCTCAAGATGATACTCCCTGTAATCCCTCTAAACACTACCGGCTATTGCCTGAGGGAACTCTGGAACTGAATAAGGTCACCTCCAACGAGGCAGGATTGTATACCTGTGTGGCTGAGAATGCACTGGGAGCAGATACACGCAGCGTTACTGTGGGTGTGCATGGCAGAGAAAAGAAAAGAAAGAGGGGGATGGCTGCTTGGAGCAAAGATGCCAGGTTGGAGGTGAGGGAGGTCGGACGACACTATGCTATCTTGTCCTGGCAGAGCGGGCGCAACCTCCATTCAACTCGTCTATCCTGGCAAGCCATGTACTCAAACGCACACACGCCCACATATACCACACGCATCCTGGCTGGTACTCAGAGCTTCAACCTGACCCACCTGCAGGCAGAGACATTTTACCGAGTGTGTCTACATTTAGGGATCAGTGAGGGCGCCACGCATGCCAGCAGGAGATCAGGAGAGAGCAGAAAGCCTCAGTGCGTTTCATTCAGGACGAAGGATGTCCCAGAGCCTCAGCCCGGCTTGCAGCTTAGCCCAGAGCTGACCTCCACAGCATTCACAATACTGCTGCTCGCAGTCATACTGCTGCTGCTGGCAGGCCAGGGCTGGGAAAATGAGCAAGGAAAACACCACAGTACCATCCTCCAGGAAATTAAAAGTCCTAAGGCTCCGCTCATCAATCAAAAGACAGAAGGAAGCAAGGCCCCTTAGCCCAAGCAAAGTGAGGAACTGCTTTAACATCAGGACTGCTTAGATAATTATGTTTGTGCACATTCAAAGCCAGACAACAAACACTGACACAGACATATACAAAATGTCAAATATAGCCTACACAGCCTGAATCACAGCTAGAAGAGAGCAGTAAAAGATCAGAGCGGTGGTGCAGAAAGAAATTTGTATTTATTTTATATACAGTATAAAGTATATATTGACATTGTTTGTGTGTTAATATGTGTTGTAAAGAACGCCTAAACCCTAACCAGGAAAAATAAAGGTGGACAATCATACTCCTGCAGCACAGTGACTGAACACAGGAGAAACAAATGAGTCTGAGCTGCCGATGACCACTGGACTGAAACTAAAGACAACCTGATTCAATCCAGAGACATATATTTTCAGGGGAGAGCAGCTCAGACCTGCAGGGTATTTGTCATGTTTCCTGTCGACATGTTCCACAGACTGAACCATTCTTTCTCCAAGTAGATGAAACTCGGTCTTAAGACTGATACTGAATGGAATTCTTGCATTGATGTAAACAACCCTTTTGCTTAGCTTTCAGTACCTTGGACTGGGTTGTCCATCTTGCAGTACATAATACAGTATGCTCATTCTGATTCCGCGCCTAACAACCCACATCTTCTTTCAGCATAAAAGTGACCTAAAAGTAATCGTGTTGAATTCTATTTTGAGCTATTATTCAATAAAATCTTTTTCATTTATACAATGTTACTGTTTATGTATTCTGTGTGTTTTCTTGCCACACAATGTAAACATAGCATGTCAGATTACCTTAAACTGAACTATATACATAAAAGTCACATGTTAGAGATTCATCTGCAGTGACAACTCCCTGCATACCGGTATGCAGCTGCCGTTTCTCCACAGTAGGAATAAGTATGATAATAGTCAGGACATCTGACACCTCAGTAAACACAAGACAGTGTGTCCCCTGCAGGGTAAGACCCGGAACTGAGCGGAGGCTTCAGACAGGTGAACGTATAGTCAAATCAAGTTGTTATCTTCCAAACTGTTTCCTTGCTGAGCAGTAGCACAGGTAACTTTGTTCTTAAAAGATTATAATGATAAAAACATCAATTCATTTTTTTCTCAGACTGCTCCTAATAACGTCAGTTGAACTTGATTTACACAATATTATTTCCAATGCGGTGGATAAAAGTCTCCTGATTATTAATTTGCACAACTGATACAAACTGGCTGCACTGAAGCTTTTGTGGTTCAGAAGTGTAAAATGAATTGTAATTGTTGGTGTATTCGTCATTTAGCTTTATACCCCTGCCTAAAACCTACAGTAAGTCACAGTCTGTAATAACAATCAAATGTTATTCTAAGTGGCTGAAAGTAACTCAGTACATTTAATTAAGTACTTAACATAAACAGGTTTGTACTTACATTTTAAGCTACTTTATCCTTTGACTCCACAACATTTCAGGGGCCAATAGGTAGGCTTTTACTGCACTACATATATTAGACAGCTTAGGTTATACAAGTGAGCTTATAAATGTTGGATACTGCTCCAAAAAAAATATATATAGCTGAGCTATTTTTCATTTTTTACTTATAATTCATCAGTCAAATAATCCCCTTATATGAAATGTATGTAACAATGACAGGGGCCCTTCTGCCGCCATAACGAGGGCTTACATTGTTTACCTTTGGCTGCTAATACTTCTGTTAGTTGTGAAGTAACATAAATGGATGCTGAACCTTTATTTTCAATGAGGTATTTTACATTGTGGTATATTGACATATTTATTTCAAAGGGTACTGTTTAGTTTTCCTTGAAATAAAAAGTAATGTTTACATTTAGTGTTACTCACCAACATGCACTGTGTGTAGCTCTGACGAATGTGTTGTTGTATTAAAACATTTGCTAATTCGATTTTGAAGTATTTTAAATCCAGCATTGTTTACATCCATACTGACTAGCTTGCTGTTTTCTTCTTCTCTGCCTTTGATGGCGCATTGCTGCATATCTTGGCGTATTACCTCCACCTGCAGATCAGTGGAATAGTGGCACACCATTGGTAGGACTGTGAGTATTGTGTCACTTGCGCGTGTGCATGCGGAAGTCTGAAAGGACTAATATATATATATCTATATATATATATAGATATCTATATATCTATATATATATAAATATAGATAAATATATCTATATATATATAGATATCTATATATATCTATATATCTATCTATCTAGACATATATAGATATATCCCTAACCCTTCCTTTCTAAAACTCAAACTCTTGAATTATATATCTAAACATATCTTAATTGATGTGGTTGAATAATTCCAGGTTGAACCAAAAAGGTAGATTAAAGGTAGAAGAAAAGATTGTCAGTAAAAAAACAACTTTACACCGTAGACAAAGACAAATTTCCATGTGAGTGGACAATAAAGATGTCTAATCTAATCTAGTTAGACTCTGTATTTATTCACACAAAACATAATACATTTTCTTCAATAAGGCAACACAATACTGTATATACATACAATGATCTATATGTAAACCATATTTTGAATTCATGTTGTTATTTCTTAACAAACAACATGTCATTCTTTACGATCACTAGCAAGTGTAAATAAATAGTTTAGCAAGTCATGTAAAAGAGTACCAAGTCATACTATTAGTACATCCAATGCAACAATCCTTTACTCACTGCGGTATTTTGTCATTATTGATATATTTTAGCTGCAGTTCGACGACTTACTGGAATATAAAATAACCCTTTTTGAGCAGTAAAAGGGGCCCCATGGAGTTTTCTTGTAAACAACCAAAACATGTTTACATTCAGTGTTGCTCACTAAAACTAGTGTGTATCCTTGAGGTCTAACAAACGTGCCATAAAACATGTGCAGAGTGATTTAAGTATTTACATCTAGTATTGTTAACATCCATCTTTAATAGCTTGCAGAAGTCATCTACACTGCCTTTTCTGGAGCATTGCAGCATTTCTTGGTGAATTACCGCCACCTGTTGATCAGTGTAGTAAAACCATTGGCAGGAATTAGTACGATATGTGCGTCCTTGTTTGCGATCATGAGACTTTCAGAACAGGAACCCATTTCAAGAAAGACAGCTCCACAGCACTACTAGAGGTCTAAAACTCCACTGGGAACTTTTCAACCTCCAACATCAGTTAAAAAACAAACAGAAACATTATTTGAAAACAACTAACTTCCAATATATTCCTTTTCACAAACATCATCAACAGTAATGACATGTTTCATTATTATTCCATTAGCATTATAAGATACATGAACACTGACATCATCATTGGGTGCTGGAGTGGGTGTCATTCCTAAACAATATCAGGTGCTTGTAGTTTGAAAACGTGATTGTGACTTTAAAAAAAATGTCAAGACCAAAAAAAGTTTTTTTGTGTGAATGTCCTTCCACAGTTATGGGCATGTTGAACGTGTTGTACGGAGCGATGCTGTTGGTTTGATACCCATTCTCTTCACAGCTGATAAGATTGTACAATCATTTACAAAAATATAATTCTATTCTGCATTAACAAGTGACAGTAGTGATTAGTACTGGTTTAGACAGGACATTAAGTGACTAAAGTGAATAAAATACACAAACCCATGACACTATGGAAATAAGAAAACATCAAGCAATAGTACTATAATTTATATCACCGCATACAAAGCACAGAATACTGTCTGCTCAAACGATACATGAGCAACACTAGATGTTCCCGATGCCCACAGCCACGTCACTCAGCTGTTTTTGACCTGCTTCCGTTCATGGGAGGGTCGTGTTTCTAAAACAGGCCAACAGGGCTGCTCTTTAGTCCCGTTTGCCCGTGCAGCGTGCCAGAACAGTCTGAAATCAAGCCTCAAAACTGCTGATTAATTCAAACACAAGAGGCATCAAACACTGTTGGTATATCAGGCTAGTTTGTTTAACTGGAAAGAAACACCAACTTGTCACTATAATCTGACCAAACATGGTAACACAAACCTAATTTAGCATTTATAAGCAGTATACAAACAATTAATAAGTGGTTTATAACAACTGTTACTCCTCCTATGAACCATCTATAACTGGTGTATTAGCAGTTAATCAGTGTTTAATAACACGGTATAACATAGTTGCAAACATAAATTACTACATTTTCAGTAGTTTTAAACACACCTTGAAATAGTTTTAACCCTGCTGTACATCTATACGCCTCATGTAAACAGTTAAATGATTTGTAACACACTGTAAATTTGTTATACTGTAACAATCTACTATATGTTAACTATTGAAGATATATGACTATATATTATTTAAACTGTTTTACTGTTATCAAACATTGATTTAATGTTTACACATCAGTAGTGAATGCTTCATAGGAGAAGTCATAATAACAAAAACATTCATTAACACCAATTATAATGTGTTATAAACCATTCATGTACTGCTTATTAATGCTAGGTTGACCCAAAATATAAGGTAACTTTGACTGGTAAGGCAATACAGTGACTATAACTCAACAAAAAAGGGTAATTCATGTTTTTTAAAGCGTTGGATGTCAGAGCTTTGGCCCCGATTTGTATGAAATATATTGAGATTAAACCTTCCAGCTCTTCAACATCAACAATTTACACCACACTTCAAATCTGCACACACAAGTACACACTCACAGACACATAAAGTCTGCAATGGTGTCTTCACACAACATGCTTGAACAGTTTCAATTCAACGGGATACGTCTATCTAACACTGTTTAACCGGCTATAAAAAGATGTGTAAGCGATTTAAACGATCTGAAGCAGCATGAATGTTGAGTAAACAGAAGCTGTAAGAAATAGATATGCTGTCAGGAAGAGTGCAGATGAAACGATTAGTGTATTAACTGATTAGCTGATGGACAGGCAATTAATCTGCAAAAATATTGACAAACACCTATTGGTTTACACTTCAAAATTAACTGGATCCACCTTCTTATAATAATAATATATATAATATAAATATTTGATGGTTTTCTTTTGTCTTCAACAACAGCAAACTGTTTTTGTTGGGATTTTTGGAACATTAGTCTGACAAAACAACATTTAAGTTAACGTGAGAAATTAATTTCTAGGGAATTGTGATGATTATTTTCCACTAATTTATTTTATTTCATCGATCAAATGATCAATTCATAATTGTTATTTGCAGCCCTAGGCTTTTGTGTCCCAGTATGATAAACATGATAAAAGTAACAAACAAATTTTATCATTGCACCTTATCTGTTATCTTTTTTTAACTGTGCTTCTAGTTCTCTTTATAACTCCATTTTAGCACATTTTCTTTTCAATACTGAACAACTGTTCAAATATCTTCACGATGGTATAAGGATGGTGTTCTGATGAGGGAGAGAAAGGTCCTTTCACCAGAAACGTCATGTTCATTTCCTCCTGACATCAACTATCTCTCCCACTAAAGTGACTTTGGGCGCGACACTGGCCGAGTCATTTCATCAGTGTGTGAGCGTGTAAACTCTCGGCCCACGCACTCTACTGTGTGACGTTACATCATACGTCCTTCATATGGAGGGATAGACCGAATAAAAAGGTATTAACACTGGAATTGCAGTCACTTTATCTTCTGTTCCCATGGAGACCAAGTGCACTATTCTATTGACCAGTTAAGCCACAATTTGACTAAATTATACTCAATTAAAGATTTATCTCCAGATCTGTATTCCCCATCAGGCACACTTTTTAGGCAGCTTTATACCTTTAAATAGCAAAGAATGGGGAGGCGTTGCCTGGAGACTGCACTGATAAATGAGAGATGAGATTCACTCACAGGACTAACTGCTCTGTAGAGAACCCTGACCTCGGACCTCCCTGTGAAGCTATAAACACATTTCTCCTATTTGACGAACCATACAGCATCACAAACATGGACAGAGAAAAGTCTCCAGGGCTCTGAAATGTAAAAAAAAAAAAAAAAAAAAAAAAGTATTCAAAGTAACCTTTCTAGGTGCAAACATCTGCAGCTAAATTCATCAAAAGATAATCATCCTTGACAAACACGCACACACATGCACTGCAAACACACACACACACACACACACACACACACACAAGCACACACACACACACACATCTCAGCTGTAGTTGTAGGTGAAGTTATAAGAGCTAGGCTCCTTCGGCACGGGGGGCGGGGCTTCTGGGATGGTGATGTTCTCAAGGTCGAGGAGGCGGAGCTTCATCTCCATGCTGATGAGAGTATCTAGGTCACTGCGCGTCAGGTCACTGCCCATCTCTCTGCCCAGCAGCGCACACAGCCCATCAGTCCAGATGCAGTACTGCTCCAAAAACACCACACACAGGACATTGCATGAGAACAGTGTGTTAATCACCGTGGCAACACGGTGCTACGTAAGTCAACAAGTTGTAGGTTGATTTGACATCCAGATTCATTCGAATATGTTCCACGTTTGAAGTTAAAGTTGCATGGTTCTAACTGATATACCTGTATTGATGATAACCGCGATATTTAAAAATGAAATATTGATATCACATTGATAATAAACATAGGAAAATTAAAAAAATTATAAAAAAGAGACAACGCGCACAATAAACTAAATGTAAAATACATTTAAGGTGGTTATACAAATAATGCCAGGACTAAGCTTGGCAGGCAGCAGCATTAATAACTTTTTGGCCACACTGACATATTATAGTAATATTGTTAGCAGTTGCCTATTACAGTACAACATAAGCAGTTATTTGGAGTTGTGCTTCTGGCCACCTGATTAACGTTTCTCCAATATTTACTATGTCCTCCTTTTTAGCCCCGTTTTGATTTCCACCAACTCCTGAGGAAAATATACGGCTCTTTAACTGCTAAATGCTCCTGTTAAACACATTTGACCCATTGTTCAAATTAATATTGAATCGTGTAGTTTTAAGCCTCACTGATGCTGAGCTTACCTCGTATTTGTTCGGTGCAACAAAATTGAGCGTCTCATCGGGATCATAGAGGACAGAGAAGGCTAACTCCAGCACCTCCTGAGAGAAGCAAACATGATGACAAACAACACACTCAGTGACAGCAAGGAATGAAAGAGCAGCCATGTGACTAGAATGACAATAAAAAATAAACTAAGAGTACCTTGTTTTGTTTCAGAGCACTTTTCTCTTTCATATGAGGGCAGTCCTTCCCGGTCACCACAGACTTGATGTCAGAGACGGGGACTGAGAGGAACATGAAGAGAGGTTTATTAAGGCCAGCCTACTGACAGATACAGTATGGTCTGCTAGTGAATGTGCCATCATGATTGTAATTAAAAGTTTATGAGTTGGGAGATGGAGCCACCTGACGAAATAAATGTATCTTACTCTTGTCACTGAGTAGCTCAAAAGGCACTTCACCCTGAGGTGACTCGTCGAGGTCTCCGTAGTGCAGCACTTTGTGATTCAGTGAGAGTCTGCAGAACCAAAACTTCTCTACAGAAGAGGCAGATACACACAACAACACCATGCTTAGCTGATAATCAACAGCAGCAGTACTCCTACTTCAGCAGAAACAAAGCAAAGTGATTATATTGATACTGTATGTACCTTGCCTTCGGCGGTTCCCCAGCTTGCGAAAACAGCTTCCCTCACACAGCCGGTTGAGTCGCTGCTGCTTGATAAGCTCTAAAATCTCTGGTTGAATTCTCTCCCGCAGCTCACTGGAGGACAAATACAGCATGAGCAACAAAAAGGAAAAACATGCATTGTGTGCACAATACTATACTATTATTTATCTTTACTACACACTGACATGATGGGAGGAGACTGGAAGTCGTCCTGGCTCATTCTCTCTGACTGCCGCAGACGCAGAATCTCTGAATAGTTCAGGCCTCGCAGTTTATTCTTCAGCTGGTCTAGAGATGACGGCTTCATTGCCAGAGCCCTGGTGATCTGCTCACGGACCACCTGCATCACCTGCTCAGGGTTTAAGCACACGGGATAAACATTATCATATCGAGCGGGATTGGTTTTTAGTGATTGTAAATATTGTTTAAGTTGTAATACAGTGAACTACGGTGACCGGATGTCTCGAAACATTTGGGACAACTGTCCGAATTCTGTCCTGCGTTTTCTGGAAAATTTGACTAAAACTGAATTTTGATTAGTTGTAGCCTAATAAAACACAAAATACTGATCATTGAAAAACATTATTTTGGGGAGGGGACTGTTATGTTATGCCGCATTAAATATGACTGTTGTTTTTAGTTGTGTACAGTCATAATTGACAAACTACTACACACAGTGGCAACGCTGGTGAACATCCAGCCAAATGAGTATGAGTATGACTGTAAGAGTGGTAATTGATTTAAATGCGACAATCTGGACAAAGTACTTGGAAAAATAGACAGCATTAAGAATAAAATTGTTTTGTATTATTTAAACCTACAGCTGTCTGTGTCAGTGGGATGCTAACTTTACACACAGCAGAAGAATAAAGCTTCTATTGTAGTTTCGAAATGAGCTTAAATATGAAGCCTGATTCACATTCATACTGAGCAAACCACAGTATGAATCCCTCCTAAAGGATTCTTAGTTATGCAGTTCATCCATTCATTACTTTCGTTTGGGTGCTTCACCTCTTTTAAATTCCAAAAGTTGTACGGAGAACGATTTCTAAGTAGAGAGGATTTTATTCGAATAGATGTTCAGTTCTATAAATATCTAATAAACAGTATATCTGTGAGCTCTGAGTTCGGAGGCAAGGCCACAATGACAGTTGGGTCAAAGCAGGGAATATAAACATATATAGATATGTGAATATGAATGTGTTAACAACAACTGTGAGAGCGCTTTAGTCTTTGACCTTATTGAAGTCCTCAGCTGTGGCCCTCATCTCCTTCCAGGTTTTATTAAGTAGCTGGATGCAGACACAGAAGAACTCCTCCCATGCCCGGTCATGAGTGAAGAACATGGGGTGGTAGTCATTGCAGCCCTCATTAGCTACACAAAATAAAATATTCGAGAAGGAAAAGTTAGTATGAGAGGCTCTCTCTCTCTCTCTCTCTCTCTCTCTCTCTCTCTCTCTCTCTCTCTCTCTCTCTCTCTCTCTCTCTCTCTCTCTCTCTCTCTCTCTCTCTCTCTCTCTCTCTCTCTCTCTCTCTCTCTCTCTCTCTCTCTCCTCCCCTCCCCCTCTCTCTCTCTCTCTCTCTCTCACTCTCTCTCTCTCTCTCTCTCTCACTCTCTCTCTCACTCTCTCTCACTCTCTCTCACTCTCTCTCTCACCTGGAGTAATGAGTGTCATACTGCAATTTCTGAAACATTTTAAGATTGTGGATTGACAAAAGTACCACAGCTTCACCTCGTGTCAAACACAGATCTACTTACGCAATTCTCCAACCTGGAGAATCTCACACAACATTCGAGTGAGTTCGATGGCACACCGGCCGAAGGGACATTCATGCTTGTCCTCGCGGCTGCTGTTCTCTAGCACAATCTGCCATGAGTGAGAAGACATGTTAGATGTGACAACTTCGTGAGTTGAGCAAAGTCACACATGAAGCCAAAACCCACCCTGATGTACGTGTCCTGGTGAACCTTGGCGAGGTACAGCATGTTGTCCAAAGCCAGCATTCCCGGGGGAGTCTGGGTGAAGTCCATGGCCGGATTCACATGGTTCTGCATTTAAAACAGAAATAATAAAGCAGTTTCAAAACATGTAATTGTTTCTATTTGAATCTATTTGTACAGCTGGTTTTACAAGTATTAGGGAAGAAACTGAGATCTATAGTGGAGACTCACGGTGAACCCCAGCATCTTATAGTCCTTGGTGTACATGGCCTTTCTCTTTTCTGTACCGGTGGGGTCATTTTCTCCATCGAAAGCAATCCTTCGCAGCTCAAATATGATGTCTCTCTGAGCCTGAACCACAGCAAACCAACATGTTATCACATTTATTTTCAGCTTGTTACATTATAGCAGTAACATGATAATAATGTTTTACTTTTTTTAAATACAAAATCTAATCTTAGGGGAAATAGATCAGAACTGTCCGCCTGTGGAACATGTACACAGTGCACACAGATTCAAAGGGCAGGTCTACACTGTAAACAAGAACTGATGAAAAAACAAGCAGGAAAATGTTAATTATCTAATCCTCTTTTTACACTTAATGTAAATCTATTTGAGTATAAACCCAACTGAGATTAATAAAACCTTTAAAAGACACAGATCAATGCTTGATTAACCATGTTGTTGATTTGAACCTACCATAGATTTCTTATATTCTTTTACATCCAAAAGGCATTTCTTGTATTTCACTTATCATGTAACATTTTAACAGATTAAATGGCATTATCGAAATACACAAGCCAATGATCTGCCTATTTAAATGTTCACCTGGTCATTTGGATCCATTTTGGTCATCATTCGTTCTTCCAAAAGGTTGAAGGTCAAAACCTGCAGCACATACAGCTGATGTGCCATTTCTGCTTTGATTGGTCGATTTCCTCTGATGACATGCTGATGAAAGAAGAGCACTTAGTTAAGAGCAAAGCCTCAATATTTGGCTACAATTCGCACAAACGGCGCATTAAGTCACACAGCACAAAAACTAAATCTAAAAGCCTCATGAAGGGTTGTTTTCCACTGAAGGAAAACTAAAAGTTATCGGTAACGAAGAAAATCCCCTGAAGCCTCAAGACATAAAGCTGAAAATGACATGGCATCATAAAACACACATTGAGAGTCCAACAGGTAACCAGGTCTCCTTACAGACTGGCAGGTTTTGGGTCCATCAGGGAGCACAATGCTGGAGCTGCTCCAGGATGCTTCCTGAATGCAGCGTCTTCTACGCTAAAATTCTGCGAGTTCAGTCAGACACTTGTTGGTGCCAAAGAGAATAATTTTCAGAGCAGATTTTGTATCACATTTGCTGGTCACAGCTCTCCAAGTGAGTGAATCTACACATTCTGAACTGGTGGTCCCAGGGACAAAACTTTTGATAGTCTCATAGAAGGCTGAACAGAAATATTTTGTATAAAGAAAGTTTTCCAAAGTTTGATTAAGTCACTAGTTTCCAATCCAACCTCTGGGAACTGCTCAAATCCTGCGTTCACACCCGGGTATTTCACAGTCGTCTGAAAGCCCAATAACCACTAAAGCAGAGCGTTAACTCTGATGAGCAGCTGTAATAGCCAGACATACTTTCAAACTTTCATTTCAGATTTGATACTCACATTGAGGATGATGGATCGCAGGTGTTTCTGAGCCAAAGTGCTTGCCATTTCCTGAGGGTGAAGAGATACGTTATTCTAACACAGAGGGCTGATGAGGGAAGATGCTTTATTACACAGCAAAGCAGCGCACAGCAGTAACTTTACCAAAGTCTACTACAGCAAATGGGAATTTTAAACAACTACTAAAATGCAGAAGCACTCTGAAGCTACGTTTCCATCACTGGTTATAACTATATGCCCTTCACACCTTCTGTGATACATTTTTAATCTGTCAACACAGTCTGTCTGCTGCTGCATGGATTATAAAGCGGCTTTCCATGACACAGAAAGAGATGGGGAGTGAGGGAGGAGAAGGGCTGTGGGATGGAGAGGACGGTATGAGATGCTGAGGGATGTGTACTCACAGTGAGGTGCTGCTCCAGCGGGTTAGTATACTCCTCCTACAGGTTGAAGGGAGGGAGGAGGGACGTGGGTGTAACAGTGATGGAAACAAAGAGCGCACACACATGGACAATGAGATACAGGGATACATCACCGGCACAGCATGCAACGAAATAAGAACACAAAACAACATAATGTCAAATAAGAAGTAGTCACGACATTTAGCTGTTTGAAATACCTCACATGGCCTACATGCCGAATCAGACGACCACGCATTTATTGGTTCATCCAACTGGTTTTGAAAGGATTTTACAAACTGAAGAGCAGTAAAATTCTATCAAACCACAGAGGAAAAGGTGATCTTAAAACCCCCATTCATGCATGAAAATCACTGTGGCGTCCTGGTAGCTCCCTTCGCGTAGATGTTAGTCATGTAACCTTAATCCGTCAAGGATTTTCTTCACTGTAAAAATAAACTGGAGAAACAACTCATCAGATCATGATGCATTACAATGTTGAATTGCAGCATGATTTTAGGATTATTTTTGAATTTGAAAACTATAAAACAAGTAAAAAGAAATCTATATTTTAAAGAGTATCTTCCTTGTAATGTACTTGATTTTAGTACTGTTAGTGATCAATTCAACAGTGCCAGCCACATACAATATGTACTGTGTGTCCCTCTGATGTATTTATCTCAAAGAACTGACTCGGATTGCCCTCCAGTGGTCAGCAACAGCAGCAGGAGACTGCATGTTCTGCATGTTCAAGGACAACTGTCAGGACATACTGTGCGTCCTCATACAACCCATAATGAAATTAAGTAAAATATAATCCTCTCCTCTTCTCACAATGTCATTGAACCCTCCGCCTTCATACCAACTCTCCTGCATTTTTCATTAGCACTTTCAAAACTGAGTAAGGACAAATATTTTAGGACAAATATTACACTATATACATATTTTCAGTCTCAATTTGCCCTAAATTCAATGTAAAGTAGTGATTTACAATTAGGCTACTAAAACAAACACATCTTTCACAGTCAGTCAAAGATGCGTTTCTGAAGCACAAATCAGTGACATCACAACATCTCACTGCCTCGTCCACTCGATGTTGCTACTGTGTGACATTTGGACAAATTAAAGTGATTGATCTCAGTGTTTGGACTAATTATTAAAGACAGAGAATCCAGCATGAGCAGCATTAATGTAGCTATTTGTCAAACATTTTACTTGTAGGCATTTGTCATCTCCTTTTCCTGCATATCATCAGCTCTCTAACTATTGTTACTAATTTATACATAAATTGCAATTTACTGTCAAATAATTGCATTTTGTTGGATACTGAAATCCGATATAGAAAAGTTTAAGTTTGTGATTGATAAACAGATTGAAGAGATCTTGCCAACAAAATACTATGTCTGTCACAAGTTTTTGTTTATTTTGTTGATCAAATGAAAATAAATCTTGGAAGTTAGTTCTAAATGTATGTTATTTAAATTTACTCATAAATTATTTTAGTTTTTATGTAATATTTAAGTGAGATTTTATTGTGACGTAAAATGTAATTAGCAAGTTTCCACTGTTCAATTATCACTCTGTGTTCGTTTTCCTCTAATTTATTCCTGAGACATTATTTTCCCTGTCTAGGATAGAAAATTTAAAGTCTTGTTTTTCCGATGGTAAAAATGGTAAAATACATAAGTAACAACATGGAGAACCATAATTATATACGAGACACGCGCAGGGCAAGTGACAATGTGTGAAACAGAATGAAACAATGCAGTACGCTCAGGCACCGTGTGAGCTGGACAGAAGGTGTCACTGCAGGGCGAGCGGAGCACAGACAAATGACGTGACAGTGATGAGTAACATACTGGACAGACAACCAAAGAAGCACTCGCTCCTTTGGCCTTTGTATATTTGGCTGTGCTACAAAGATATTTCAGAATCTGTTTGGGAAGTTTCCTGTTTAATCAACCGGAGCTTAATATCATATTTTTGTATATTTGGATGTCACGCAAATCAATTTTCATGCCACATTTGTTAGATAGTGAACCACTGGCTGGCATTGAGTCTAATGCTTCAGTCAAATAGAAATAAGCCTTTTCTTTACTGAATTTAGCAAATATAATCTTTAATTACTGCATTCTGCTCGGATCCGATCAAAGCACTTTGTCTATTTGTCACAATCAGTCATCCTTCAGTTGGTCTACCTCGGTGAGCTATTCTGAAATAACTGCAGCATAACAAATGTGCAAACTTCAAAGGAGAGCGAGTACTATTTTGAGTGAGTGTGTCATTACAGTGATGACTGTCAGACAGAATCATGACAGCTGGCAGACAGACGTCTTATTCATGAGATTAGCTTTAGTAACCAACCTACTGCCGCCCCCATTAAAACATGCGACTATTATGAATAAATGTCAGTCTTTTATGTATGGGTGGCTTTTTCAGAGCGCAGTGTGAGGACGGAACATTATTAGTATTCTAGCTTTGTCTATCTATTGTGCGTATTCAGTCCTTTTCTCTAATACAGGGCACTGACCTGCCGTCTGTCCTCTGGTGCCTTCAGGAAAAGAGCATTGATGAGGGCGATGGCGTAAGTTTGGATCTCTTGGTTTGACCTGAAGGAATATCAAGCATTGCAACAACCAGTTAGAAGCATCGTGCTCCGCAAATGTCTTTACAGAGTTTTAACTAAAGAATACTGACTACGCAATACATCTCACTTTTATCACTACAAATACTGGGTGCAGGACATTTAGAAAACCCTCTTTCACACCATTTTTAATTATTGTATGTTATTCATCATTTTTTTATACGAGCAGTAAAACTAAGAGTATTTTGAACATATCAAAAAGTCCTTGGAAATATATTTATTACCATAAAAAGACCAAAACCGACAAGTATTGCCGAATATAGCTTTTTCCTATGTGCCATTGAGCTCCATTGTTGTTCAGAAACTATTACAAAACACATTTAAAGGCCACACTGTTGCTCTGGGTGACAAGTTCCATCAATGTTATGTTTAGCAATCCCACATACACCCACATGTTGCAGCACTATGTTGTCCATCTCAGCCGAGACGGGAGAAATGTCTCGTAGAGTCCTTCCTGAGTTTTGTAATAGAAACAAACCAAGCCAAGGCCCTCGCCGCAGTTGCTTATGTCGGAGCGTAAAGTTAACCCATGTCGGGTTTGGGAGAAAAAGGGCTGAGCTGAAACCTCCACATGCTACATTACGCACAGGTTTGCAGCCGGGCGCTGGAGGACAGTGGTGCGTAATGTCCTGCAGACATGACTTTGAGGTGCGTCTACACTCGCGCGCGCACAGATGAATGAGGAGAGGAGTGTATACATCCGCTGCTGAAAGTAGTCCTTAGCAAGAACACTACTTGCTTCTGATTGAGTACGGTTTTCTGAAAACTACAGTGCAAAGCTGTTTTAGGAAAGTATGTACATGAAGCGTACATATGACCTGTTTTTTAAGGATTATGTCTTCAATAGGAACCAATGGGCTCAGGTTAGAGAAATAGCAAAGTATTGAAAGACAGACAATGGTTTTGTTTTTTTTCATGGGATTTGTTGACAACAAGAACAATATAGAATAACATTAGCCTTGGTGTTTGATAGGGGTCATCTAAGCATCCTGAACTCACCCTTTAAATAGTGCCATGGGCCAAATATAGTAGCAAATTTCTAAGATTTTATTTTCTAAGTTACCCCACAATGCTACATTCACACATCTGCCCCCCAATATCAGAGTGCATGAAGCCCCTGTGCGTGTGTGTGTGCTCACACTTGCAGGTGTCCGATGAGCTGTCCAACGGTAATCTCTTGTGCCACACGATGGTAGAGGCTGTGGCTGTTGAGGACCATGCTTTCGAGGATGGCTAGCGAGCGCTGCAGGATGGACACGTCCACCATCGGCTGGTTCACATAACCCGCAATCTGAGTGAGGACAGAGAAGACCAAGCAACATGAAGATGACTCTGAATCTTTAACATCAACTGTGCATTTCTGAATCAAATCACAAGAGTTTGTAATCATTAAAAGATTAAAATCACCAAGTTCCCTTTCCTTAGTAAAACGTAAATCTATCTGTAAAATAAAATAAAATCAGTACAGAAAGTTTTCAGAAGACAAATAGTCACATACTCTGCACACTGAAGGAACTTGGAATAATGTGAGGAGTTGCTAGGCAACTGCAGCCACTCTTTTCCAGCATGTAGGCCGAAAGGTTGGTGAAATAATTAAATAAAAGTGTATGAATAAAAAGGGATAAAAAAAGACAGACCTTGAAATTGAAAACAGTGTAGATTTCTCCAGTGGGCTCTCTGTGAAACTAATGTCAGATGAAATGCTCTTTTGTTGGAGGAGGTACCTGTTTGATGAAGGAGAGGGAGATAAGGTCCCAGGACACAATGCCATGATCCATTAGCTCCAGGAAGGCAGTGAGAGTGAAGGCCAGCATTTCACCAAAGCTGAAGGAAGCATAGAACAGTTAGTAGAGGCCTTTTCACATCATCTGACCTGGTCCAACTACACGTATAAAGAAGTAAAAATATATTATCGCTGTCAGAAAAACAGAATTTGTGCTTACTGAGTGCCACTCTCAACAAGACGTGCCAGCGTCCCGATGCCCTCCATATTGATGAACTCTGCGGCAAAGGTTGGGTCTGCGGACAGCTTGGCGAGCTCTTTCAGAGCCTCCAGCCGAGCGTCGATGCCGTGGGATTGGATCCTCTCCAGGAGCTGACGAGCAGCACGAGCCTGTCAGAGTAAAACAAAGTTTACCTCACCAACTCATACACGCAATTATTTGATCGTGATACCGGGATTTTAAGGCGATGCATCAGGTCATTCTTAAGCAGACCTACGTAAAAGTACTTGCAAATGATGTTGGTTTCACATATTTTATGTATCATCTCCATCTGCTTTCAGTGTTAAACTGTTTAAATATTACAGCCTGTTTTATATGTTGTCACCCAACACGGGGTGCTAGAAAGTCTTTTATTAGTCTCTTTGGATTAACTACAATCTGATGTATAAAAAGAAGGACACATAATTTAGATGAGTCAGGTGGGTCTCGAGTGTACTGAACATGGTTAACAAAGCCTGCATGATATAAATTGTACCTGCCTTTGTCTGAATAATTGCTTTGTGTTGAAATGACTATAACAAGCAAGCAAGAGAACTGATGAACAAAGCATTAAAGGTTCTGTCGATAGAACATTTAGACACAAAGCATGAAGAAATGCAGAACTACTTTGAATATGAGAGGTCAAATTTGAACCAGGAAGCCGGCCAAGAAAAAGACCCAAGTTGTTTTAAATCCGAATTAGTGCACAGCGCGTTGGGTAGCACTTTGTTGTGCGTGTTTTGGTGGTGGAGGCGTGAGGTGCACCCACAGTGCATTTGGGAGGAAGGGTGGGATTAGGAAGAATATATTATCATACATTATTATTGAGGCTGGTATCCACCATGGCAAATCACATCAACCCCTTTCATCCTTTTAAAAGCAGTGCTCTCCCACCAGCATGAGCTGACAGTCAGGTTATGGAGTACAGACAAGCGTAACTTGCAAGACACAAAAAGTTTGCCTGCACCAAAGTAGAGTTTGGTGATGTTCATGTGCGAAGAGCTTTTTAAGTCACTACAAAATAAGAATTAGAAAATTGAGAGAGGAACAAGAATACACACCAGTTACTCATTGTACAAATAGCTGGCTGTATCTTATTTTAAGAATATTAAAATTTCAAAAACTTCTTAAAAAAAAGACACAACTGAGCAGGAATAAACAAAGCAGACTCACGGGTGAAATGGCTAATCGAAGGATGGTCCCATTCTTGATTTCACCACGGCTCTAGAAGATAATAAAGGATGAATTTGTCTGCACATTCAACACTAATTTACAATGCCATCAACTCAAGCTTAGGAGGAAAACAGGGACGCTCACCTGCTCAGTGATGTAAAGCTGAGGGCCATCAGCATAACGCAGAGCAAACTGCTCGGAGCCTGATAAAGACCAGCTGAGGATGAGGATGAGGATGAGGATGAGGAGAGGGAAGAGGGAAGAGGAAAGTTGACTTCATCAGTTTAAGTGTTCGATACCAACTAAAGAAGCAGTGTAAGTTGTTTTAATGCAGCATACTCTAGTATGCATGAACAAAACGTTGTTGGAAGTCAGATTGCTCCCTCCAGCATTTGTACTTACACAAATTACAAAAACTGAGAGATTGTGGAGGAGAATTATTCAGTGGGTGTAAACAGTAACGTGCAATGAATTCTCAGTTTGAAATGGAAAAGGGAGGCAGTGGGTAGATACAGCCAAGAGGTGGATGGGTGAGATAAACAAATTGTAATATTCATCACAAGAGTACACAACAAAAGCAGGTAAAAGAAATACAAAGACAACGGTAAGGCACAAAATCACATGTTATGATACAAGCAGATATGATGACAGATAAAATAAAGAGGTAATGGGTGACAATGGTCATATGAGGCATCAGCTGTTGGATCGTATCTCTGTGTGTGAACCACTGGAATGCTGTGACACAACTAGTGTCTACACAACTGTACCCGGACTGGGCATCACAAGGTCACCAGCTGCCATTCTCTGACTTCTTTTTAGTCTTACGTCACAAGGGTGCAAACATTTTATTCATATTCCATAATTTGGAAATTAAACTGAAAGTCAGAATACAAATCAATACAAGGAAAATATTCAAATGTATGGGAGTAATGCTTACCCATCACATACTTCCCGTATTATTGAGGACAACGGTCTTTTCTGCAAACAGAAAGAAAAAAACATTTCAAACATACAAAAATAACAGCTTGTGTTAACAGCACTTACTTTTAAAAGACAAGATTACATATCCTAAATCTATTACTCATGAAGGGTTATTTATTATAACGACCATTTAGGTACATACCTGTTTTCTGAATTACTAAAAACACATTTCAACATTACTTGTACCTTTTACAATTTTATTTAATTTAAATTACCTTCTAAAGGTTTAGCCACTAACAGCTAGTTAGAAGTTAGAAGAAGAAGAGTTAGTAGAGACCAACTAAAGATGTATTTAATGTTTTACACAAATACAGACCTGGTCCATCTCTATAAGCTGAGCATTAGCACCAGGCCATTCAATAGCAACTTTCACGATGTCAGCTGGGGGCGGCATGGCTTTCTTATCACAGCACCCTACAGAAGAAAACAGAAATTAGATTTCTCTCTAGTACAACTTCATCTGTTGGATTATTTGGGTTGATAACACCTGTTTTTAAATCACTTCTGAAACACTGTTTACTTCACTTGAACTATTAAACTGTGACATAAATGCTATTAAAAAAGATAATTAATGAATCGTGTTTGACAACTAACCTGTTCAGAATGTAAAAAAAAAAGTTTAATTTCATTGTTATGAGTCAGTGTTTTCCTTACACTGCACTCCTCCAGTAGATCAAAATATTTGGAAGAGGAAAAGTGTTTGGGATTTTCAGTCTGTTGATTGATTAACTTCAGAATAATATGAACTAAAGGTTATACATCACCTAATGGAGACGTGTTGAGGGGTCAGTCACAGCTCTGCTGTATAAACCACTGAGTCAGCTCCCCTGTGAACACAGAAACCCACACAGCGGTCCTGTCAGTGTAAAACCTTGTTTTCCTTAAAAAGCCCAAAGTCTCCATCCCTGCATTTTCTCTCCTCTGAACTGAATCTGTCAGTGAACGGATCAATAAGCATGACTGTTTTACAAAACCACACACACACACACACACACACACACACACACACACACACACACACACACACACACACACACACACACACACACACACACACACACACACACACACACACACCTTCCTGGGCTCTGGGTTTGCTGTGCTTTGTTGCCCTCGGCATGTTATTATTATTTCCAGTGAATATGCCAAACATATTTACATCCCATTTGTTTCTTTACCAACTTTCTTTTTGACAATGTACTTTTAAGTGTCCTACCAAAATGGTTTTGTTCCAATTATTGTGACATCACAAATACATATTTGTTGGCCGATAAGTAAAGTAAAGTTGCAATACCAAAATGCCACCATTTGTTTGAGGTCATTTAGAAACAACTTACTCACAATTCTCAATTTTACGATACAACGCTATATCAGGTGATATATTGCCGACAGGTTTTTTTTAAAACTCTCATGCTGTACATTGATACTATTATTATACTAATATTAATTAATAGCTATTAGCCTCAAAACTCCTGAAAAGAGCTGTAAAAGTATGTGAAAGAAAACACCAATATAATATCACTGTTTGTTATCACAGTGCTTGAAAAAACAGGGTTCACAGATATAATACAGTGTCCCTTGACTTTCTTCATCTTTTGCATTTGAGCAATGAATAATTGAATTCAGAAATAAATCATATGTACGGCATCACCCACAAGCTGTGTAGAGACATTTACAATTTAGGAATATAACCGTCTGGCCGTCTGCGCGCAGATTACATTTTAATGCCAACACTCATGTAGATCACATATTCATTCTAATTCAATTTCTACAACTGTTTAATTTAACTCCTTGCAAGAGCACACTATTATTTAGAAACAAACATGTCCTGCTTATTATAAGAGCCACATTACCGTGGCTACATTTACTGGCGCACTAACGCTTATTAAACTTAAAAGGGAACACAGCAGCGACCGGTCTTTGACAACAAAAGGAGATCTCTCTCTGCTCTGACATGAAACGAGCATGAAAAGCTGTCTGACAGACTCTGCTGGTGATTGGAAGACGTTGGTGAAGAAGAAAAATACTTTGCTGGTCTCCAAATGGCTCTTTGCATTCAGGATGCTTTCAGGATAAGAAACACTTTGTACGGCTTAAAGCTGCTCATACGAAAATAAATCTTGAACATCACCAAACCGTTACTGGTGAAACAACCTGAATGAATGATTATCTTCCAGAGAGGTTTACCAGTGTTACAGTACATTTAAACACTGCAGCACATTCTTTATGAGTTTGATTCTATAAATATGTTCACCTGTCAGTTTACATCCACAACGACCCTGACGTCTGGCACTGTTGTCCTTTGATCATTCATAAAACAAAGAATGTTTATATCTGAAGTATAGGTTTATTCTTATAAGACGACAGACTCAGCTGTCAGAGCATCATTACACTACAGCGGCCGGCTCCCTCACGATGAAGACATCTCAAAGTTGGAACAGAAATTGTCCGATAAATACTAAGCACCCCTGAATCCTTTCATGTCAATAACTTTGAAGCACAGGATCCTCGCATTGCATTCTCTACATACTTTGTCACAAATGAGAGAGATTAACAGACAGACATAGAGTGTTGTATGTGTGATTAACATCAACAACAATAAATTAAGTTGGATTCTGCAAATGATACGCAGTGAAAACTGCCAATTCAATGCAGAGTCTAACCAGCCATCTGATGGAGCGACTGCACCGCCTCCGCATCTTCAAGCAGATTGCCCATCACGCCACATAATATGTGATCTCTCAGCCCTCTCGGAAAAGTTTGTTCTTGTATTAAAAAAACATGGGGAGATGTTTTCTCTGTTGCTAATCTACATTCTCAGCACTGACATTTGGCTAAAGATATGCACAGTGTTTGGCAGTGGTATATATATATATGTTGTTATCTATGTAGCATAGGACAATTGATATTTATGATTTATCATCCATCAATAACATCATATTACACTTTTTATACTACAAATAATGACAAATAATCGTCTAAAACACTACTAAAAATAATTAACTTTTTGATTTCTCCATTCATTATTTGTTAAATAGTTTAAAATGCAGTTGAAATTGAAAGTTCATGTTTGACTTCCCAACATTATCACACAGTCAAATATAATTAACATAAAGTTGACTATTCAAGAGATGTAATTTTGTTTTTTATTAGTAATAACATGAACAATGGCTCTGATACCATAACAATATATGGTATCTTGTTCCAATTAAAACATAATCTCCTGGTGGCTCCACATATTTGTCTATTACTGAAAGCTGCAGCCCAAACAAGACCCTCAAATTTGGTTTCATACATACCAGATAACTATCTAACACAGCAATCCTGATAAATTATTTGATTCTTCAGCATAGTCTGGATATTACTGGAATATGTGACACATGGCTTAAACCAAATATTTCCAATAAATTAAACAATGTGGGGCTCAATTTAAAAGTCTCTTTTCAATTTAACCTCCAAATGTGCAACTAAATCAACTCTTTTGAGGCTTTTGAATTAAAACTATCTCTATCAACTAATGTCCAGGGAAACAGACTCACAGAGAATTTATATCAGACCTCGTTACTCACTTGAGATATGAATTATTGCCGATTTCACCTCCTTTGATCTTCTATATGAATACTTTCTAGTGCTTCTTAATACTTTGGGTTTCACTCAGTTTGTACATAAACCCACTCACACCAATGGGGACACCCTTGACTGGATTCTGTCACACTGGCTGGAGGTTTCTGCTCTGACCGTCTTCCCTGTCACATCCGTGCTGTCAGATCACTTCCTTGTCATATTTGAAGCAACACTAGCCGGTACTTGGAATTCTGACCACTGGTCCGTCAACTTCAACTGTACTTGGTGAGCGATTGGCTGCAGTCCGGGCTCCTTTCACTGCAGCGACGGGACCTGTCAAACTGTACCAATGACTTAAAGACAGCCCTTTCTAGTCTTCGGGATTCTGTTAAGTTTCATTTGCATTTCTTTCTCCTGAAAAAAAACTGTCAAAGAGGTCTTCACCGGTTCACCGGTTTAATGATCAAACACGTTTCTTGCAGGACATTGCAACGTAAATGAAAATTCTTCGTTTGTTTTCCTATTGCACCAGTGTGTATTGAATTACAAGCGAACTCTGTCTGCGGCTAAAGAAACCCATTTCTCTCGCTTATCAGTAATAATAATAAACACAATTCTAGATTTATTTTTTAAGCTGTAGCCAAACTCTCCCAAAACAGATGTGTGTTAGCTGCTCTACTTAATGGCTTATGAATCTTTTTAAAATGTTTTCAGATAAATAGATGAGATTAGATACAAACTTAGTCCCTTGTCTCCAGTTACTTCTGCAGAATCTGCAGTGCATTATGCACAAGTTGAATCAGTTTCTGTTCTTACAAACGTTGAGACTCTATTGACCGTCCTGGGACCCCTCTCTCTCGTTCTCTCTCTCTCTCTCCTGGCTGTCGGTGACCCTTTCCAGATGTTTGGGATCTGGATCTTTGTCCTCCAGGAGATTGAGTCTCTCTCGCTCTCTCTCTCTCTCCTTCTCCTTCAGTGTGAATGATGTGCTTGAACTTTGCCTCCTGTGTGCTCCGTCCTCTCCATGGGGGAGAAGAGGTTGTGTAGTTCAGGATCTGTTAGCCGTTAGTTGACATCCTCCCATATCCTATATACTCCAGTATGTTTACAATCTATTCATACGTTTGTTCATCCTGATTGTCCATACTGTAATTTTCCCCTGTTCTTGTGATGTCCCAATTTGTGATATTGTGCTATATAAAATGTTTTACTTGACTCAGTGGAAAAGAGCCAGAATGCAAAGAGCCCTTAAACGGACACACCTGTAATTATTGCTACAAATGATACCTGTGTGCTTCTCTGGTTGTGACATATGTTGGTGGCTCGGTGCAGGAGAGAGCAGACATGCATGCTGATGCATCACAGTTACGTGATTAAGACGGTTTTATATCCATAACCATGTTGTTTCCTTCAGCCCCGCCATCTGACCTGTATACAGGTCTACCGGGGAGCTGCTGGGTTTCACCGGAGAACCCGTTATCAGGCTGGAAGGAGCTTTGAGCCTGAGAAGAAATCCCCCGTGTGCTCTGAGCGTCGTTTCTAGAGACTCACAACTTCTTCTGTCCCCCCAACAGCTACTTTTTTTCCCCACCGCGACCCGGATGTTTCTGACGCCATTTTACTGTTCTTCTAATGTGGTTAGGGGCTTGTGTCTCGGCTGGTTCAAGTAAAACATTCCCACATGTAGCCCGTGAAGCGCCTAACTTTAGTGGGAGCTAGTTAGTTAGCCTCCGTCAGGTTAGTGCGCGGAGTGGCGCCCCCTCTGGTGACTGGTGGCACGACGTGTACGAGGAGACGACTGCTCCGCTACCGGAGGAAAAACAGCGTCGGCAATTTCCCTTTAGCCCCTTCTCCTTCTCATAGCAAGGTTATTAAATTAAGACAAATGTACACTTTTTTTTTTGTTGCATGAAACGCCTGCATGTAATTAGATTGTCCGTGTGTTGGCATGATGCGCGTGAGCTCGTCTCACAGACGTCTGAAGTCACGTTAATGTCGTTCAATACACGCTTCTTGCATCATAACATAATACTAATAATAATAATAATAAAAAGGTTGCAGGCTCGATTGATTGTCTCGACCAGGCTGGAGTAAAGCTACTGTGCCCACGGGGGAGCTCACACACTGATGCAGCGACGGCTTGCAAACCCCTTGTGGTATTTCACGTTGGCGAAATCAATCACAACTCGAGGTAACGTCGGAAACAATGTATCAAAACTGCGGCTAGCGCAGATTACGTGTCGCTATTCTCTGCGTGGAAGTAACAGCGAAGGGGGGAAGAAAAAACTCACTCGCAGTCACAGTCGGCAGCAGCGTTATTCCTCCTCAAAAGGCGGCCGACGTTAGTCAGTCATCCAGCCGGTCTCCGCCTGCTCCTCCATTGCAGTCATGCTGCAGCCCGTCGGTCCGATGCTCTCCGGCTGCTCTGAACCGATCTCTGGTTTCACTGAAGCCTGCTGGTGTCGATGCTCAGTGTTACTCACGCAGGGTCTGGGCCATTGGTGATGCTCGGAGTACCTCTCTCTCTCTCTCTCTCTCGCTCGCTCTTAATACTTTTTGGAAAGGAGACACAAGTCCACGCCTTGTAGGCGGGGCGCGATGTAAATGTCCCCGTCTGGTAACGAGGCAGACCCTTCATCGGATTTAATTCGTGCACAATTAAACTGACATCTTCCTCAAATGCAGGAGGTAGTGTGGTGAAGATGTGCACTTTCTCTGGCTTGTGTAGGCACAGTGATCTTTGACAGGGTTATATTTCTGAGTCTCAATTAGACATCTTCCTACACACAGGATGTGGGTATCCATGTATTATATAAAAGGACACTTTTCTCTTTTCGCTCATTGAATTAAATCCAAAGTGGTTTGGACCATTCGAGCTATATAACCTAAAGCATAGATTATAACTAAATATACCAACTTTAAAATATGAAGTCCTTATGTTTTTCATATCTTGGCCTGGTTAAATTCGCCCAATATTTAATTCCATAAATGCAAACATTTGAGTTATGACAGGATTTCAGAGATGTACGTTAATTGAGGGGGAAAATGGCATAAACTCCACCCATAAATACAGTTTGGTGCAAATCCTGCAAACATTTTAGAGATGCACCTCTATTGAATGTCAGGGCCAAAGCTATAACTGATAATTATCTGTTTGTTGTGTCTGATACCAGTATGATCGATAACATTACCCTTGCATTTTACAAAAAATATTATGACAATTAAGGCTATTTTTAAGGACTAGTTTATTTTCCTAGTCAGCACTGTTCATCCACTTGCATTAAATTCTTTGTTGAATGATACAATGATTCAACTCCAACATTGTGACATTATACTAAAGAACTGGAGCTGTTGTAATTATCGATCAATACTTCCTTATCGGAACTGTAACAATTTTCTCATGTTTTGGTGGATGAAATACTGACCATCTCTAAAGATTTCCCAAGAAGCTAGTGTAAAATGTTCCCCAACAGCCCAACATTAAAACAACTCTAACCAACAGAACCATGTTGTGTATCAAGTTTCTCTCCAGAAGAGGATCAACAAATGACTGGATTCTGCACCACACAGGCAGCAAATGGCATTCACGGCACAATACACTTTTATTCAACACAGACACCATGTGTACAGGTAAAATATCCTCAGCCTGGACTGAGTAGGTAACACTGGCTCACCTCATGGGATGGCTGCTGGTGAAACTTGGAGGGGCAAAGCAGACAACTGCACTTAAATTCACTGAGGAAACGACTTTTGAAAATCAAGCAACAGCTGAATGTATTTAGCGCCACATTACATCTCATGCATGACATCAAAAATAGTATTTCTGACATAAATAGGTTTCATCAACAAACACGGACATACCCAATCTCAAATGTTCGACAGGCACAGACACCGAGCCAAACTACTGCTCTGGAAAGCTAAAGTTTAGAATCGGCTTCAGATCACATTGGGTGTATAAAAAAAAAGAAAAAATAATAATAATAAATCATCACCGTATATCAAGACCTTTTGGATGCATTTCAGTCATTAACACATTCTGCAGTTTATCTGTGTTTCATGTGTACCAGTAACCCCAAACATTCACCATAAAAAGTTTTTTCAGAACTATAAGCTCTTATACAGATTTCAGACATGTGGCTGTTAAAATATTTCTCTTTTGAAAACATCAGATATCACAGCACAAAGTCTTCCATTCATTTTCTGGCAGTTTATAGGTTTTAAGTCATGCCATCACAAAATCAAAATAAATCAAAATGACTGACATAAAGCTTGAGTAGGGAAGGCTGGGGGTTAACGATATACATTTGATGGTGATTTACTAACACGTACACCTCACTGCATCAGAGACACACAAGCAAACTGACATCAGTCATCAAGAGAAAGCGATCACAGCTGTTTAAGGTTTTTCAACACATGACCATACATGAACACGACTACAGAGGTTCAGCGACACAATGTTCCAGGAGTGATCGTTGTTTTTTTTACATCATTGTATTCTCACGAATACACACTAAGGCTGTAGACCCATCTTTGTTGCTTTGCATTAAAACACTTCCTTCAGCAAAGACAAGATGAGCCACAGCAAAGTCTGCTGCAATAAGGTCGACATCAAAACAATGCTGAACGGTTCAGAAAAAACAAAAAGTTCCCCTACTAAAAAAACTCCACCGTAAACTGAAGACTTCTTAGAGGTAGGAAATGGGCATGGAATAAAGTTCCCAGGAAATAGCTTTCCCACATTAAATTTAGTAAAATGTCATCTTTACTAATCATGAGGCCCAAGGAGTGCTGCCTACAGAGGTACAGCAAAGTGTTGTAATAAACAATCCAGCAGCTTGATTACACTGGTAGACTCTGAGCAGTTAATAATTAACTACTGGCCAAAGATTACAGACAGCAAGCCTCAAAGAATCAGGTGCAAACCAAAGACGTTAAGGTGTCTTCTTATATAAGTCATGAACTTCATCTTCTGTCTAAAATTTAGAAAAATCAAAGCCAGACCTGGAGTTGGTTCAAGTGTATTTAACTTGAGTTCAGATTGAGGGGTTTGCATCATCTATGAATACTGGGCATCTGTAGGTTATTACATGTGCAGGCAAATTAAACTTTAGTCATTTAAAGTATGATTAAGTTGCAACACCTTATGTTAGAGGGAATTAAAGGCCACATGGGAAAGTCAGGTTCTGCAAAATTGTCCTAATTCTAAACCTCGATGGCTCGTTTGAATTTTAAGTTTACTACAGGCTTTTCAAATACCCAATTTCACACGGATTACATTTCCAATTGTTAAAACAATGCGCGTTTTAAGATTAATTTGCATCTACGATGAACAATGTGAGTGCAGCTGCCGAATGAATTCATAACAAGTGTTTGAGCGCTATTACCGTCTCAGCATCCAGCGTGTAATGAACCTCATTAACAAGTGTGAAGATATCTGTGACACCAAATCCTCACGACACATAATGACCACGGTGCTGCAATAACCCAGATGTGGAGAACACAGAGTTGCTTCATACGAGATGAAATTTACAATGACCAGTCAGTTCAGTTGAGGTCACAAGTTACAGGCAACACCATGCAGTTGTTATCTGTGTCAACTTATTGAAAACACAACCTCCACACTCGCATACAGTACGTACAGTATATTACCCAGCAATGAGAGACTATTGTGTGTAATTATCTACAATAAACAAATATAAATTAATTAATTAATTTTATTTATATATATATATATATATATATATATACACACACACACATATATATACATATACATATACATATATACATACATACATACATACATACATATATATATATATATATATATACACACATATATATATATATATATACACACATATATATATATATATACATATACATATATATACATATATATATACACATATACACATATATATACATATATATACATATACATATATATATATACACATACATATATATACATATACACATATATATACATATATATACATATACACATATATATACATATATACACATATATATACATATATATACATATACACATACACATATATATACATATACACATACATATACACATATATATACATATACACATATATATACACATATACACATACATACATATATACATATATATATACATATATATATATACATACATATATACATATATACATACATATAATATATATATATATATATATATATACACACATATATATATATATATGAATATGAATATATATATGAATATATATATATATATATATATATTCATATACATATATATATATATATACACACATATATATATATATATATATATATATATATATACACATATACACACATATATATATATATATATATATACACACATATATATATATATACACACACACACATATATATATATATATATGAATATATATATATATATATATTCATATTCATATTCATACATATACATATATATATATATATATATATATATATATATATTCTTTAGACACAAATTATCTAAAAATACCAAATCTTGAAAAAAAGATTGCGATATTATGGATTAAATAATTGCTGATCCAACAAGTGGCTTTCAAAATATGAGGCATTATTCACCGTTTCTGATCATCCACTAGGTTCATAAGAGAATGAGTGAATACGGTTCATCCTGACCATGAGAGCTCTAATTTGAAAGTTTTAATTCAAAAAGTATCAGCCGGCTTCAAGGTCAGGTAAATCCACCAGTAGATCAATAATTATTGGCAGTTATTGTGATATGTTATTGTAATTCAATGCTTCAGAATTTGATTTCCGTGATTTGTTTCTGGCATATTTTTGCTTAACAATTCTCAACCCTAATAGATTAAGCTGTAAAGTAAAAAAACAATGTGGAAACTTGACTTAATGTTGAAGTAACAAGTAACATTACTTGGGGAGCTGCATAACAAAAAAAATCCTAAAGTTATGTTGGGAATGTGCCTAAAAAGGATTTTTTGCAATGAATGTTTGAATGGACGTCGCTGACGGGTCTTAAGCTGTTGATGGTGAAGATGGAAAAGAGTGACAGTAATATCCCGATCTTGTATCAACCAATCAAAATTAGTTTCAACAGCTCATTGATGTTAAATTAAATACATCCATTTTCAGAAAAAGACGGAAGTCGAAATGACACCAATGTGAACACCATCTTAACCATTTTACAATTTAAAATGGGCAATTATTGATACATTTTATTTGTTTGGGACAAACCGAATTCAACTTTTAACCATCCAGTCCATTTTCTGCTCTTAAAAACATGAGAATGTATCCACAGCTGTTTTCAAACCCATTGACTATTTGCACATTTTTAAACAAAAAAATGAAAAGAAAAAAAACAACAAACAATACTACAAAGGTAACTTACTGTAGCTCCACCTCATTACAAATTAGATTATTTCATTGACATTGTACGTATTCAGACTTGATAAATGAAAGCCAATTTGTTACAGTGGTTGTTTGTTCCTTTGATTTAATACAACACGTCGTGACTACAGCAGGGAAAGGGCTCTAATAAAAAAAATAAAAAAATAAAATGCTTTTCTAAATTAATTTCATACGAACAAAATGTGCAAAAGGTCCAGGGGCAAAACAAATGAATTTGATTGAACAAACAGAAAATCATGTCATTCGTGTTTAGTCAATCATACTGTATTTACAAGAATTTATATTTACAGTGTCAGATTTTCTCCGTCATGCATCGGTTTTATATTTGAATTGAGAACCAGTATTATTAAACCCACAACACTGGCTTATTCATTGATTAGAGTATTATACTAGGGGAGCCCAGGCAGAATGTTATGACCATATCTACACTGATTTCTTCTCACTTCCTGGTGATGAAGGCAATTTACAATAAAATACATGACTGCAAGTCAGTATAGTTGTACATTTTAAGAATATACCTTTAACAATGAGCAAAACCTAACCCTGGGCTTCATTTATTGTTTCTTGAGTTTATAATAAATATATTTTGAATGGATTGATAGGAACTAAGCTGACACAGCTCTTTTCCTAAAAGTGCCAGTGAGATGAGCAGAGAGAAACGGAGGGAAAAGGCCAGAGTGGGGTAAAGGGTGAGGGGATGTATGGTTGTGAGGTCACTACCAGTCTGCATTATCCCAGGTTTCCTCAGCAGGTTTCGTGGGACTCTTCTTCGTCTTACCATCTGCGTTCTCCCAGTTGTTGTCCCAGGCTTCCCAGCTCTCCTCTGTGCTGTGTTTGTTGTTGGACGCTGCTTCGGAGCCCCAATTGTCCCAACTGTCAGAGCTCTTCTTTGCAGAATTATCTGGGATGGTCCAGCTGTCACTGCTGGGGGATTTCTTGGCCTTCAAGGAGTTGCTGCTGCCAAAGGTTTCCCAAAAGTCCTTTGAGACCGGCTCAGTAGAACTGCCCTGATATCCCTCAGTGGCATCCATGTTCTGGTAGCTATCTCCGGTAGATCTGAAACATTCAAAACATCTTCATGTTGCAGCATTAATTCATAAAGTAAAAAATATTTTGTATGTGTGATTTAAAAAAAAATTATAATTATGAAGTTATTATTACCCATCCTCCGGTTTTCCCGAGAACAGATTAGTCAATTTTGAACCAGCTCCCTGAACCTAAAGAACAGACAAGACTTTTAAGCAACTGTTACTGTAAGTGTGAAAACATTGTGACTTTGTAAAAAACTAATGGAATTTTACTTAATCTGAAAATGAAATCCATTGGTAAAAACTAATGGTGGTTGAAGAGATAAAAGGAGTTTAAATATCTAATCTAAGTCCATAAACAATCAATATTAGCTACACAACAAATTAACATATTATGCTCCATTTCTATTTTTAGCAACAGAGGCAGTAATAATAAAACTGAAAACAGAGGTTTGTTTTCTAACACTTTACATGAGGAAGTTTGACCACCAAGTACTCACCGCCAGATTAAAAATGGCAGCAAGAGAAATGAGAGATGACATTAAATTAGAATTGTTCAAACATTCATCATCACAGCGAAACCAGTCTCCTTTGAGGGTAATGATGCAGGGGGCCGAGGCTGGCTCTGCAGTTTCAGCTGATCTGCTCTAAGATGCCACGGTATTAAGTTACAAGTGTTGGATCGGAGCTGCTGTTCCCGGCTCAGGAGACTGGTTTGGCATCTGTACAGCGTGGCAGAGGTCTGCCCATCCTACCTTGGTTGCCAGCCCAGTGATGCCGACTGTCATTTCATCTAGAAATTTGCCATCTTTTACCTGAATGAGCCAAATTATAATTAAAAACAACAATATCCATCCACATGTGTTTGTCTAACGTGCATGTAATAAGCAGCAGTTTGTTTATAATTGTGAGAAAAGAGATGTGTTTTGTTAGGGCACTGATAATCAACATGAGCAAAAAACAATAACATTTTGTTTGAATCCAACAAAAGGTTATTCTTCAAGAGAAAATAAGTCCAAAGTAAAGGAGCTATAACCGCTCAGCAAGAGAGCAAGAAGATTGTTACAAAAGCGCATACTAGAGACACCTTAAATCACAAATGCCAACTGTACATTAGAAGACAAAAACGTTTCGTTAAAAACTAGCTTCTCTCAGTTATTGGCCTTTCTGTAAATCAAACCCAGAGAGTAAACCACTACACAGAAGGGTTAAGAGATCTATTATTACTATTATATTTCAACTCGATGTATTTTGATTCATGAAAATCAAAATACATCAAGGTTTCTTATAGCTAAACAGGACTCATTTGATCTCATTAAGAGACACATCCAGGAGCTGCTCACTTGACAGTACAGCGTGAAAGCAGTAATGTGGAAAGAACTCAACATGACCTCAGGGATTTTGCTTAAAAACAAAGCTTATTCTGATGCAAACGCTTAAACAAACTGAATCTGCAAAGCCAGTGAGCAACTAATTGTCAATTGAAAAGCTCCAGGTTGTGTCATTTCATGTTAACAGAACGTAACAAGAAAATGTCACCATTTTAGAAACATAAGGACCAAGACTGTCGTATTTTAACTTTTACCATTGATCTGTGACGCTTGACTTTAAATTACAAAATTTAGGACAAATTAGAATTTTTTAATACAGTTACCCCACCAGATGAATGGGAAAATAAATTTGGTTCAGAATTTTGAATAGATAATATAGATTTACATTGTTTGTCAAGGTGGGTGTGGCCCACATTTAAAGCTGAATTGGAATATTTTTAAATGTAGCATTGATATTAAGATGAGATTCTAATGTCACATTCTTTGTATGTATCAGGGTAAAGAAGGCTTATGTAACCGACATTCAACCCTACTTTAATTAAATCATAATTATTATAAAAATGTACATGTCTGTATACTTTGAAAGTTAAAAACTGAATGCCTTGATATGAGGCACGATATCTGATATACTTTGGTTCCTCTAATTGTGTAAATGTACTTTAAGCCTTGTCCTGTGACCGAAAGTTCAAGTTGACTCACATCCGTTCCCAAATAAACAGTTCACAGCTGTGTGCTTCTTCAAATCCCACTGCTGAGTCACTAACTGGAGAAATCAAACAGTTGGATTTTTTTGCATCCTTGAAACTTCAGCTTTTGTCGTTTGATGTAAGCTGGCATAAAGCAGATAAAAAGACACAGACAAGCAGTGCAGAAAATAGCACATTCACATCTGAAGCTGTTTTCTTTCTCTACAGGACTATATCCCACCACCAAATCAACAACTTCAAACATCAATGTTACCTTTTCTTGAGTGGGTTTGATAACATTCTCATTTAATGTCTGTCCTAACTCTGCAGCCTAGTTGAAAGTCAGAAGGGAGAATTCACTTGAATGAAACAGTTAAACATTCACAGTAGAGCAAGACACTGAGCTGCTTGTTCTGAAGTTGCATGAAGTGACAGTCATTCCCATTCACCATGACACTGAGCAAGCACTAGAGGGTGTAATGGTTCAAAAAACTTGTCAAGTAAACTTCTCTTATGAGGCAACGCTGCATACAATTTCTAACTGTGTAGTTTGGTGAAACAGTAGAAACCTTTTAAGTCTTTGTCTGTATACCAAATATTAAAAGACAACATCTCTGCTTTTCTACTCTGTCTCCTAAGTTCTTCAAAGGAACATGCTACATATAGGATTTATGTTCTAACTCACAAGGGCTCCATCGTGAGCACGTAATTGCCCACTGAAAAGCACAGCCAACCAATCAGGTACCCGAATTATGTGGATCTCACAGGATATAAGGCAACACACACACAGCTGTCTGCCTTTCTCTCTTCAGTGTAATTTGCCCACTGACTGCTCAACTCCACAGATGGAGTCCGCACTTCAAGAACTCCAACTGGTCAGAGAGCAAGAAGCCACTACTGGAAGACGCTAGAAAGTTTTGACAAAATATTTCAGCTGGGGATGAAGCTGGTTGCAGATGCTTACAGTCTGGTTGTGTTGGACGTTTCACTGGCATGTTACTAGCCTAACGCCCCGCCCCACTGACATTTTGGTCCAAAGCATCGGCCATATGAATAATCTGATTCAGGGAGATGCCTCGGGCCATGTGACGTCTCTAGCCGCTGTAGGTTCGCGCCATATGTGGCTTAGCCATGGCTCTATCCAGTTCAGTTGCGTACTACCTGGGTTGGCTGGCTGCTGGGGTGGTGTAGGCTATTAAAAAGATGATGGGTTACAGCGACTAACCTCTAGGATCAGTGTGGTTGGGCTGTGGCAGGGCGTGAATTCGAAGCCTGTGTGAGTTAGAACAAAGGTTACGATATTGTAACCCTAGTTCTATAAGCAGAGCTCTACACCAAGGGGGCCTAGAGGCTGCTAAGCAACTCACTGAAGAGAGTAAAGGATGGCAAACAGAGGGTGTTATGTGTGCTGCCTTATATACTGTGGGTTCTGTACGTATTTGGGTAGGCACATCCTGATTGAATGGCTACGCCATAGAGTCCAGTAGAGGGCTCCACCTGTGCTAGAACTAGGATTACAATATTGTAAGCTTTAATTTTTCCTTAGGTTTTCTTTCTTGTTGCCTTATTTATAGAAAATAACAGAACAGGTGAGTAGCAAACACCTATACATTAAAAAAAAAAAAATAATAATTAATTATATATATTTATATATATATATATATATATATATATATATACACCAAATGTTCCTCTGCATTGATTTTGATTAATGCCAAACTTAATTGTTTTTACATACCATTATTGTTTTTACATACCATTACACTTCTACGGCACGGTTAGCAGTCAACACAAAAACTGGCATGCATGAATAGATAACCCATCATCAATGGATGTGAGTGAACAGTTCATGGAACAACTTTTCTATATTGGGGGTAGGAATTAAAGTCAATACCCACCCCACAATACAGTTACAAACTGTCTTCCTCAGGTTATCCATAAACTCAAAGTATAAGCCCCAAGAAAAACACAGTACCCAAGCAGAAGCACATCAAGATGGTGTTCACCATTTCGCAAAATGTTTGAACTGTGAATAAAAAAAAAAACTGACAAGCTAACAAAAATTTAAAAAAATGGGTAATGTGCATCTTAAAAAAACATGATGCAGAAGAAGCGCCATGCACCTATTATCTGCTTTACCGGTTCTGGGGGTGCTTTATAGCCCTTTAACTACATCCAGAGAAGGCAAAGAGATATTAAAGTAGTAACACAGTTATTGCAGCTTGAAATTTACATTATATGGTAAAAGATTTACCAAGCAAAATGGCACACATTTTTTTAACCCTCTAATTCCCTTTAGGTAGAGTGGTCCTATTCAACAGAATAGAGCGGTCAGAGGAAAACTTTAAAACACAATCCCGACAGACAAAAATTAGTAGTACTGGTAACAGGTTACCCATGACCATATCAGTCTTACCTTTAAGGTCGCTTGGTTTGCAAGTTTAGATGTCTATACGAGAGGAAAAAGACAAAAAATATGAATGATGTCTCTTAATTTTTTATGAGGGTTGTTATTTTAATTTATTTTGCGTAAATACACTTACATTATCTTTAGCAATAGAAGCAAACTTGCTTGCTCCAACAGCGAAGCTGCTCCAGCCCTGCAAAAATAAAAAATAAATGTGAAAAATTGCCACGGGGGAAGAAAAATACAATAAAAAGTACAACTCGGACAAGAGATCTACATTGTGACCTACTGAATAAATAGATGTCATGGCATTGTTGATGAAGTCATCCTCTTTCTTCTCTGGGGTCACTGTGTTGCCAAAGCCAACATACCGATTCTCTTGATTCCCACTATAGCCCCCTCCACTAATGAAGCATAAAGAAATATATAAAAATAAAACACTTAAGTCAAAGAAACCAACAGACGAGTGCATAATACAAGAAATGTAAAGAATGTGAGGCTCTCACCTCTGATATGAGTTAACATCATCACTCAACCAGTCTTCAAAGGCTTTGTCGCCGGGCTTTGCTGAGCTTTGTCCAGGTCCTCCAGAGCTGTTTGACAGAAGCATGAATTCACTGCTTTAATGTCTATCCTGTAATCTGCCATTGTCCATAGTGCGAGTGTGTTAAAAATCACTTTTACCGATGAGAAGATGAAAGGTTGGTCTTGGGTTGAGGCGATGTCCAGTTTCTGGCAGGGGATGTCTCAATGGACCACTCCTTACCCTCTGCTAAAGTTACAACCTGTCATACACAGTGTCAAAAGAGGATGAATTAAACTGGTCAAAATAAGACACCTTCACAAGCTAGTTATCTCAAAAGAAGCCTCAGCCAAAACTAGATAATTCTGCCAATAGCTTTCAATGTAAAGATATGCATCTTATCTAGTATACACACTTGCAATTATGAATTTAAAGTCTAGTTCCTTCTTTGTTACATTTAGTACTTGATCTGTTTAAAACTTATATGGACAAATGGATTACTACTGATAAACAAATAACATGCTCAACTCCCTGTATGAGATAATGGACAATTTAGTCTGAAATGTGAAATGTGTAAGAAATTAATCAAAGACCTATACACCTGCACACCTCACCTTGTCTCTAAAGAGTGCAGCAGCTTTGCTGTTGTATTTCTCCTGTAACGTCCAGGTGGGATCATAATCATCTTGGAGTTCAAGAAATAGACGGAATACTCCATTTCCTCCCGCTTTCATCTTCTCAAGCTCAATATCTTTCCACTTGTCCATGGTGACAGAGCGCACAAAACTGCAGACAGGGCAGAAAGAAACATTAATCATTATTAGGCTATCCAGGATCACCACAATCATCAACACCATTATATATTTCACTATTCTCACCTGAGATGTACTCCCAGGCCCCTGTGCTTGCCAGAGCACTCAAGACAAATCCAGATCCCATAGGTCACACTAACCCATTGAGGGTTAAAAGCACCACACTCAAAACATAGCTGAAAAACAACAAGGCACATTGGACAATTAATACATTTCCACATCTCTTCAGGAAAAACTACAGAGATGGATTTACAGACTTTTGTACATTGAAGATTATATGCTGCCTGATCCTGCATTTATAAGGAAAATATCTATGGTATACAAAAGGTTAATTAGCCCCATGTGTTTTAAAATTGTACACAATCATTTCACACTGAAGTGTCAGTTAAATAAATAGAATACCATATGTATTCATATTGTGCATTTATTTTTAGTTTAGGACACATATCTATCAAATAGTATCGCCAAAGATGCAGGCCAACAAGATGTCCACTGGCAGTGAAATAAGGACCTAAAATGACTGCCACCGTTTATTTGATCATTGATGAAAGCGAGAAAAGTGTGTGAAGGATAGTGAAATTGTGCTAATTTGCAGGCATCGCAAACACCTGCTACCACCAGCTATGTGAATTATAAGGGTCCAGTGAGTCTACACTATTTTGACTAAGAAGTGAAGGGCAGCCATATGAACAAGTTGCTGTGAAGGCTTACATTATTCTCGTCTTGGGTTCTCACTTCCTTCAGAACTCTTCTGGTCCTTGGACTCGCCATGTTGACCCACACTGAAAGACAATGGTAGAGGACTTTAAGTAAAACATTTAGTTCCCAAAGCAGAGTATGGAATCATCTGTATCAATATGTTCAAAAGACACAAATATTTCTGGGAACAAATACTCCACTACCTTATATTACTACGCTACATCTTTAAAGAATTGCCTATAATTGAATGAAATCATATAAATACTAGAGCACTATTTCACATACTGAAATTATACATTCCCATTGTTCCTTCAAGAAAAACAGCCACCCTAAAATAGAAGTGACACTTTGTGTTATATAACAGGGGTCAGATTTAATTTGTGAATTTTAACCAGTCTCTGGTTCAAAACTGATAGCAGTGAGAACTGTTTTGAGGATATCATCTAAAACAAACCTGAACCTGCTCCAAAGACAGCAGGATTGTTTGAGATGAACTGTGCCTCGCCATGAAAGCAGATAAAAGCAGCAGGCAAGGTGCTGCCAAGGGAAGTGACAAAAAGTTGCAGTAAAACCTTCCCAGAATGATACAGGAGGTCAGATCGAAAGCTCCTAAAACACCTAATTCATATTTGTATGATCAATACATCTTTGGATTATATTTTTGATTACTTTGTTATTAGCCTGGTGTATAAAATGTCAGAAAATATAAAAAAAACAATTACAGGGTGATGTCAGAAAAAAGCAGCAAATCCTCACATGTAAGAAGCTGCCTCAGTGAATATTTAGCTTTTTTTGATTGATAAATGATTTAAGATTCAACTGATCATTTAAAATGGCTAATTTTCTGTTGATCCACTGACGTTCCTGAAATAGTTGTGAGCTCTTACTCTTTAATTCAAGATGTATTACTATACATAGAAATGTAAGATAATGACCATGCCCACCACAAGCTTATTACAATATTAGAGTGAAAACATTTCTGTAGCCGCCTCAATCTCATGAGGTTATTGTACCTCATGGCACAGAGACACCAAGCAGCAAGTTGCACAGACCTCTAACCAGAATACATTGTGCAGTTATCACCAATGGTTGTTATTGCAAACTTAATGATTAATGAAGCAAGTACCGGGACACTATCACAGCAGTGATTGTTTGGGTACACATTCACTCATTACACTGCTGTAATCCCTACACAGTGGTGATATTCTTATTTTCTCTTTGTCAACAAAGATTAAATTATATGAATGTTCTCTTTGTAGTAGAGTATTTGTTCCTAGAAGTATTTGTGTCTTTTGAACATACTGTATCTATACAGATGATTTCATACTCTGCTTTAGTAATACCATAAAAAAAGATTAAAACCAACAATGAATTGATCCTAATAAGAAGTATATGGAACCAAAGCCTGATATATCTTATTCGTCCATGTCATAGACCTCTAATGACATCCAAAAACTATGAAAACACATCAGTAAGCAACATGTTACACTGGGTGACATGTCTTCAATGCAATGCACAGACACTGTAGTTTCTTTAGAGACCATCCTACACTGACCTACTGCCATAAAGCACTAAATGTGTATTGATGCACGTCCCTACCAAATGCATTCTTAACTCCTATTTAAATAATGATAGCTAAAATCTACATTGCCCAACTGTTTTAGGAACAAACTTATAAGGATTTTTTAAAGAAAGGTTATCATTGTTTTAAAGATTTACATATTCTATAAGAATGAATGGGCCTGTAATTCAGGCAAGTAATTCAGAAATGTATTAGAATAATGCACGGTTGGTATTGGTCTTTTCACAATGACAATAAAAGATGAATGTGTGGAAAAGGCCAGCTTTACCCTTTAAACTCAGGTATTGAACTGAAAACGATTTACTCTACTAAATGTGGAAAGAAAAAAAATCTCCTCACAATTTTACACGGCCCAATGTTACATATTAAAAATCTATTTTGTTGTTAGTTTGTACAGAATGAACACCTACTTCATTTACCATCTGATCATAACAGCAGCAGTTTAAAGATACCAATGTTACTATAAATAAAAATGTATTGTACAGAAACAGTACAATATACAGTCAGTATTAGGCTGGATTTGAACTGTGTGATTCTCAGACAGGTGTGATGTTTTCACAGAGAGGCACTCTTCATAAATCCATGCAGACATTCAGGTGAATATGAGGAGAAACGTCAGCAAAGAAAACTCAGTCGACTGGTACGTTTACATTCCTTAAACCTGCATCACTTCATTAGGAGACACAATACAATAGGAAGGAATGTAGCCTCTGACAAGCTGTGGCACTTTGAGGGATTCCTAGGAGCAAAATGTATAGACTTTAAGGACATTTTATATGAAAGCACAGTCAGTTTTCATTTGTCCACAACAAGATGAGGATGCTGGTGAAGATAATCAGACTTCTGTATTAAGATGTACTTGAAGCAAAGCCTCAATGAAAACAACCATAACTATAAGACAGAAGTCATGGTGACGTCTGTCTCTTAATGAAATCACACATGTTGAATGTTGAAACTATTCGTGGTTCACAGACTCGCAGTCGTGTCACCGCTCCACGACTCCTCACAAACACTCACGTTACTCACGTCACACATCGGGTCCCGTGTACAGTCAACGACACACTAGTTACACGTTAACACGCCGTTGTCATGTTTTATCTTGGCTTGTCGTTAAACACGTATTTGCACGTGGACATTTAACCAAAACGTTAACACGTAAGCGACCAGGCTACCGTTAGCTGTGACCGAGCTAGCCGACCGTTACCTGTCTGTGGCTGGTGAACAACGGAGACGCTGCTTTCAGACGGTCTGCTGCCCCGCCGGTGAGCTCTGAGGAGGCCTTTCTTCTGTGGCGGAGGCACAGCGAGTGTTATATCGTCTCAGACTGTGTCGGGTCAACAGAAGTGTATTGTAACGAGAGGCTGCTGCTGTTAAGCGCCGGTAGCCATGTTCCTGTTTGCATACGTTGGCAGTGCGGTGCATCATGGGAGTTCTGTCTTCCTCGTCCGTATTTTGTGTCGCGCTGTCTCTCTCTTCTCTCTCTCTGCTGCCTCTGCTGCTTCGGAGCGTGAGTGTACACGAGAACCGGACCATGATAAGGTCATAAGATACACAATCTAAATGTGGCATCACGTGTCATTGTCACGTCTTAAAAGTAATGTCTTTCTCTGGGCTGAACTGAGATTTCTTTCTCCAACTTGGTCTCTCCAAGCTGACTCAAAAGACATGATGGGAGATGGTGTTATAAGCCATGACAGTGTGACAGTGAACCAGCATGATGGTCAACACCAGGACACTGAAACTGAAGCAACTACATTTAATTCAGCCTTTAATTGTATTAATGCCAACTACGTATCCCACTTGTTTGCCTTTTGTAAAACACTTTGAATTACTTCTGTGTTTGAAAGGTCCTATTAGACAAATATACAAATACAAATTTGAATGGAGCATCTTGATTTGATGACCAGCAATTTACAGTCTGCACATTCCAATCAGCCTTATTGTCCTCTGTCTCTCTAGCTCAGCGCCCACAGATGTTGCATGTCCTTCATGTTGTCTGTGAATTGTTAGTTTCTACCATCCAATAAAGCTAAACAGGCAAAAAAATTACATTTTAAGATTATTATAGTCAAACTACAAACTTTTTAACACACAGCTGCAAATGTGTAGGCTCATTTAATAAACATGAGCCAACTGGTCAACAGCCTCTTAATTTGTTCATTTTCAACTCAGGCACTTCCCAGAAACGATTTTAGGAACTCAAAATCAGTATCAGTATTATGGTAATAGACTGTAGGTTATTATATGTGTTCATACAACAGCTACCTTGCATAGTCCCTAATCTTTATTAAAATTTTTATTGGCGGGCAGACAAAACGGTTTTTAAATTGTCTTCATGTTTGACATTTTACTCATCAGACCCATATTAGGAAAAAAATGGGAGGAGTAAAAAAATCAATTAATATTGTCAATTCATTCAAAGCAAAAGTAATGATGTTCATGGCACCTTTTCATGGTGTATTATTATCATTTGAGCAATGCAACATGCAGCAATAATAATGTTGTAGGCATTGAATATTAAATTAACATGAAAAACTCAACGTTATTGTGAATTAAACCATAATTCAACAGCTGCTATGTGGCACAACATTTACTGTCTGAATGCAGCCTTCATTTTGCTTTTGTTGTGTCAAATTATTAATTATTAAAAGATTAATAAGGGTACTGTAAAACTTTTACAGCACCCTTATTAATCTTTTAATTACCCTAAATTATGCTCTTGAAGGATTAAAGTACAGTCAGCACTGATTGGAGTTATGCTCCTCACCCTGTGTTATTAGCCGCTCTTATCTGATAAAATAGAGTATAAAGTTATGTTCATGCAGCTGTGGGAGCAACTGTGAGCTGTGCATCAACATGAATCGGTCTACTAGTTTGAGGGTGCGCCTGCCGGCGTTCGTGCTGGTGTCAGAAGTTGTCATGATAGTTCTTTATGCTGTTTTTGTCACTTATGATGATAACTCCGATGCAAAGCTGCAAAACAACGAGACCAACCCGATGGAGAACTCCGTTTATCAAGATTATCCCTACTTTGTCGACGTGCAGGTGATGATCTTCATAGGCTTCGGGTGTCTGCTGGCCTTCTTCCGATTCTATGGCTTCAGTGGAATGGTCTTCAACTTTCTTACGGCTACATTTGCGATCCAGTGGGCGATCCTGATGCAAGGTTTCTTCCAGTTTTACTATGATGGTAAAATTCACCTGGGAGTGATCAACCTGCTGAATGCAGAGTTTGCCTGTGCTGTGGTGCTCATCTCTTTCGGAGCCGTGCTGGGGAAGACAAGTCCTGTTCAGCTCCTGGTCATGGCTTTACTGGAGATCCCTGTCTTTGCTGTGACAGAGTGGGCTGTATTGAAATACATTAGAATCAATGATGCAGGTGGCACTATTCTTATTCACCTGTTTGCTTGCTACTTTGGTCTAGGGGTGACGTTTGTGCTTTACCGCCCCAGCCTGAATAACGGACACTCTAAAGAGATCACGAGTTATCACTCTGACATCCTCTCTGTAATGGGAACCTTGTTTCTCTGGGTGTTCTGGCCTTCATTTAACTCTGCTCTGACCTTTAAGGGTGACGATCAACACAGAGCGATACTCCACACTTTTTTAGGTCTAAGTTCATCCACTATCACCGCCTTTGCACTCTCAGCAGTGTTTAATAAGAGAGGCAAGCTCACAATGGCTGATATTCAGAACGTGACTCTGGCAGGTGGCGTGACGGTTGGGGCTTCTGTGGACATGATGATTTCCCCTGTAGCTGCGTACGCCCTGGGCATCATGGGCTGCACTGCCTGTTTCTTTGGATACAGGTACTTGACCCCCTTTATGGCCCGACACTTGAGGATCCAAGACCAGTGTGGTATTCACAACCTGCACGGGCTCACTGGCCTCATATCATCCACAGCAGGGATCTGTGCCATCCTCCTGGCCACTGAGGAAACCTACGGACCCAGCATGTACCAGATCTTCTCCCATCGCGCTCCACCTGAGGGAGATCCAAAGCTCCTGGAACTGCAGCAGCTGATTCCTGGGCTGAAGCCGGGCTTGGGTCGTACTGCGCAGGAACAAGCTCTCTACCAGGTGGCAGCTATCTTCTCCACCATCGCAGCAGCTGCAGTTGGTGGGCTGCTCACTGGTTTGGTCATGAAGCTGCCCTTCATGGCATCCCCGTCTGACATGGACTGCTTTGATGATGAGCTTTTCTTTGACGTGCCCTCTGACTTTGAGCATTTAGAAATGTCCCAAACCCCCATAAGCTATGACGATAAGGTACAAATGAGCTCTATGAACACAAAAGTCAACACAGAGAGGCAGTCGTAATGAGGCATTCCATTTTTAATCATTGACATTACTATTGTTTCAAAATGTTGATATTTTTCACACTTGTTGCAAGAGTTACGGATGTATGATTTATTATCACTCCTGATGGAGAGATTAAATATATTTGGAATTTGAGCTAAAACATTCACTCAACCTAAACATTAGCCCCTCACCAAAAGCTGTATACTGTTGCAGTTGGAGTACTACATGCAAAAGAGCAATTAAAAGTATAAAATGTATTTGCTTTAACATTGTATGTCATAAAATTCAATTTGAAATAAATTGTTTTATAAATTGCAATTTTTCCTTTCGTTAACATATTAAAGCAACGATTGAATAAAATCATCAGCTTCACTGCATTTTTATCCATTTGATGTTACATTTTATAATTAACAGTGCTTACTGCTTCTTTACAGAATTGGGCAACATTGCACTTGGGTTTGAAAAGGTAGAAGCAGTTAGATAATCTATGTTCGACATGCATCATATCTTTTGTGTTGTATATTGATTACAGGGCTGGACTCCACAGACTCCACCAGAACAAGTTGAAATGAGCCTTCCTTGAAAAGGATCCTTTGTAAGATAATTACACTGAATATCTTGTGCTTCTAAAACAGAAGCAGAAGAAAAGTATAAAACATGACTTTTTTAGAGACAATGATGTTTTTGAGATGGTATTATTAAGTTTAAAAAACTGTCAGGTTACAATCAGCTAATCATCCCATTGAATTACATTTGAAATTCTGGATAAAAGTGTCTCCTCCTCAAATGAGAATATATGAATAATGAGCATTGGACCATTTGATTAAATGTAGAGTAAATCACGTCTCATATGATGTCTACTCATCACCATGGTTACGTTTAAGTCACTGCGGTTTTTATATATATATATATATAATTTTTTTTTCAACGTCACATCTGGAGTTGTTTTTTTTTCTATAAATACTTACAATCACCGTTGTTCTGTTTCACCACACCAAAGCTGATGGGGTGCTTTTTTTATCTGGAGGTTGTAGACTTTACCTTATTTAGTGTAAATCAGGCAACCTCTGATCAATTAACTAGCCAACAAGACTAAGAATCTGACCAAGTACTTGACAGTATTTGAAATTTTTCAATAGTTCTCGAGGCACCATTTGATTCAAAAGCTATCGCTACCCAGCCCTATCAATAAAGTATGTCCTGCTTATCCAAGTCAAAGAGTGTAAAACATCATATGCGATATCATATCATAAACACCTGTTTAACGCTAAATCTCCTGCCAACTTCTCTGGAAATAAAGGCAGAGCGAACTATTCCGTATTCGATTCCTCAATTTCAAAGAGATTTACTACTTTGTTTATTTACAGATTATTGGGCCACTTAAACTCTTTATGTTTAAGTTGGCAAAATGTTTATTATGTCCTATAGAAAAAAGATAACACCAGCTACCAGATAACAGATATTGTTAAGTTATTACTTGCCATTAGTTACAAAGGTTGAGGCATTTTATCACACTGTCTTTTATTAAATGATAGGGTCAACAATGAGCCTTATCTAATCATGGACAACAGGAAAGCAAAGTTCTATTCAGGATCCATGTAAATTGCATTTGATAAGAAGTTTATAACACTCACAGGTTGCTGATACATGTTTTGATCATCATCTTCATGAAAAAGGATATCACATATAGAAAAATCCATTCAACATTCTGGTTTAGTTTCATCAGCTTTATCAAGAACATCCCACCACTGTGACCAAATCAGTTCAGATTGATGATGTCAATTTACTCACCTCGTTATCTGCATTGCTCTAATATTTCTCAACATTCAACACCTGGAGGCTATCTTATCTTGCAAAGTGCAAGGTGAACGTGTAGAACAGACATATGAACTTCTGCTCAGTAAGCTAACAGACCTGCGTTTGGTTTTTGTCACAATTACATTTTACAGAACTCACCACTGACAATAAGGATAAATGATAAAGACCTACTTTAAACAATGTTTACTTTTTTACATTCTGTTTTATTTAGAGTTGCCTATTATTGCAGTGACTTTTTTCGTCAGGTCAGATGTAACCAGTTCAAACATTAACCAAGTAAGTTACAATACCTGAACCCCAGGAAAGATTACAGCAGCCGGCATTTGCAATATAAATGACCTTATGAAGAGGGAAAGCTACTTTTGACGAGTCAGATATTAATTGTTGGGAATGTAATGTATAGTCCCTCTCTCCTTAAAACGTACCAGCAGGATATTGTGACATCACAACAAGTGTTGAAGCCAAGTGTGATGAGAAAAACCTCAAAAAAAGAAAACAAACTTTTTGGTGGAACATATCAGAAACAAATTATTGTTCAGAGCAGAGTATTTGTCTTCAAACGTGTCAGGAGGGGATTTTAAAAAATCAATGGGTATCATTTCAGTAAAGACACACAATTAATAAATCCCAGTGTGATTTAGCAGAGACACAACAAGTCAAAGATATCGGAAATTATTAATCAAACAAGGCAAGTCCAACATTGAACATTTTCTCATACAACTAATACAATTCAGTTAGTGTGCATGAGTGGTATGACATGCACTACTTAGCTACACCGAGCGGTTGTCCTTTTTGATGACAAACAACGAACAGTGCCATCCTGTGGTGGCAGGTCGAGATGCATAAAGACGATCTAAGGCATCTCAGAGATGGTTGGCGTAGCCCTCTCCGCTGTCTGCAGTGTTGACGGTTTTGGTGCGTTGATTTTGCACAGACGCATACAAATCAGACATGGTGGAGACGGCGTCAGCGTTGCCTTCATCCTCCATCTCTGACTCCGGCGGCTCCTCTAAATGAACTACATCTGAGTACTGTACCTGTGGAGAGACACGGCCAGACTGCGGCCTGGGAGCCTTCAGGGTCAGGTTGGCATAGCAGTCCTGAAATTTGGACTGGAGGGAGAAACAAAGAAACAATAATGTAATGTCTTCTCACAAGATTATATGCACAGGACAGGTTTAAAAGAGAAATTTTAGCAAAGTTATCCAATATGATCCAACACAATCCTCTCCTTTCCTTACAAAGGCCCTCTGCACCACATGTTCAACAGATGAGACCTCAATCTTTGAAAAAGGAGTTCAAAGATTCTACCTGTGACTCAGAATTCACTCTGTGTTGATCCCTCAGAGATGAAGAGTGTTGAGGATCAACTCCTGTAAACAAAGCCGTGCCTGTGGAAAACAGCATCATATTGTAAACAGACATAATGACGGCATTGAAAGAGACACACATGTACAATGCACTTACTAGACTGCATGTTGCCTATGTTTCCATAAATAGGATTATCTTCCATTTGCCTTAGGCTCCGTCTTAAATTGAACATACAAAGAGGATATGTATTAAATGTTTTTCAGTTTGGTAATAACTTCTGAAAAAGCAGACCATTAAAGAGGAGATAAATTTGCCTTTTCCTCTGAGCAGTGAATATATGATACATACCTTTGTCTTGTCCTTGGTTTACATAGCACCATTCCTGTTGCCATATAAATAATAATACACTGAACATCAGATACAGAAAATGAATTTGTGTTCACTGGATCTTTGACAAGCAAATAACGTATTTACCTGAGGACCATTTTGATACACAGCAAAAAATATTCCAACACAGTGAGAGGACCAGCATTGTACTGATGGTGCCGATTATCACATGTAGATAAAATGGAACAAAAAAAAAATTCCAACCTGGAGAAACACAGAAAACATAAGGATCATTTAAGATAATTTAATACCTTCAATAATAATATGTGTTGGATATGTTTTTTCCACCAGAAGGTTAAGCTATAAAAAATTCATAAATCATATTGACACGTCCTGCATTGAAAAATCCATAACCTGTGAATGCAAATATTTTCATTTTAAAAAGTTTAAATGCAAAACATGAGATGTCCATTCTCAGTGTCTGTAGGCTTTACATTTCTATATCAGACCTAACCACATGCATATGAGTTTTGTGGAAACCGAAGCACCTATAGAAAACCTTTGCAGATAAAGGAGACAACATGGAAACACACACTGACCCAACCTTCACAGTGAGGGCACAGTACTAACCACTGAACCACAGTGTCTGCAAACTCAAAACCAACAGTATATATTACAAACTAATCGAAATGGCAGGTTTATTTATAGAGCACATTTCACTCACAGACACAGACAAAATAGCACAATAATAATGTATATCAGACACTGTAAACTTAAAAACACTGAAACTGATTTGTGTCCACTGTCACGGTTTGTATGCACACATCAGTTTTGTTGGAAAAATGTCATTTAGTTTTTTATTCACCTATTTTCGAACACAATCCATGTCTGAACTAATACCCATCCTCATTATAAGGGCAGGTAAGTTGTAATACCTGAGTCTTTTGGTCGGTAAGTGTCAGCAGACACTGCTCGGAAAACAAGGCAACAAAACAAATCATGCAAGCAGATTTGCAAGCACCTAGAGAATGTGTCTTCAGTGGATCTGCTCAGTCGTCTGCAGCAGAAGATGAGGTTTTAACTGAGATGGCATAGCACACATGACTGTGTGAACTGTGTGATTGCACAGTGCAGGAGGTTTGTGTTGCAAGAATACATGCTCTGCAAAACATGTTGGCTGCATTTCCTATCTCAAAAAACATTTGCAAAGCCTTGTTTCAGTCCAACTCACTGTAGAAGACTATTCTGACGTTTCACTGAACCTAAGTCTCGCTTGAATAAAGTGAAATATTCAATCACTGCTTCTTCATCTTCCCCACAACATTAATGGAAAACGCTTTTTAAAATCCCATTTTGGTCCCAGTAACTTTTATTGTTTCAGGCTATGTTTCTCTGAATGGTGTCCTCAAACTGTTCAAACACCATTAGACACAGTCTAACAAATGAATAGATACATACAGTATATAAATTTAGTGAATTGTTATTTATTATTAAAATAATGGAGCAACTAGGTAAAAATATTTTTCAATTATCAGGAATTATTCATTAATTCAAGTGTGAAACTTTTAAATGTAACAACAAATTGTTCAAAACTTAAACAGAATTCAAAAAACAAAAATTCCAGTATATAAAGTATAATAGAATTGAGCTGAATAGAAATGGAATAGATCGGCCCATTGTGACAATACCAGCTATTTGCAGTTAGTATCGACCCGATATCTGACATCACCTATGGTGCAACCCTACATATAACCCATAATTATTATATACTGCACAAAATATCATAATGAGATATTCATAATATTATTAATTATTCACATTGTAGTGGTGTGATAATTGCTTAAAATGTGAATAACATTCTGTTGCATATCGTCGCCTTTGAGCAAAGCAGCACCGACCTAATTAACCCACTGAGTGATAATTAAACATGCATCTGTGTTTCACTGAGTGCCTTCATTAATTAAGTTACCGTTTCACCAGCAAGTGTCTGAAAATAATAGTTAGATCACATTGTTACCATGGTAGCATCCAGTGGTGGAGGATTTATTCAGATCCTTTACTTAAGTGAAAGTGCTAATACAACACTGTGTGTCAGGTAAAAGTCTGGCATTGAAAATGTTACTGAAGTAAAAAATCAAGAAAAAGTACTTATCTTGGCAATAGACTCAGCTCTTCAAAAAGAAAATGGACTGAGATCTCTCTAGTTTCTACACTAGCCAATGTTACCATGATACCGAACTAGTCGCTGTAGTATCAATGTTTTCTAAGCTGTACTTAATGCAGCTGAATGCGGCATATGCCATCGATGATCTTTCAATCATACATCAACCATTACATCAAGAATGATTGTGGTAATGTCTCACATTGGATAACATTTTCTATAACTTCAATCCAGACTTACCATATTGTTGTGTCTTATTGGAACTTCCTTCCATGGCAATGAAGCTTGGACCAAGGACAATTCTCTCTGTCTCCTTATCGCTGTGTCTCTTACTATACTGTAAATGTGATTAACAAGACCACAGCATCTGTTGCATGTTTATTCTCATACGGTGTGTGCATGCTCAAGATAAGGAACGTTTTTTTCAAAGGACTGACATAGCAGGATGTGTGCTTTTGCAGAAAACCACAATCTTCCTTGAGACTGAAAATAACATCAAAGCAACACGACGTGAGAGAGTAAACCTCTTTTGACACATATAACAATGTTCCATAACATTGTTATATGTGTCAAAAGAGATGTTATGGAACATTATAGTTAAAACAACCAATTTTCACATAAATTACCCTGCAAATTCCTTTTGGTATCTTTGAGAAAGTAAACGGTCACATTCATTGGCTCTTCTATGCATAATATTTATAATTTTGTCTTGTTTCATTATATTTTAAGAGCATAAATTCCCCCCTCAACATTCAAGGAAACAGGATATATTTAAATAAAATGGCGCATTAATTCATCAGCGCAGTGCTGTTATCCTAGATCTCGTTATAAAGCTGTAAAGTCAGCCGTGAGTTGCCACGACAAAAATACACTAGTGACAATGACTAAGACTAAGTGTGAAAACGAATTCCATCATCAGCGTCATAAAACGTAAGTAAACCTCTCGCTGTAGCTGGACCTGTTAAACCTGGCCTGCAGCCGGCAAAACACACTTTATATATTAGTGAAATAACTGAGATCTTATAGGAGATAGCTTGGATTATGGAGATTGTAGATCCATTAATGGCTGTGTTTTTGTGAAAACTAGTGTCCTGGTTTTAATTCTCTTCCTATTGTTTTGATCATATTGTGTATATGATGTTTACATGGACCACAGTTAAACCTGGTTATGCAGCTTTCTGTACGCCTGATTGAGGATAAACCACATTTTCTAGACTCTAGACTTAACCGTCCCCTGATGAACACTGCAAGGTGACTTGAGATACATGGCAGAGAACGATCAGAGAGACGGGGGGGTGAAATGTCACGAAGGTTGTAGCCAAACACACAAGCCACTGCTGATCTACACCTGGTTACAATAAAGATTTGAAGATGGATTTAAATGTTGTATTTGAATAATGAATGAAAACAGCAAAGTCTTTACTGTTTAAATCACATAATTTTATTATTTTTCTGTAGTTTCCTAATTATTAAATTGTTTCTTACATGCACATTGCATCCTTTTCCACATTTGATGGAAATGTCAATTCAGTGAAATGGCGACTCAGACCTGACACATCCTCCAGCTGGTCCCCAGGTCTGTTTTCACACATCCCACTCACCAACACTGGATGACTGGTTTCCTGTAAGGTGTGTGGGCTACTTTAGGTCAAGCCATGTCCAGTTTCACAATATGATACACAGTTATAGACAGACCTGTATTGAGACTCCATGATCACTAATCTCTGCCCATTAAATGGTTTTATGTCACTGTGTGAATTCAAAGGAATAGTTAGAGAAATAAAATGGATACTTCTCAATGGAGGATTCATCATCCTGAAAGAGTTCACTTTGTTTTCATAACCAAGCAGGTTTTCTCTTTCGATTTTAATAGACAGTATGCTACTGGTGTGAATGTGCTACAGTGACATCTTGAGGTCTTTTGGTTGTTCCACATCCTACACTATTTTAATTGTCCTCCTTGTGGTTCCAGACATTCGTTGAACCCTGATATGAAGTTCACACAAACTCAGACAAATCAGAGACTAAATCATTAATTCTGAAGCAGACTGGAAAACTTTTTATTCAAGGAATGCAATGAAATTAAGGTTTCATCTTCACATTGACTTTACTATACGGTTTATTGTAGCCTATCCAGGAATACCTAATGTCATAGCAAGCTGACAGTTAATGTCAATAGGCTCATGGTATTTTTTTTAAACTGTACATGTTGTTCATATTTGTACATAAATGTTAGAGCAATCAGTCCTGTACTCAAAATGTTAAGTAAAAGTATGGAAGTGTCATCACCAAAATGCATTTAAAGTGCTATATGAGCAGTAAAATAATCATTAAGAAGCAGAGTAAACCCAGAGTATATAATTGTATTGCATTATATTCCTGATGCACTAACATGTAAAAAGTATTTTCATTTCTGTGGCTATTAAAGAGAGAGAGAGACATTGGACTTGACATACTCATGGGAACTTTATTCTACAACAATTCATCTTTTTTTCAAATACCTGCATTGTTTGGATGCAATATATGCATCTAAATTCCATTAAGTAGAAGTACAATTGAAGTACTAAATGATTTATATTTATCACATAAGCACCACAGGATATAAAGTGACAAAATAAAATGTGCAAAATAAAGACAACAAAACCCCATTTTGTGCAAAAGTCAACTATCATCATGATTTGATAAGAATTCAAGTCTATGAACGAGTAACTATGAAGGACAAACGGCCGGATGTCTTTTTTTTAAGTTTGCACAATATTGTTTGAAAGCTAAAATATGAGAGAGTTGTTCAAAAGGAAAAGGCCCTCCCAGCCTTCAGCCCTCAGCCCGACCGAGGAGGCGGGTCCACGTCCTCTTGTCCCGCCTCCTGCTCGGCTGCTGTCCTCTCCCCTCCTGAACGCTGATGTGTTACTAACTTCTGCCTCTTTCTCTGACAAAAATGTTCAATTTCGGATCAAAATTGCTGCTGCTGCTTCTCCTGGCCTTCCCCTGCGGATTAATATCCATTGGTGAGTCTCATTCTTCCTCTGAAGCCGACGGTTCATCTCGTGTCCTCAGCTCGGCAACAGTTACAAAGTTACCAGACACTCACACACACAGATATATATTGACGTGGCATAGTCAGGCAGCTGTCCACGAGCAGCTTCAAGTCTCCACCGCCGCTTCTCTCACCTCAATGTAGAGACATTGTATCCGCTCGTGTATTCACAGTAACAACAGCTGTGTATCTCGTCTTTTTATCCTGAAAATGATCGTTGCTGCTGCCCACGAAGCGTTAAAAAACAATGTCTGCCGTGAAAAGTGAAGTTCAATTTCACTCTCTGAGTTTTAGAGGTGACTTTTTTTTTTTGTTGTAAAAAAAGAGTCTAAAAGTTCTTGTGGATGCAGCAACAGTTGAGGGCTCGCTCCTGCTGGGACACGTCACCATAGATAAGGTGGTAACTCACTGTGGGTTTGTTGGTGTCTCCACGCTTTTTTCTTTACTTTGAAATGGGGCCTTTTATTGTTCTGCTGTTTATTTGAAACTGGCAACAAAGTGGTTCGTCTGTCGACGGGGAACATGAGTCAACATGTATCAACAGTCACGTTAGAAGTTAGACCCAGACATTAGCTTCACATTGCATTGTGAACGCTACTAGCACGTCAATCCATGAAGCTAAATCATGGTTCTCACTCATGGTAGTCATTGGTTGGTTTGCTGAATGGCCTTACTGGTCTGTAGCATTCCAGTTATACGATATTGGGTGGAACTTTTTTTTTTTTTTTTTTCAGAAGATCAAATCATAATGTTCTCACACATGGTTTTCACAGCCACGCTTTGGCTGATGTTGTATTCTCACAAAAAAAGTGATTTTCAGGAAATGAAATGTGTTCATTATCCATTTTGCTCTCTAAGAACTGTCAAAAGAATACTAACTGAGAAAATAAAACTACCAAAACAGTTTTGAAAATACCAGTAAAACCCAATTCATCAGTAATGAGATGGCACGGTGCTCAAAATCCTGGACAATATCATATTTATCAACATTATTTCTTGTCATGGGTGAACCATAACTCATATATGTCGTTGTTTCTTCTGCCCCATGCAGGCCAGGTCTCTGCAGACTCAGACTCTGCTGAGGACATTGCTGAGGACCTTGTTGAGGACCTTGTTGAGGACCCAGATGCTGCAGTAGATGAGGAGGAAGATGAAGAAGAAGAGGTGCTTGTTGAGGAAGATCAGATGCAACCCTCGGTATGTATGTTTTCATTATGCAGCTGTATAGCCAACCACAGATTTGCATGCTGATGATCAAGAGACGATGCCATGTGATGTTCCTCCTCAGGAAGGAGACGAAGAAGACTCCGATGACGCAGCTGATAAACTGGTATTGTCTCACCCTGATGCCGACACAACCATCCTCTTCGTGACAGGAGAAGGTGCGGTCAGATCTTTTTTTCAGGGTTTCATCCTAGACTGCTGTTGTTTTAAGTTTAAGTTTAAGTTTTCCTTCATCTTATAACTCATACTTTAATTTATTTGACATTATATCTATTTGTATTTATAATTAATTTAGAGTTTCCTGCCGATGAAATTGTGAGGTTCCTGGTGGGTTTCACCAACAAGGGAAGTCAGGATTTCACTGTCCAGTCGTTGGAGGCCTCCTTCCGTTACCCACAAGACTTCCAGTTCTACATCCAGAATGTAAGTTTAATCTGAAATAATAAAAACAAACAAACACAGGCAAACATCGACAACTCTTTTACTTTATGTAAAGTCTGATACAAGAATGTGATCACTTGCTGATTATTTATTTTATTTTTTTCATTTTGAGATGATCAAAAAGTCTCAATGTTTTTGGGATGTGATTGTATAAGAGTATGTTGAAAGAGGATTCTGAACAATACAGAGGTTAATAAAATACTTGCATGTGGTAAATAAAACCCTTACAATTGCACACATGCTCTTATTTTTATTTTGATGTCAATGCATTGATTTCTAGCAAGAAAAATGTACAGCATTGAATTTTTACTTATGTATCTAATGTATGTGTTTATGTATGTTCGTATTGCAACACATTCAGTCTGTTAATGATGTGTGTTTGTGTGCAGTTCACAGCGTTGCCTCTGAGCACTGTGGTGCCGCCCCAGGCTCAGGCCTCCTTTGAGTACTCCTTCATCCCAGCTCAGCCCATGGCGGGTCGCCCATTTGGCCTTGTTATCCTCCTCAACTATCTTGACACTGAGGTAAAGAGGTTTTTCATTATTTATTCATAAAATATATCTTTGTGGTGGTGATGCTTGAGGTCTGTTCAGGTTGACGTTTTAGAGAAAAGATGTTGTGCGATGATGTCAGACGCAGGAAGGTTTTTCACAGCCCGCCTCAAATTTGATGATTCATTAAAACTAAATACCTGAATAAGTCATTGGCAACAAAGCAGTTTGTCTTTTTATATTCATAAAACAGCTATATTTTTTTGATATAATTGAGATGACTGGTGGCTCCTGACTGTCATTATTTTCTGCCTGCTGAGCCTTGTTGAGACTGTTGTTTCCATGCTATTAACGAATGATGTGACAGATGCTGAGTCATATTGACATTCAGATTTTAAAGTGCAGCTCTAAAAAATAAAGTTCTTGAAAGTTCACTTAGAGTTTACTCTTGCTAGTTTAAATTGTTTCTCTCCAGGGCAACGTGTTTCAAACTGCCATCTACAACCAGACTGTCACCATCATCGAGCTAGAAGAGGGACTGGACGGAGAAACGTAAGACTTTCTTCTTCCGCGTTCTATCACGTACATTCTTGTTCATGAAAAGGTGGATAACGTTTTTGCTCTGTCATATTATTTCACTGCAAAACATTTAATGAAGACCCCCAAATGACTGAATCAGTAGGTTGACATAATAAACCAATTTCTGCATCTCAGTTTTATGTAAATCTAGTTATTCTGCCCACCTATTACTTATTTGAAATGTCCCTTACATGCAGCTCTCTAAGGCTTCACAATACCAGTCTTCCCAGACTATTGCAGCACATGTAAGAACCTGTAAAAAAGGAGGTGTGAAATTGGCACAAAGAGATTAGTTGTCAGAATTGTGCTGCTGCTGCAAGAGGCAGAAACTGTCACCAGCAAATTATTCAAGAGAAGCAAAGTGTTTTACATCCTAAAATCTCAAAACCAAACAGAACAATGTTTGCAATGTTTCAGATACTGATCACTTAAAAAGTCATTCTAGGGCACAAAGGGGCAACTTTTTAGTTGCTGATAAAAGGAGCCATTTGCTTGAATATTGCTATATTTTGATGCCTTCTTTGTGCTTCTATATAATTTGCATACTGTATTCAGTAAGTCAACTGCAGAATATTTAGGAAAGGTGATAGCAATGTTTTCATACCTCCATATTCAACTTGCTTGGTTGCTACAGATATTTAAATAGATTACGTTGCCAAAGAAAACATTTGAAACATAGATGGCTTCACACTGTGATCATGCATTGTAGTGAGTATGTAAGTAAAGTAAACTGTATTTCAGTCAAACTCTACATTGTGTCTTCAGTCAGTAGCCATGCATCACTTATAGAGTGGGGTATGCAAAAACAGCATGTACTTGAGAAACTCTTCCATTCACTAATGAAAAACAAAATCTAAATAAAAAATATATAATTTTGATTCCATTTTCTTCCTGCAGAATGTTCTTGTACATCTTCCTGGTTGGACTGGCGGCCCTGATGCTCTTTGGGGTGTACCAGGTCCTGGAGACGAGGACGGTATGTGTTTGTCTTCTATCCGCTGCTTTTATTCTTCATGTTAAGATGTGTATGTTTGGTCTACATGATGTACTTGGGATGAGTCATTTCCTCTGTTTTAACAATGCAAATGTACTTTCCCGTGTATAAAGTCAATGGCAGCAAATGGAGTAGAGTGCACATTAACAAGGGGTGTCCTCCATTCTCCTCCCTCTGAGATGCTTTCCTTAGACAGGGAGACATTTAAGATATTGAAGCAGGCTCATGGATAAAATGGTTTTAAAATTAGACATGTTGTCTTTCAACTTGTCTTTTGCAGAAAAAGAGACTGTCGGTGAAAATAGAGAAGGGCACCGGTGGGATGAACGATGTGGACATCAGCTGGATTCCTCAGGAGACTCTCAATGTCATGAGTATGTTCAGTTTTATCTCCAACTGTTACACGTAATAACTGATAAAACAGACAAGTGATTTGTTTGCTCACTTTACTGTTACTTGTTCTACATTACTGCAGCAACACAAATCTGATCTTTGCGTCCTGTCTTACAGACAAGGCTTCCCCGAAAGCATCTCCACGGAAACGAACCAAAAGGGCAGCTGGAGCCGATCAATAAAACTGTCCGTTTCCATCCATCATCATACTGTCCGTCATGCTTTCAAAGCTCATTTCCTCGCCGCGGTAACCCGATTCCCATTTACAATGGATCAACATTTCCAACCCGAGCAACGTGTTTCAGATGTTTGTGTGGATCTCATCCAGCTGGAGCAACGACCAGAGAGCATCCTGGACTCTACTGCTCTGATCAGAGCAAGGCCATTCAGACACTAACAGGACTGAACGACAGTCCGCTTTTAAAGGGACTTTTTTTATCAGTATGTGTGTGTGTGTGTGTGAAAGGTGATTTTAAAAAAAAAAAAAAAAAATGAAGTCATTCAACTTTTTGTGAAAAAACAAAGCGATCGTGGTACAAACTGCCGCAAAAAGAGAGCAGGATAAATCAACCTGCCGGCTTCATGAATGCTGTCAAGTCATAATTCAATGACTTTTTGTTTTGGAGATATGTTAGCTGCATTTTTAGGCTTCAAATCATTCCTTTTTCACTTGTTGAATGAGGTGAATCCCCCACTTCCCTATCATGTAAACACCATAGTGCCTTTCTGTACTGTATCTGCGGAGCCCTGCAAAGAAAAAAGTACATGCAATTGATTAAGAGGTTTCCCACTGCTACCCCTCTGCCTTTACCATCCAGTCACATACAGCATGAGGTTTCTAAAAGTAAAATGTTTTTCAGCGGAGCAATGGCAACTGCAATTACAACATAATATTAAACATTGTTCTCTTGAGGTTTCTGCAGGTTAGTTTACCTGTTGTTTTTCACTGTGTTGTAATGTAACTTCTCCTTGGTTGAGCCTTCCAAACTCTTTACTAAGTGCCGTTGGTGCAATCTGTCAGATTGCATGCCATTTCTTTTGGGAAAAAAATGCTTTTTTCAAAGACAATAAAAGGGTGAACAAAATATATTTTGTCCCATTAGTTGCTCACTTAAAAACTAGATTCCCTAATTATTATACTGTTGTCTTGTGCATTCTCTGAACGGTTGTGGTTTGTGCAATCAACAGTACACTTATTCAGTAAAATGTGGATAGTGTCACTCAGGGAATTTTGAAAGGAAATGACATAGGGTTGCAACTAACGATTATTTTCATAATTAAATAAACGTTTGGGTCAACAAAACATCCGAAACAATTAAAACTGCCCATCACAATTTCCCATGTAGATCCAACCAACAGTCCAAAACCCAAAGATGTTCAATTTATATTGTTAAGTTACGGAAAAGAAAACCATTCTCCCGTTTGACAATCTGTAATCATGTTTTTGCTTTTAAAACGATTCAAACATCAACTAATCGATTAATGGATTAATTGTTGCAGCTCTGATTTTTGGTCTTAGCATTTGAATGTATGCACACATGTAATCATTTATCTCTATATTCCCCATGCAACATTTCCTATATTCCTTATGCTTATATGATAAAAGGGATGAACGCTTCATACTTTTAAACTCAAAATAATAGTCTCGAAAATCAGTTTACCCCTATAATTACCAAATTACATGCTGCTTCCCAAAATTAGAAAACAATGGAACTTTTAAAATGCACCCAATCTTTGCATTGTGGTGTGGACACGACTGCATCCGATTAAAAACACTTGTAATATAAGGCAGCTATATGTACTGTAAGAATAAAGAGGAGCTCTGACATTGAGATAACAGATATTATCTCTAAAGTACGAGCTGTGGTGTCGTAACGAGCAGGGCCATCCTGAGAGTCCTCCTCGTGTTGCAGGAGTGTTGTTCGGTGGTTCCTCCTCGGGGAGGTGAGAGCTGTCCGGTGCTGAGGGGGGAAGATGAGCTCAGCGCGCGCCGGGGGGCAGGTAACGTCAGCAGTCGGCCGGAGCAGGGAAAGACTGTACACACACCCACCAAGTGTTTATCGCCGCTTAATCACTGATACACACCGACACACATTAATAATGGGCAGTTAATCGGTTGTGTGTGACTCAGCTCCGCTTTTTTTTCTTACGATTCACGAGTGCCTCGGCAGCATCCCGCGCCCTCCGCTTGGCTTGAAATGGGATGATATGGGATTTTTCATGTCGACGAAGATCGGAGGGATTCTTGCCTTTGCCTTGGGTAAGATGTTACAGCTGCTCCTCCGGTTTTATTTAGACTGCGAGCCACTTTGGGTGGTTGGGCACAGAGAACTGGCTTACACACCTTTTCTTTCCTTGCATCGGAAATGTCACGCCATGACTATAATCTTTATTTCTCTCCATCAGCGCTGCGTGATGGTTATGAGACCTGCACCGTGGCGAACCGCTTGTAGTAGCCTACACCCATCGACAATAGAAACTGGGTGTCTATACTTAGGTGATAGTGTGCTTTTGGCCATGCAAGATCCAAAAATAAAAAAAACATGCACCAAACTGATTTATTTTTTCAAACGCCACTTTTACTAATATTCACTGCTTAAATGGTGCTTATTTTGCATTGTCCTCTTGTACAATATTGTATTATTGACACGTTTTAGCTTTTTGTGGAAGGAATGCATGAGATGCAGTGTTCAGGATTATTATCTATGGTAGCATGTGCTTCACAGCCAACTGGCATTTGCCTAAAGTAGATTTCAGATGACAGGATTGCAAAAAGGAATGTTAAAAATGCTTATATATATTTATGAAACAAAATCAAACAGAAATTGAATGAAATATTATGTATTTGTGAGAAATAAAAGTTGCATGATCATGAGTATTTGAAGTGGAGAGATGGTAGAGAAAGATAAACTAGACTGAGACTGTTAGATTAGAAATAAATAAATTAGGCTATTTTGCATGTGCCTGTAAACTCAACTAAGTCGTCGCCTGTGTGTGTTTTGCAGTATTCTTGTCTCTGATGGTGTCAGGAAACTCAGATGCAGATGTGAACTGTGGGGACATTTATAAGGACTTTTCTGATTGTGTCCTGGTGCTGGGAAAGAGCATGGACAACTATCAGGAGAACGTGACCAGCGAGCGGGGAGTGGCAGCCGTGTGCAGGTGATAATAACTTCGTGAGTGAGTGAGTGTGAACAGCATGCAGCACCCACTTGTGCACATGGGACATCCCCAATGGAATTGGTATGTTTTAACCTAAACAGATAAAGTCACTTTTAACCAGAGAAGGTGAGGACTGAAAGACAAAGCATCTGAGATGGGCTGTCATGAAAACCTTCAGTGAAAGATGATTATTGTGAATATATGTGTGATTAAACTGTATTTCAGTTCAAAAAGTATAAAATAGTGCATGATATAGTGAATGAATATAGACAGGTACAGTATGAAGTGTGCATCTCTTGATAAAATGCTGGAGAGAAAAAGAGAAGATGCCATGTTCTCAGAGGGAGAATAGAGAAATGAATGGTGGTGAGACACTGAGCCATTGTACTAAATAATTTATGATTCAGCTGCAGCAGCAATGAAATTCCAGGGACGTTTTTTGTTATTGTTACTGCATGCACTCTACAACCCCTGCACAGTATATTTAAGACAAAGATTTACACATAAGCCTTCTGTTGAAAATGGCCCTCTTGCAATATCATCTGCGATATTGTTTCACTCTCTGATGCAGTTGCCATGGTAATTAAAGCTCAGTTTGACTTACTTGAAGCCACCATAACCATCTGAGTGATAGATTACTGGCAAGCAAATTAATCCACGACAGCCAGTGCACGTCTGCATGCCGTAGCCAGGATGAAACCTTGAGGGAAATGCCAGACGCAGCGTTGATCTGGTGATGCTTTTTTTGTGTGCCACAGCCACTGGGAAGCTTTCCACACATGTGCCCTCACAGCGCTGTCCGACTGTCAGAAGGAAGTCAGCTCCATCTGGGAGACTCTGAGGCAGGACTCCACGAAGATGCGCTTCCAAGGAAGTCTGTTCGACCTGTGCAGCCCCAGCTCCTCGCCCAGCATACGTTCACCTCTTGCTGTCCTTACCCTGCCCCTGATAGGTGTGTTGATCATGACTGGGCCCAACTGGTTCCCCGTATAAACCGGGCCGGGGGTGGGGGTGAGGCGATGGAAGGGGTGATGACGAGGGCCTCAAATTCTTCTGGGTTCAGTTCTCCTGAGTTTCAAACTTAAAGCCAAGGATTTAAGAGGGATAAGTGATTAAATAATATGGATTATTTTGACTTAGAGCCACGCGGGTCTGTGGCTAGCCAATCAATATTTGCTGTAATGAATAATGCTTGAGAGCTCCTCAAATATTCAGCTTGATCCCCCTTATGTCTAGAAACTGGTAGAGTACTGTAGTTCAGAAAACTACATTTCAGCCAACTAATCAGTCCAGGCAGACTAAAGCAAACAAGCCAAGTATTCAAGGGATTTCAGATACAAACAGCCAGACACCTGTGGCTCTGGGTTGCTAATATACAAGGAGTGGACATAATACCGTGATCACTGGTACAATCTAATGCAATGAATACTATATTTATGAACATTATCATGTTCAGTTTTTGTGGATTCAACTCTGAGGTCATTTTCTTAAAGCAGTATTTGAGGAGTTGTTTTGGTTTTCATTATATTCCAAGACAGCAGGGTGTTAATGTGTGCCCACTCCCTGTATTGTATGGGTTTGTGATAGTTGAAGGAACAGTTCAACATTTTGGGAGTTGACTGAGCAGATCTGTACCACTCTCATGTCTGTAAACTAAATATAAAGATACTGCCAGTAGCCAGTTAGCTTGGCTTAGCACACGGCTGCTATGGCTGCTCTCGACTGAGAAATAGTTTGACACGTCACTCACCGTAAAACTGCAACTTGTACTTTTTTACACTTTTGTACGGATTAACAAATAAAATGTTAATTACTGAGCTTTAGGCATGACCTGAGGGGGCCTTGGTTACCTTTGGATCCCTTTCCTCCTGTTTCCTTTTTCCTTTAGCTACGCCAAGTTAACTGTCTGTTGGCTATAGCTTTACATTTAGTATACAGACATGAGAGTGGTATCAACTGTCACATCTACTACTCGACAAGAAAGCAAATTTAAGCCATTTTAATCAGTGAGTTTGTATAAATCCAGCCAAGCCATTGTGATATAATAGCTGTCACATTCCAAGAAAACATTTAAAGGAGCACTTCACCAAAAATAACAACAATATCTGAGTAAATCTTCTACCAAACCTAAATACAGAACCAGACATTAATCTGACAGACTTAATTACTCTAAAGCTAACAAACTAAACAACGTTCAGATGTATTTTAGGTGAAATGCCCCTTTAATCGGTTTCCAAGTGTAGTAAATGTTTGTGTAAGTGACAATCAAGCCACTTGTATAACACTCTGCCCCTCCAACACTTCCGCCTTGTGGTGGATGTTGCACGGCTGCTGTAAAGACACCAAAAACCGTCATCTTGACACGACCTCACACGTTCACGTCCTCCTCTTTGCTCTCTCTGAGCCTCGTCCCACACTTCGGTTCAGTCTTATGATCGATCAAACTTCTGACCTGTTGATGTTTATGTAAAAAAGCAAATTTTAATTGTGAATGTTCAGTGTTGTTTCATTAATACCTGCTCCACTTTGTGTGAACATGCTCACTTGCAATTAGCACGATATTACCAAAACTTTACTTTAAAGACCTCTAAGTACCGAATAAACACAGTATTTCATACAATACGCTGATAGACAACACAGGGGTGGATTATATCGCAGCGATTTTCAAATAAAAAAAATATTTATTTCACTTTTAAACAACTATAGTTGATCTAAAGTCAAATGATATGCAAAAGAAACACCTTATTTTTGTAAAAGAAAATTCCATAATCGCTTTTGTGTTAATAGTATTACAATTTATGATCGACCCATTGATGCATTGCATAATTATGAAAACAAATAATTATTAAACAAAACAGATTAACTGTGCTGCTCAATTTATCTGTTTCATGCTTTTAATCAATCTCATTTTGAGAAATCCAGACTTGATTTTAAGCTTTAAAAGCAGCCAAAAACCGACTGTAGTGAATCTCAACAGAAGAAAGTGTTAGTTTTTTTACAACATATCTGGCATCACTCCCACTCATTTGACACATTAGGCCATAAGCCATGTAAGATATCATTAATTATAATACATAGTTTAATCACTATGAATCAGTATTTAGGTTACAGTTTCTTTACAGAATCTGGTGTTTTCTGTACAGATACTGTGTTCACCTAGATTTAGAGCAAACTGAAAATTAATGAGTGAAAGCATTGATTTGTATTGTTCGTTTTTCCAAAACAGTGTCATAATTTGCGTATTTCCTTTATTTCTGATGGTCTTCATAGGCATTATCTCTTTAATCCCAAATGCATGATAATTTTAGTGATAGTGCTTCAGAATAATGAACATTATGTTGATTTCACCTTGGACAACATGTATGGTGGTATTGATCTGTGCATGAAGTTAGGCAATAGCTCCTCAAAGTATCAGCATCCTTTTATGCAGATTCCTCACCCACCCACCTCCACCTCTCTTAGCATGTTTGTTCTAGTTGTTTCTATTTATTTCATGCTCGCATTATGTCATCCATTGTGTGTCTGGTGGTGAGAATACAAAAACAGTTGTGATGTCCTCAAAGCATGAGCAATATGTACGATCACTAATTAAAGAGAGGACTCTTATCCCTTTGTATGCTGTTGAAAAAAGCATGAAAAGGATTGTGTTATCATAAGCATTATATCATAGGAAATGAACCCTAATGAGTTTAAACATGGAAAGAACTTCTGAATGTAAAAGCAAGTTCTATATCAATGTTTTTTTTCAGTTGACTGATAGAAAAGCACACTATTTACAAGACTGTATAAAGCAATATATGGCAAAGTAATGTGTTTGTAATAATAAAGCGCCAACATTTAACACATACAGTGTGTGTGTGTGTGTGTGTGTGTGTGTATGTGTCTGAAACAGCTTTAGCAAAATAATGGATAGCAAGGATCTAGAAACGCAAATGGGTAAAATAGTGAAGCCTTTAATCGATTCAGTAATTCTTCTGCTGTACGACTCACTCACTAGAGAGTTTGTTTTTAGCCCTCCCTGAAGCAAAGTGTTGGTAATGAGGATTGCGACCAGTAGGTTTACTCGTTAGTACTTCTCCCATCTGCTTCTTTCCACCTGGACAGTTCCAGGACAGACAGTTGGCAAAATTGAAGAATCTGGGCCCGGGGTGGAAAACTTCCAGAGATCTAAAGGCACGCTTGTGCAGTGGCCCTCATTAGAGGACCTATCTTTGATGTCTGAAGCATAATGGCCAATTATATTTTTCACCTACAGTTTCCTGACTGAGATTTACAAGCATCCATATGAACTGGTAGTATTTTATTAAACAGAATATGCACAGAAGTACTATCAACATAATTCCTTGATGTTGGTGCCAACACCATATATTTAAATCTTCAGAGAGGAGGAAAAAAATATGTGCACCTTGTCGGTGATGTTTCTGCACTAGAAACAAGCCAGACATTGTAATTACATGAATAGGTCCATCTCTCAAGTTCTTTGTATTTAAACACATTATAAAAACTAATGCATATGTTAAAGAATACAAAGGTGGTGTTGCATGTGGAAACTTTCAGAGCAGCGGTTGCAAGAAATAATGACTGGCTTAGAAAGTGTCGTCATGGGCTTGAACATAACAAAGGATGCACGATTATTTGCTTTCCTTGGATCAGAAGATTGATACCACTCTCATGTTTGTGCAAATATAAAGCCACAGCCAGCCGTCAAAAAGACTGGAAATGGGTGGGAAACAGGTAGCCTGGCTCTGAATGCAATAAAATACGCCTACGAGCACTTCTACGACTCAATAATGAACAGTTTACATCTTGTTTAATCTGTAAGAAAACTGAAGAAAAGTTGTGGTTGCCAACAAGACTCCAGGATATCACCGCACCTAGTAAAGAAATAGTTCAGGACATAACCTCTGTAAAAGCACGTCATGTGATTTTTAGACTTGAGATATAACGAGTTAATTAGTGCGCTTAAGAGGTGCTGGGTTTAATGTATTTACCTTTGGACAACAGGCTAGCAAACCGCTTGCTGGCGGTAGTCGTATATTAACTGGACAGACATGAGAGTGGTATAATTGATATCCTCAGCTAACTCTCACCAAGAAAGGGAATAAATGAATTTCCCATAATGTCCAACTATTGTACAGCTTTTAAACATCGATGTATAGTCCACACTGTCAAAGTGGCAGAGCTTTGATCCGACATTCACCACAGAATAAAAATGTATAGCAGGATATGGTACTCTAATAATCGGCAGTCAATTTTGACAGTGTTTTAAAAGCCATCGTAAAATGAGAAGTGCTCCAGAAACCATTAGTGCTGCACATTTCAGTACTTATCATATCACATCCCCCACAGAAACACAGACAGTCTGCTGTCAGAACGCAGCTGGTGGCTGACAAACTGTCCCAAAAGTGGCCCCCATGTCTGCATAATAAATCATGACATAAAGAGACGGAGACAAACAACGCAAGCTGTGTAATCTGATGGACAAGCTCGAAAAGGAAAGCAGAAAGGGAGCATTGTGTGCAAAATTAATCGTGAACATTAAAATAAGCCTGATTTTATACTTCTGACTCATAATGTATTGAGATTTTGAAGCAGAAAACGTTTTCCTACATTTGGATTTACACAATGATGGATTGCTGTGTCATAAAACTTTAGCATACCTGTTTGAACACTGAACTTGTTCCCCAACGTGTAACTTTAAAGATGCAGCTGTAAGAAAACGTGATACAATCTCAATGGGTAACTTTGCACATTGACATCTCTAAAGTGCAGTGACTGTAACATTTTAATTTTAAAACCAAAATATCCTATAACATCATGGTCACGTTTGTTTGCCAACCCAGCCAGCTTGTAATTATACGAACACAAAGAGAGTGGAAAAAAAGGTGTTGCTGCTCCGCTGCTTTATAAAACAGTTTGCATTTGCTCTGACATTTCAATTGGTCATTTGAAGATGTGCACACATTAGAAAGAAATATCGTAAATCTTAAAATGAGGAAATGGGATGTTCATGCTGATGTAATTAAAATGAACACAAAAGTGCAATTACTTAAAATAAAATGTATAGTCATTAGGTTCAGAGAACTGTGTAGATTGACATCTGCTTTTATAAGCAATAAAGCATGTATCTTTTGCTACAGAGCTAATACTGTCCAACATTTAGCGGCAGTTATGAATAATAAATAGATCAGTTCATCTGGTTTATCATTTGAAGAGAAGATGGATGACAATCCAACATCTATGCTGATAGAGGTTCACGCTCCATTTCTTTGGAAAGCAGTGGAAAAACCTCCTCTGAGCGAGTTCCTTAGGAGTTAACCGTCCACAAATTTTCAACGTGGTATCGACAAAATTTCACAGGTTAGATTTGGGTCCACTATTGACTGGAATAGCCCTGAGCTCAGTCCGCATGCACAAGTACTCTCCGATCACAGCCATCAACGCCATGCAGGCAACATTGACGAGCCACCAGGACAGGGCAGATGGAAGATGAGCATTATAGATCCAGCAGCCAATCATATGGAAGAAGTGCACAGTGACTGTGAAGTCCAGGCACTGTTTCCCCCGACGGATGAAGAACCACAGACCGAGGGCGCTGCAGGAAAATGACACAGAAAAGTTATGATATAAGCCATGCTCATTTATGTTTCAGTTTTGTGTGAATACAAAAATGCCTTTCCATACACCAAATCTAAAGAAATTATCCATTTTATTTTTATGTAAATAAATATATTTTTCAGTAGTTTAGTCCTACTAGTGTGAAATCATGTAATTGTGCAGTTGTGAATAAATCCATCATGCTATTTTATCAAGAGATGCTTGAACAACAGCATTTTAGTAAGAGGTGTTACAGCTCTCATCTCTTTAGTTGACAGAGAAAAAAATAAGAAATGACTTACCAGGTAAGAGAGTTCAAGATGAATGCCATCATTGAGAGCCTGCCCTGCATCGTTGCAAAACCAAGGACCTTCCAAAGCAGACCAAAGATTTAAATACCATTTCGAGAGTCTACAAATGTGCCACAAACATACATCACACACCTGGCAGAGATCTTATAACTTACTTCATAGCTGAAGATCTGGTCCAGTGACCGACTAGTTTGCACCAGACTGTCCACTCCAGCTAACCAAAGGCCCAAGAAGCTGTAGTAGATGCACTGCATCAACACAATCTGACTCACGATGAGGACCGGGTCCCAGATGTAGCTACGGAAGTGACTGGCCATTGCAGACTGATGTTACACGTACAGGTGTATTACCGGGCGGCCCCAACTGTTACCAGCTGGGCCATCTAGTTTGACCTGTGTGTGAGGTCAAAATCTGAAACACAAAAGGTAATATTTAATTAAAGGTATTATCATGTCTTGAGTTTTAATGTTAGCCCAAGAGCTCTATTAAGCAGAAGTAGGACAATGACTGTAGTATCATAGTTATTTCAGTAAGAATACAGCCAACACTGCTGTAAAGTTCCTATAGTACCCATAGTATAAACAGTCTCCTTATTTTAACAGAAGGAATAAGAAGTATAGGCTTAAATCAACAACAAAAAAAGCACTATTTAGGGTGTTGCATGAGGTAGAAGTGTTTCGAAAAACCCATGAAAGTGAAGAGCTTCTTCTATAAAATGGCAGTAAAATGAAATACCCTCTATTCGCTCGTCATTACAGTGTGGCATTTTGTTTTCGGGGTATTTGGTGTGTGCATAACATGTGAATAGTTTAAGCAGTACAAACAGTCCTTAGTTACCTGACAAAATCAACTACTAACGTTACTTTGTCAACAGGCAAGGCATGTAATCAACGCAATTGTGTCCCTTTTCATGTTTTCTATCAAATTTAAACTTTGTACACAGCTAAAAAGTCAAATTAATTTATATGAAAAGATAAACAACAGAGAATATATCATTAATCAACTAAAGAATACGAGTTAAGACAAAAATCCACCTCTGTATGAGAACATCTGCCCATGGTTAACTAGGATATCTATAAATAACGCCAACAACCAATATATATAAATCATATATACAATATATATTAACTCTGCATGTGATAACCTAACAGGAGAGAGAAGGGTCCTTTCAATGTCCAATAAATACCTTGAGTAAACCTCCACTGGTGTGTCTGTCCAGCCTGGACTGTGTACCCCAGATAGCTGTTACCTAGCTAACACAACGGTTAGCAATGCTCACGTTAACTAACCATAGTCCGTTAACGTCGTTTCACGAGTGTCTTAAATACTCAAAACCCTCAGAGACATTAATTTCAAGCAAACATAAAAGCCCAGCTACCGCAGACCTTTAATAGTGTGTGTAAACAACAGCACCGCTGTAGGAGGAGATCTCTCTTGTTAGCACGATAACCAACAAGTTAGCCAGTTACGTGTTTCCTTTAGAGCTTAACTGATTTAACCAGACACCTGAGAGCTGGTACCTACCTGAGCACCGGGGTCCAGAGGGTTCAGGGTGCCGGAAGGACGATAACCTCTTCGGTTGCTGACTGTTTTCAAAACTTTCCTGTTAAGGCCTAGCTAGTAATCGGTTGTAGCTTGTTAACAACACGGAAGTCACGGCGGTGGACCCGGAAGAAAAACTACATGCTGACTGTTTCTTTTCAAAGTAAAATACCTGAGTCGTATTACTGCGATGATCTGTGCGGATTTTCACGCGAAATGTTTGTTGTAAGTGTTGGAGAAAATCTAATAATTATTATATCAAAGCTACATTTGCGGTTACTGTGACTTACTCAATGTTTCTTTTGTGTTTTTTTTATGCAAGCACAACGTTTATTTTGAAATCCTTTCCGTTTTAGTTTCCGAAGGATGGAACGGTACGTTAAAGTTGCCTCTGAAAAATCTTTTATATACAAATGTATAATAAATAAGCAAATAAAGACATGAAATACAAGTAAAATAAACATAAACATGTAAGTTATGAAGATAAACATAAGAGGGGGTAGTGTATTTATCTTAAGGGGTTTCTACAAATATATTTAAATCGTGTTTTAAGAATCTGTGGCTTGCAAAACATTTATGATTACTTTATTCAAGCTTCTCTCAAACAAATAAGGAAATTTAGTTGGCAACCAGATCTTTGCATATCAAAAACTACTATCTATCTATTTTTATTAAGTTGTATGCAACTTCCATCTCATTCCGTACGTTCTTTGTCATGAAATAAGAGGAGGGGGAAGCAGAGGAAACATTGACAACACATTCACTTATGTAATAACTTGCAGGAAATGTATTACGTTTTGCGTTCAGACTGTTTAAGACGTGATCAAATAACACTGGTCTTCATTTGCAGCGGGCTGTGAGACGCACGGACTTTCTACAAAGTACAATGCCGACAAGACATCGACTTGAAATAACGTCTAATAACTAGTTAGGTAAAGTTGGAAAGATATTCACAGATTCAGATTTCCCTGCCTCTTGTGTCCTGTGTTCACGTCCTGCCTTTGTATGTTTTCCCGCCTGTGTGATTGTCTGATTGAATCCTCCTGTGTTTAATCCCCTGCACCGTCTCAGTGTTGGTTCGTCTGCTAAGCTCTATGGTATGTTCTTTGTTTTGCTCCTTGCCCATCCCTGCCCTGCATGTATCCCTTGTTCTGGTTTTTCTTGATGACCTTATCCTGTAGTGATTTTTTTTCTTACTGCTTTTTGGACTCCGCTGTTCTGTTAGTTTTGTTTTATTAAAATTCACTGTGCATCGCCTCTGTGCATCTGGGTCCATCCTCTACTACCTTTTTGCCCCCATGTGTCAGTCGTGACACAAAATACTGGTGTGTAACATTAACATTTTTTACTTCTTTACATTCAAGCTACTTTGACGGTTACTTAATTTTCACCTAAACTTTTGATTTGTATGTAAAATATATATATTTTTACAGATTTATTCTTAACAGTATGAAATAGCTTAAATGACCTCCAGCATTTAAATGCTGTCAGTAAGGTCATGTAATATATTTATAGAATAAAACACTATGAAACTTTATAACAAGCACGTTACATTTAATAATGTGTCACTTTGAACTTATTTTGAATGCAGGACTTAATTGTAACAGAATATATTTATATTGCAGTATTGCTACTTTTACTTAAGTAAAGATTACTTTGACACAGTGACAGGCAGGTTAAAGCTGAATATAATGTGTGAAGTATAAACTGAAAAGAGCCACATGTTTTAGGACTTAGCCAGTCATGAAGCAGCTTCTGTTTTCTAACACATTCCAGAGTTTTATGCAGGACAAAGGTCAACAGGAGCCAACTTGCCTTTGCAGCAGTATACAGTTAACCCTTGTATCAGTTGTCAGGTTTAATATTTAACTCTGCACCTCCTTCAATCTTATTTTATGAAAATAGACATGACACGGAAGTGTTTCATGTGTTGTGTTACTCATACTCACTTTCTTTTTATAGGGTAGACGGAAACACGAGAATAGAGTTCATGAGAGTGTGACAACATTTCGACGACTGACAGAAACGAAAATGAGACCATGCGTCGGTGTACGCAGGAACCTGGCATGTTTCCTCCGAGCTGTGGGTAAGAATATTGTTCTTTATTGTAGTTTTATAGGTGATTGGAGAACTTGGGTGTGAAACGAGCAGTGAAATCTACTTTGACTGGGAGTAAATGTGCTTCTATGATACTGCAGGTCTTCAACTGCTGCTTTTGCATGAAGGTCTGGTTGTAATTTATGTAACCATCTGAGACCATTTTATTACAAGTGTAAAATAATCTCAAGACATTTTCTAGAAATCACGAGTAGAGTGAATTGTAGGATTAATATTAAGACTGAAAGGTATGTAAATTAATTTCTACCAGCTCCACCAAGGAGTCATCTGTCTGCACCATTTTGACGTGTGCAGCACACATTTCAAGATCTTTAACATTCTTGCTATTCTCTCATGAACTACTGTACTTGAGTCAGTGAAAACAATATGGCACATATGTCTCCTCATTGGCTCACAGTGTACTTTGATGCATGAACATACAGTGCACTAGGAGTGGACTGATTAATAGGGTTAGGGATTAGATTGCAAGGCTCTCCTGTCCACGTTCCAAAGTCACCTTAAACTAGACAATGAACCCGATGGGTTCGTATGTGGAGAAATGCTAAATTGCATAAATGTTAAAATTTTTCCACATCAAAGTCTGTTGGATCTTTATCAGCCCTTTGATACTTGACACACATTAAAATACTGTCAGTAGAGAATTTGAAAAATTGCCAATTTCTTTTTTTTAATGTTTTATTTTGATATACTTTAAAGCTCACAAGTATATTTTTCTTCGACCTGTAGGTGGAGTTCGGTGGAAGAGCAGCTTTAGACCTGCCCCCCTGTTGACAGCCACTCCTCTTCGGGCCCTCATAGATGAACGGATCAGCATCAAAGGGCGTTTCCTGACACCGCAGTGTCCCGTCACAGTGTGTTCACAAATGCGCAGTGATGATGGTGACTTGTGGGAGGCATTCGCCCATTATAATACAAATGCAGATGGCACTGTCAACTGTGAGTCACAGTACAGTATATTACCTATTGGATTAGATGTAATGCTTTTGTAATAATGTAATTACTACAAATGTAATGTATTAACTTAATACAATATCTGAAAGAAAACAGATCTTCTCCACTCTCTGTTTCTCTGTCTCCTCAAAAGTGACCAGGGATCGTTCAGTCGGGGGTTCATATTTGGGCTGTGAGCCGATGGGACTGTTCTGGGGACTGCAGCCAGCTCCTGGTTCAAGAGAAGGTTTGAGGCAGGTGATGAAAACAAGCTCACTGACATCTAAAGAAAAAAAACGTTTGTGGCATCAAACCCAACTTTGTGTTGTCTTTTACAATTGTAGCAAAGCCCAAAAACTCTACATCAACCCAACAAATATTGGAGCCTCATGTTTGTTCAGGCAAGGCCCAGTGGTCATTTTAAAGTCATCTTTTCCACATACCTTCCGATAATGCACGGCCACAATCTAACTCAATTAGTTGGTTCATATAAACAGACGTGGCTTTCATTCATTCTACATTTGAACCTTTCACCAGTGAACCAGCTACATATAATGGCTGCTTCCCACAAATGTAACTCCCTCCAGCATCCACCCATCTTAGAATTAGGTTTGATTGAATATAATGTGATATCAAAGCAATATCAAGTCAATTTGATTATGTCTTGTTCAAATCTGTGTGACGTTCACACAGATTTGTTCTTGAGCATTAAAGGTGAAGGGCCACACTGGCAATTTCAAATGCTTGTATTTCTGGCAATAAATGATAAATTGATGAGTTTCCTGAGTGAAATGTGCTCTTTGTTTCAGGCTCAGGAAAAATAACGTGGAGACTCCATACGTAATGCTCCTGTCCTTACTGGAGGGCCACGTGTCACCCGGTGAGAAACAGAGCACCGAGCTGGCTGCAGTAACTGCTGAGCGCTGGTACATGGCACCAGGCGTACGGAGAATAGAGATCCGCCAGGATGGAGTTGTGGGGACGTTGTTTTTACCGACTGGTGAGCATGATGTTTGATGAATTCACTCACAATGTTTTTTAAGACTGCCGTGACTGAACAGCACCTACTTTACTTATTTCCTGCAGGCCCAGGCCCATTTCCAGCTATGTTGGACCTGTGGGGAATGGGTGGAGGACTGGTAGAGTACCGCTCCGCCCTTTTTGCATCCAGGGGCTATGCTAGCTTGTCTCTTGCCTACTTCGGGCACAAAGATTTGTCTGGCCCTCAAAACTGTCTCAATGTTGGTGTTTCATATTTCAAAGTAAGATAAGGTGCTTCATTTTTTCTGCTTTCTGCATCATATACGTCTCACTTTAAAATAGCTCCCATTTATTTTGATTATTTTGTCATTAATTTGAAATATCCTATTTGTTTGTTTGGACAGTCGGCATACCGCCTACTTCAAGATCATCGTCAGGTCTTTGCAGACAGAATTGGGATCATAGGTCTCTCCTTCGGAGTTTACCTGAGTCTTAAAATTGGCATTGAGGCTGGTATCGAAGTATGTCAGACAGACCTTTCTCCGTCATCCATTTCTTAATCTACACTTTGATCAACACATACCTGTAAACTCACACTGTTTCTGGTGACTTCACATTGCCGTTCAACAACGTTTTGTCCTCCAGCCATCCTGTTTGATTTGTATCAATGGTCCGATAGGAAGCACCTTCAAGCTCTCAGATACAGCTGACAGGACTGAAAACTTGGAAAGGTAATTAAAGATGCAACTTGTAGGATAATATTGTCAAGACATCACTGGGATTATTGCAGCAGTCTATGGATCTGATCGGGGCTAGGATCAGGTGTGATACTTAAGTCTATAGACTAAACTACTAATTTTAGTATTATAGATAAAGCAAGGAATTGTTAATTTACTTATCTAACCAATTGAGATTAAGTAAAATAGCTTCAGAGGCAGAGAATGTGTATCCCAGAGGTTGTTTTCAACAATTTCCCCAATGACTGATTATTGTTATTTTCTCTCTTAAGTCGTCCTTTTAGTAAACAGAAATATTGGTTGTATGATGATCAAGGCAATGTGAGTTTCAGACACATCTCCTTGCCTGAAAACATTCCCCATGAGGGAAAAGTGAAGGTGAAGACTTAACACTCCTGAAACCACCACAACACGCACGTACACTGTTCACACTCAGGCTTACAAAATATAAAATCAATATGCATGTTGATATTTTGTATCAATAAGAGAAACTCTGCTCCAGAAAGACATCTTGTGTTTTTTTTACAGATAGAGAACCTCGCCTGTCCATTAATGTACCTCGTGGGTGAAGATGACCTGAGTTCTTCAAGTATAGAGACTGCAAGCATGGTAGGTTTTTTTTTACTGTTGTTTTTTTAAGTATTTCAAATGATTGACGTTGGAAAGCATTTATGTTCTCCTTGATAAACACTTAAGCAGTCTTGATCTCACACTCCTTCAAAAACACATTCACTTTAACTGTAAATTAAACTAAATTGTAAATGTATTAGCTGTGAAATTCACATTAATACTCTCGTTTATAGGCTCACCTTTAGGTTATTGGTTGTTTTGCTTAGCGTTGTTTTATTTGTCACCAGATCGAAGAGACCCTGAGGGCTGCAGGTAAATCCCAGCTGCTCACCCTTTTGTCGTACCCCGGTGCCGGTCACCTGATTGAACCGCCTTACACACCAAATGCAAGACTGTCCCTGTGGAGCGTCAAACCAAAAAAAAGTGAGCCTTATCCCAGAGCTGCAGTTTTCCTTCATCCAAATCCTATTTAATACTTGGTGTCGTTACACTTTTAATTTTAGACTGGTCATTGTAAAATAGAAAAAGTAACTATTAAGTATTAATAATGCTGTTTTGTTTCTCCTGCAGTGTTCACTATCTGGGGCGGTCACCCCGCACCTCACGCTGCTGCACAGGAAGATGCCTGGAAGAATATCCTGGATTTTATGAAAAGTCATCTGAGACGGTGAATCTGTGGTCCATCTTGAGATACAAAGTACTGACTTCTGACTCGTCATGGCTGATGTATTGTCTGGTTTCAGGGGCGGTAACACCGACTGCCATTGCAGTAAATGTATGGTTCTTTGTGTGTTGTCATTTAAATTTATGCAACAAACTTTCATCATAACAAACATGTAATAAAGAATCGTCATCCAGTGTAGTCAAAATCTTCTCAGACACCTTAAAAAAATTCAGACACTTTTTCTGTGATCCTCAAATGTTTAATGAGTAATGAGGAGACATGCTAACTAATTATTACGGTTGCTTGGGACGAAGAGCTCGTGGCATGCTGAGGTAACCATGGCGATGAGGTTGATGTACTCTTTGAAGTCAATCTCCAGGTCTCCGTTCTGATCGAGGTCCGCAAAGAGCTCATCCAGAGTCTCATTCTCATGGATTTTCTGTTCAGCAGAAAAATGTAATGACAGTGAAACATTTGCAGGCTATTTTATTTATTGAATAAAACTAAAAGTCTGTAGCAACGCAAGTGACACCATGAGGTTGAAATGCTTATTACACATTTGCTGAATATAATGAAACTGTTTGGTCTGAAGGAATGTTGTGATAAAGTAAAGTTGTTTGATGATCCTCTGGCAACATTCAAAACGGTAACATGTGTGCATATTATTTTAGCCTTAAGCTCAGCAACTATGTTAGGCTTATGTATAATAAATAATACATCATAATGTATTAGTTGATTTAAAAGTTGTACTATAATCTGCTAAATAACTATAACTATCAATGCTTGTTTTTACAATCATTATACTGCAAAGTGCTAATAAACATGCAATTTTTTTTAACACTTTTACTTCCATAACTCACCAAGATGAAATGACTCATCTCATTGTTAATAAGCTCTTTAAGCTCTACTTTCTTCAGATTGCACTTGTGACTGGAGTATTTGTGGAAAACGTTGATCATAGTGACCATGCCACTCTCCAGGTCTGACATATTCTTCTTTGAGGCCTGAAACAATTTAAACCACAATACAAAAGCATATATTTTACTCTCACATTAAGGATGTTGTGATAGAGATCAAACATTAAATACATTGTAACACGATGCATTCACTTGTTTTTATCATCTTGAAATATTTTAAATGGAAAATTAAGTTTAGTTTCTTACCGCCATCTGAAGAAAATCCTCTGTCTTGTAAGGATCCTATTGTAAATGGGACTGATGGCTTATCCAGCAGTGTCGAAAGCCTCGCCCAGTTTACTGTTGACACTAAACTGTATTGATCAACCACGCAAAAGCTTCTCATCTGCTGTGCATTACATAATGGATGACTAATGGAAATCAGTGGTCAGAGCTTTGACCAAGAAACATTTGCTCTTAAAATTAACCATTTCATGTAAGTTTCTCCAACTAGCCAATTTGTGTGTGTGTGTGTGTGTGTGTGCGCGCGCGCGCGATTGTGAGAGATTGAGTATATGAACTGCATAATGTGCATTTTCAATTTTGCATCTGCCACTTGTGGTCTGTTAAATGTCACTGTTGTCTTGAGTCTTCCCGATGATGTCCAGCATAGGAAGTGTACAGTTTGTTATAAAAACAACCTTGTGCATTTTCATCACACATCAAAACTTTTTTTGGGCACAAATAAGGTTCAATAATACATGACAATTATGTTGCAATAATATCAGAAATAAGCTTGTGTTTGTAGATCACACTTTGTAAAAAGCAGAAAACTGTGTGTCAACTCAAAGTTCCTTTACTGACATTAAACAGCCACACCCAAATTGAGTTTTCCCAAATTGTGGGTGTTAATTACCTCAAAACATACTAAACATCAAAGTGCATACAAAACAAGTAAATTGCTATTATTTAGGCTTCACGGAGAACATACTGTATAACCTTTGTAATATTCCTCTAAAAGAGCTTGATGCTCTTAAATTATTATTAATTATTGTTATTACTGCCCAAATATACACTGCACATGCACAAAATGTGTTTGATTTCCCCTTTCTTCTCTCTTATAATCTTTAGATAAGATTACTGGGGCTTTATTAGTAAACATAATTATTATTTTTGGAGTAGATATGGTTTGGAAATTCATAATATTTGTTTCCCAACAATAAGTCACCACCCTTCTAGTTTACGGAGCTCTCAGAGTGCAAGTGGATGAAAGGCACTGTCCAAAGATTTATTATTAAGTTAAGTTTTAAACTTAATTTCTGGTAATTTATTTTAATCAAACATTAAATGTAATCACTTTGTTCAGTTCCATTCATTTCAGTCTAACTACTGTATGCTGACTCCTGACTTGACCACTGAATACAATGAATTAACGGATGTAATCTAGATTAAAGAGGCAACCGAATACATATTTTAGCATTGTTTGCCCTCATGCCTACGTTTTAATGCTAAAATCAGTGCACTACTTTACCAACAAAAGCAAAAACAGAACAATTACACTTCTGTTTGAAATGACAGATGGAGTATATGTCACTATAACTTCTAATTGTAAGAAGATTTGCTAAAAACTTCCCCACTAAGGCCACCTGAAATCACCCTAATATTTCCGACCTTAGAAGCTTGAATTTCCCATTCGCCTTTGAACGCAGCGCCGCAGCATTTCCTGTTGTCCGCTCCTTGTTTAAGGGGCTCACGGTGCGCTCTGCGGCTGCGCGCCTGTCTCCACCTTTCTCCACCGCCGGCCCCCATGTGAGGTGTCTCCGCCCTTCCGTCGAGAGGAAACTCGCAGTGACGTAAAGAAACCGGAGCGGGCAGACGTCAGCGTTAATGAGGCGTTTTAATTCCTCTGTTTCACTTAAACTCTCCGTGCTCTCGCAATAAATCATCCGCGTTTGGTGACTGCAGGCCGGACGGGAGGAACACCGCGACCGAGAGCGACCGACGAGAGGACGATACGCGGTGAGTTACCTGGTTCTGGTGAGGTTTCACTCATTTTACAGTGCGTTTCTTTTTTTTTTAACTCATTTGCGACATCATCTAAGATCATAAACGTCAAGCGAAACCCGAGCAAACCTGTTCCCTGTGATGTCGAGACCAGCAACGTTGAAATAGTTGACTGACTGGAGTAAAGTTGGATGCAGTTACAAGTCAGAACAACCCTATTTACATTATTTAGTTTTAATTGAGGCCTTTTTTTCTCCATCCTCAGTAAACATATAGCTACTGTAATATTCCTCTGGCATTACTAACAGCACGCAGCAGTGTGTAGGTGGCACTAAATCGGCACTTTATGGTATTTTACATACATACAGTTGTGCTATATAGTAAGATTTTCATGCTCTCTGAATAATTATTTGGAAATTGTGATGACTGGAGTGTTTTTGGAGAGGATTTAGAGCTGCATATCTGTAAGGCATTTGACTTCAGCAGAGATAACGTGATGGTTCACGTCCAAAGACCTGAAGCCACTTTCCTCCCTCACGCACTCATCTTTTTTATCTTTTTTTTTTTTTATATATATAGAAATGCCCTATTTTCATTTTGAGGCTATAATTAGCTCGGTATGTGCAAGTGTGACCTGCCTCATTTCCTTTTCACACTCTCACACACACACACACAGACACAGACACAGAGTTTCCATTTCCATGTTGACTAAACCCTCTCGTCCTTTCTCTCCGTTCAGGCATGGCTGATCTGCTGAGGCTGCTGCTCCGGGTGGCTGAGAAAGCGGCGAACGTGGCTCGTGTCTGCAGGCAGGAGGCTCCCCTGTTTCAGCTCCTCGTTCAAGAGAAGACCGGCGATGACAAGAACAAGAAGTTCGTGCAGGACTTCAAGACGCTCGCCGACGTGGTGATCCAGGAGATGATCCGGCATGATGTTGGCGCTCAGGTAGGAGAAGTCAAGTGTGGACCGTCTGAATCAACTGGAGTGGGATTGTAATGTAATCGTGTGCTCTCTTTTCTTTGGTCAGTTCCCTGAGATGGCTGGCTTCATTCATGGAGAGGAGTCCAACAAATTTGAAAATGGGCTCGGTAATGACTCGATATTGTTCCTTACACACTGCATGTTCATGTCCTGTTGTTGACTTTGGATGTAAATTACTTCAAGGTTAAAGCAGACTTTAGTTTGTCCCAATCTAATCGGTCCGAACAGTTTGTAGCTGGTTGTTCAAGGTGTACACTGATTCCATATCCGTGTGTCCGTTAGGGTCATGCATGGGAATGTCATCAATCTGGCGCTGAGTGCTTCTGCTCCTGCAACGGTTGATATTCAGATTTGCATTTTAAGTAGTTTATAAATTTAAATTTTCCTTCCGCACATTGCGAGGATTGTAAAATACATCTCAACGATTTGAAGGTGTGTGGAAACTGTACTGGATTATCTAAGCAGGCACCTGTCCCAAGGTCCCAGATGTCCCACAGGGGCCCTCATGGTCCCAGATGTCCCACAGGGGCCCTCATGGTCCCAGATGTCCCACAGGGGCCCTCATGGTCCCAGATGTCCCACAGGGGCCCTCATGGTCCCAGATGTCCTACGTGTCAGTTGGACTTTGGTTGGTTGCAAATTGAATTGAGGATTAAGACCATGAAAGTACTTTATCAACAAAGACCGGTCCTGCTCTTCTGAAGTGCACTAGTTTGAACTTCCTTCTTGTATTGAATGATTTTAGGGCTGTAAACGACTCATCGTTTGGTCTATAAAATGTTAGAAAACAGTGAAAAACACAATTTACAAAAGCTCAACTGGTCGTCTTCACATGTTTTGTTTGACCATTCCAAATACCCAAAATAGTCAGTTTACGAATATCACATGAGGCGTGATACATGACAAAATAAGCTCTTCCTTACATTTGAGAAGCTTGAACCAGAATTTCAAGCTTCTCAAATGAATTTGTACGTCCTGTTGATCCTGTTGACAGTTGATTTCCCTTTTGTTTAGCAGATTATTTTCTAGGGCCTGTAATGATGTAGGCTGGTTTACTTTCAAATCAAATTTTGGTTCAATCTAAAGTGGATTTTGGTAGGATATGCCTTCATTCCTGCTTTTGGCACAAATAGACCGATCACTTCCTCTTAACTAATTGCATCGACAGCTGCAAGTTCAGTGTCCAGCTGCAACTTCTCCTTTCTTCTTTTTAAGTTTTCCTCTTCAACCTCCAAAGCATATTTAAACTTCAGAGCGATGCGGCCTTTTCAGCTGTAGCTTTACGATAAGCTGAGGAAGTACTTAGAGCTGACAGTTCAGTGATTGTAACCTTAGTTTTTATATCTTTCACTGAAGCATTTGAAACACTATCTTCAGAGTTAACATTAAACATCAGGATCCTTATCATCAAGCTGATTGTCATTATCAGACAGCCATTGTTTCACATTACTCATTCGCTGGTTATTTATATCCATCTTTGTTTTATACCAATATTCTTGCCTTTTACAGTCATCTTCAAGAGGTGGCATATCAAACAACTGTATGTGCATTTAAACTGCACTATCACACACGTCCAGAAAATATTTCAAACTATGCATAAGAGTCTCAATTAGTTTTCCACTTATTTACTTTAGTTGACCTTGCTTTTCTCCTTTTTTTCTTTAACATCAGTGTTCTGGGTTGGTTCAGTTTTCCCGGCCAGGAGTTCAGTTAACATAGTTATTAGGGTATTTCTACTTTACATCTCCAAGTGATAAAATACACAAAGAAGCCGCATCGACTCAACGCTCAAAATCATCCTCAATGTTTTACTCGCAACCAAAATACAGCTCAATACTGTCTAAAACGTCAGCAAGCGTTAAATAAAAGATACACCCACCGGTATCAATGTCCGCGCTCTGCTTTCTTGATCTTGACATTCAACCGTGTAACTGGATTGCCAATGCAATATTGTTCCACTTGAAACAATCCAACGATATTCTCATCAAAACTTAGAGGCTGGTCCTTAGTTTTTGTTGAGACGAACACCAATAGCTAGCTACAATGTGTTCTTGACGTGCATACCTTTTTGGTTTATCTTTTTTTTTTTGCTTGCTTCTTCCGAGATGCTGTAGTTTAATTTGCTGTGTTCGTACTTGTGCCGTTTTAATTGTGTTCGTCTTCCCGGTAAGAACCGTTACATCTCCCCTGAGACGACACACCTGTGTCTGCTTATTACTGGATTGTGAGGCGTGACCAGCATGTAAATGGCCCCCTGAGGCGTGGTATACTAATAGCTTCAAAAATCTAAACTGGGAAACAAAAAAAAACAACTATTGACTCCAACAGACTGTTTGGCATTTTTTGTGGAGTAAATTACTTTAAAATGAATTGATTTTCACAAAAGTTGCAGATTAATTTTCTGTAGATAGACTATTCGTTTTCTCGCTGATCTTGTGGTCAGATGGCACATATTCATAAATAAAACTCTATATAATTAAATTAGATTTAATGAATTGATTGAAAACTCAAGGCCCGGTATTGTTCCTCTGTAGGAGAACTTGTGCTTCATGATAACTTAAGTATTTACATCAAAGTCTTGAGATGCAGCTGAATGCTGGGGATTGTTGTGGGCAGCAAGTTTTCATCTTTTCAAATATGATGTAAGACTGAGAAGTATTATATAATAATCACTCATGCTTTATATTGGCAGACTAAATACTAAACACTGAAAATATGCTTGCTTTAGTAATCTGCACTTGAACCTCACAGTGAGTGAAGCATCTTCCATCGAAATCATCACAATATAAAGATAACGCATCAATGTGTGCTCAAAGTATTCAAGCTCACTGCACATAGCGCCGTGTAAATATTTAAAGTACTTTTAATAACTCATAATCAGTAATTAAAGGAAGCCTCGCTGACTCTGTGTCACCAGGAGAGAGCGTGACAGTCACGGTGTGCGGCACAAAGGAGGAGACCGCAGCGCTGCTGGCCACGGTGCTGGACGGTGACCACACCGCCGCGTCTCTGCTGGCTCGAGCCATCCACCAAGACCCGGCGAGCATCGACGCCAACACAGATGGTCTGGCGGTGCCCCTCAGCCCCTCTGAGCTCGGGATCTGGATCGACCCCATAGGTGAGAGGCTCGCTGTTTTCCTGTCTGAATGCACTGAACTATTCCAGAAAACACGGCTGAGAGTTGAGTCTCCGTGAGAACCGCCCGTCTCTTGTTTTGCATGAAGATGCCACCAGCCAGTACATCGAGGGCAGAGAGGAGGTGCTGGAGGAGGGCCACCTGTCTCCTTCGGGCCTGCACTGTGCTTTGGTCCTAATCGGGGTTTATCTCCGGAGCACAGGCGAGCCCGTCATGGGCGTCATCAACCAGCCGTTCAACTACAAAGACCCAGCAGGTGGAGGGTAAGTTTAAAAAAAAAAAAAAATCCACAATGTGTCTTCTTCTAGTTGGTGATGGGGTTGTAGTAGACTTCATTATATTGAGAGATGTTTTTAATCTTTTGTCATTCCCATTCACAAACATGAGGGGGCAGAATATTAGAAACGCCTCTCAATATAATGCAGTCCAGTAGAACATCCCCACTCACTATGACCTCGATACTAAAACGTACACTGTGATTAACACCTCTATGACGGCGTGTACAAAAACGTTACATTATATGCATCATAAAAGTGAACTTTATGGCAGAATAGCGGCATTGAAAAGTGGCCACTGAGTGTTTTCTTTCTCTGGAAAATAGTCTGCAGCTGCATCTTGCTGAATTTTGTATTAATATTTATATAATATGTATTAAAACAAACCGTCGGGCTTATCAGAATCAAACAACTAAAAATGTGAGCGCCGGTTTCCAGTTTGAGTGAGACCAGATTCTCCGACCACATGTCGGATCAGTCAAACAACTGTGGGGAGTGTTTAGATGATGAGGTGACTTACTACCAATGAAACCCCTGAAACTTGTGAACTATGGAACCAAGATGTTATGAAATTGATTGCATGACCAGCCTTTAACCATAACGCAGCTATAATTGATATTTTTATAATAACAAATGACAATGTGAAAGGAGTCGCTCGCAGTGATGAGCTATCACCTGAATCTGCAGCTGCCCTGAGCTTTAAATCTCGTTGTTTAGATGTACGGTCCGTAGCTGCACATTTTTTGGTTCACTCTCACAGCGTTATTACGGATGCAGCAAGCAGCTGTTGAAAAGAGGCTCTAAAACCCCACTGTACACTACCTACTCGGCACCAAAGGACAGACAGGCAATATTCTCAACCTACTAATTCTTTGCGTTCACAGCTGGAGGGGGAAGCACTTCTGGGGGGTGTCCTGTGGCAGCATCAATGTCTGCTCAGTGTCCCGGCCAAAAGATGGAGCAGGAACAGGGCTGTCCGTGGTGCTGAGCTCCAGTGAGAAGCAGGTGGTAAAGGAAGCCCTGACCTCCCTGTGCGCCCCCGACAAGCTGATGTACGCCTCTGGAGCCGGCTACAAGATCCTGTGCGTCATTCAGGGCCTGGCTGATGTCTACGTCCTCTCAGAGGGGAGCACCTTCAAGTGGGACTCCTGCGCGCCTCACGCTCTGCTCCGAGCCCTCGGAGGGGGGGTGGTGGACCTGACCAAGTGTCTACAGTCCAGCTCTGGAGCGCAGGACCACCAGATGGAACTGACCTATCATCAGCCTTCCGCTGAGTGTAAAGGAGCAGAGCGCTGGGCTAACCGAGGCGGCCTGGTGGCTTATCGAGACTCTTCTCAGCTCCGCAGCATCATCAGCCCTCTGAAAGACAAGCTGTAGATAGAGAGCAGTGGATGTAATCAGCTCAAGCTGAAGCGGTTATCGCTGCATATATGATCATATTCATTCTATATTAGTAGAGAAAGAAGGATTGGGTACAGTTGAAGTATTTTAAATATAAATAATACTGTATTTTTAACGCGATATATTTGCAAGTGTGTATATTACAAGATGATCATCCGGTCTGGGCCAAATAATGTTTTCAAATACTGTTAAAAAGATTTGTTCAGAGTTTTTATTTTTTTGGTGAGTATACGAATGGAGCCAGGAAAAGAAAAATGCTGTTTGTTATTAGTATTGTCCCCAGCTGATAAAAAACTCAAACTATCACTGCGTCGGGGAGTGGAGGTCAAAGTGTGGAGAGTGACAGGAAACCTTTTGCAACCACATCAGAAGAAAGTTTCTCAGTCAATTTCCCTTTTGACTTCTATGAGCTGTGATGATCCAATATGTTGGCATTATTTGTGAATTTTGTTTAGCTCTGGCCTGATGAGCATTTATTAAACATAGCTTTGTGACAGTGTGTCTACAGACAGATAATGTTAGTTGTTAGAAGAACAGCGCTCACTGCTGGACGGCTGAGGAACGCTTTACTGCCAGAGGAAAGACTTAAAGACGGCTTCTGACTGATCTGAAGGATTTATTTGGGATTTAAAGGAGTTTAAGTTGCAGTTATGAAGAGTGATATTACAACTTTTCCACCCTATCTAACCTGTAAAAGGTAATAGGTCAAGTGAGTGACTCAGTAATCTGCACCTCTCTGGAACAACTCCTTTTAAGGAGCAGACGTGCCCTCTTTCCATGGCCAAAGCAGCATCAGTTAATAAGGTCAGAGACAGGAAAAGCCATATAAGGTAAAACAGTAACAGTGTGGGTTTACAGTCAAATGTAATATGAAGAATGGGACCTATGCAGGCTAACAAGCTCCTCCAAAGAACTGAAACTGATTCTTACCAAGATGTTTGTAATGACGTAATCTTTTTATCAGCGTACTGTATGTTTAAATGGTATAGCTTTGATATTCATTGTTAAATAACTGAAAAATCATTCATGTAAAAGCCTTCTGAGCATAAAACAGAACAACAATGTGCATATAGGAAATCCTCTTTATTTTGAAAACCAGAGTAAGCGGGGGAAAGAAACCCAACAGTGATATCTTAAAACTGTTTGCCAGCCAGGGAACTCGCCTCATAACTCCCTACAAGAAAAAAAAAAATAAACCCTGATGATTGTCAGATATTTTTTGCAATACTTCTGCATATTCTGTTAACTTGGAAAGAAAAGAAGAAAACAAATCTGAAGTGTTGGCTCTTTCATTGACCTCGACCTGCTACCTTTAACATACATCCTGTACATTCCCAAGTCAAGGTGTGGAAAACAGCACTCTATGCTCAGCGTGGTTTCAGCTGTGAATCCAGTTTCCCAGATGGGGACTGAGTTTGATATTTGACGATTTATAATGATCTAAAGAGGTGGACAGGAACTTAAGATATTCAAATGAGCCTAAATGAGTATTTAAGATGGGGGGGAAAAAACAAACAGGAACAAATTACTAAAATTTATGACTGAAGCAATTGGTTTGTTTCTGATTATCACTCAGCAAAAATCCAACTTTAACCCTGGTCATTTTAAATATTTTATTTAATTTTGAGTTGGTTTCATTTAAAAAGGGCCATTTTAATTGACAGCAACTCAATCCAGGCTGGGAAACTGGTCAAAAGCACACATGAAAGAAAAAAGGAAACATGTCAAACATTATGTCCTGCTTCAATGAGCTCAAACAACACTTGCAAAAAAGCTTGCAAAACTACCAAAAAAAAAGAAAAGATAATTATGCATTACAATGCCATATTTCTGAGAACTGGGTTTCTCCAGAGTGTAACTCAAATGTTTTTCTAAAATGTTTCACTCATTTAACGTTCAGATTCTACCAAAATAAATCTTAATTTGCAAATGAGCTGTGAGCTTAGCGAGCTGCACCTCCTACTCAGCTGCAGCTGGAGGAGTCTGGTTCGACTAAACCACTGATGACTGTTCAAAGTCCCTCTGATGTTAATACAGGGGTGGGTGTGCAAATCAACACAACAAAAACATTGAACATGAACTGTCAATATAAAAAATAGCTTTTATCAAATGCCTTATCACAAACATTTGCCATTTCACTACACTCTCACAATCTTCACATATCAGGTGTAAACAATAACCGCTCAGTTGTCTTAACCTCTGATGAAAATTGAATTATTTCTATGCAAGAACCATATCAAGAAACAAAAACCCAAAATACAACCAATTATAATTTTTCAGACCCCTTCATGTTGTTACATACAGTAACGCAAGGAAACTAGTTGTTTCGCTTTAGACTTGATTTCCTGTGAACCTGTGACCTTGACATTTTGAAAGCTGAACCACATCCAGGTAGAAGTATTAACCAGAAGAATTTGTGAGCTGTCAGCCTAAAACAAGATAAAAAATAAATAATTTTAAACGTAATAACCTAGAAACACATCTGAGCTCTACACCCTCGGGAGTAACATTATTGTTTATGAATGTTTATTTTTCTATGGTTGATGTTTTACAGATTAGCCCCTGAGCTGGGTGACCACTGATGTAGAAGTCATGGCTTAAGACGCCCCGCAGCGTCACCGCTGGCAACAAATGGCGCTTAACAAACTGATGCAAATAGTGTTCAAATTTAGACGACTGGAATGTTTATTTTTATTTCAGCATGAACAACTACTCAAATAAACTATATTAAATTAACATATTGTATATGTTGAAAATTGCATGATATTTTTAAACTGTCATCTTATTCAAGGCTCACTGTGAAAGTCAGTAATTAACAAATTAAAGTAATGCTGATGGGGAAAAAAAACAACTATTTGACAGCATTGTAAGTTTACATACAGGTCAGGCTTGCTTCAGTATTTGATGTTTCCATTGTTTGGTTACACTGTGAATCAACAGGGGGCAGTGTAGAGCAATTATATGTGGTCTTCAAAACACCAATGAATCCGTGGCACAGAGAAATATCAACATTTCAAAATGTCAAGGTGTCACTTTAAAGTTCAGACCTTCTCAGCTGGTTTGCAGTAGAACAGAAACACAACTGAACATATTCCTACTTTTACATTTGAACCTGAAACAATAAACAGCAGGCAGGTTTAGCATGTTAGAATCAGTATAGCTCAAAACAAAAACAAAAACAAAAACGCTTTAGCATTTGAAAAGAGGTTTATAAATGTAGGATGTGATTCTCTGGTAATCGCCACACAAATATCAGCAAGAATTTTAAGATAACTAATTCTGAACAAATGGCCAAATCTTTATTTGGTAATAACTTTGAACGGATTTGTTTAATATTCTGTGAGATCTCAACCCTGAAACTTAATTTCTAGAGAGCACAAGTTCGTTACTCTAGAAAGATTCAGGTGACTTTCATTTAAGTCTGTACACTGAAATCCTGCTCTCTGTAGACACTAACAGAGATTCACTCCTTACCCTCTTTTCTTTAAGTTTAGTTTGGATGTGTTGAGATTAACGGGTTTCCATTCTTTCCAGAAATCTGGTGGGTGAGGTGCACGAGTAACCACTGACACAGTGAAGCTGCTTCAGATCATTAACGTCATCGTGTTGATTAAAGTGATCCATAACTCTCTCTTCAGGTGTCTCTCTGTCTGGAACCAACGTCGTAATCTAACCTTGTACAACAAAATAATTACAACAAAAGTGAGTAAACCGAAGTATTAAAATGCGAGTGAATAAATCATGCATTGCAGGATTTGGCAGGAATTTATGAAAGGAAAACGTTTCATTACAGCATCCCGATAAGGATTTCAATGCCAAGGCTACTGTCGTCTTAAAGACCAACAACAACAAAATAATTAGGTGACATGAGAGGTAAAGCACCATCACCATCACCTCCACCTCCACCTCCACCTCCACGACCCTCCTTCAATACTTGTTCAGTCAACAGGCTCCTCTTCACGATCCAGTCTCTCTCTCCCTCCTCTGGCTGATCTGACCACAGCCGTACAAATTATCTCCAGTTCAGATCTTGGCATGCCAACAGGCAGGCGAGAGACAAACATGGCCATTATGTATTGTGTCTCTGTGTTGCTATGTTAATACACTGAGAGGTCAACAGACTTCACCTCTGGAAGGGTTTGCGGACCTTCTTCCTCCTTCTGGGGGGTTTGCCGCTTTCAGCCCACGTCTCGCTGGACTCCGGTCGTTGACCCCCCGGATTGTAGAAACCTGTCTGGCTCGGGGGAGGGGAGAAGGGGGGCGCTCCGGCTCCAGCTCCAGCTCCGGCTCCAGCTCCGGCTCCGGCTCCAGCTCCGGCTCCAGCTCCGGCTCCGGCTCCAGGTGGGTGATGAGGGGGTGGACCTGAGGGGAAGAAGCCCCCGTTGGCAGCCATGTCGTTAGGAGGTCCTCCCTTGAAGATGCGGTTGAAGAAATCTTGCAAATCTGCAGGGTTGGTCGGACTTGTGGCGTGCTCTGAGGGCGTCCTGAAAGGGAAAGTTGTAAAGTACAGGAGATCTTTTGTGCTGGAGCTTCAAGTGAAATGATGGTCATATGGAAACAGCAAATGAGCAGAGTAAATTCTGGCCAAATGTAAAAGCATTAGGGCAGGAAGGATATTCTATTGGAACATAAAGTACATAAAAATGCCAGTAGTAGAGGTTTCTTTTTTGTTAACACCACTATTACAACAGTGCTTGACACAAGGGGAAGCATTGATCACAGTGGACAGAAAAACAAATCAGATAAAAATAAGTTATTATAATTACAGGCTTTAAAGGAACCACATCATGCTCATTTTCAGGTTCATGACTGTATTTTGGATTTCTACATGCTGTAATGTTAAAAAAAAACACATAATTGTTCTTGTGCGGTCTGTCTGAATGAACATACGTATATAAATCCTGTCTGAGAAGCTGCGGTTTAGCGCCATTAAAGTCTGCTCCCAAAAAAGCCCGGACTGCTCTCATTAATCAGTGTTTCAGGGTCTTACGCATCTGCACTCTCACCATCTCGGCACAATCATTGCAGCTAGGAAATAACTGTAATTGCACTTAAGCGGCACCGTCTACCTGTATATAGTGTAGCTGTGATATCATAACCTTACCGAAGTCCTACAGCTCATTTAAAGGAACAGTTTCTGAATATGGGCGATGTTCGTTTCTCTGTGGATTGAGCGTTTTGATTCATCAACATTATTCATCACCTAGACCTGCTTTACAATCAAAAAAAGAAATGGAAGTCTCACTTTCTACATAAAGGACATTTAACTCCTTTTTTTAAGAAAACACGTTTTACAAGACAGGTGTCTGGTTAACTGTTAGGTGGGTCCTAATTTTGTTTCAGAAATTGTATACTGCAACACTTTTCATAGCACCATGTGTCTAAAAGGAGGACTCTTTAGTCTGCTGCTGGTATTTGCTGAATATTTAAAAAAAGAAAAACTATGGCAGATGTTCCAGATATGTAAAATTCCCCAAAACTATCTGCCCAATTAGTTTATGAGCCAAAACATAGGCCTGAACGAGGAAATGAAGGACAAAATAGTAAATGCTTTAGCACCATGGAGCTACAACAAACATACACTTGTTTCACTAGAAGGGACGTACCTGTGTCGTGTGGAGTTGCTGTTGTTTTTTGAACCGAAAGAGATGTGGTAGGGCACTCGGTGCGTGTCAGGAGAAATGCCTATTCGCTGGCAACCTGCCCACTCTGAAACATGACAACGGCCCAACAGGTCACATGACTGACTGGAAAAAGTGCATCTAGGAAATACTCTGAAACCGTGCTTTGAAGCGTTTCTTTACAGGGATACTTCACCCACAAAATTATCATTTCTACATCAATTACTCACCCGGTGTTACCTTGAATTCTTAAACAATAGTTTTTCTCAATTGCCTCCATAGTGAACAGAGGATCAAAAAACGGAAAAGAACCGTCTTGATGAATTGACGTCAATGACAGATGCTTTCAAGCTCTCACACAACTCGTGCAGTATAATCCAAGTCTCATCTATCTGGTCGTATGCACACATGCATTTACATTAAAACCGCGCTACTATCGCTACACTTGTGACTCATCCAGACTCACACGGACATGTGACGAAGTGTTTTAAATAGTACGATTTTAGCGACGATGCATGTGTATGGGAAGTAATCAGTATACAACTGCATAAATGAGTCTTGGATTATACTGCACGAGTTGTGAGAGTTTGTAAACAGATGTTTAGTGTAGTATAGTTTTGCTGTTAAGCTTGGACCCCATTTACTTCTATATCTCAAGACTTTTCTCATTTTTTTTATTCTTCGTTCGCTGTGCGAAAACTTAAGTTTTCTTTAAGAATTCATGGTAACACAGGGCCATTTTGTGGGTAAAGTATTCCTTTAACCTGCAAATACAAGCACTGAATGGGGTGGTTGCTGATAATATATATGAGCTCATGCAAACTACAGAATGTATTACAGTTTCGTTACTGACGAGGGGAGCAGATAAATCTTCATGCTCACCTGTAATATCAAACACCTTGCCATCCATACAGGCAAAGTATGTGATACGTAGGCCCAACATGCTGGACTCTGCCCACAGGTCCCCCTCCTCAGCACTATGGCAACGGTTGCACTCAGCACAGAACCGGGCCTCTGCAGGTTCTCGATCCATCTCAAACCGCCTGAAACGACAAAGGTAACGTGATTTAGTTGTGTGTATTACAGAATGTTGGAATTCAGTCGGAGGAAATGCTCGACACTAATTCAGTTGATGAGCGACATACTTGTGTTTGCCTTCACACTTGGTACACATCATGGTGTTCATGGCTTCCTTCAGGTCATCCTGCAGTTTAGTGAGAAACTCATTCATGGACTTTGAGAGCTCGGTTGCTGCCATGCGCTTCCTGTGTGGGAACAAAACAGACGGGTTTGTGACACATAAACATCACAGGCCTTAAGAGACAAACTCACTCTAAATCACTTAACGACAACTAAACCAAATAACTTCAGAAGAAAACACTGTACATCTTAAAAACAACAGACCAAGGATAGTTCCAGTTAATCTCATTTTAATCTTTGCTATTTTACATGTGTGCAAATTGAGGGAAACTTGAATTAGGTACAAATGATGCAGGGAGAGTCCACTGTGGAGCTAGTTCACTGTGGTTAACAAAAGGAGGAGGAGAAAAATAAGAACTTTTTATTATATTAATTAAGAATATTTATTATTACCAAACTGGTGAAACTTTGAAAAACTACTACTGCTACTAAATAAACGTTTTTGAGGACATTTGTTTTTATTTTTATTTTGCTTTTGAATTTATGTCCTGCTTTTTCTGTGTACTCACAACTCGTACTCTCGACGTGTCTCTGGGTTACTGACGATATCCCAGGCAGCCCTCAGTACTTTGAACGCCTCTCCAGCTCGTGGGTGTTTATTCTTGTCTGGATGGACCTGAAGAAGAAAGAACAGAGGAAAATGCTGTATGAGTAAAGGAGAAAAAGCCCCTAATACATTCGTCAGTCATTAATTCAGGCATCCAATAGTTGTATTTTTCACTCAGCTACAGGCACTTAACACACACCTGGACAGCCAGCTGTCTGTAGGCCTTCTTCAGTTCAGCCTCAGTGGCATGCACCTCCACACCGAGCACCGTAAAGGGGTCAAGCTCATCCTCTGGTACTTCAGCCAAAGCCAGCAGTCTCTCCAGCTCCTGGCCTGGCTGGCTTCTCCCTGCTCTGCCGGGGGAGTCAGGGCTGGACGGTGGAACATGGCCATGCCTCTTAAACCTGCTTCGGACTCTCTCTTGCAGGGACACTACCCTCTTCCAAAACCGTGACTCCTGAAAAGATGTCCAATAGCGTTTCGCCCTCTCTCCACCAAGACGAACCAACGCACTTTTTGCCCACTGGAAGCCGAGAATAACCAAAGCGCAGAAAAGTCTCAAACAAGATAAGGCAGCAGTTTTTACCCACTTTACTGACCGAACAATTTTATCTACCACGTCTGTTCCTGTGCATTTAGTCCAATTCAGAATCCGACTAGCGTCTGCCTTCAATCCTCCGACATCCGTGACCTTTACAAAGAGCTGCTGCCCAAAGTTGTATAGTTTCACCCCTCCAGTCTCCACACCAACTCCACAATTGTGAGTTAATGTGACAATAATCTCAATCATCATGTGGACGCAGGAGATGCACCAGAAGCTCAGAGAATCTGAGAGCATCTCCTTGAAAGCTAAGACGAGCTGGTTGCCTGTCCGCCTGCGGCCTCGGTTCTGCTGATGGTGGTGGTGGTTACGTCTGCGGGTCTGCTTGTGCCGCCCACCACTGGGCATTACATTGCCTTTTTGAATGGAGGAGAATGCACTTTGACCACTCTGCTCTGAAACGGATCCACTGATCCTCAATTTGCATCTCCGTCCAGGCCCCACGTTCCTCCAATCAGACTCCCCGTTCATGTGCTGCTCCTTCGCAGCTTCATCCTCTTCTTGATTTATAACATGTGGGTTCTCATGATCTGCAGTGTCGTCCTGCTCAAACCCATCTGAAGCCTCCTCAGTATCTTCTTTGGCCTCTGTAGATCCACAATACTCTGCTTCACCAATTCCAGAGTCTTGCTGAGGGGCTGGATTTGGGGTGTCCTGAGATTTGAGATAGGCTTCTTTATCCTCCTGCTCACATTCGTCATCAGTCCGTTTGGCCTCCCACTGATTAGACTCAGCTACTGAGGTGGAATCACCATCAGGGATCTCCTCATCAGCGTCTGTAACGCCATCCATCTCTTTTTCAGCTGCTTCTCGCTCCATGTTCCTTACAGCTGTTTGATTGAAGCGCTGTGAAATCGGAATCTCATGGAAGAAGATCTAAATCCATAATCGGTGGCAAAATTTTCCCCAGGCTCTCATAAAAAGGTGAGACTGGGGGCTCCTGTGCGTCAAACTCTGGTCCACCATATCAGCAGGCATCCAGGTGTCAAAAGGTTTTTACACACCTCACATCATGCGTCAGGTTGTTATCTGAAAAGCAACACGTAGAAAAAATTGTGAATAAGCAGAAATAAATGAGGAATATGCTTCTATCAGTCGTCATTCATATTACAATACAAGTTTTTACACCGTCCACAAACTGAAATGACGGGGTTGCCACTAAGATGATATAAATATGTCAACCACCAGAGGCTTTGCTGTATTGTTAAATCCATGGTAGCTATTCCTTTAACATTACTGGGTGTGTTAGACCATTGTTGATACTGGACGTCCAATCAATGTGATGAAATATCAATATTTCTTTTTAGATATTTTACAACAGACACCGACATTTATTGTTGACTGTTTCTCAATTAAATATTCAAGAAAATATACTGTATTACAGTATAACATACGAATCTGGCAATATAAAATGACAGGCACCACAATAAAAGATGAAGCGATGAAATGGTTACTCGATTACCTGATTGGTGGATCAACAGAATATTTACTACCAAAAACAGATCCTAAACTTACTTATCAAACATGCACTGGTTCCAGCCTCTAATAGTATGAGGATTTCCTGCTTTCCCCAGTTTTATGTCATTGTAAACTGTAAACCTTTGGACTTGTTGGTCAAACATTACAAGAACTGTGACAGCTATATAGATATATAATGTCACAGAGTAAACCCAAAACAGTTATTAGTGTTACCTTCCCCTGCTGCACTATGGAGAGATACACTGAAGTTAATGTTTCTCCACACAGTTCACTGTGACTTCGCGGTTCTTCAGAAGCTTTTCCTGAATAAATATTAAACGAAGCACGGACGGGTCGTGTCATTAATGAATGATTAACATACCCAACATGTGATGAGGTTACATGACCTCATCCGTCCAAGAACCGTGAATTAAGCCCCTAAAACCCAAAACAACAGTTCAACCGACATTACGTCCAGTTTAACGGTCGTTGTTGCTAAGTCGGTTAGCAACCAGCAGCGTGAGCTCACGTTTCACGGCTCAGACCCGATGAAACGCGAGAGGAACAGGCTTCACGACGCGGTCCATCCCGTCTGGTGAGCTGCTGACTGACTGGACTGGTTTTAATCCGACTGTGACAGCGTTACGGGTTGTTTTGAGGCGGCTAATGTTAGCGGACAGGGAGTTAGCGTGAGGCGGCGGCGGGACGATGACGGACAGGCGCTATAATTAGCTCTCCTCTGGCTGGAGAACCTGACAACATCTCGACTAAATAAGGCCTCAAACGAAGATTAAACCGCAGCACAGCCGCACACTGTGCCAGTCTTCAGCGAGCCGACCGAGCAGTTAACTGTTAGCTACCAGCAGCGGCGGGCTGGACGAGCTATGTCCCCTTCCTGTGGGGTTAGACGAGCGAGCTCAGGCATGTTTTGGCCACCGGACGAGCCCGTCAAGAAGGCAAATTACTTGCATTTTGCATTCAGACCAACTAGATGTCGTATATACCTCTTGGATGACTGTGTAACCTTGTTTGTTAACAGGCAGCCAAAGTGCCCGTGTTGTTTTTTTAGCCACTTCTTCTTCTCCTGGTCCTTTTCCTACTTTCTTCAGGTTTCTTCCTCCTCCTCCCCCTGCTTCTTCTTCGTGGCTTTTCTACTGTCGGCAAACGACTCAGGAAACCTCTACCGCCACCCATTGATTTCTTGGTAATGCTGATAATAAAGTATCAACCATGCCATCTAAAAACATAGTTTTTCCTTTACAAATCTAGTATTGTAGATCTTATTTCACTATACCCATCCTCTTAGATCAGATATACATTATAAAACAGCCCTCACCCTTTTATAAATCTCAGGAAGCTTGAGTAATACCCAGAACCTTATACACAACATTACAAAAAGCATTTGAGCAAGCCTGGCCATTTGGTTTGGTCATGGTCCCTTAATATTTTCATTTAAGGGAACTCTTCGCTCTACAAAATATATCTAAATTGCATCTAAGACAATAGTGTGCTTCCAACTGGTTGAGGAAGCCCTTGCTTGTAGTCACACGATAAGGCCTCCATGGTGGTTAGGACCTTTACAAATTGTTGGGAAATTTCTTGCTCAGTCCTGTTTTTTGCTGAGGAGTTTTCAAACCCTCCCTATAACCCAATGATTGGGGAAAAGTAATTATTACGACATCATGCCTCGACTGCCTTGTTCACCTGCCTCAGCAAATCTTCTCCATGTCCACATCAACTCGTCTGCAGTGAGGCTTTTACGATACCAAAAAATATATCAAACATTACACCAGTTTTAGTTTCTCTCCGATGTCCCTGTCAATTATAGGATTGATTGGGAATTATTCGGATGTATACATACTTGCTCAACTCAATACATCTTCTTTAAAGTAAAAAAATAATGGTATTTTTTCCAGTTTGTGTATTTGACTTCACACTCAGCCTAACCTTATCCTGCAAACTAAATCCTGACATGAATTAATCAATCGAAAATAATTTTACAAATAGACAAAAACACAATACATACTATGTAAGCAGTAAACATTCTTAATAAAAGACCAAGATCTCAATGAACACATGGTCTATGTTTATGTTTACGATAGTGGCTTTTACTGTTGCTTTTGAAACTGGAAACCTGGTAACCCTCAAACTGCAAGTGAAGAATAGATGCACAATAAATGTCATATATGTGCAGTCACTTTGTGTGTGTGGTGTGGCATCTTAGGCAAATTGCATGATTATAAAACAGAAGACTAAAGAGCCCTGGGTTGTACATCCATGAGAATATAATGTAGCAAATATATGAATTAAAGGTGCACTGAGCAGTGAATGATGTCCTTCGGGGATTAGCAATGCAGTTTAGGGGGGAAATAAAATGTGCATTGGCAATAGTAAGTGAAAGCAGTATGTATGCTGATCCAGGTTCGCGATATTCAACAACACATGAGGTTAACAGATATTGTTAATTATTGTATAAACACATTTTTGGTGAATTGACAATTCAAATTTGCAGAGAACAACCATAAAAAAAAACACCACAGTAAAAAGTAACGACTGCTTTTCACCTGAACTCTCAGAATAATTTACGATCACCCACCTCCTAAAAGCAAATCATTAAAAAACCCACATCTGTCACATGTGTTCATCGGTCTCTAAATAAGTCTATAGTGCTGCTGACTCTGACTGCTTCTTTAGGGGTCTTTCTCATGGAAACTCTGGGAACCCCCTACAGCTTCTGCATAAAAGGCAAATCTTGAAGACGCAGAGGGTTAATTTCAAGCCCCCACCACCACCACCCACATCTCCAATTTGAAAGCCGCCTCTCTACCGGGAGAGGAAGGCTCTTTTTCGGTCAGATGGCGTGCTGCAGTCCGCCCCCGTCATTCTCCAGCCCACACAGACAGGGCAGCCAGCAACCAATACGCTGCGCCGGAGGAGGATTTCTGCCAGTGATTTCAGACGAGGTACGATACGCAAAGGGGATTTACTACGCCAATCTGAGCCGGGGAAGCTTTCGGCAATAGGTAGCTGGGTAAGAAACAAATATGATAACAACTGCGGAGTGTGTTTGAGCAGGGTGTTTTCTGCGAACATCTGGCTCGGGAATACTTGCCTCGAGTCGATGGTTTTGTCTGAGCTGGAGCCGATAATCCAAGTGTTTCTACTTTAGTGTGATCTAAATGTAACGTCTCATCGATCAGCCGAATTTATTTTGTTTTATTTCTTTACCAGTTTCACTCCGGGAGTAACGACCTGTGACATCGGTGATTGGGAGAGACATATTTCCGTTAAAACACTCTCTGTCTGCACATCCGTCTACTTGACCTAAAAAAAGGTAAGGGATGTTTATATTTTCTTAAACATCAGTCATATGAGATCTTAAATAAAAAACTTTTTTGAAAATATGAAAATAGTTTGCCTATCGAGGAAACTATTCTGCTCCAAAGCGTGCATACTTCCTGTATTCATCTATTTGTATGAATGCTTTATCAAGATAAAATACTTTGGTACAGGTATACAGGTGCAGTCCAGATGGCAAAATCTTATCTAAATAAATAACTTGGACAAGATTTCTCCACCTGCAGGTTCATGTCTTTCCTTTCTCCTGCCTAAACTTTCCAGAGCTGTGAGCCATGTCTCTGCCACGCACACTTGGGGAGTTGCAGCTCTATCGGGTGCTGCAGAGGGCCAACCTGCTGGCCTATTATGAAACCTTCATCCAGCAGGGTGGTGACGATGTGCAGCAGCTCTGTGAGGCGGCAGAGGAGGAGTTTCTGGAGATCATGGCACTAGTTGGCATGGCCACCAAGCCACTGCATGTGCGTAGGCTCCAGAAGGCCCTCCGAGACTGGGCGGCGAATCCTGCCCTTTTCAGCCAGCCCGTCTCCAACGTTCCTCCGGGGGGCATCCCGCTGTTCAAAGTGGACGGGACGGGCAGTGGTGGATCAGCAGGCGGGCCCAGGAAGTCTGTGAGCAACGGGCAGCCAGGGTCACCGTGTGAAAGAGAAGATCGGGCGTGTCTTACTCCAATGCACAGTGGGAGTCCAAGAAGCCCTTGCTCTCAGGCTTCCCCACAGCCGCCAGACGCACACTACAGGGAAAAACTGTCTCCTATGGACCCACACTGGCTCAGCCCAGAGCCTGATGGGAACTGCACCTTGGCATCTGCATCTGGACTAGAGGAGGAGCCACCCAGCCCGCCTCTGCTGTCAGCGTGTCCTCCAGGTCCCTCCACGTCTCCTAGCCCCTCCGCTTCATTTGTACCGTCGGCCCTCTCCGCCTGGCCTGGAGGACAGCTGGATGGGGAGACGGCGAGGGCGGTGGTGGAGAGCGTGGATAGGCTCCTCAGGACCTTGCCCAGGTCAGATCTTGCAGAGGTGAAGACTCTGCTTAGGATGAACAAGAAGATGGCAAAGACTGTGGGACACATCTTCAAAATGGGGTCCCAGGATGTGAACAAAGAAGAAGAGATCCGGAAGTACAGTCTCATTTATGGCCGCTTTGACTCCAAGAGGAGAGAGGGGAAGCAGCTCACACATCATGAGGTAAACGCACCAAAGACAAGAACAAAGATGTAATCCAGAAGGAAGCTGTAATCATAAATATACATTTCAAACAAAAGTATGTGATTTCTTTATTGTCTGCATATTTTCACAGTGTCCGTCCCTCCTTCACTCAGTGCTTTTCCTCCTCAGTTGATCATCAATGAAGCTGCAGCCCAGTTCTGTATGCGCGACAATGCCCTTTTGCTGAGGCGGGTGGAGCTCTTTTCTTTGGCTCGGCAGGTGGCGAGAAAATGTGCCTACACCTCCACACTAAAGCATGCAAGGTAGGGGCGCTGCCTTTAGAGCAGAGAGATCTATTCACCAGCAACCAGCAACCAGTGGCCAACACACCTCACACCTGCTGTGTCTTGTTTGCTCTTCAATCTCGACAAAAGAATCTGTGGGAGAATCAGAAATATTGTTTTGATTTAAGTCTGCACCCTCCACAGCAACATGGCAATTCTTAAAATACTATGTAGAGTAGCATCTAATTATAATAAGTAACATTTGAAATAAATGAAATCATACCATAGCTGAAAAAAGCACTTATGAGTCATCTTTCCACCAGTGCATTCATTTTCTCAATGAACCTGGTTCGGATCACAATGGGAATTGAACTTCAACCTCTGTAGTGTTAGTATATTGAGATCACTTTAGAGCCACACCGGAATACACAAATCCCCTCTGTGTTTGTGAACTTGCACAACACATGTTTTAAATAATCTCTATGAAAGTAAATACCAACAGTTTTTCATCAATCCCTCGTAATGAATTAATTCCAGAAAGAAACAACAAAGCACTTGTGAAATTATTGTCATATATTAGATATAATAAGTGTTTCAAATGCCTTGGTTGAGCAGTGTCTTAATTCCAGATATTATTAAATCTTTTCATATTTTCTAGTCAAATGATTAAGACCAAATACACGAATGCTAAGACAAAGTCTGCCTCGTGCTCATTATCACATGACATTCAAATATTTACAAGAAACATCCAAAATATATATTTGCATACAAATAATTCTGATAAATACACAGTTTAAGTACTTATGTTGTGGAGCATTTCACAAGTTCAATACAATTTGTGTTAAATCTTATGGATCCCTTCCTGAAATATTCCAGCCAATCAAATGGATATTTTCAGATTTATATCTGCACCAATCTTAAAAAAGTCAGTGTGACTTCTTTTCTCTTGCCGCATCTTGTACAAAACCACCTGCTTGATTTTACAAAAGAAAATCTTACATCAAGGTCCATTACCGGCCTTTCTTTCTGAGCCTTCAACCTCCATCTGCCGATGAAGACCTTGCAGTTGAATACTTTGCAAAAACAAAAACTCTAAAGTGGACCCTGAGTCAAGATTTATTTTTGTCAAATACCATGTTCCCGCGGTCAAGAACAAATCTTCATGTTCATTTGACTGTTTTCTTCCTGCAGGTCAAATGCAGATGAGAACAGTGTAGTGTCCCAGAAGAGAGCGAGATATGAGGTGAGTCAACCACATGCAGTGTAACTAATTATGGATGAATGTGTGATTCTAACAGGTAAACGTAGCCAACGTTCAGGTCACTTGTCAGTAATTTGAAGTGGGTCAGTAGCACTACATTGACAGTGATGTGCTTTAGGTAATCGTGCCCGAGAGTGTGTCGTTGGTTCTTGGAGTTGAGGGCTCGGAGGTCTTGACCCAGAGGGCAGATGAGGACAGCTTATCTGCAGAAAGTCTCGACAGTGTGTCTCATGGTAAAGACTTCTGATGTATGTCGTAAACATTAATTTTTTTGTCTGACTTGAAAAATGGTCTTTAGTCAAATGTAATTTACACCCAAATCTGTCTGTCCTCTTAGACATCGGCTCACAGTGCAACCAGTCTCCATCCCCCCGTCCCCACACCGACACGTCCAACCCTGCCAACTGGAGTCGCCATCTCATACAGCAAACGCTCATGGATGAAGGGCTGCGATTGGCTCGGATGGTGTCACATGATCGGGCTGGCAAGATCATCCTAGGGTCAGAAAGAACACACTCTACAGGTGACTTTTTCAATAATGACTTAACAATAATATGTCTTCAATGATGGACACAGAAATAAAAAGTTATTTTTCAATATTTGTCCAACTTTGTTCAGGTTAAAGTTTGACATTTTGGTAAATACGCTTTTTTGCTTTCTGGCAGAGAGTTAGATGAGAAGATCAATACTATTACTTATATTTGAACGATAGATATAAGGCTCGTGCCAGTTAGCTTAGCATAACACAAAGACAGGAAATAAACCTCGGTCCAAAGGTAACAAAATCCACTTATCAGCTCCTGTAAAACTCACATATTGACATGCTGTATCATGTTTCTTTTATGTGCTGAATTATTTCTTGGCTAAAAGCAGTTTTACACTAAAGTTTTTTAAGAGATTAAAGAAACAAGGTTTAATGTGTTAAATAGTGATATAGGTAGATTTTCTCAGACAGAGCCAGGCAAGCTGTTTCCCCATTTCCAATCTTTAAGCTAAGCTAAGCTAAGCTAAGCGTCTGCCGACGTTTGCTTCATATTTAATGTGCAGACATTATGAGAGTGGTGTCAATCTTCTCATCTAACTCTGCAAGAAAGTAATTAGGCTTATTTACCAAAATATTAAACTATTTATTAAAGTTGGAGTCTGAGGGGGGAAATAAAAAGAGAGCAAGTAGATGTTGGGGTTGAATTGAAAATGATAGACAGACTTCCTAACCTTTCCTAACAATGAATAATTTATAGCTCTAAAGCTTGAACTGTACTGAGTCACAATCTCTCTGAGGTGACGCCTCCCACCATGCACAGCTGAACTTCACCAGACTGTAAATTAGAGAGGATAGAAGTTAGAAGGGGAAACAGAAGGAGGTGTAGAGAGATATATAGAGAGGAAAAGAGTGAGAGGAGGGGGTGTTACACTGTTATAGCACTTCTTTAATACCCTGTTACTGTAGCATTTTTCTGATGCATCACAGCTTCTCACAAGAAAGAAAAAAAAGCAAGTGATCTGGGCAAGTTACTCGTTCTGGGCTGTGATAGCCAGTCGAAGAGATGAAGCGAGGAGAAGAAAGCCAGTAAAGACATGAGGGGGTGGGAAGGGAGGGGAGGGATAGGAAGTACTCTGTGGGCGGCAGAATCGGACCCCCCCCCCACCTCTCTCTCTCGGCAGCGACTGACGTCAGAGTGTGTTAGGTGCGTGGGCTGAAGGGCGGGATGGATGGGCGTGGGGGCGAAGGAGTGGGAGGTAATTGGAGGGGCGTTGCATTGACTCACCAAGCGACAGTGTACAAAAATAAAAACTGTGGGCAGGGAAATGGCACAGTCTTTTTTATACATCTTCTCCCTCTAGCAAAAGGACTGCGAAAACAACAAAAAATGACATATGTCTCATCTCTGACGTCGATCTCCCTCACTTTGTCTTGGTTTTTATCTCTCACTCATCTACCTTTCCTTCGTCTGTCTCTCTCATTAATCACAACTTTTTCTCACTTCCTGACAAAGTCACTGTTTTCTGCCATAAGTTATCCTCCGTCATATCGTCAGGATGTAATTTATCATCATTTAAACATTTAAATCATGAATTGAAATCAAAACCACATGTATTTTCTTTCCATGGATGTTACTGAATATGTGCTATTACATTTTTGTGTGATCACAAATTACATTCCTCATAAGTTATTATATTACTGCTTGCTGTTAAAGCACATGTACACATTGGGGTTTCTTAATGAGAAAATAAAGAAATAAATAGTCAATAAATTAATAATTACTGAGTTGTGAAACACTTTAAGTGCTATTTACATGTACAACTTTTCTTGCAAATTAATGAATGCACATCAGAGGTAAAAAACTAAGACTAATCAAACTTGTGATACTGGAGACTTTTTGTTATTCAACAGCTTGGGTTGGTCATATAAACCACAATGACTTCACTGCACGTGGGAGAGTTTCTCGCTGAATTCCCCAAACTATTGTCCAAAGGTCTTAAAACACTGGTTGCATCTTGATTACTGTGCCTCTTCACTTATATTTATCTATTACATCAGTATTATAAAAACTGTCGGTCTGGTCATTCTGGTGCTGTTCATCTTGCATTCAAAGCGTTTAACAAAAATATTTGATGCAAAAACTCATAAAGCAAGACATATTTTATTTTTCTTTCATTTCAGAGTTGATTGACACAGCACACAGTAGTCTTACAGTAGATGTTACAGACAGTAGATCCATTCATGACCTTAATGCCACTTGCTTCAGTCTGGAATCGCTGTTAGAGCTCTTTATATACTTTTTATTGGTTCTCTTAACTAGTATTTGTTCTTTAAATTACTCTAAAGTTAATTTTTATATCAGGTCTCATTGTAAACTTTACCTCTCTCCACAGACCATGACGGTAAAGTGGAGAGGCGGAGCTTGATAACAGCGTGCAGGAGCAGCAGCCCTTGCATCACCAAAGACGACTCTAATCACCGGGGGAAATGAAAACGCTCTTCTTTTGTCAGGGAACTTGTCCTCATGCCTGCCACTGAACTCCACTCAGAGTCTGCTGTACTGGCTGCTGTTGATGCCGACCTCTGATGAGAAAGAAGACTCTTTCCGACTTCAAAATCAATGCAGTGATTGTCCAAATTTACCAGCCACTGATCTCATGAACCTGCAGTGACTCCCAAACACTGACATTTTGGATCAAACGTTCAGTAAATGTTTAGAGGAGACACTTTTTGTTTATTTTCTTTTTAAATATATGGACTACATATCCTGCAGATTTTAGCTGATAGTGGAATAATGTACTGATTTTATCAGGAAAAAACAGATGTTTTATTAAGTTAGTCAGCTTATTTAAAGTTCCGTGTGTTTACAGGGCCACCTGTTTCAGATGGTCTTGACACAGCAGGGGGCACTGCGACTTAAACATTGACAACTTACTCCACTAACATACTGTAGTTATGTCAAGGAAACTTGGTTTCATTGGAAGACTTTTATGTAAGTATTCAGCAACTCACAAACTAAAAAACGCTTGATAACACTCAGCAGCTCCTCGCCCTCAGGAAAATATATAGATGTTCTGTTTTTTTAAGTCAGTATGTACTTTAAGATTTAAAGACGGAGATAAATATCCACATCGATGGATTAATGAATGGCACATGCTGATCTAAATTTCTCAGAGCGTACAATCAAACAGAGGCCTTTTGTCCTTTGCGGCATCGTCTAATCGGCCATAAGTTTTGAAAACGCATTGCTGAGGGTTATGAGATATAAAGCCGTGGGTCTTCATCATCCTCTCCCTCACATCTTTCTGTAATATTTTGCACAAGCAGCTGAAATGCTGTTTCATAAGAGACAATACTTCAGGCTTTTCATTATCTTTAATTATGTGGAAATGTGCTCAGAACACCTAAATCTAAACTGAGTGGCATAAGATGAGAACACTGATGCTTAATTGTTTCCAGTCGACAGTCAACCTCTCAGTTGCCTCTCTCTACACATCAGGTTTCAGTATCAGCTCCCGGGCTTGTCAGCAGGGAGGATGCTTGCTGTCATCAGCAGCTCTCATCTTTACTTTAATGTTGCTCCCAAAAGGTGCCACTGGCCAGCCTGCGAGGAGACTGCATTGAAAACTAAATTGCAAGATTTAGAGAATGAAGAATATTTACCACAGCATTTTTAGAAAATGTGGTGATTATTGTAGATTTTTAATGCAATTTTATTTAGGTGTAGCGGAAATATATGGCAGCGTGTTGTTGGGATGATTTCTGTAGTCTAAGATATTAATTATGAATCGTATGTCAGTTTCCCTCTTTTGTCCTTTCAGACTTATTAATTAGGCTGACTAATCTTTCTTTACTAAGCTTTAGACATACAAAAACAAAGACATGCAAAGGTTTACAGAAATAAATTGCATGGAGTTTGACTTTTGATACAGCAGCTCCTGCAAGATCCATCAGCCTATTTGTCCCTGTTTAAGATTGTTACAATGTATTCAGACTTAATGTAACGACAAGGCTTGTGTTGATAATGGCTAAAGAAGGATTTTTGTATACTTAATCACAGAGTGTGTCAGTGAGGTAGCCTGCTGTGCATCAGTTACACCTGCCTGTCTCTTGAGCATTAGTAACCTCAGTTTATTATGTTGCAAAACAGATTATTTATTTTGTTACATTCCAATAAATGTTATTTTATTGCTTAAAGTCTGTTGCATTGTATTCCACAAAGGATCCCTTTTTCTTGGCAGTTCTGATGTGTGGAAGAGGCTGCAGGAACTGCGTCACATAGGCAGCAACACCTCTGCTGTCGTCTGGTTTGTTGCACTCACGCTCTGCACTGATCAGCCTCAAAGCCGGCATGACTCACCTGTACCAGCGATGTCATCGGCGCTCACACACACACACGCAAACACACACGCACACACACACCCACACACACACCCACACTCCCACACACACTCCCACACACACTCCCACACACCCTCCCTCACTTGACTTTTAGACGGAGAAGTTACAATCCAAATATCAAACAACCTCAAGCTTTTGTATGATGTCAAAACCACAAATGTTTACTGTTTTACTTTATGTGTAACACCAAATCATAAAGGTTTGAGTACAATGTGTTTGAAAAGTTAAATGTTATAATTAAGCTTTGTTTTTTTCTTGGAATAGCTGTGTCTATTGATTGGTCAGTCCATCCACCATTTTGGTCGAGACTGAAATAACTCAACAATTATTTGATGGATTGCCATCAAATTGTATAATTATTCATATTCCTCATAGGATAAATCCTACTGAGTCTAATGATACATTGACTTTTCCTCTTGCGCCACCATGAGGACAACATTGTTATTGAAATATCTCAACAACTCGTGAAATTAGGATATTCTTGGTCTCTAGAAGATGATCAGCGCCACCATCAGGTAACATTTTTGTTTATCTAACGCTTTGGTTTATGGCCAAACTCTTGCAAAGCTATGATATCCCCATCAGCTTCAGTTACAAATACACTTTGTGTTTATTGCTAATCAGCAACTGTTATAAGCTGACACGCTTTAAACTATGCTCGTAAACATCAACATGCTAACATGCTGAAACATAACTCAAAGCACTGCTGGCTTTACTGTAGACTCTTCTTGAGTCATATTTAATTACACCTCCCCATCACATGACCAATAAGATGCTCAAAGTGATGTTTGTATGAAAAGTTCCCTTTACCTTTTTGATTACACAAGAGCATATTATCCATGTTGGTTTTCTGTGATTGTAAGAGCAACAGTCAATGTGGTAGCAGATGAAGGGTGCCGTCATCGTCAATCCGCTGTCAGCACCACTAATAGGGAGATAAATCTTTTGAGTCTATTTTTAGCCCATGTTTTCCTCAGTAACACACAGCTGAACAGCAGACAGCTGATCAGTTAAATGCCTGACAGCAAATAAAAAGCACCTGGAAGACTGTTAATGAAATTAGGAAGTCTCTGTATATCTGCATTCAAACTGTAGATATTTATTTTCCACTGCATGCAAATGTTTATTAGGATATTTCCCAAAGCTAAGAGTGTCTGTGGAGTCTGTTTGCTTGTGCAAATTGCAAATTGCAAAAAAAGATTAAAGGGGAACTAAGCCCATTTTCAAAATTCCTACAAATTATTCCTGTGGGCTAAGACAATCCAAAAATGTTAGTAAACATGAACAACTCTCTCCCAAATCCCCAAAAATATAATAATAACATTTTTGAAATTTGCATCTAAAACCGAGGCAAACAAAGATAAATGTCATTACTGGACCCATTTAATAACAAGTCAAACAACAGCAGGGTGAAACGGGATTGATTAACAAGGAAGGCAGTAGATGCCCCACCACTTTTGCTATAAATTGATGGTGACAATACATGGAAAGTTAGCTATCTCTGTTTTAAAAATTATCTTTTCAAACAGTTACTTAAGATTATAAACACAACATTGTGTCTCAATGTCCATAACTGTCATTGTTGGCCATATTATTAACTAATTAATAACAATAATTGCTGCCCAAAATAAAAACAAATTGTCCATGAACTACAATGACATTAGGGTTTCAGATTGAAAGGTATAGTAGGCCAACTATGCCTGAACATCACAAATTAGAAAATTAAAATGTATTTCATAATTTATTCCTCTGTATATTCTTTTTATATTTTTTGTTACAAGCAAGCCATCAGGATCTATGCATTCTTCGTTGGAAGTTGACACTATAATAGAATGGAGAATGACAATACTTCATGCTATCATAGGCTTTCTCTCTGTGAGCCACATGAAGTAGCTTAATCAGTTAGCTCAAGGAAAAAAAAATCTGGTCATGCAAATAGTTATGGTGTAATTTGCCGCGGTGTGGATTGGGTTAGGTTAATTTGACTTTCTATGGAAGAAATAGTTCTTATACAAACAGATACAGCAGGATGTGTGGATGGATATGCCAAAACCTGCTCAACTAAAATCATGGCTAGATATAGTAAAGTAGCTGTAAGTGGGATGCGTTTCTTTTTTTTAATTGGGTGAACTGAGCCTTTATAAATACATTATCTCAATACTTTCACATACAATTGAATCATGGGAAGTTTTCCACTCTTACTTTTACATCTCAGAGACAGAAAAAGATCCAAGCATCAGCCTTTGCAAAGTTCATCTAGCAAACGGCTAAACCATATGATGAGCAGGTCAATTTCAATGTTGTTTGCAAAGATCAGGTTAACCGAGCTCCATCACAGCATATCATATGAAGATACAACTCAAATGTCAGGAGGAGAAGAACGATCAGCTCAGGTTAGGTGACGTGGGTGTAAAGATGGCGTAGGAACTCTCCTCTGGTGGCTGTGTCTTCGGGGAAAACCGCCTGGCAGAACTCACAAATGTGAGACTGCAACACCACCTCTGACATCATTAACTCGTCAGAGGGATTCAGCAAGTCTCTGGGCAGCGAGGGACTGTCTGTCGCAGGCATCTGACACAAACAGAGAGGACAAGACAAGGAGTTTTTTGAGGAAGAACATGGTAAAAATCCAAGGACAGATTTGAGATCCCCTCGACACCACAGCTGGGATTTTAGTCCATTTAAGACACCTACCCCCACTGGGTGCTTTGTCCTGTCTCCGCTGTGAAGATCTGCGTGCCCCGGAGGAGTTGGGACACTGGAGGAGGCTCCTTGCCACTTCATGAAGTCCCAGCTTAACAGTGGTGCAACCATTTGCTCCAGCGTCCCGTCTTCCTTTCCCTGACGAGGCACGTCCACACCGAGCTTAGACATGTCTTCAGCGAGGAGATCAGAAAAAGCCCCCACGTTTGGAGAGAGGTGATCGACGCCACGCTGTGCTGCAGGGTTGCGTGCTGTGGCTGTCAGTGGGTGAGGCCTTACATGGAGAGATACAGGGAGTTCTTGGGAGCACTGGACGGGGATGGACATCATATCACTCAGCTCTCCATTAGGAACAGTGGCACCTGCAGACAGCGAGTCGTAGGTGTGTTAAGTGAATCATGGCTAACTTGTTTATGAGCATTGGAATTACAATTTTTTATTTTCTTTTATGGACCTCGCTGTTTCTGCACAGCGGTCGTGAGTTGATGGAGCAGAGCTGCCTGTCTCAGGCAAAGTGACCTCAGCTGAAGAAACTGCTGATACAGTTCACTGTACGCTTCCTCCATCTCACCAGCTCAGCGATCTGCAGCTAGTAAAAAGAGGAAAGTACATTTAAAAAATACATTCACTCAGTATACAGATCGGTGGCATATGAGGAACAAGACAAAGAGTCTACAGCTAATCTCACAGCTGTGCTGACTCAGGTACAGTGGAGCTTTGAGCTAAATGTAGCGTCAGCATGCCAACATACTCAAAATGACCTCGCTTAGGAAATATTTTCCAGATTCATCATCTTAATAGGCACTTTTCACAGAAGCCATTTTGACATGTCGTTGCAGGGTAAACACAGATGTAATTAATAACATTAATTATGGCCCTGGTACTGTGCATGCTTGCTCACTGAAATGACTGACACACTAAATAGAATGGGACCATAATTAATTTGATCATTATCACATTATATGTGAAATATTACTATATCCAGCTTACACAGACATGATTTTGAATATGTCATGAATTCACACACACACAATGCACTGTAATCGGTTGAATTCTTTTATTATTTGATTAATTCAGTCAACAGCTAAGTTGGTAGAGCGGCGGCTTGTCCTTTATTCACAAAGTTGCCGCTTTGATCCTCAGCTCCTACTGTCCGCATGTTAAAGTGTCCTTAACTCAGACTCTGAACCCCAAGTTCAGCACTTTACAGCAGCCTACTGCCCCTAAAAGGCTTAGGATGGATTAAATAAAGAGTATACGTTTCATGTTTATACCTATATCTGTGACAATTTTAATAAAGGTTACATTTGTTTATATTTTATTTCCTGATAAGTCTAATTGCTTTTTTAATTGCTGAAGCCTTTATTTATTGAGTTATTTCTTGGCCTATAATTTGTCTATTATTGAGTAAAAAATACTGGAATCAGCTTTTAAACCATCAACCGTGTGTATATTTTAATTGTAGAACCCACAATTTGACTAAATACTGGACATATATATATATATCATTGTCAGGTTTGTCCCTGCAGGTGGGAATGTTGGAAACAAAAGAACATTATAATTTCTTTACTAATAACATAAAATATGTGCATAATAGTCTTCTTATTTAAAAAAAACAGAAGTATGTGCAGTTTGGTTCTTATATGTATATTTGCAATACCAACCGGGTCTAACTTTTCATAAGGCCTATTAAACCCCCAATGGCTTGTGTGTGAATTTAAACATACAATACACTGTCTTGTATATCAGCCTGAATTGACTTACCCCTGATAAGCTTGTCTGTTGCTGCTCCAAGAATTCAGGACTCCTCGTCATTTCTTACGTCTGTGTTCAGCCTCTTCCATCTCCAACAAGCTTCCTGCTATTGACAAGGAATCAAAATAGTCTCAGTATTTGAATCCAGACTCAAAGTATATCTATGGCGCACCACAACAACACATTTGTGACGGTGAAACCTATTCTCCAGGTGAGGCCTCACCAGCCACAGTGACTGTATGTTAACGTTTTCTCACACATTCCATTGAGCTAATGGAAAATGTTCACTATGAGGAAGTGGCTCTTGCAAACATGGAAGTGAAACCCCTTTACCATAAAAAAAAAATGAACCTCGTTAGAGTGTTAAATGTAAGTATTTTAGCTTAGACTCAAAAGAGGAAAAGGTCAGGCTCTGTTTTTGTGCTGTGCTATTTTTTTTTTTAAGATTTTAAAATATTTGATTGTTAGTGAGTTTGTTTCTCAGAAGAAAATAGAATATAGAGGGGCAGAATGAAGGAGGTGTTTCCTGTTTGCTATCCTAGTTACGGCATTCAGAAATATTCAAAAAAAACTAGACAGCAACAGCAATGCTCTAAAATGTGTGTTTTAGGATATGGCTGCACCCTAACATACCAACACTGATAGTATATTGTAAAAGGCATGACATGCATTTTTATAAGTTTAATTATGTGTTAAGAGCAAAATTCCAAAGTAAAAGTACTAATAATGTAGAGATTGAGCCCAGTAAACATACTATTATGTATTGTAATATTGCATTGATTATTTCTGACACATTAGTGTGTAAGCAACATTTTACCGTATAGTTGGTTCTAGTGAAGTAAATTAATGATTTATACTTTTGAGTAGTTTAATCTCTACAAATGCACCATATTTAATGATATGTTTATACTGTAAACACAAGCTTAGTTAGTTGTCATATAAATAAAGAGTAAAAGTCTAAAGTTCTATGCATTGGAAATACTCAAGTAAAAAGGAAATATCGTTAAAATCATGTAAATGTTAATATGTTATTTTTTAAAACATGTCATGTGTTCGTTGTGTCGTTCATCCTGAATTTGCCACAATGCAACAGGTTGACCAGAAAGTCAAACATGTCTCTCTTTGACACAAAGTTACACAGATGAGGGGAAATAATGCATTAACTGAGTTGACTCTGTCCAGAACTGTTGTAGCCTTGTTGTTGTTGAAGGTTGCCTTTCTCCCTTTTTACTCGGCTGTGTTCCTCAAAATGAACAGCGCTTTAGTTTCTGCTTAATCATCAACGTCAGTCTAATGTTTCAGTTTATTTGATACATTATCAATTGAGATGTATAAATAACACCAGCTTGTTTGTTTTGTTTGTTTTATGGGTTCATAGAAGTTTTGTAGTTCTCCCTTGGATGTTGGTAAACAGATTTTCCTAATCATGTCCTCTGACAGGGAGGGGCTGGGCTCTGTTAAGATGGAGGACGATAGTTCTGCATTACATGAACTTTTATAGTATTTGGTGTGCTCATTGTTACAGATGGGTGCCCATTGATTGAGATGTCAGCAGTCATTTAAAGATCTTGTATTTATGATATGGTCATTATTCTGTGTGGTTTGGATGCTTGCTCGGTTTAGTTTAGCCTACTTACGTACCTGGGCAGGTGGTAGATTTAAATTAATTAAATAGATAGATAGATAGATAGATAGATAGATAGATAGATAGATAGATAGATAGATAGACAGACAGACAGATATATAGATAGACAGATAGATAGATACTTTATTAATCCCGCAAGGGGAAATTGTTTTGCTACAGCAGTAAATACAAGCCATATTAAATATAAAAATGCATAATATGTACAAAAAAATAGAATTAAATAATATTAAAACAATAGTGCAAAGATGTAACCAAACAAACAAACAAACAAACAATAGTGTAATGTGGTATAGTTGAGTGATTAATCAGATGAGGCTGAGAAGGTAAAATCCAATTCACTGGAGTGCAGATGGGTATTATTTTTTCACCTTTCTTTCAGTAAACATTTGTTATTAATTACGACTTTTAGCCTATGTTGTTTTTATATCGACAAATTGTGTTTCTATTTGCAGCAATTGTTTTTAAGTAGTGATTATTCATTATATGACAAAGGTTATTGTGTCTCCAGACGACCCAAAGAGTTCTCGTGACTAGCAGGTTCTTCTAATGCCTCACAGAGTGGCCGGTGTAGAAATGTCTCTTTTGTTTCCTTCCCCCTTTTCCAACTATCATGGGAGTGTTGCATTTCCTTCGCTTTTTTTGTTTGCTGATATATTTTTGATACACAATCAGCTTCAAAACGAGTAACTTTCTCGCCTCTATCCGACCTCACAGGAATCGTAGTTGTGTAATTGTCTCTGTGATGTGGAAATGAAGAGTCACACTTTTAACTTGTTTGCTCAGTTTCACTGGAAAAATGCAAAACTCAAAATGAATGTTGCCTTCTGCTTCTATTCTGTTAATCCTACATACATTTACTTACCCTACAAGTCATCGATCATTCCCAACAGGAAGTGCAGACGTAGTTACTGATGATGAGGATAAACCTTCCTCGAACCAGACTGAACAAGGTCCGCATTTTACTGCGATGACGTATCAACTCAAAACACGAGTTCATCTACGTCAAACGCAAGCAAACATGCCAAAAAAATGCTTCCTGTTTAACTGCCTTCAAAATAAAAGAATACAATTTTAATGGACGTGCGTCAAAGTTGTCAACATAAGCTGCACCCTTCAGAAGAATCTGTTTTTTATTTCTTTTTTATTTCGACAGTTAACTGTTCAGTTATATCTTCTGAAAATTAAATTTGAACTGAATTTGATATCCTCTACTAAATTTCTACCTTTTGTTTTAAAGCCCAAACAAATCTAAACTGTAGAATGTAAACTCCCCTGGGTCTATAACCCCCAAATTACAAATATTTAATTTTATGGCACTGTAGATGAAAAGTTATTACAATTAATTCTGAAGGGATTTGTGTCCCAGATTTCATGGAAATCCATGAAATAGTTGTTGAGATAATTCCCTCAGAGCCACTGTTAAGAAAGCTCTCCATGAAAATGTATAGTCATGTTTGGTCCTTGGGTATTCACTGGATGTGCGTGTGTGGCATTTTGGGTGTTCAGTCATGTGTTGACTGTAGCTGATATTGATTTAAAAATAGACCAACATTAAGTCAGCAGAGTCCTGCGGGTGGTAGACTGCCTTCAATACCATTCATCCACTTAGGCGGAGCAGCAGGTTTTTGCCCTCAATGTCAACCCCTGACAGCTGAGCTCACAGCAGCACCTTGTGATCTTCTGAGGGGGGCCAGCTCCCTTTGCCTCAGACTGGTTATGTAACTCTATGTGAAGTATGGGCAGCCTTCATCTCTCCGATACTGGCTCGGGTCTTTGTCAAGTCGCTTTGCCTCAAGAGGATCCATTTGTGTCATTGCCTTATTTTTAGCTGAGAAAAACAGCTGCTAACTTGCAGTATATTTGCCTTCTTATTATCGTCTTGTTGCGTTGTTAAACATATTATCTGTTTGCTGACCTGTAGTGATAATGCCAAATCTGCATTGATTTTAACTGTGAGTAATTATGGGTAAGTAACTAACACTATGGTAACACTTTGATTTAAAGTGTAATTTTGTTGTATGAATTAAATATTAATATTACAGATTCTTACTGGTACTTAAATGCAGGAGCTGTGTAATCTTTGATGTATGAGGAACTAATAAGGAACACAGGCTGGTCTTAAAGCATTTGAACGAACCGTTGTATAGGATACTATACAGCAGCAGGAACAACGCATACACATGTGCCATGCAGCGGGCTAGCCATAATATGTGCAGTCCATATAAGTACGTTGCTGGCCATAAATGGTATGGTTTCTTATCATTCCAATATTTGTTCCCCTTTTCTTTTAGGTTTCTACCCCAAAACAAATTTGCAGTTTACCCTATTACCTTGTTGAGACCCATGTCGTCATTTTTTGGGGACATATAGTATATCCAGTACATTTTCTTCAATAACCCCTCCATCTCCATTAATATTGTTAAAAAAAAAAATTCCAGAACCCCAGTTTTGTTTCCCAGTACCGTACCCCATAGGTTCCCAATATAACTTATTTCTCTTTTACCCTAAAACACTCAATTTTTACTTCTTACTTTTAAGTATTTTATTGGTACCTGTTTCATACAACAAAATTAAATTGACCTAATTGGCAGCTTAAAGGAATATTTCACCATTTGGGTAAATTATGAACCTCTGCTGGTTGTCAAACCATAAAACCACAACTTCTAATTTTGACATTTCTGTTTTAATACAGATTAAACAAAGTGTAATCTGAAAAAGTCAAATACAGAGCTGCTGAAAATGTTTCAGTTGTTTTAGTCAAGTGAGCTGTTTCCAGTCTTTATGCTATCAGCTAATCAGCTGCTGGCTCTAGAGAGGAGTCGATCTTCTCATCTAACTCTCAGTAAGAAAGCTAGTATGTTCATTTCTCAAAATGAACATCTGGACAACAATAGTGATACTCACACACGTTTAGTCATACCTGTGTATTATTCTGCATTCATTCTTGTCTGGTGATTTTTATAAACTGCATGTCAAGGCAGGAAAATATTTTTAGTAAAATAAATATTGTCTATTGCTGTTGTCAAAATAAATTGACAATAGTAAAAGGCAGCGACAAATGTATCGTACAAATATTAATACCCCTCATACTCTCCCCGTCTTTACACCATGTGATAGCCTGTATGTTAATTCCTATTTTTAACAGCTCCTCATGTGTCCAAGGACATGTGTGATGCTTTATCACTTCCACAGCTCTTAAGAGGAAGCAAAGTGTCCAATCTATGCAGGAAATGTTACTTTTCATGATTGTTATAAATCTAACAGGTTTACAAAACACTTTACGTCTTCAGCAGTCAGTGTTAATTGTTGGTAGATTCAGTTATTTATATATGTTGTACCTATACAAACAGGCTGTATAGTTACTGGTTTGCACCATGTGTTTGCTCTGACCTTGAACCTCTCCACACACACACACACACACACACACACACACACACACACACACACACGCACACAAATACACACGGCACACCCTGTCCACCAACCGTCTAACGCCATCCCTTTGCACTTGATCCCTACGTGTTTGTGTGTGTTTGTGTGCGTGCGTGCGTGTACGTGTATGTGTGTGTGTGTGTGTTTGTGTGCGCGTGTGTCTGTGTGCATGTGTGCATATGTGTGTGTGTGTGTGTGGGGGGGGTCGGGGGGGTTTAGCTTTGCTGTGAATAACTTCCAGGCATGCAGCCAGGAGCTGTCATCCACCAGTGCAACACTATCCATCCTGTCAATCTTGTTTTATAATTGTAACATTCTCATATTCTCTGGCTGAGCAGAGAGAAGTTTCCAACATAAGAAACACACTAACACACACACACCTAAACACACGCCGAACACACTTACAACTTATTGATCACGTTTTTAAAGGTGTACAGTTATAAAGTATATGAAATAATACAATCAGTGATCTGCTCTTCCTTTTACTATAAATAAAAAGACTCAATGTGAACAGAATAAATACTTAAACTCTTGGTACATGATATGTATGAAACATAACAAAATATGTTGTTTTTTATTTCAAAGTATTTTAGGCAAAAAGCCATTTTCATTCTTCTCTGATGAAATAAAAACAGCACAATTATGTCTCTGAAGCATGTTATCCGTCTTTGAAGTGCACCGCTGAGCATCCAATTAACACAGTCAATGGTCAAGGACACAACGAAGACAGCCATTAAATGTCCACTGAGCAAACAGATTTCCACCATCCCTTCTTTTTACACTCCTCAGAATGATAATTCAGCCGGCTCACCATTCACTTATGAATTTAATCCTGTGGAGACTAAGAGCTTAAGACGTGATGTGGGGCATACAGTTATCACATGGATGGCATGAGCAACGACATCTGCCAACTCATGTATCACCGGACTCCCTTAGTGAGAGAGACAAGATCCAATTACAGAGGTTTCTAAGGGCGCAACAATGGCCTGCTATAAATACACTCACAGAGGGTTTTCCACAATCAACAGCACACCCACACACATTCAAGAACTGTTGCAAACAAATGTTGTAGGTGTATAAATGAATGTGTGTTTGGATGAACATGGGAGACTGTGCTCATCACTGAAACTAAATCATCATGGCAACTTTTTTTTAGACACCTTCATTTTTGTATTTTTCTGAAGCAAAGTGAGGTTTTCAGCTAAGATGCTCTGTAAAATAAATAAGGATAATATGGATATCTGCAGAACGTTATGTGTACCTGTGTGTAGGTGCTTGTGCATTGAAACGCATAAAAGAGGGAGAACAGTGGAAAGGGAAACACAGACGGCCCCACAGAGCACTAAAGTGCTTCACAAAGTTATTTACAGCTCAATCCATCAATAGACGACAGGTGCAGCATCCTCACAAACAAACCTATTAGCTTTCCGCCCGCTGGAACAATATCCTCTCCAGCAATCAGCTGCTCACACACACACACACACACACACACACACACAAACACACCACACACTCTTTGTGACAGGCCAATATGTACAATTTTGATGACTTAATAGCTGAATTCTTTGAAATTGTGCAAAATAAAAAGAATGAAATTGCCCAAATGCTTCTTTCATTTATCACTCTAAATTAATTTAACATTAAGTATCAAAAGTAAAAGTTATAATGTTGTGGAAAAATGTCTCTTATGAGTGTTACATTATTATTATGCAGCATTGCATTTTACTGGATTATTTTTAGCCATGCTTGCGGCACGGCTCTATAGATAAAAAGATTGGTTGGTTGGTCCATCACTTTGGTCCAAACCAAAGTTTCTGAATAACTAATGGATGTATTATCATGACATTTTGTACACACATGCATTGACCCCAGAGGATGAAGTCTACTGACTGTAATGATCACCTACCTATTTACAACTACATCTGTCAAATGAATGTCCTGGAGAAAATTTTTTTTTTCACAATTGTAGTACAAGAATAAAGGAAAATGATATTGCTTACTCAAGTAAAGTATAAGAATTGTTCTTAAGTACTAATAAATGTATTTATTTACAACCCACCACTGGTTATACATTTACAATTGTCAAGAAAATTCTGTCCTGTTTGCTGTTCTGTAGTGAACATATTGGTTAAATGATTTTCAAATCTCTCTTTTATAGCCTATTTGGAGGTGGTTCAGTAGCAAAAACACTGAACTCAGCATGTAGTGCAACAAATCACTATGACAAGTGAGCCACATTAGTGGGCAGAACATAATATCTCGTGTGTTCAGCGTGTAAAGCTAGTTTGTTCCTGATGACAGAGTGTTGTATGACAGGGCACAGGTCAAAAGTTAAGGGACCAACGGCAACTCCAGATGGTACCTTTCCTCTTTTGGAAAAAAGATAGTGTCAGACAGTCAAAGGTGAGCTATATGGACAGGGCAGTGTATTTTGAGTCTGGGTTTTGGGCCATGGGAAGAGGCAACATGTCTGACCTGTTATGGATATGTGACCATAAAGAAAAGTCAGAATATCATTAGAAGGGATTAAACCAGAAACTTCTGATTATAAAAAAGCTTTTAGTTTGAACCAAAGGAACTCTCTGAACTAAATCCTCATGAAACCTTCTTATTAACTCATCTGCTGGTCCCATTACATCTTACTTGGGCAGCATGCTTGCCATTTTGTAACATAATGAAAAACTCAATACAAGCTAGCTTTCATATTGCCTCCTCCTCTTTTCTCCCCTTGTCCCTTTTTTCCACTCTGTCTGCCAACACCAAAATCCAGATGACCGGAACGTGGTGTACAGTAGGATCGAGTATCGAGCGGCTGAATGCAGTCGGTGCTGCAGTCTGCTGTGGCTGAGAGTGGCACGGTGTCATCTTCCCTTTGGTCAAGGATGTTGCCAACATTAACGCCATGTGTGACAGAACAACACCGACTCTGTGAAAAGGAGATGAAGGACTACTTTTGGTCACTTTTCATCACATCATTAATTTGTAACAAGCTGCAGCACAGTGAGTGCTGCGTTAAATAAAGGCTAAGCTTTAGTTTCATGCACAGCAACAGACTGGAGACATTTTCTAAACTCTTTTTAAAGGATAGGTCTTTTTCTCCCAACAGAGCCCATTAATAGACTAAAATCAATTAATATATTTAATAATCTATGTCAGCCTCTGTGAGGCTTGCTTAAACAGTGGAACTTTAAACTAAAGTTAACTAAAGATGTCAGCATGTTAGCCGGTGCACAACGGATATGCTAACATGCTGATGTTAAACGTGTTCACCATCTTAGTTCAGCATGTTGGCATGCTAACATTTGGTAATTTCCACAAAACACAAATGGCATCTGGGGCCGATGATGTCTTTAGTTTTTCAGCTATTTTGTCAAAATTTTGAACTGGTGATGGTGCTAAAGATTAAAAGTTAATTATTACAGTTCATCCAGAAGGGTTGGCCATGAATGCATGGCAGTACACCCAACAGATGTTGATACATTTCTGGCTAAACCACAAATATCAACCTTGTGATGGCGCTAAAGGAAAAGTCAGGGCATCACCAAAGTCATTAGGATTAATCTTCTGCGAGGAATGATTGTTTGTACAAACATGTTGTAACAATCTTTCGATCATTAAGTCACTTTGTTACACTGGGTGACATGTTCCTTCATTATGTTGAACCTGGGCACTGCAGTTTATTTGAGTTGATCTCACAAACACAATTTTGCTGCTTTAGCGCAACAAATCTGCAGCTAAAATAGTCTCCATAAAATACGTAATTTACTCCTTTTTCAGAAACATTTGCTATAAGCTACAGTGCCCAGCTGTTTTGGGAAATTATTGCGTTTTTTTATTTATTTTTTATTATAGTATATATTGGTGAGCTGTTTTTAAAGAGGTACTGAACACGTAAACATGTTTTTGGAACTGTAAACTCAATTATATTACTGGACTGTGATGAAACACATCAATGCTGGTGTTCACATATCTAACCAAATTTATAAAAACCTACATTGGTAGGTTTATTATACATGGGTTTAAAAAGTCTACTATTTATAATCAGCCCTGAACCTTGCAAGGCCAAGAGTGCTGACAGAGTTGACTGGTTGGGACTAATCGACGTCATGAAATTTGTATAAAATCCATGCAGGGGGTGGACTTGAAACCTGGGGGCGAAGTTACACTTTAAAGATGTAACTTATCAGTATCAGTATAAACCAGAGCTCTCGGGGTTGATTGGTCTTTTCATGTGATTTGTTGACAACAAAATTTGACATTGCCAGTCTTATCCTACAACCATTTTTGTAAGCTAATGCTTCCAAAAACAGAATATAAAATATACACCGTCGCGAACAGATGGAACACAATCGTTTCGAGAGAAATGGTCCTTGAAAACTCAATTTAGTATAATCTCACAAACATGGCATAAGTCAGTGGTGTATTTTCAAAAAAGTTTTAATATCAAATATTCTCTGTCTTTTAACGCTTCTGCACCATTTTACAAAAGCCCTGGCAGTATTTTTCAAAGTCCACACACACACACACACACGTCCCAAACAAAACACATACAGTAGGAGAAAGAAGTGTTTGAACACTGTTTGGGTAAGTGTTCTTAGCTGCTCATCTTCTCATCACATTTGTGATTCCTTAAGATATTTCTTTAGTTCATTTGGAGATGACAATACTAAATGAATCCAACATTTAAAAACTGCACAACTGAGAAGAATGTGGAAGACAGTAGGAGAGCTTCACAAACACATGCAGGGTGATGTATTTGCAGCCAAAGACAAGAAACCAGTTGATTTCAAACATGAAATGTCTGCTTATGCATGTGGATTTTCAAGCGTTGTTGGGTAAAATATTTTTTTTAAAGAAGGGTATACTGTATCTGATTGTGGATACAATGATACTCTGAAATGTGCTTCGACTTACTTTAATCTTAAACTGGCTCTGCTGCATTTATAAATTTCACTGCCACAGGAACATGTGAACAGGATTTAGTACTTGTTGATCCTAAACCACCTGTCAGCCCTTGATGTCTTCCCAGTTTAGCAGTATGAGGTCTAAGTTGAAGTATCTTATGCTTTTTTTCAAAGTGTTTTAACAATCGCATGCCTCAGGCACTTATCAAAATCATATCAAAATCTGGCACTGATCGGAAATCATATTCAAATATGGATTAAATGTTGATGGTGACACTGAAATTGATTATTTCACATGTGTAATAAATGGGGCTCTCTGTATGTGATATTTGGAATGAAAATTAATTTAGCGTCACTTATTATGGTTGAAGGAGTGAGGCTTGATAAAAGGCACTTTGAATTTAGTCCATTTTTGTTCTTAAAAGCCCTCAGAGTGTGTTGTTACAGGGACATGCAGTTCAACGGTAACCCTGCCAACATCAGCCTTTACAAGTTGTTGCAAAATGGCAGCATGGAGTTATGGCAGAACATTTTGCTTAGCTTAAGGCAATAAGGTTTTTGAGTGGTAGTATCAAAATAGGAGTAAACTTTGGTCCGAGACCTTCCACAAGAGCACAATTAGGACTAAAACTATCTTTTGTGATACAAAGAAATTAGGAAATATTTCCCTTTTGAAAATAAGGACTCCACAGTTCTTTAAAGAAACAGGACGTGTGATTCGGCCTGCCTTTTTCTACTAAATAGTCTACTATCTCAGCTTCTTAGTGGGATCAAAAAGCAACTTTAAACACTGTTTTTTTTAAGAGATTAGTGTGTTTCTTTTGATTTTAGGAAAAGCTGAGTATGTAACACTGCATTGCATCTACCCAAATATCCATGGCTTACTAGCTGCATAGCAGGACAACATTCACACATCCAGCACAGCAATAAAGTCAGTTTACAAATGCACACAAAAATATGTATAAACAGTTTTCTGTCCTGTTTCATTGAACTGAAATAAATCTTGATGCGGTACTCACACATGTACCATACTCCTTTTTAAAACTTAATGTTAGAAAAATAATGGTCTCTTGAACAATGTCAGACATTTATCAGCACACAAGTCAGTGTGACAGAAGGAGGTTCACCAGTAGAGTTCAATGATAAAACCTCACATTTGGTGCTTTGAGTCTATCATCTTCACAAATAACACATTTGTGTTCATGTTTTTTCAGAATGGCAGAGTATCCATAAATATTTTTTCCACTATTGGTGGAGGAGGGACTAGGTCTTCTAGTTTCAGGTAGAAGATGCGCTGTAGGCCCTGTGTGCACAGAGTCCTCAATTCGGGGAGTTTGCCCAGAAGACGAGAAAGATAGTTGGGCTGGGTCCGACTCGGTTCTGAACCGTTTCCGCTCACATGTTCCCTTAAACAAGTGATGAGATGAGTCTGAAAGTCCTCGACCCGTTTGGGCTCTTTGAGGCCATGGCGATCTAGATGCAAAAAAATATTTTCATGAGAAACAAAAACATTTGAAACATTCAATTCAAATGCAGTGAGATTTACTGTACTGAGAAGTAAAACAGAGGCTCTCACCGGTGATGATAACTAACGCTGCAAGACAAGCAAACAAGGAGATATCTAAGTTCATGCGGTGAAGGCTTTGGGAGAAATCCATGATGGAGTCAATCCAGTCACCAAAACTGCGAACGCACTGCAGTCGGTGGAGGACCAAACCATTACAGAAGATCAGCTTGTTCTTCTCTGGATTTGACCTATTGGGTTTCAAACCAATAGTACAATCAGCATATTGAAAGGTGCACATTAGTCTTGTGAAATATTAGTTAAAATGGCTTTTTTTTTTTTATTGTAAAAGAAGCCGACCTGTATGCGAGTCGCAGAATGAAGAGTTCGACAAAAGCTGATTCGAGGAGCAGCTCCTGGTCCTCTGTGCAGAAATCTGTGAATCCTGGGATGGTTTCAGCCCAGTTTCTTATTACATCCAAAGAACCGGTCAGCAAATCATAAAACTGCTGGATATCACCGGCTTCCTCCTTTTCTTTGAGGTTGACCACAGTCTCCTGGTACTGAGGAGGAAGAGAAGGGATGGGTCAATGCTACTGAAGAGAACTGTAAATACCATCAATGAGATGTTTGCTGTCCATGAGTTCATTCTACCTCCTGTGTTGAGTTAATTGTTGATGATCTGATTGGTACAGATAAGCTCTGAACATGCTGCAAGTCTTGAGATTTACCTTGGAGTAGTCAAGCTTTCCAATGGTTGGGTTTGAGTCTAGATGAGCCTTGACAAGAGAGGCTATGATGTTGACACTGGGGGTTGTGGATGAAGCCTCGGACACAGTCTTGGGTTTGGAGGGCAGACGACCCCGGCGACCTTTGAGGCTGTCTGTGCGAACAACTAAGACAAGGACAGAAAACAGGAGCACTTGAAGCACACGTTTGTGACGCTCATATGGTCATTGCTTCTACCTGCAATTAAAAAAACGACTGCTGTATCAGTTTCTCTTTTTCTGCAGCTGGCACCATAAGGCTCTGGTTACATATGTCTGTCATTCCTAGCTTTGGTTTCACAAGACTGTCATTGCAAACCCCAGTTTCTCATACATTAGTCACTGAAAGTGAGTCTGACATTGCATTACCTTCTTTGACCATTCCCACGACCAGACATTTCTGGAAACGGCAGAACTGGCAGCGGTTTCTCCTCCTCTTGTCCACAGGACAGTCTTTATTGGCGAGGCACACATACTTTGCATTTTTCTGTACAGTTCGCTGTCAAACAAGAAAAAAAATATATTACTATGGGCAAACATAAAATAAATCTGCATACTGTCTTATTGTCCGACCAATACTGTATTTTTTAGGCTGTTACCGATATAAATATTTGAGAGCTCAAAAAGTCCAATAATAATACTTTACCCTCTAAAATTGGACTTGTGACCAAGATATTTACTTTGTGGTACATTGTACATTTAAACTGGCCAATGATCTCTGGTGGACAAACTTTGTATGGTGTCACTATTTCTAAACTATCTCAAACATAGCTTTGATGTTTTGTACTGTAATGGCTCATTACTTAAACCAATGTATGCAATAATCTATTATCAGCCAATTTCAATCAGACTGTAGTCTGACTCACCATGATGTAGACTGTGGGTTTAAGTCTGCCATTGGCCGGGTATCTCAACATTCTCCTCAACTTCCGCTATCTGTGCTATTTTGCATCTGTACCATCGCTGTATCCTGTGCTTAACGCTGCCCGAGACGACTGTGATTGGTTTGAAGAAATACAATCAAGCTAGAGCGTTTTTCCTCGATACCAGAAAGATAATGTGTGGAGCCAGACCTTTATTTAGCGCTGAGATAGGTCTGGCTATGTAAGACTCAGTAGAATAAACATACTGTTCAGCTATTTACCTTGAAAAAACCTTTGCAGCCCTCACAGGTACGGACTCCATAGTGCTGACAGGATGCATTGTCACCACAAACTGCACAGCGGCCCTCACTGGATCCTAAGTTGTGAGTTTTAGGAGACGTCATGGCCCCCTCCACTATCCTGGGGCTTTCCAGGGGTCCGTGCTCCAGGGACATGGGAGGACAATGATGTGGAGAGACATGCTGCTGAGTAGGCATGAAGAAATGGTCATCATGGCCTGGCTGAGCGTCCTGATGCAGGCCCAGGGGAGAGTGCTGCTCTGGTGCGGGGCTGCCGAAGGTGAAAAAGGAGAGCTGCTGGGCCATGGCACCCTTATCTGCCATAGAGGATGGGGGGGCTGATGGGTAGGGGCTGAAAGGGGAATCCCACACAGGTGCAGACTGGGCCTGAAAGCCTGAAGTTGGAGGGGAAGTAGCGGCATAAACTGGGCTGCCATAGTAGTCAGAGCCACATGACGATAGTGTTTCATCAAGGCAGCTCAGTGCAAAAGAACCTGGGTAACAGCCATACACCTGAAGATCATCCAGCTTGAAGGCTTGGCTTTGCATCTGAGGGCAGGAGCTTTCAGCTACTGAGGCGTGGCTGAATGAAACTGTAGAGGTGGGAGGGGAGGTGGTAATCTTGCAGGAATAAGCATCAAACTCCCCCACATAGCCATTTCCCACCAAGGTGTTGATGCTGGGCAACGAAGATGTAGACAGCTGGTCATTTTGGCCATTGATGTCCATCACCAGTTTGGCACTGAGGTCAGGATTTAAGAACTCAGAGCTGAAGTAGTTGTCATGTGGCAGGGATGCATACTGGGTTTGTACACAGGGCATTGCTAGGACAGAGAATAGAAAAAATTGCAACTGATGAAAATAAACCAAAAGTTTTGTCTATGTTATATAAATACTGTTTATATTTAACACAAGATGTCTTAATGCTTCAAAAAGAAGTTTTTTATGGAAGTAACTGTAGTGTAAAATAATTAATTACTTGGAATAACTAGGGCTGACAGGGATTTGTTGGCCTAAACATAAGTATGTGGTACAGTAATGCATGCAATAAAGTTTAGACATCCCAATAAATTAGATATTTGTTTAGGTCAGCGTTTTCTAATCAGCCCTCTATAACCTTCCACACAGTAGCTTACTTTAACACCTTTAATGCATAAGGTCTCATTTCCTCTACATGCCATTTCTCTAGCTTCAGGACCAATCAATCATCTTTATAAATTGCAGAGGGAGATCCAGTGAAGCAATCAGATATTGTCAGATATTTTGTTACTGGCTGTTAATGCTTTGAAAACCTCCTTCAGTGGAGGGCAACCCTCTTTCACAGGGACTGTACCAGGGAGTGTTGCTGGATTGTATTTCAGGGTGGGCTGAATGCCAGCTGAAATGGGAAAGGTGGCAAAGCCTGTTTGTGTGTGTGTGTGTGTGTGTGTGTGTGTGTGTGTGTGTGTGTGTGTGTGTGTGCGTGCGTGCGTGCGTGCATGGTTGGGTGAATGGGCGTGTATTTACATGTGCAAACTTCCTCACTGTGGGTTTTTCAATATAAAACTGAAACACATCTCACCTAATCACTGTTGTTAAACACACATTGTTAAATTATATTCGCAAAACTTACATTTAAACTTCTCAAGTGTCCCACATGTGCTTTAAGTCCTATAAATATACTCTATACGTCTTTTCGTATATCAACGGTAATAGACCTACACATAAAACATGCAACATGTGGAATCACGTGAAGTCATTAAGATGAAAACATATTGACGCTGAGCTATTAATCTTGAATATTAATCTTAATATTGACAGCTGATAAAACTGTAAGAATAGTACAGTTGCAACAGTAGTGTTTGTACGAGCAAGATTCACCAATGACAAAATATACCCTCTTTTAACAATTGCTCTCTCCATAATAATAAAGTTCTACTAAGTTGCTCAAGTTTCTTAGGTAGGCCTACGCATAGAGCTAAAACTAATGCTCTCACAAAATAGCATTGATTCAACTTTATGGTCATTTTGGAGGCTGTTATGTGTTCTGCTGGTACGGTGTTGGTAATATGTTGTCCACTCTATTTATATCAATGAGGGTAGACTAGTTGAATCAACAAAAAATAGTATCAACATAACTGAACATTAGAATTATGAATGAAGATATGCACGGTTTTCTATTAGACAGCATTAGCTTTTGCTAGTTGTACTTAACCAACTTGCAACTGACCGTATAGCTCTGGCTCCTACTCAAAGAGGGAGGCTGAGGCACATATGACATTTAAACAATATTTTCCATCAAACTAACTTAAGTAAAAAGGTGCATATGTTTAATTGTTATATCAGCAGTCCAGCCAGCTTTGTCCTGTGAGCCTATATTATTATGGAAGTAGTTATAATGAAGGATAAAGGCAAACATACAATCTAAAATCAGCATTAATGTGCCCCCTGAATAAATAGATATCAAAACATGCAAACAAACAGTTCACTTTCACTCACCTGGTTCATGTAAATATCCGGATTTTTAAGGTTTTCATTTATTCCAAACGAGTGAAACTGATGAATGTCACCTCTGCCAGCTGCTTTCAGTACACACACACTCATTCAAACACACTCTCACACACACATACTGGGTCAGACCAACGCAGGAGGATCCATGCACGCTTGTTTTATTTTTGCTCCGTCGACAAAAGGCGGGGTCGATGCCCAAAGATGGTGAACAGGGCGGTGGAACGTTCCGGGTCGCGAGCCAATCAGCGTGGTCGATACACAGACGTTCTTCCGCGTGACGCACGAACGGGATTCCATTGACGCAGGAGCCGAGGGAGCGTGCGTTCTAAATATAAACCGACAACGACAGCGGCGCTCACATGGGGCTATTACGGGATGAAAAAAGCTAAAAATAGCGGTAGTTTGGAGGTGCAGACGTTATATGACTGGAAATATAGATGCTATACACGTTTACAACGGGGAGGTGTGTTAGCACATGGCCGACCAGGAAACACCTGGATGTTGTTTTCATAAAATAAGACATTTATTGTCACAGAATGGCTAGAAACTCTCTACTCTGGCATCTTTCAACTAAACTCGGGGGAAAAGGTACCACGAGTACACATTTATATTCACCATCCACATTATGAACACTAGATCAGCAAAAAATATGGACTCAGTGAACAAATTAAATGAATGGACATTTTAACAAAAACAACAGTTACTAAATTATGTTGTTTGAGGTTTTACCTTGTATATACTCATACTTTGTGATGATGTGCTTTGTGTTTAATTATGTTTCCGTTTTTTTTTTTTTTTTTTTTACATTTGTACAAAAGTATTTCTCCAAATTGGAGATGATTACACATGATGCAGTTTAATAATTTAACAATGAATACAGTTAAGCTGGAATCATTTGACGAAGTATCACTTTTTGAGTGGTCATGAATAAACACTTCAATTATGTTATGTAAATTTCACAACAGACAATTATCACAAGAGGAAAACACCTCCATACAGGAGGCCTCTAATCCACTGCTTTAGACATACTTAATCCTGTGAGCACTTTGAGATCTAAATTCTTACCCACAAAATATGTCAATTACACATTGAATTCAAGAAATGTGACATCAAAAAAGTTTCACATTGTAATGTCATCATCAGGCAATTTGCACTATGGATGTCATGGTCACAGCTGCAGGTGTCCATTTGCCAACATCAATTTCGAGCATCACCTAATACCCCTTATTATTACCCCGTAATAACCAGAAAAACAGACGCACTTAACACTCTAACACTTAAACTGGGAGTGATCTAGTTTCTCTGGTAAGTATGAAGAAAGTGAGAGGGATCATTAAGTGTGAGAAGCCGTTGAGAGGAGCTAAACAGACCTGCGTTAATGGAGTCCATTTAAGGGGATTGTGCATGATGCTGTGTTTTGTGCGGTATGAATATAAAATTGCAGGCTAGACTGAAATGATTCTTTCTGTCAATTTCACTCAGTCATGCAAGAACACACATGCTGGCATGTGATACACACACATATATAAATACAAAGCTATTGCTTGGTTTAATTAAATATGTGTTGTGTCAATTAAACAGTCCAATTCTGTGATGTAATCTACTGTATTTATGCACCTGAAGCTCGACCACAGTCTGGATACAACAATCTGACTTGTTCCTTCTTGTTTTTGTGTGGTCTTGAAATAAGTCATTTGTGCTAAAATTAGTTTGTATGCAGTATGTTATCATAAGTTAGCACCGGCCCATTTTGACAGACATGTCTTGTGTCTTTTGACAAGTAAACTTAACAAAGATGAAAACTTCTGATTCATTTTAGTGTTGCTTTGCCAGCACTGGATACTCTTTTCCCACTCAAAAAAGTCAAAGTAGATTTCACATCTAAATATAAGATTATCTCACCCACTTTGTAAGATTTGCATTTTGATTTAAATTTGCAGTATGAAAATATATTTGTTTAATCTTTCATTTAAACCAACTCCTCTCTCCTCTTTCCTCCATCATCAGTGATTCCTAATGTGTAATGTCTGATGCCTTCTCACAAGAGTTCAAGTGTGTCATAATACACACACACACACACACACACACACACACACACACACACACTGAACCTAATGTTTTCTGTCTCCACTTCTCCTCCCCACTGCTGGATTAGGCCTCCTGCTTTCCCTCCCACACTGATGCAAAGCCGGCCTCACTGTGCGCTGCCATGCTTTGGATTTAGGGAGATTTAAGCAACTCAGATTTAGAATTACAATAAGTGGGCTGCATGCAGAGTAATATGCATAAACATATAGCCTAATACTTTAAATAAATGCACAAGTCAATTCTTTGAAATATAAGCATTGATGAGCGCTCATAAATATTCTTTATGGCAGATAAGCACGGGAGTACAGTTCACACGTTTTTACAGGCAAATTTGTGTTTTTTCTACTTTGAAAGCAGTTGAAGCAGCATGTTATTAAGAACTGTGATTTATATGACCATGTAAACATTCAGGTATTCTGCCTGTCCCTTAAAAGAGTTTAACATTTAGATGAAAATGTTTTATTTTGTATCCTCATAATAAATTCTGTCGCACCTTATGGTACAAGTCTGTCTCATGTAAGAGCTTCATATTCCGCTGCGACATACAGTGCAATCTCCCCAAATATAAACAGGTCGGACAGTATATCCCAAAGAGACTTGTAGTTGGGCAACAGATTGTAATTATTTCTGAGGACAATTCAATAAATGTTGTCAATGTGATGCTGTATGAGCGTCACTGAAACTGAGTATGCAACATTGTCAGGACACACGTGCAAATGACAGCTACACAATATGACATTAAGACAAGATAATAAATGAACATGCAGGCATGTTACATGTATACATGTATTACTGTATGCACTAATAGACTCAACACAAGACTACTGACACCTGAAAGACACATAATGCACGTCACTGAAACAAGATCTCATCAACATTTTTTTCCAAAATATATTATTTGGTGGAATATAACTTACTCATTACATTTCTGAAGGCTTCTGTGTATTGTGTGACTAAATTGAAAAAAGCCTAAGCAATGGAAGCATCTTGTTACAAAGATGATAAAAAGATAAAATTGTCATCAAAGTTACAGGACAACAACATCTAGAAAACATTGCGCACCTAATGTATTAAATACAGTGGAATGCTGTTTTTTCTTTCAGGTGGATGAACACTGACAGGAAAGACACGGACCAGACAGGTAGGATAGTGTTGTTGAGCAACGTGAGCTGCTGTGAACTTCTGAAGGCTGAACAAAGCCAGTTCATCACCAGCTGCCTTAGGAAGTATAGATCAAACTACTGTAAAGGTGATTAACCAGAACACAATCACAACATAACATAAGCATATATATTCCTTATCCACACACTGTTGTTACACAACATTCTCTGCTATTTCATTAACAAAAAACAAAAAAATGAATGCATTACATTTAAGTTGGCACACAATAGCAACAATCAGACTGAGTAGTGAAATTTGCACTTTAGATTTGTTCCATCACTGTAGTCTCTGCAAAATGTCTGTACTTTGAAATTACGTAGAATTATATCAGGGATTAAGTGGAAAAGCACTAATACTGAATAAAATAAACACACAGTTACACACTCAGAGGCAGACGTTTCTCTTTCTTCCTGCATCATTACAGTAATATAGGTGTCATGTGGTGCCCCTTAGCAGACTGGAGGGTGTAGCGGAAGCGTTGATCTATTTGAGGTGAAAGAAGCCGGATGGTTTTGTTGGTGCAGCCATCAGCATGTTAGCTTGGTTCTTGTGAGTTATGTGGATCTATAATAAATATAAAACAACTTTAGTGATCAACAATTTAATTATTTGTGTTGAAATTCTTTTAAATTTGATCCATATCTGATCAAATAAATCAAATTTATAAGCTGTCCAAAAACGTCTCTACTTAAATTAAATCAATGATTCCCATTTTCAAAAAATAAACAAAATGCAAACTTCTCCTTTGAAGACACATCATTTTCTGTGTTATTTCAGCTCTCCAATATTCCAATATCCTCCCTGAGCTCTGAATCCACCTGACTTTAAATGACGTCACATGCATGATCAGTGAGTATAACAGGGTGCAAGGGCTCCAAAGACTCCAAAGAGTTTATAAGGTAAACCAAGCACCAGCCAGTTTATGTTGAAACGGATTCCGATTCTCAAGCTTCCCCTGTTCACATGAGCAAGGCATAGCCTCCAGATTGCTCACAATGTTTTGGTGCGATAACTAAGTCACTTTAGATAAAATCGTCTGCTAAATAACTGTAATGTAATGTTCAAAAGGAGAGCCCTGAAACACATGCTGTGTTATAGTCCTGAGCCATTGCAGATGTAGCCCTCTCTAACTGGCTTTAAGCAGCTTACACAGATAAACATAATCAGGGTGAATATTTACTATGTTTTGCTAACTGAAATATTGTTTCTCTTATCCGTGCTGCTATTATCTGCACAAAACTGACAAAGAATCATTTTATTTACTTTGTTGTACACTACGATGCTGTAATCACTGACTTTAATGAATCTCATATGTAACTTCGTTCTGAATTACACTGGTTTATGTCACTTACAGTACATGGAGGCTGCATCCAGGGCTCTCCATCGATTTGCATGGGCAGGGCTTTGAATGTCCTGCACACAGGAAGGAGAGATCTAATTATAGTGTGCTATTTATACTGTTTGTGAATTTTGTGTCAAATATGTGTCCGTTAACCCAGACTGCATAGCGAGTGCTAAAATACCAGGAACACCTGGCAATAAAATGCAATGCACAACAATGGCCACATAAATAGGTCAGGTATTTTTAGTTATTGTTATCCACCTGTAGGTAAAAGTACACAACCTGATGGTAATTTGAGAAGTCTGAGCTAGTCTGTGCCCGGCGCTCTTCAGTCCAGTGTAGATCTGTCCCATCTCTATGACTCCTTCCAGCCCCACCACCTCCAAGAGCTTGTCACTCATATCTGCAGAGTCACAAAACACACACAAATCAAGTTGGCCGCCGCACGCAAGACGGCAGATTGGCTTACTGACAATATTTGGACAAATATTTGGGGGGTGATTTAGGAGAGTACAAACCTTGAGAGATTGTTTTAAGAAGTTCAGGGTCAGTGATAACTTCACTGGGCTCCACCGCTGGCCCGGTATCAGACTTCTTGGACTCGCCCCAGAGGTTGGAGCCCCCGTGCATGCTAGGTATGTTGAGGACAGCTATGCCCTCAAGAGACATGCTGCTCAGGTCCAGAGATCTTCCACAGCACTGGTGGAGGCAAAACAAGTTGGTTACACAACTGAACAAAACTTGAAAAAACAGATGCACTCAGTGCAGATCTCAGCCAGGTCTGTCTGCAGCCACCACTGCTTTATTGTGTGATTGAATGAGTACAACCCACAATTGGCTAACCCCTGTTTAGAAACTAATGGACTAAGGCGTTGTAAAAAAAAACACTTGCCACAAGCTCCATGTTGTAAGCAATCGGCTTAAAGTTGTTGTATAAGACATTTCATACAATCTTGCCAAAAATAAAATGAAACACACCAAGCTGTCGGCCCGCTTAGCAGCGGCTGAGTGGCAGTAATATACTCAGCAGTGTGTGTACTGGTAGCTCCATTAGCTGTCAGCTGTTAGCCAAACACACCGACCAAAACACTATCACTTGCAGCCCCAACCAGTCAGGCCACGGTTAACAGTAGAGCGTGAGGAGTCACAAGGCAGTCAGTGGCAGTAAAAGGTGTTTTGAGAAAGTGAGAGACACCGCAACCAGAAGAGGTCCTTGAGCATGCAGACATAACTGGGCACGCAAAATATTAAGCCGTTTGCTGCAGCAGAATGCGAGATTAGCCGTGGACAGACACATGCACACACACTCAAACCCATTCCATGATCTTCCTGGTGGAGGTAATTATATGAATTACAAATAATAACTTGACGCAACAGCTACATGACTGTATTAGATATTCTAACCTCAATCATGAGACACTCCTTCAGCCTCTTGCAAGATGCAGAGATGGTTTCAGAGGTGGCAAACTCAAAATACCAAAGTTTGTTCTTCATTCTTAAAAACAAAAGAGAACAACAGATTAACCTTTATTATTTGAAATAAAAAGTTACACTTTTTATTAGAAAAGACCATGAATCCTCACCTGCTGTTGAACCTCTGGGGGTGTTTCTCTCTCATTGAGTGGAAACGATGAGCGATAGAGGCATCCTGTCAAAGTCATAAGGTAATGTATTCATGTTTCAATGTATGATGTTACCATTCCTTCCTGCTGAGGCAATGACTCACCACTCCAACAGAGAAGTAGTTGTTAATGATCTCGTAGGGCACAGGGTCTCCAGCCTCTTGGGGGTCGTCTGGAATCACCTGGATGCTCCAACGGTCCATGCAAACCCCCTCACTAGCTTCGATCTCCTTCAGGATCTCTCTCAAGTCTGACCCATCATAGCCTTTTGTGGGATAATAGAGGAAGCAGGTAAAGTAAATGCAGAGCTCAAATGTCAGTGCCAATACTTCCGTCAGGGTGTAGAATTAATGTGCTGATGGTTTTACCTCCTCCCCAGCGTAGACAGCGAGCTAGATCATTCCCGGTGCCCAGAGGCAGGACAGCTATTGAAGGATGTACCTGCAGGTCTTCTTTGTCTGAAATCACAGGCACGTTATTCAACCTTCGAGATGTTTATGCTTAATTACCTGTCGGAAAACCCCAAATGACCCACAGTACCTATAGCATCCAGGAGCCACCCAACGGTGCCGTCTCCTCCACACACCAAGATCCTGAACTCACGCAGATTGCGGAATAAGTGTAGTCTGAAGAAACAAAGGCATCATTAATGTGAAGAAACTCAAGTGTGTAAAGTTATAGTGGTGAAAGTGAACTGTACCCTGGAGCAGGACCTCCATTGGAAAGGTTGTACACTTGACGTGGGTTCAGCAGGTACTGAAACTTCCTGAGCACTCTGTTGAAAACAGAGAACCACACACACAAATAAACACAAACAGGAAGTGAGAGGAGCCATATTCTAAAAATGACATTAAAAAGAAAGGAGTACTTTTACATTACAAGTAAAAGAAAGTTACACAAACATATCGAGACTTCAGGCTACTTACCGTTGACCCTGCTTTCCTCCACTTTTTGGGTTCACAAACACCAGCAGAGGGTGGGTGTCTGGAATCGAAACAATCTAAAGAAGAATACATGACAGATTAGGATCCAATGGATTATGTAACTCATTTGAAGAACATATACGTGATATGTAAGGATATATGGACACATGCTATGAGTCAGGCAATTGCACAGAGTTTATATAATAAGTATGAGGCAGAATAATTCAAACTTCTGCTGCTGTCAAATAAAGATTTAAAGGAAATAGGTTTGGTTTATACGTGAACACCATACACCATAACTTCTCTGTGTGTCTTGCACTAAAAAAATGTATGATGATATGTTGTAATTGCCATGGCAGATAAGTTTTAGATTTTAGGAATATTCGACTTTAAAAATGTTAAAAGTGAAAGTTGAAAAATGTGCTTTAATGCACATTCATAAGGACACAAAGCTAACTGAGCAGAACTGCAAATGGATGCAATGTATTTAGTCATGTATTTTAAGAAGTGGATTATGCTGCAGGAAGTTTCTCTGTAAGCTTTGGTACTTTTTACTATTGCTTCCTTTGTAAGATATTGAAACCAACATGGTTTAAGCTTGTGACAGGAGGTGAGTATCTGGTGAGTGTCTTTAAATGTAAATACTGGTCCAGTGGGTTTGTCCCAGCCATGACAGGCATATTTGACCAGGACTTCATCCAACGCACTGAACTGTTACAAACAGACTACAAAGACACTGGCGCAGTCCTTTTTAACATGAAAATCTTCCAAAAATAACATGATGAATCACTAAATTTGGAGATTCTCCCAAAAGCAATGATATGCAGATGGTAGTTGGAGCAGACAACTTGAAAGAGACCTCGCGAAGAAAACACATGGGTGTACAGTTGGAAAAGGAATAAAAGTGTGTAGGAAGATTTGATAACAGCAGACCTGCAGGATGTGGCCATCAGGGGTGACGTTTAACAAGCTGGTGTCTTCCTCCTGCAGGAAACACGGCACAGTTAACCAACAAACAGACAATTAACTTACAATTATCCTAAAAATCTAAATCTGCTCAAGCCAAATGTATGGTGCTGCTCATTTCACCTTTGAGACGGCGTGTATGGCCCATGGAGGCAGTATATGATCTCTCAGTGGCCCACACTCACAGGACGATAAGCCAGAGAAAATACACTCATCGTGACGCTTAAAAGAAGACAAGTCTCAGTTAACATAAAGCAAAGAGAGCTCGTAATTAATTCCTGTCCAAACACGCACACGCTCCTCACCATCTCCTGGCACCACACACAACGCCTCCCCACTAAATTCTTGATCTTCTTGTGGCAGACCTGACACTTGGTGGACTTACAGTCCGCTCTGATCCAGTCGTGAGCTGCTACCTGAGACACAGAGGAGAAGAAAAAGAGGAGGCTGAGGAAAAGGTGTAATTCACAAATACTACTTTATCCATTCCCAATTACACAGAATAATTTCCACTTATCCTTCCCCTCATAATGTCAACTCTTAAGGCAATATCCAACTTCCGCTCCAGGACCAACATTCATGTTCTCTACAGTGGTGCCAAACCACAAACCAACCCTGAATGACTTCAGTAAAAAATGATGTTCTGGTTGGATTTAAAAGGCTCAGCACAGACCGCACCCTCAAGACAGAGCAGCTGCGGAGACAGCGTGAGATTTATGACATTTTTGATAACCATTGATAGGCAGACACGCATCAACAGATCAAATATCCTGAGAGCACACTGGCACCTCTGGATGCAGCTGACGAAACTTGGCCAGTTCACTGTTGTGATCCTTTACTGGTTGTGAGTTGTGGTTGTGACACTACACAGAAAAAAAGACAATGAACACACATCATTGTCTACATTTGAGCAAAATCAGGACATTAAAGAGATGTGCAGAGCAGACTGCGCCAGCTGTAAAAAACACTGATGGGCTGCACTCATTACAGACTAATGCACTGTGACCTTCCCTGTCGTTACTGTGTTTACTGTTGCTGCTATTTGGTTTTTGGTCAGTAAAAAGACTACTGACATATTCACTTGACAAATATGAGCTTTCAGTTCATTCTTGACCTTGAAAACAGTAGTTTTCAAGACAAAATAACTCAGGGTTCACTTACTAGATTTTAAAAGATAACATATAATATTCCATTCCATTATGCAAACCGCTAAATAAATAAATAAATCCTATTCATGATCGCGGGGAGGCTGGAGCCGATCCCAGCTGACATTGCGCGAAGGCAGGGTTCAGCCTGGACAGATCGCCAGTGTATCGCAGGGCACACATATAGAGACAGACAACCATTCACGCTCACATTCACACCTACGGGCATTTTAGAGTCTCCAATTAACCTGAGCTGCATGTCTTTGGGTTGTGGGAGGAAGCCGGAGCACCGGGAGGGAACCCACGCTGCCACGGTGAGAACGTGCAAACTCCACACAGAAGGACCGCCCCACCCAGGATGGAGGCTCGAACCCCTGAGGTGACACTGCTAGCCACTACACCACCATGCAGCCCATAAGATATAACATATTCCGAAATGTTCTAATTGTCAGCAAATTTCATGAAATTACTTGATTAAATTGATCACTAATATATCCATATATCCACAGCCTGATTTAATTTCTAAAGATGCTCCATTGTTCAAAAACAAAAGTTTATTTTGAGTCAATCGCACATACACCAACCCGAATAAGAAACTATTCACTAGAGCACCAAACTTGTATCAATCCGCAACAAATGCACTATTTTCTCTTTTTGCGTGACATTTACAAAAACTACTGCACCCCTCTGTTTTAAGACATTTATTTTTTCCCTCTTTTAAAAATGTATCTTTGCTGTCTTGTTAGTTTGTCAGCAAAAAAGAACAACTTGACCCTTTGCTAAGCTCTGCCCCCTGCTTCTACTCCATCAAGCTGTCAGAGCTAAAGTTACCATAGAGCCCACAATGTCACTAACTGCACTCCCTGAATAAATATTATCAAATCTTTGGAAAAAATGACACAAAAAAGTATTGAGAGATGGTCTAATGCAATGTTGGTTTTGGTTGGTGGTCATGGGAGTTGTTGACATAGAATATCAATGGACTAATCCTGTAATTTAACTCCAGTAAATGTAAGTTTGAAAATGTAATGTAAGGAAATGGAAATGAAGTGGAGTTGTTGTGTGTGTTCTTACACCCATCTCCTTTTTAGATCTGACGAAGGTACGGGCACAAGGCTCAAGATTCTTGTTGGCACAATGACTGTGGACGGTGTACTTGCAACCTGAGGGAGAAGAACAAATGTTACAGGGATGACTGAGTTCAAGATAAAGTTTTCTCAACAAAAACATATATGATTCTACAGCAAAATATATCTAATAATGGAACATAATAAACGGTATAAGTGAACTGGTAAAGGCGTGACTCCTCTGCTTCATTTGTATTGCTATGAGGTGCATGATTGCCCCCTGATGGCCGCCGTGAGCTCTTACAGGTGCAGCAGAGTCCCTGCTTCCCGAGGCCGAGCAGCATGCTCTGACACACGCTGCAGTATGTCGGCTTGTTAAAGTGCTTCATCCTCCAAATATGCTGTCCATCTCTCTCTATCATCTGTGGGTGAGAAGACTAAATTAAAGAAAAGTGGAACCGCAGTTGATCACACTGAAAAAAGTTACAATTTTCGAGTTGGTTCATTCATTAACAAAACAGGGGATATTGTGGGGAAACGTAAGTGTTGTATGTGGAGTGAAATGATTGTTCTGTCACCTTTAGTCCAAGCAGAACAAGTAAAGGCACGTTGTTCATGCCTCCCTTCACCCATTCCTCCAGAGTGACAGTCCCACTGCTATCCACATCGATTGCTGTCATCATGTCTTTGAGCACCTGTCCAAGTACAAAAACATCTGCTGGTTATTCATCGTCTAACTCTTGCATCGTAAACTTCCTTTTACATCTGTCCGCTGCTGTTATTAACTTAAACTTTATTTTAACCATCACATACCTACATACATTCAATTTGACCACTGCATTTAACCCATCTTAAGTATTTAGGGGTAGTGAGTTGATCAAGCGCTGCTCAGCTAAAGCTCTCTTTCTGATGTAATACAAATACATGTTATCACACCCCTCATGTAGACTTTTTCGGAAAAAGCATACATGATTCAATGATAGAACAATTACAAATAAAAAATGAATCAAAATGTGACTCATACTGGTCTGAGTTCAGTCACGTCCCAGCCGAGGTAATCAGCAGCTCGCATCATCTGGGTGATTATACGATCCACCTCCTGATGGAGAGACAACAAGGTTTACAGTCACCCTATTCACCTTGTGCAAAATACTGTGACCTCTGACATATTACAAACAAAAGCAGCCACTCAATCTAAGTAGGTATACACCTCCAAAAAATAAAAAACAAAAAATATAAGTTAAAAGTACTCCAACTGCAGTTAGTTCTTATTATTTAATTATTACTTGTTTGTTTATTGATGATATAAGGTTGGTTTAATAACTGTTTTTTCCCACCTTTTATTTTGCAAATGGACAGTTTCTGATTATCAGACTGTTGAGATCTAAAAGATCCTAAATAAGGCTTTTCAAATATGCAGCAGAGGAGCAGGACTGTAGTATTAATTAGCCTTTTTTACAATTTGGAAAATGTGTGTGGGTGCCGCTCAAATTTGATCCATGTTGCCAGTTGTTGAACCAGCAAGAAATACATTAGCTGGATGTTCACTGTCAGCGGCATTTTCTGTTCTGCAAATTCATCTATCAACATTTCAACTTATAAAGTACATAAAGAGAGAATACTTATGCTCATACGTATTGAAAACCACAAATAATTTGACTTTTCAGTGTTTGTTAAGGGGTCCAAGACCAACAAAACAAAAAAGTAAGTGAGACAATGAGACCTTGTTTTACATTTTGCAGAACTAATTGTAAAGAATAAATGTACATATGTCAACTGTTGCAAGTGAAGAAAAAGGCATCCCAAATATTTTGTTAGTTTAGGCACACGTCGTAAACACAGAGCAGTTAGAGAAACGAGTCAGTGATTTTGAGTAACTTACAGAGTTGTCCAGGAGTTGGTTGCAGTCTTTATCGTAAAGTTTGAAGGTAACTAGAAACAAAACAAAGTCAGTCAACAAACCATTGTTTTTTTTCACTTCCTCAGATCATCCAGATCATCAATCTTATTCATTCATTAGTGGAAAAAGGTACATTAAATGCAGTTGCACTTTAATAAATATGTCACGAAATGTTCAAAAGGAGGATGAAACCAACATTCGAGCTTCTCGCGTGGCTGTCCTTCCTCCAGCACTGAGAAGTAACAGGACACATCACGAAGAAAGACCCCACCTGAAGATAAGGAAATACAGAATCAACCTTTTGACCAAATTGGAAACCTTTATTACATTACTGAGATTTAAAACAGCATGTTTTTTCAGCAATAACTGCAGCAATAAAACAATCAAAGCAAGTGTTCTATCAAAGGTTGGTTATCTGAACAAGTGCACTATGGCTTCATTCCTGTGACGCAGCACTACAAGATATAAATTAAACACAAACAAACAAACAGGTGGGCATTGGACGAAGTGTCCAATAAGAAATACTCTTTATAGCGTTCATTGATTATTTGTGGTGTATTCCCAACGACACTCAGAGCTGAGCATGACTGTAAAGTTTTTCCTCTCAACACCTGCCTGATCCATGCGGTTATGTAAAAAAGAGATACGGCTTTCAAATAGATTTACCTCCTCTGGGCAGAAGGCTCTTGCTGGATGCATCTACATGCTCCACATGTTGAAAATACTTAAAAAGACGTTGGCAGAAATCTGCAGGGAAGTCATCCACTTCTAGGTAGGTCTTGAGAAACAGACAGAAACCCTCTGTATCCACGCACTGTGGAAAGAAATGAAACTCATTGTCAGGAGACTCACGGTCAACTATAATTTCTAGATAATTCCCACACAATTTACTAGAAAAAAACTAATTACAGGAAAACAGAAACTAATTCATTAATTCCACATAGCGGGTGGCACAACAGAATGTGCAACAATGTAGCTCAAGCAGAAGTTCAGTCAGGAAGACACATGCCACACTCTTTGCCATTCATAATCTCAGTCTCTAAATCTCCCTGAGATTACTCCATCAGCTGATTGGGGGCGTGCACTTTATATTAACCAATCAGATGCTGCACAGTTTCCTTAAGCCAATCACATTGTTGTTGTCAAACTTTTAAATAGGTTCTCCTCTCTGCTGCTGTCAGTTGTCAAAACCGATGCAACCCTCCTCCACCCCGGGCTCCTCCAATCTTCATCGGGTTACAGCAACTTCCTTCTTCTCCACCACCACCAGTGTCTGGACTCCAGGGGGGATTCTGCTTTAGCAGATATCAGCATCACTACCCCTTGCTTATCCTAATTAAGGATGGAGTCCAATCGCCAAAGACTTTGCACTATTCAAAGATTATGCAATTGTAATAAATTATTATTCAAATTCCATTGTTTTAATAATTACAACCAAATTAAATAATTATTAGACAAAATTGGAAATAAATGCCCTGTAAAATAATAGCAAGACTTAGCACATGTGTCATTGATCTGTTGCATGACTCACCTCTCCAAAGCTGTGCTGGGCCAGCCGACCACCAGGATGAAACTCCTTAATCACATCTTTCACCATAAGACTGCTGTCTGCAAAGACAACATCAGGAAGTGGATTAAAAATCAAAGAGGACATGAAAAAAAAAAAATTATTTACAATTTTTTTCTGATATGAATCTGTTTCGAACCCGACCAATGAAAATAAAAATCCTACAGTAAAACTGGGAGCAGAGAGTCTTCGTAACTAGGTCATCTCTTTGTCTAGTTGCCGTTTGTTCCACACATTAATCACAGGAAACAAACGTGAGTTCATCACTAATTGTGCACATGAACGTAATGTGTGTATCCTACATTAAATCTGGGCCGTGCTGTCGGAGAGGAGCGGCTGTATTATCCTTTCATCTATTATACAACCCTAAAAGCCGACATGCCCATTTAATTTCATGCAAAGCCTCTGAGTGTACAGCGAAATATTTTTAGCCTTTTTGCTTCCTGTCAACAGGTCTATTTAATTCTGTATTAGCTTGAAGCACATAAGCATGCACTTACAGTTTGGAGTCGTTGTTTGTGTTGTTGTGTTGATGCTGAATGGTCCCCAGAGGATCTATACGGAGCAATTTCGTGTTGAGGAACTTCCTCTATCATTTATTTGATCGCTGATGTCTAGTGACTACTGCTGCTTTCACTCTCTGTGAACATTGATTGACCTCCCAAAGGACAGATTCTCAAGTTTGAAAGTAGCTGAAAACTCCTTAAAGTGATTCAGTGATCAATCAGGTCTGCACACCCAAATCAATCAGAATGCACTTTTATCTACTCTCTCAGTTTCTATATTCTGTATTCTGCACACAGGAGTAACATGCACAGAGGTTTCAGATTCCCCCTCCCCTTTACCCTCCTGTGTTGTAAATATATACGATTACAAGAGTATTCTGATTGATTATAGTGAGTGAGCTTGTCCTGCTCTTTTTCTCTGCTTGTCTTTGTTTTTTCCTCTACCTTCGCTCATCACAGATCCAACCGTTGTGTTTCTCACAACTTCCAAATCATCCTTGTTGGAGAAAGTATTCAGATATTATTACTTAAGTAAAAGTACTAACGCCACGCTGTAAAAATAGTAGCCAGCCAGCAGCACACCAGCTGTACATGTATATTTTGTTGGTTAGTTTGCTTTATAACTAACATCATAATTTATAAGCTCTTAATATGTTTTGTATCCAAATATGTATATTAATTTGCAAAGTAAATAGTAATTATAGCTGTTAAATAAATGTATATTTTCTTCTGAACTGTAGTGGAGTAGAAGTAGAAAGTCGGACGGAAATAAAAGAAAAGTAAAGTACCTCAAGCTTATTGTAAGTAAAGCATTTTAGTAAATGTACTTAGTTAAAAAAAATACGTAAAACACTTGCATTCAAAATCTTAGTAAAATTACAGAAATAGAAAAATATACTTTAGGTATGAAAAGTAAAACTGTGATTGTTATGTATTACAGTAAATTATTTGACCATTGTTATTGATGCATTAATGTGAAGGTGTATTTGTCTAGCTGGAATTAATTTCAATTACATTATATACAGTCCAATCTGTAACGATGTGTCACATTTTATGAGCCGATTACATGTTGTTGTTGTTTTAATCAGCAAAGTAACGATTGGCTGTCAGATAAATGCAGTGCAGTTAAAGTAAAACATTTCCCTCAGAATTGTAGTGGAATAGACGTATATATTTGCATAAAATGGAAAGACTTTACACAGTTCTTGAGTTCATGCACTTAGTTTCATTTCACCAATGAAAATAATTATTCTTTATATACACTATAAAGTCATAAGTGAATATAAAGGCAGATCTATAGATCTATTGATTTCCCAAAAGACAGATTGTGTTGCTTTCCCCCGCCCCACAGCTGGTCTCTTTATGTTTCATGTGCAATATTGACATGTTATATTAATAACTGTTTAAATAAAGTTAAGTGAGAAGATGACACTTACATTCCATGTAATGCTGCAGCTGGATAAAATCCACGGGAGTCAGAGACCCTTCTGTGTCGTCGGACGAGGCCATGCCGAGCAGCTGACTGAGTGAAGAGAAAACAATGACGGGGCGTCACGGAGATGACAGGGAGGAGAACAACACCAGGACAAAGCCTCAACATCAAGAGAGGCTGCAGAAACAAGGAGGTAGTCGTTTGTTTCGTAGGCGGGTCACAATAACTGGTTTGCCACCATTCCTTGGATTGGAAATAGAAGCATTGAGTAAACACTTCACTCTATGAGGCAACGGATCAATCACAGTGTCTGGTTCTAGATATGTAGACGGCCTGGGGCTTCTAGTTGATGAATCCTAAAACCAGAACCAATAAGACTCACTGTACCACTTTCAATGAGTAAGGGAAGTTGTGTCATGCAGATTTTTAGTTGACACCCTGAGAAACATGGACATGAGTCAACAGTTTGTGACAAGATCTGACAAGATGAGGATTTGCCCACAAGTTAATATATGTAGGCTAATACCATGATAACAGGCTGTATTATGAAAGCTGCCTTCATACCGTCACCAGCAGAAAAGAAAAATGAAATGAACACCAGCCTGTAGAAATATGAATTGTGCTGGTACATGTGTACACTTATCTTCTCTGCACAAGTCTCCTCTCTCACAAAAAAAAAGCACTGTGTAATTCCCCATCAGCTTAATCATAAACGTACTGTACAAACACCAAAGCAAGCCACAAATCATCAATTAGGACCTTTTAAGGGGCGTCCATCAGACGGGATTATGGGGCTATGATTTGAGGTGGCCCATCTGAGTGAGTGACAGGCACGACTTTTTACTTTGCCGTGCTCTCTAAGTGCTGCACAGGTGTTCAGCCATCCACACAAGATGAGGGCTGAACAATAATAAAGGCTCCTTACCTTTCCTCTCTCCTCAAACCTCAGCGGAGCGAAAGAAAAAAGCGTCCCAAAGTCGGAGCTTCACAACACGGAACTTTGACACGTTGGTTGACGGCAGCTGGTGCTCGTGGGTAAAAGATTGTCGCGGTATTAGCGGATATAAGGGATTAAGAAGGAGGAGCTTTTAGCGATATAATTACAGTTAGTGGCACCGTCACGCGCGTGTACGCGCGCTCACACAAACACGATAGCCACGCACACGCACGTGCACTTGTTTGATTTATTGTACCCTGCCAACAAGTCAACACATTTTATAAATACTGCGGCTTTAATCCTCAAAATGAGGTTCAGGCTCTCTGGTTTTCAGCGTTAACAGAGTGAATGAGCAGATGGAGATGAATGAAATATTATGTCAACTCATAAATTGGCTGGGAGAAGCTCTTTGCAAAAAAAAAAAAAAGCTTACAGACGAGGCCTTAACATTTTAAACGAACTGGAAATTTGCCAATTGCCATTATTTTATATCAAATGATCAAGAGACAGTAAATTGTAGAAAAAATAAGTAAAAGGCGAAAGGAGTCATGCAAAGATGCAGGCCATTGAGTATAAAAAAATTGACCAATCATCTGGGCCCAATGCAATGGACACATTATTTGCATATAATAATAGAATTGCAATGCATTGTGGTCTATATAAAATTATATATTTGCTATTAATAATAATAATAATTGCTATTAATAATAATAATAATTGCTATTAATAATAATAATAATTGATAAATATTGTCATTGTTTGTCAACTCAAGGTCCTCTTACTGTTTACAAAGTCTTCTTCGGGAAGTAAGTCGACCATGTAAATGGAATTGTTTTGAAAATAAAAAAAATTAACTTTGCTGCATAAAAATATCTTCCAGACATGTTATAATGATGTGTATAAAATACTCTTCCACAAGAAAAATGTATTTCCTCCTAAAAGAAAATCCCAAATTACATATATCCACAGACACATACATCCAGGATCTATGAAAATGCAATTATTTGTTAAAAAGATTTAACTTTTTTTTATTTTTTTATTTAACTACTGGACACAAGATGTCTCCTACTCGACGGAAAAGTAAATGTTCAGTCTAAGTGCACTTGAGGCAGATTAATTTGAAAACAGCTTTCTAGAGTCAAACTCTGTAAATACATCGCTCTGTACAGTGAGCTCAAAAATCCAAGTGATGTGACAATAAGCAAAACATTTATTTTAGTGACTTATTACATGATAAGAAGTCCTTCAAAATGAAATTATAATGAGCTCACAAGTCGACGGATCCATCATTACAATTAAGCAAACTCCATCTGTCTTTTACTGCTTCTTTTTGCACTTCTGGTCAGATGCTAAACTACATTTCATTGTCCTAGTACTTGTACTCTGTGCAATGACAATAAAGTTGAATCTAAATCTGAATCTGTCGATGAAGACTGCGTACAGTGGTTGAAAGCGCTGGGGAAATGCCAGTAAGTGGACCTTGAACTGTTGTGTCATACTTCTGTTTCCAAGGTCAAGAACGACCTGTCATGGTTGTATGAGTCATATTTTGTTAATCAATCCCTGAGATAATGCAGAACAGTATAACCCGAGGCGGTAGGGGGCGCTAAAGGGCTCCAGTCACAACTAACAGCCGCAGTAAATAAGTAGTAGAAGAAGAAGCACTTCACGCAGATGTTTACGTTTGCCCACTTCCGTAGCTGCCTAACGCGGAATAACGTTACTAATCCAACGTTAGATTTCCATATTTGAGACGAGCCCCGCGGTCATGTGTCTCTGTATGAACTTAAGCGCGAGACACGCCTGACAGAGACGTGTCCTCAGGTGGTTTTGTCCTCTACAGCCGCTCCTCTATCGCGAGCTTTCCTCCTCGTTCATCGGGCGAAGCTAAAGCTAAAGCTAGCGGCGTCGGTAGCCTGTCAGCGGCAGTTGACATACTTTAATACAAAACACCTGATCCGCATTTGACCCAGTGTTGATTTATACATATTTATATACATATCAAACAAGGCAGTCATGGCCACTCGGCGTCTGACCGATGCCTTCTTGTTAATGCGGAACAATGCCATCCAAAACCGGCAGATATTGGCTGAGCAAGTGAGTACATACGACCCCCGTCTGAGTACACGTAGCAATGCTGCGGTGAGTGGTCTGCATCGTTTTGACATTTTACTGTGTGTGTGTTTGTGTGTGTAGCCAGTCACTGAGCCGTGTCAGCTAGATGATGTTAGATACGTGTGTGTGTGTGTAGTCGGTGGTGTTTCAGCTCACGGCTGGTGGTGGAGGAGGGTTGGAAAGAGGTGTGCAGGCATATTGTTCAGCTCCTAACAGCTAAACGTCAACAGCACACGTCAACGATGGGAATTAAATGAGCTACGTTTTACGTAGTATTCGTCATTTCTAAGATAAAAGATACGTCTGTAAAGTTAAATGGTGTAGATTGAGTGGGTTTTTGCATGTTTTTTTAATGTCCACTTAATGCGTCTCTCTAGTAAAACATGTGCTGTAGTCACTACGTAGTAATTTGATCTATTCTAGATCTAATTGTGCCTGTAACTTGTAATTAATTGTGTCACTTGAATGTAGCTGGTGTTCTCCTGAACCTATTAACATGTATGACACAAACTGAGGCTATTTGAATCCTGGAAACTACTGCTTGTCATTCATAAATACAAATAATAAGTTTTCTCTGTCTTTAGTGGATCGATTATGACATTGATAAATAAACTATTTAATGTTGATCACATCTGTCCAGATACCCAATCCATAAGGCAGAGATTCGGGGGTTGATACAAAATCAGCAGATGCGATCATGGAAAAACTGTCACACTGTTCTCTACAAATTATTCACATTCAGTCATTTTTTAAGGAATAATTCATAATTCACCCCTATATGAAAATGTTGTCCTTATCTGCATGTGCACTGTCAGTCCCATTGCAGTTTGTAATACTACAAAGCACAAGGTAGTCGAGACGTTTTGAAGCTTGAGCATGAACAGTTTGCAGCTCTCCAGTGTTTGTGCTGAAGCTCACCTACGTCTCTAGTAGAAGAGGCCGGGTGCAGGATACACAGTAGAGCAAGCAGGTGCAGTGTGTGCGTGACCATTCACACTCAGTTGAGAACATTTTAACCAGTTAAATGCTCCCTGAGGTAGATTTATTGCTGAAAACCTGTACACACATTGTCAATAAACACTAAATCTCTTCAGTTGAGGATACATTTCCCAAAATATGCTGCTGAATTTCAGCTACTGAACACTTAGCTTCTCCTAACCTTCATTTCTTTCTCCTCTGGTAAACCTTCTTTTATCACTGACACAAACAAACCTACAGAGTGGAGACATTTTTAAATGTCTGTGGCTCCTGGACCGACACTGTCCGTTAGTGCATCTCTGTGTGTGACACAGTGTGGAGTGATGTGTTGGGGTTTGCCTCAGAACTATCAGCATTAGGCTCAGAGATGGGAAATCCAAGTGTTTCTGTGGCCTGGTCCTCCAGAGCTGACAAAAGTGATTCATGCCTGACAGTGTAACTGCTGTGTACATCACATTCACTGTCTGTAATTTCTCCTCCCTGAGAGCAAAACATTTTACTGATTTCATTAGTCAGTCAGTCACCTGCGTTTTTACTCGAGCTACATCAGTAGATGACGCAGTTACCATGTACCAGCCCAGCAATTTGGTTATGGAATTTTCTGATCTTTAATGGAGAATATCTTTAGTGGCTTTTGACCAGTAGGTCTCCATCATGATGCTTAATAGTGCTTTAGCTGTCAGTGGCTAAAGAAGACTAAAACGCCTGGTGTCAAATAGTGAAAGATCTCTACAGATCCTGGAATAGAGCTGTCATTTCAAGAACATCTGTTTTTGCAGACGTCTCCTGTGGTCTCAAGATGTTCTTACCAAGATCTACTCACGCCCTCTTAAATAGACCTCCTTCGACTCCTTACTGGACACTTATTGCACAGTTCCAAGCACATTGTGTCATGTAGCTCAAATAGAGATGTAGAAATGTTACATGAACATTTGTTTGTAGTCCAATGTCTTACTTGTTTCACTGTGACTGTTTAGTTTGTTTGGTTCCATTGTCCCTGTATTAGACCTTTTTATTTATATATGTTCATCCATGTTGTAAACTGCGTTGATTTAAATGTTGCTGCACTCTTCTCTAATTTCCCAGAGAAGATGTTGGTACATTATTGGTGTTGAAATTAGAAATTCATTAGTGATGTATATTTTGAGCAGAGTGAAAACTGAAAAAAAGCAACACAACAGTTTTTTTGTTGTAGTTGTTGTCCTGCAGTATGCTACTACTCTCATTTCATTTTACAGTAGTGCAATTATGCGGCGCATACATGACTGTCAGAAGGCAGAAGAGCAATTCAAACAAGACAAGGCACATGAGACATAATTATCTAAAACAATACAATGTCTTTTGCATTTCTTATCACATTAACTTCCTGCTGATTTTAAATTGTATTGAAGGTGATCAGCCATTTTCTCTCTCTCTCTCTCTCTCTCTCTCTTTCTCTCTTTCTTTATTCTTGCTGTTTCTTTCATCTAATAATGTGTTTAAAGTGGAATTGTTGTGCAACTAGTTTCTGGATAAATATTATTTATCTTTGTGTTTGCACTCTAGTTTTACACTTTTGAATATACACAAAAACTCAGGACAAATTATTTGATTTTATGTTACCAGCTCTGCTGTACAGACGTCATCATTCTCATTCAAATTAATTAAATGTTGGGGGTCTGTGGATATTCACAGCAGATTTTTTCCAGGGCTCACTTTCTGTTGCTTTTGTCTTTCTCTCCTTTTTCTTTTTCCTCTATTGGATGGGACCAATCTGCTATCTGCCCATCACATTAGGAGCTTGATGAGGTACTGTTGATTTACATTTTGTGGATAAATTACATAAGATGCATAAAATGCTTCATCGTCATCATCATGTTGAATTATTATATACAATGTTTTAATCAAACAATTTGTTTGTGTTTTTAAGCTGGCTGATGATCGAATGGCCCTGGTGTCAGGAATTAGTCTGGATCCTGAAGCGGCCATTGGAGTCACAAAGAAACTGCCCCCCAAATGGATAGAGGGGATTGATGAGGTGAAACAAACACATGGGATTGGAATATAAATCTATAGACCTATCTGTTAAAGGCTCACCCATACAATTACAATATCCCTATTTATTAGACCGTAAGCTTACAAATGCATCTGTTTGGAATCCTGTAATCTTAAACTGTTGAAATATTCTGTATGAGCCCAATAATTTGTTTTCAAAGGGAAGTCACAGTTTAACCATTGAGTTTCTCCTTCTAGATCCAGTATGAAATCACACGGGTTCGGCAAAAGATGAAGGATCTGAACGTACTTCATGACAAGCATATGAATCGACCAACACTTGATGACAGTAGTGAGGAAGAGCATGCCATAGAAATCACTACTCAGGAGATTACACAGGTACAATCATTTACCAGTGTTGTTAATAGAGATAATGTATATATTTATAGATACAAATATGTTTTTACTTGATCAAGTCAGAAGAGCATGGTATGGTATTGAATCTTGACCTACTGTGCTCTGATTGTTTGAGGGAGTGAATACAAACATATCTGACAATATTTAATGTTGAAGAATTTGAAACGAAACATGGGAGTTTGTTTCTGTTTGCTCACTCATTTTGTGTTCTTTGCAGATGTTTCATCGATGCCAGCGAGCCGTGACGGGCTTGCAGTCTCGTTGTGGTCACTGTACCGAGCAGGAGGAGAGGCTATTGAGGAACGTGGTCTCGTCCCTGGCACAGAGCCTGCAGGAGCTGTCCACCAATTTCAGGCACACACAGTCCGGCTACCTGAAACGTAAGGACTGCAGTGAAGCTGGGATTGGCCTCCTCAAATTCTTATTCTTCACTGTTGCTTTTTACATTTGTAACAATTACTAAGGTTATATCTCTTTTATCTTAAACATATTTTCATGCCATTTGTCTTTATCCCAGGTATGAAGAATCGTGAGGAGAGATCAAAGCACTTTTTTGACTCTGGACCTTTAATGGAAGAGGATGAAGAATTAGCTGTATATGACAAGGTGACCGGCTTTTTAAAAATCCATCACCATTTCTTTTGGCTCAGGCGTCCTGTACACAGTACAATAAAATAAGAGTTACTTCATGTTATAAGCATGAGTACAGACGAGAGAAGAAAACATATTTGTCAGTGATGCGGGTTCCACTGTGTTATGCAAATTTAAATTTAGCATTTGGACATATATTACATTTTCAGTTTTTATCACTTGTTGTTAATCCCTACTAGAAGACAGGACAGGAGGATATCTACCAACACATACCAGTGAAATTGGAAAAGAAGAAATCAGATGACTAATGTTTCCAAGTATAATTAAAACATTGACTTATTCACTAAAACCCATGCCTGACATTTTTTAAGGGCAGCAATGCTGTGCAGATGGACGTCCTTTTGCCTTTGCCATCGGGGTGTATGCTAAAGTCTCCTGAGTGGAACAATTAAATGCAGCATTACTTGTTTTTCTTTTCAATTTTGACATCAAATGAAACTTGAACTGTAGTAGTGTCTACTGAGGCTGTGGCTACACGTGTTGTTGCATTTGCAGTAATAATCAATCACCTACTTCTTATTCTTTCTCTCGTTTCAGGGTTTCACAGACGATCAGCTGATGCTGGTTGAGCAGAACACTGTTATGGTGGAAGAACGAGAGAAGGAGATCCGACAGATCGTGCAGTCCATCTCGGACCTGAATGAGATTTTCAGGGACTTGGCTGTAATGGTGGTGGAACAGGTATTTGAGTCAGTCCCGACGGGCTTAACACAAAAATAATTAGACTTAATGAATAATTATGGCATGAGTCCAGTCACTTGGGTACCAAAGACAAACGTTCTGGTGTTCCACATGCAAGCGTGGGGTTGTTAGTGAGTTACCCTAATGACTCCAGAATGTAAAGCATCCTGACATTTTATATGTTGTATTTGTATCAACAAAGCTTGATTGAGAATTATTGGGTTAGTGGCAGTGTGACACCAAACTCTTAACAAATAACATACAACATTACCTCTTGTTTGAAGTAAAGAATCTACAACTGAAATGTTCCTGTGCTAACAAAAGTCCCTCCTCTTCTCCCTCTAGGGCACCGTTCTTGACAGAATTGACTTCAATGTGGAGCAGGCTTGTGTGAAAACAGAAGATGGAATGAAACAATTACAAAAGGTAAACGCAACATGCTCATCTCTTCATACACATTATGACTTTTTTGGCTACTTGACTGTCACCATTTCTTTTAAATCACAACATTTCTACATTTCAGATTGCTGTTAATTTAAGATTTATTTTCTGGGTCATTTTTTAAAATACTTTACACTTTTGCTTTTGAAGCTAATAATGAATGTTAACAACCACAAAGGAAAACAAAAACTCAACTTTCAGCACACTACAAGACACAATTATGTTATCACACTGAATGGTTTTCCTTTAAGTTGAAAGCAAGTGAAATGCAGTGTTTAACCTTTTTTTTTTTCTTTTTTTTTTTCTTTGCAGGCAGAACAGTATCAGAAGAAAAACAGAAAGATGCTGATCATTTTGATCCTCTTTGTCATAGTCATCGTTCTAATTATTATTCTTTTTGGAACAAAGTTTTAATTATGCATTCCTCCGGCTTTTGTTTTCTGTGTGGGTGTTTGTTGTGCATCTGTGTGGACTCGGTCTCGGTTCTACCCAAAACAAAGCTAACAGCCTTTTCATCCCAGGAAACGTCGAGAATAATTCCTCGTCCCTTTGCAGGTGCACTTCAGGCAGCTTGGAGATGTTTTGTGGTTGATTTTGATGATTTTGATGGAAGAAACAATCAACAATCCGTCTGAGCTGTGGCTATTTTAATCAAGTGACTGGCGCCCAAATAGCCAAGACTCTGTGACAGAGTTTTGCCGAACCCCACTATGTTGACATATGTATTTGTCTTAACAAAGGAAAAACACTTTGTGGTGTATAAAAATGGACTACCAATGTCTAAATGCTAAAGCAGAGTGCTTTCTGCTTGAACTCAGAGCATGAATTGTGACGTTTGTTGTGTGACGATGCATCATTTCCGCAAAGTATCATTGCAAACATGTTGTTTCTGTGAGAAAGATGTGACAAGAACGAATGTTTGTAAAAGAGAAATATGCAGTAGATCTCATTTCACTGCAACTTGATTTTCATTCCTGCGTTACATCTATGTCCCGGCTCAGTATTTTACCTTGAGAGGCTAAAATAAAATGTTTTGTCTTAGGACAGTACCAGATATGATTAGAATAGTCATTTAGTACCAAAAATATTCCTTTGGTTTAAGGACCACCTTTTCTTTTTCTTTTTTTTTTTTTATCCCTCTTACTGCACAATTCAAAAATAATATTGAGATCATTGTTACTCACCTCTCCGCCTCAGGAGCTGGTAGACGGCTATGAACTTTCTCCAATTCATCCTGTAATTTTAAAATCATAATTGTGTCACACCTACTGCACTTTTCATGAAGTGCTCACTTTAAAACATTGTTTGTTTTTATGGTCCTTGCTTAAAGTGCTACCTTTTTTAACTCTTGCAGTTTGCACATTTTGAGGCCTGAGGGGAGGGGAGGGGGGGGGTTGTGTTATGGATGTAATACTACTGTCATCTGTATGATGAAAATAATTATTTATTTTTCAATAGCTTCAAATAATCAAGAGGTTCGAAGGTGTTCTGTCTCCGGCAGAATTACTGTATATTGAGTCAAGTGTCTCTGTAGTCTAAACCCAACAGTTATTGTCCACTCTGAGAAAACTGTGATGTAATCCAGCACAAGCAGACATATGAAGACAACATAATTTTTCTTTGCAGATTGGACACATTACATTTTAGTTGGTTGTGTTGGAATTTCTTTACATGTTTTTGTGTTCTATAAAGATTGACGAGCGGAAATGAAGAGCTTTATTTAACATATCTGTGCTCGACTCTACACTTTATACACCTGTTAAATCATCTTTGTCATTGATGTAAAGTTATGTGTGAAAAATATTTATGTCTTAGTGCTGCTCTATTTAAGTTTTGTTTTCCAAACAAAACCGGTGAGGAGACAGCAACTTTTTTTTCTTTTCTTTTTTTAAATAAACCTGGAACATGATGGTGTTTTGTGTTTTCAAATTGTAGCATTGAGGGATAGATACAACTGAAACAATTTACTTTAAATTATATCAAGTATTTTTCCAATTGATTATGTAAATTACTTGTTTAGCAGAAATGAAAAGCATGTTATGGTTTCTGCTTCTCAAATGTGAATCTGTTTTATAGCATCATCTATTAAAAATTGTTTGGTTTTTGACTGTTGATACGGACAAAATAAGCAATTTGAGGACATCCACTTGAACTAATGTGATTCACATTTTTCAACGTTTTATACACCAAACAATTAACCAAGTTGGCAGTTGACCGTGAAAATGATCTTTAGTTGCAGGTCTACTTATAAGTGAGTGACCATAAGATCATATACCGTTGTGAGAGCAGCCGCTGTTGTCTCGTTGAAAATAAAGACACAATCAAATTTCTTTGCGATGCAAATATTGAGGGGTGTTACTGTTGCTTTGAAGGTAGGAAACACCTGGAACCATAGTCATAATTTAAGGTTAATGTTTATCAAGTTTTACACTCAAATAACATCTGCAATATGAGTTTTATATTACTCTTCTTCATGACAAAATATTTTAAAGTCATGCTACATATTCCAGAGATTGTAAGATGCACTTTTAGGAAATGATTAACCTTTTCTTTAATCCCCTGACCCGGAAGCTGAGTGTTTGTATTACATTTCAAATTAAGAGCCTCACGTTTCACATTGTCAAAAGAAATACCCAGTTTCAATAAGATACAGAATCAATTCTGATCAAATGTATGAGCAGTATAATTCACAGCTCCCTCTTTTCTTTCTCACACACTCTTTAAGTGCAGACTAAAAATAAAAGACGGGATACAACCACGCCTTCAGCTGTGAACACATGTTAATGATAGATATCAATACAGCTAATTAACTACACTCACTTTCTGCTTATGGAGCTACCTTGCAAAAGCTTCCTATATGACTGAACGCCACCATTGCACAGCTAAAGATAGTTTCACGTTTATAAACTGGCTGACAGGTGTTGGTGCTCGTGCACCTGTCCGCGTGCTCGTTGAAGAAGCAGTCTTTATACCCAGTGAACCGATTTGATTCACCAACCATGACTTGTGCAGGAGACGACGACGACCCGTTCCCCGTGGACGACCGCTTGTTTGCGGACACATTTTCTGAAGAGAGCGCGTTCACGTTGTTGGGCGAGCAGCTGAAGGTCAGACAGGTGTTTGGGGCGAAGCTCGGCGTGGCCGCCCGGGTCTGGGAAGCTGTGAGAGCCGACGTGGTTTATCTTGACATTAATTAAAAAAAAAATATATATATATATACATATATATATATATATATATATATATATATATACCTGCTAAACACACGTGAGCTTTGTCCCACAATAAGGGCGTGTATTTGTGCACACGCAGGCGCTACACCTGTGTCGTTACTTCGAGGAGCAGTCGGTGGAGTTGAGAGGAAAGCGCACCATGGAGCTGGGGACGGGTGTGGTCGCTATGTTGTCTCCAGTCACTGTCATGAGTAGAAGAACCGGTGTACCCTCCTGAAACTTTCATGGCTGATTGGAGCCTTCGTGCATAAGAGTTATACTTTGCCTGTCCATCGGAGAGTCCCTTCATTTGGCTCTGTAACTTAACTCTCGTGCTCAAACACACTTTTCCAGTCCAGACATGCAACTCGCAGTTGCTTCCACCAGAGGCGCTGCTCATCTGCTGCAGGTGTTTCACGTTTAGTGTCAGTGTTGAAAACTTACCACTGTCACTTATTCAGCATTGACAAAATATCCTGATATATTTGTATATTCATATATATTTACAGTACCTGAATGTGTAACATGTGGTGCATCCATCTGTAAATAAGATATAATTGCATCTTGAGTTGAGTTTCTTTAACAACACATTGGAATCAAATGTTCTTCTCTTTTCATTGTGACACTCACAGACCTTCCTCTGACTCTCCCACAGCTTCAAGACAACGTCTCTGCTAACATGCCATCCGGTGGTTGGCCTACCACCCTTCCCACCGTCCTCCCTCTGTCCTGGGGTGAGGGCCACATGAGCTTCCCTTCTGACTGGGATCTGGTGCTCTGTGCAGATACAGTTTACCTCCCAGCGACTTACCCACTGCTGGTGGAGACACTAGCTCATCTGTGCAAGAACAGAGCCGTGGTATATCTCTCGTCCAAAATGCGGAAAGAGCACGAGACTCCAGGTTTCTATGAAGAATGTTTGCCGAGCAGATTTAACGTGGAGCTTGTGCACCGTGATGACAATCAAAATATTAATATCCACAGGGCATCTCTGAGGAAAGACCAGTGACAGCGGGGACAACCTGCCACAGGACTTGGATTAGTTAGTGAACAGTTATGTTAGTTAGTTAGTTTTTTTTGGGTGCCTTTTAAAAATCAGTGAAAGCTGTTATTTTACCTAATAATTAGGCGGATGGCTGCCACCACAGGTGGTGTACTTTGTTTTCAGTAAATCGTCAATTCCACCATCCTCTTCTCCAAATAAATAAAGGCATATAGAAATTCTAATGGAACTGATTAGATATGGTACATCTTTTTTTGTACCATTTTTTGTAAACACACATTAAATACAGTTTAGGACCAGTTAACATGGCAAAACAAGTGCAAGTTGTAATTGTGATTTTATATCTAACATTCTTACGTTTTGCTGATGAAATCTGAAGTTCTCAGCTTCTCGTGTCTCGACTTGTTTCCTCTGAGACAGGATCAGCTTCAGGTTTCAGTGCAGGTCTGCTCATAATCACCTGACTGGAGATTTCAGGTTCTTCATTTCATTGTCTATTTCTTCATTTTGACTCTGTGTTGTCGTTATCGTGCACAATATAGTTTCAGAGATGAGTTTGATAAGGTTATCGGTGCATGTCTTGAAAAATGGTCAACTGTTCTTCTGCTCTAAATTGAAAGTTTAAATCGTATTTCCTGTTTGTATTTCTGATTGTTCTCTCAGTTAAAACACGTTCTAGGCTGGGTGCTGCATGAATACTACATTTTCTGCCAAAGTTAGAACAGTTTTGTTTATTTTGTGTGACATGTCTGTGTTTTTGTCTGTTGTACTCTGACTGGTTCAAAGTAGGCGGGGCTCTGTTGGAACAAGGAGACATTAAATCCTCTATGCACCAATGAGGGTTCAGCAACATTTGAATCCAAATGTGATGACATCTTTGAGATTGCTCACTTACTGTATGTTGCTCGGCTGTTGTCAATCAAATCTGATCAAACCACACCCAGACAATCCTGATGAAGCAGATTAATTTAGTTTGAGTGATAAACTTAATAAATAATACCCAAGGATGTTTTTCTGTTCTTGCTCATTTTGTCATGAATATTTAAAGTTATGTTTTTATGGGCTATAAATCAAATTAACAGCAGTCCTCCCTCCACACAAGGCGATGGAGTCTGTCAAACCTTTATCTACCAGCAGCTTCAAAGCTCAGAACAATGCAAAGATAGATGTTCTCAGTAATAATGGATACTGTCATTGTGGATTCATTTTCACATTTCCGGTTTCTATGAAATTTTACATCAACTCAATCTGGACAGACATAAATTAGGAAATGACCTGGGTCCAATATATCAAAATATTGTTCTAAAAATTCTAACAATAATAAAGCAAGCCTTAACCGGTTATAATCGAACATCTACCTTTTAGTGTATAGGCATTGTACAATATTGTTTTTATTGAGATATACAAAACCCAAAACAAAGTTTATCCCATCCCTAACTATTCTGTCAACATCAACAGATTGCCCTCCCTGCAGCCTGCTGTCTGTACGTACTTCATCCCCTCTCTCCTGATCTCTGCTGATGTACAGACTTTCTGTTCAGAGAAGGAAAGCCTGTTTGTTACGCTGGAGAGTTTCAAAGAAAGGGAGACAACCCGTCCGCTGCCCGTCTCTCCCTCCGCCACAATTCAGCCGACAAAACAACAGATCCCTATCACGCCGAGCACCTCCCACACGGGTGTCGTGTAAAGTGCAGATCACTGATTTTGTTGTCATTTGTGATTATTTGGGCAAAGTTATGAAAACTGTGCATTGAAGAAGCGGTGATGTTGACCTGAGTGTCAAATGAGCTGATTGGAAAACCAGTCAATTAGAAAATGTTACAGTTGACGGTCTCTTTGTGAACTAAACAGTTTGTTTTATACATGTGGAAAAACTAATGTGACTCCTTTACATTCGTTTTGTACAACTTTAAAAAGGAATGATGCAGCTAAAGATGGTCATTCTAAAAACCTGATTAAAAAATTCCTCAGTGGTATTTGGACATGTTGACCGGATGAGAGGAGGATGGGCTACAGTGACAGGGGAGTGGTGTGTGTGTTTGTGTGTGTGTGTGAGGAGTGGGAGGGGGACTGAAAACTATGGTCCTTTTAAAAGACGTCCTGTTGTGACTTCATTAGACCTCACATCACCTCATGAGCAACAAGGACAATAATCTGAAAACAGTAATTAAAGGTAAGTGTTGAGTGTGTGAACCGATCTCTCCATTATCTAAATTGCAGGTGAGAATTTTTAATGTTCTTATTTTTGTTTTTTTATGCAATATTATCATATTTTATATTCAACGCTAAAATATGCTTTTGAGTCTCTAGATTTTATGCATGTTAAAAACATACTGAGAGTTAAATATATGATCCTTTTTATTATGTTTCATCCAAAAGATGGAGTTCTGGCCCGAGAATCAGGGACAGTCGCCTCTATACTCCAAATTTGGTACTGTTCCTGGGAGGAACTGTACACATAAGTGAGTTCAGTGCTATGATTTCATTTTCAATCACTGTACTCATTAGATGATAGAGTTTGATGCCTTTTTATGCTTGTTTGAGAAACTTATTTTCACTTGTTGGACATCAGCATTGTACCACACTGATGCAATAAAATGATGCTAAAAGGAACAACTTGTCATGAGTAGATTTTTTAAAACACACAGCAAAAATTTTTTATGTGATTTCGAAAATGGCTTTTATATATTTTCCATTTCACCCCCAGCTACCATGACAGACATCAGGTACCCCATTATCCACTGTACTATGGTGAGCAGCAGGATCAAGACAGGGAGTCCAGATACTGGAGTGTACCAGGATCAAGAACAGGAGGGGCTCCACAGGAGTACACTAACTGGACGAACCAAGAGCTGGCCGCTCCTTCTTCCTCTCACTTCCCTTTTATTCTAGACCGTCCCACTCAGCAGCACCAGGACCTGGGAGACAGAGAGTGGACATCAGCTCAGCAAGCAGCAAGAGAATATGAGAGAGGCTTTCTGAGAGAGGGGTGGCAGAGGGGGTGGGAGCACTGTGGTCCTGTCCGCTACAACAGGGACGTTTCTGCTAAGAGGAGCGACAGCAGCTATCGAGAGCTGGAGGCTTGGGCAGCTCGATACAGCCATTCACTTCCAAGGAGGAGACGTATAGAGGCAGAGTTGAGGGGCTCCTCTCAGGGGCTGCTGGAGAGCAGCAGGCCTCCAGAGAGGGACAGCAGGAGTGGGACAGATCCTCGCCTGGCAGCGCTGCAACAAGCCAGACAATCTGCAAACATCACAGAATCAGGACTGTGGTGTGATAGAGGGGGCAGACAGCAAGCTCCGACCTATTATCCATCACAAACTCCTGCCACTGACACAAGCCACATACTGGACATGAAAGAAAAGGCAGACTACCAACGGAGGATGTTCAGCCAACCTCCTGGCTATATTGCTCCCCCTCCCTATGACAGCCCACATAAGGGCTCACCTGTATCGCACCACTGTGACACAGGCTGGGAGCAGAAAGGTAAGAGTAAAACCAACTGGTCACAGCCCACGCTGAGAACGCAGGATGTATCTGCAGATCTGCGCCATCACATAAAAGGAGAGAAAGAGGAGTTTATAAAACCAGATGGGAATCAAAAAGGCTTCCTAGAGCTTGAAGGACTAAAGCACAGACGACAGGAAACAGATGCTTTACAGGCAAGTAGTCCTTTTAGTATCCAGGAAAAACACATAGAGCGTGAGGGTGTGATGTATGTGCAACAGCCACAAGTGTTACAAACAGTTGAGAATAAAAAGATAAATGAGGACTCGTCCTCAAAAGTCATTGAAGGGAGGAAGTTCAGATTAAACAAAAAGACAGGTGGGATGACCATATTCTGCTTGGTGTCTCGAATAGCAGGCAGCACAGAAACGCCATCTTTGCCACTTTGTACTTTACAAACAAGCACAGTATTAGGGGGTATTCCGAAAAGTCTAAGGGGCAGTAGTGGCATTAATCAAACTCACAAACTTGCAGATGAGGTAGACTTCAGAGCGCCAACACTCACAGAGCCACAAAATACTTCTGATGGGAGGAATGTCAAAGCCAAACAGAAGGAGGGACCAACCTGTGTAGAAAGTGAAATGCTTGAGGTTAATCTATCAGAAACAGCAGAGACAGATATTGTGTCCCCAGAAAAAGCAAATAAAAGTGATGCTGATTCTACATTAGGGAGAATGGTTGCTCGGTCAGTGCATTCTCTGTCAGTCAAATATCCTCTGTGGAGGGAGCCGAGTATTACGAGCAGGGCTGAAACTGAAAGTTCATCCCCATGTTTGAAAGCAAACAGCGAGGAAGGAGAATCGGATGTTCTGCAAGACCAAGAAAGAAACGTTCAACCAATTGATGTTGAAGTAAGAAGACTGGACATCAAGACAGACACAGAATCTGAGGACAGTAAGGGTCTTCTGGTTATCGACACAACCTGTGTTGTTGTTAAAATGGAGCTGATTCCATCCCCCAAGAAAGAGCATGTTCACTATTTACACACCGAACACAGTCAACTTGATACTCAAACAACCGTCTCTCCTGAATGTGTCCAATCAAACATGCAGCTGAATCAGGAAGAGACAACTGACCAAAACACAGAACCAAACCCCCACTGCATTAATGAAAGGCCTGAGACCAAACTGGACTCAGATCTTATGGAGACAAAGTGGGAGGGACAAAGTGAAATCTCTTCCTGCTGCATGTTTTCATCTTCAGTTTCTGAAAGGGAAACGTTGGAGGAACGAGCTGAAAGGATCCTTGGCATCCCTCTACATGACTGCATCGCTAAGCAGCAACCTGAAGATGCTGCGCCACTTCTGGACTCGTGTGTGGAGGACCAGGAGGTTGAACCGTCTCCAATTAAAGATAACGACATTGATGATACAGTTGAACAAATCCAAGAGGACACAAGCGAAGAGGAGCAGTTACAGAGTCAGTTAGAGGTTGGCCAAACTGAGGATGCTGTGTGTTTGCAAGAGAATGATGACACCAAAGATCAGACGGCAAATGAAGGTGGTGGGGATTTTGCAGGACTTCAGGATCCAGTGTCTAACATGTCTGAAGAGAAAGACACTGTCTCTCATCTCGAAACTGACATCACAACTTCACCTGAACTTGAAATGAATGAAGATCCTCTACTCAAACCCGCCAGTGAAGAGGGGTCAACTGAGCAGGAAGAAAATGATACTTCTTCTCATCACTCTCAGTGTCTCAGTCCACCAACCAACCGTTCTGACTCTTCTTCATGTTCACCTTCTCCACCCTGTGAAGCACCAAACCCTGCCCTTTCTGTCATGTCCTCATCCTCCGATCTTACACCTCTCATGCACATCTCAGAATCAAACAAAGAGGAAGGTCCTGATCCTGAGTTGATTGCCCTCAATTGTGCAGAGAACTTGGCTCCTCACCTTGAAACCTCATCTCTGCCTCACTCCTCACCACTTCTTCATTCTGGATCAACGAGCTCCACTCTCCATACGGACCATTCCCCAAGGCCTTCTCCTCTTGATTTAATGGCTGTTGAGGACCAGGATGAAGAGGGTGAAACATCACATGTAATAAACAATGAGATCAGTGAAGCCTTTGAGGACTTTGCCAAAGATATGACAGAGGAGCTGGTGTCGCAGCAACAATTTGCAAGTGACCAACCAGACGATGCTGCTTGTGTGAAAGAGAGCAATGTCACCGATGAGCAACAAACAAAAGAAGCCGACAGGGATCCCACAGACCATAATATGGAACAGACTCTTAACATATCCATAGAAGATGTCAAAGAGGTTGACATTTTGCAGCAACAACTTGAATGTGTCCACGCAGAGGATGTTGTTTGTGTAAAAGAGAGTTATTTGACTGAAGAGCAGCTAACAAAAGGAGACAAAGAGGATCCTACAGATCTTTTGGAACAGACAATATCCCAAGAAAAAGTGCCTGACAGTCAAACTCAAACAGAGGTCAACATTTTGCAGCAACAATTTGATAATGAAGAAGAGAGTTTCATGACTGAGAAGCAATCAAAAAAAGAAGCTAGTGAAGACCAGCAACAATCCACAGAAAATGCTACAGACACTCAAACTCAAACAGACACTGACATTGTGCAGGACGTTGAACCCCAGACAGAACCCTCTAACGCTGCTCTTCCCTCATCGTCAGAATCAGACTGCGAGGTGTTTCAATCCCCTTTGGATGTGCCCTCACCCTCTGACCTTTCTCCTCCACCACACACATCTAACGAGTCAGACGCAGAGTTTGTCTCTCTTCTGCACTCAGTCTGTCCCTCAGCTCTAAACTCTGACGCTGATCCTGCTGCTGGCATCCATGAAGCTGAACCTCCTTTTCTTTATCTGGACTCTTGTGAAGAATCCCTTCAGTTCCCATCTTCCTCTTGCACTGATTCACCCCCAGTCCTACCTTCCAGCTCTTCAACTCCTCCTCCTCCTCAAGAGGAAGGTGGAGATGTTGACCCTGAATTACCCCTCAAAGAAGAGCCCCAGTATCCCACGGCCCTGTGGGATGCGGTAAATCGCATTAGGAAGCACACAGCGCCAGACTCTGAGAATGAAGAGGAGGAAGTGAGTGAGCTGTGGGATCCAGAGAGTGGAGGGGAGGACTTGCGCTGCCTGGGTGTGGCTGTAGGCATGGATTCTGAGAGGATAGTCCCTGATGGAGCAGGACAACGTGCAGTTTCAACAGAAGAAAGTGTTGAGGATGATGTAGAGTTTGGAAAAATCCAGGAGGATTCGTGTTATGAAGAGCCAGGCGGACATGCTGAAGAAGACACACTGTCCTGCAGCAGCACCAGCAGCCACGGCTCTGGGGACACCGTTGTTGTTGCGGACGAGGACGAGGTTGAGGAAACGCCGCCCGGCGCCTGGACAGAAAGTATGACGGGGAACGACGAGGAGTTTCAGACGGCTGAGGGAGAGCGATGCTGCTCTGCCGAAGTAAAAGATGAGACTGCAGCTAAGGAAGAGGGAGATAGTGATGGAGACGAGAGCGCCACACACGTGTCTAGTCAGAGTGAGGACTGTCAGGTGGAGGCGACGAATGAAACAACCAAGGCAGCGGAAATGACGGAAACAGAGAGAGAAGAAAAGGAGCAGGTGGTTTTAATGCCCTCAGCGGTCTCAGATGAAAGGATGATTGAAAGTGAGTCAACTGGATAAACATTGTTCTGATTCATGTAATTAAATATCTAACTGTGGTGGCGGGGTGTGGTTAGGCTCAGCTGCAGGGGGGTGTGGCTCAGGGAACGGTGCCAAGCTGAGGCCAATTAGGCCTCTCCCCCCCCCTGCAGCTGAGCCTAACCACACCCCGCCACCACACTAACAAATACGTACAATCTACGTTGGTATTGTGCCTGATAATGCGCTGATATTTAATGTATTTTATAGTTTCAGTGTTATCTTAGAGCTTTTATTTGTAATGGATAAGTAATAATACATTTACTGTTGTTATAGAAATGTAGAGATGTGGCATTAGGGACATCTTAAAATATTTTCTTGTAAAGCCGACCTTGTCATAACCTTTCCCCAAATGTCTCCACTGTTTCTAGAGTGTTTAAGGTAAACATTAGGCTGTGAAATTATGAAAGAGGATATAATAAAAGATTATTTGGAGTGATTTCATGGTGTGGTGATATTTCTGGCAGAAATCAATGCATTCTTCTGCATTTTAAGGAAATAAAACAATGGAGTTCATTAACAACATGCTGTGGAAAGTGAATCTCCTCTTGCGGTGATTGTTTTGTTATCTGCTCTTTCCAAGGTCAAGATTGAACTTTCAGTCTCAACATTTATGACAACACAAGCTCTTAAGAAAAATCTGCCGAGGAAGATTGTGTTTTACAACTGAACTGAACTCTAGTGATGATTTACATGTTGAAAGTCTTTTTTTTTTAAAACTTCTCTTTTTGATGCAGTGTTTAAATTACGTTTTGGTTTTCCCACCTACAATTCAGTATTTTATTTTTTGTCAGCAGTCCATTATTCTAAATACAAATATTACAATTAAGTATTGGCTACTGTATGTGTCCTCTCCTCTCAAAGGAACTTGTCCAACAATACATTGAAAAACACGACCTACAGTGAACTGCCTACAGTGTGTGAAAACATTTGTATATCACTGATCTTAAATGATCAAACTTACCATATTTTAGATTTTTTGAATAATTTGGATGCTATAAGCCCATGAGGCAAAGCCATTTAACAACAAAGCCCTTTGAAATATGTGCGTATCATTACTCAAACACAAATGGTATCAAAGCTGTTAGAATGAATAAAAAACAATGGGTCAGAAATGTCACAGAACATCAAAAAAGTGTAACTCATTGCCGGTTATGATTGTCCGTCAGCTTGGTGTGGGACTTGTCTGTCAAAAATCTCAATGTACTGGAATGAAATATTTTAGTGACTGAACTGATTTATGAGTGATCATTTTGAAAATAGAAGGTAAACTTGTGTCAAATATATTTCTATCGATTAAAGACAAAAAAATAACTTTTTAAGATTTATATATAAAAAGGAAATATCAGACAAATATTCATGTGAGAAAACTCCACACATTAAAAAATTAATTATACCAAAAATACTTTTATTCTACATCAACAGTACAGCATGAGGACTTTCCAATGGAGTATGATTCTTTAATTCAGACTCAACTCTCAGATTGTGGACTACAGCACACTCTACTGGTGTTACGCTGGAGTTCAGTTTGACTAGACAGAAGAAAACTGAACTTTACTCTTGATGCTCAAAAGTAAAAACTAAATGCTTTAATCAAATACCATAATTCCATGGGATTGCAGATATAGTATTTAATGAAAAGAAGAGGTGTCATTTGCCTACTCTTGAAGCTATAAACTATTTTGTTATATCTTAGATATAAAGCTATTTTCTGCTCTGGATCAGAAGGGCAGCATGGAGGGAAAGTAGACCTTTTCAGAAACAATTACTGTGAACATTAATCCAAACATGTCAGCCTATTAACAATCCAAAAATGTGTTAGACAAAAAGGAGTCCTTGGGAGTGTTGTCAAGTGTAGATGCTGCTTAACGCTTTAAAGTTAAGCTTAAATTCATACTTTTAGACATGGCAGTGGTTGGAATTTTTCAGAACTTTAGAAGGTTTATTTTTTTCCTTCATTTTTTTTGACTTTGCTGCAACTTTTACAGATCCTTAAATGGCAGAAAAAACGTGTGATCCGTTAATTTCCAGCATCAACACGCCGACCTAAAAAGCAACATTGTATCCGTTTTCTAAACTGTAATTAATTTTACATCAACAGTAGCAATACCACGGGGCCAATAGTGAAAGAGGATCCATGTTTGAAGAGTGTGACGTTACATGGGAAATATTTGTTCAGTAATAAAGGCACGTTTCACCACTTGGATAATGCTGAAACTAATTCCACTCAAATCATCTTCATTTCTGATCTTGTGTGTTTAACTTTTCAGTCTAACCTAATGAAATATTCAACCAAAACAAGTTATTCCTGTGATCTTAGACAGTTCAATAAATATTGGTGATCATTCAAAACTAAAACTAGAACTGAAATTTAATTTGGCATCAAATTACTTTCATTAGTGAGCGGGCAGTCTGGTTATCCATTCACGATGAATAAAAAACACTAATGGCATCAATGGCTTTGAGAAAGACTATAATATGGACTTAAGGACCACTTGAACAAATTTCAACCTGATCTCGGTGTACTTGTGTCTTAAATTAGAATATTTACTGTATACACAGTTAATCCTGTACGCACTGGGAAGTTTAACCTCATTTTTACAGTTTCACAGTTTACGTTTTAACTTAAGAGCAATTTAAGGCCAGAAAAGGGCTTTTATATGAAACACAGAATATTGAAAAGTATAATAACTTACAGTATATAAACACGTGACAAGATAGTCCAAAGAGATGCAGCGAAAACTGGCAAACTGGTCCTTACATTGTCACAGATCACAGGAACAAGACTTGTATCTTCAGTTGGATTTTCTACTATCGTACATAATCATTTGTATACATCTCTTATTAATGCCATGGCGTAAACCGGTGATAAAGAGACAACTGAAAACAGTACAGCACCCAACGTCTCCACCTAAAAAGAGACAGCAGCCATGGCGAGACGATATCAAAGTTCATCGTGAGACATTTTCAGAGCGTGGTCACAGAGGTCTGCAGGGCACAAAGAATAAAGAAACAATTAATTAAGATACGGTCGCTGGAAGGGAACAACAAAACAGAAATGTGTAATAACGTGTAAGACTTCAAAATAAAGTAGGCGTGTTGAGTATTAAACATACCGGTCCTCTTGCTGCAGAGTTTGTCTTTGACATTTTCTGTCTCATGAGCGAAGAACTCAATGACTTCATCTTCATGCTGCTCAACAGTTGTTTCACACTGCAGAAATAAGTTTAAAAAAAAAAAAATGTTTACAAGCTGCAAGATTCACTGATTATTTTATAGATTTGGGCTGTGGGTTGCATAAAAAAAAACATTATAATAATTAACAATAAAAGCAGAGCAATGCAAACATGTGAGGGTGCATTTAAGAGTCATTTGGTGATATATTCTACTCACTGCAAATTGTAAACTGGCTGTAACTCTTGAATCCAGCGTGGCCTCTGAGAGGTCCATGGCCTCACCGCTCCGAGACTTTATCCTAATGTAGGATTTCCTGTTTGAGGAAGAATCTGTGCTCTCGCCGTAGTCCCCCATCCTCTCACACACCGTCTCCATCAGCTCGAGAAGGTTTCCCTCTGAGCGAGCCAAAGGAACCTGGTGCCATCAGAGGTCATGAAAAACTCTCTTACCAAACGTGCTAATAATTAACAAAGTGACAACACTTTAGTTTGTAGTCTAGTTGTGTTGCTAATTAAACAGTCAGGTGACAATATGAGTGCCCTTGCTTGATTTATGTCCCTCTACTCTCACTTTATACTTATTTCTTCACACCATAATATCCGGGACTTGGCAGTTTTGGATATACGGTGTTATAGACACAATTCAGTTAGCACTCAAAAGGTATTGAGTTTTGATACTCAGCCCACATTGTGATCATCTGACTGTAAATTATTAACAGCAACAGGACTGCTATTATAGATTATGTATGATTAATCTGAAGATTATTTTCTCAATTAATCAACTAATGAATATGAGCCATGGCAGCTATTCCGTTTACTATCCTATAAAATAAAGACTTATGAGAAGCTGGAAAAAGGAGAATGTTTGACTTTTTTTTCCCCCTTTAAAAATCACTTCAACGATTATTGTGTATCAAAAGAGTTGCAGGTCTAATTCGTTAGGCTAGTAGTAGCATCTCAAAACAGTTGATAAGCCAAACCGTGCTTTAAAGAAAAAGGAAACACATTGCAGCACTGCTTCATTGAGCACTGCGGTATGGAAGTGGTGCCAGGACGGGTTACTACGTGGCTCACCTCTCGGATGGACTGGCTGCCGTCCGGGTTGATCCGGAAGGACCCCGTCTGGGTCATTTTCTTTGGGTCTATTTGGGAGATGGCCCATTCCATCTCATCCACCAGAGCCCTGCACGCTGCGAGGAGCAGAGGGAGAGGACACCGGTGCATCAGGACGTGTCTGCGTAACGGTGTTTGTGCCCCGGACCGAGCAGTGAGGCTAACGGACACATACCTCCACATCGGATGTCCTGTCCTTGTCTGGCTGCCTGGCTGAAGCTCAGGAGGAGACACACAACCACACGCGACGTGAGCAGGACGGCCGCTTTCCTCATCTTGCACCTAAACACAAGATTTCACCACAACACAGAGCTACACATCAACCGGCAAAAGAAACACTCAAGTGACTGTGGAAGGAGTTAGTCGGTGCCCTCTTCAGCCACCGCTGGATAGAATAGAATTTATGTCCGACTAGAGAAATATTCCCGCACAAAAACACACGTCTTGTGACCCGTATCATCCAACTTACAAGTTCCTGGCAGTGTCTTCTGAGGCCACCTTTACCTTCTCACACGCTGTTCCATCGCGTTCAGTGGAATGTGGTGACGTAGGCAAACGGAGCTGCTGGGCAGGATGGAGGCCCCGCGCGCTCCAGACAGCGCCCTCGCGCGTCCGGGAAGATGCCAACGGGCTCCATTTAGCTGGTCTTACGCCTGAAATGAACTGAAGACGAACATGTGTGTAGGAGCATGGGTACCATGTTAAATGTAATTGTTTTTACACGTTAGATAAGTATTCTGTGTAAAACCCGGCTATAAACTAGGAGCAAACTGATTGACCAAATAGGTGCAAGTGAGTTTTGAAAGTCAGCCACTACTCGTGAAGTAATTGTTCCAACCCTGCATCATGCTTATTTTGAGCTCGAGGGTCATACATAATACATATATACAAAAGTAAAACTTTTTTTTTTTAAGACCTGAAATACACCCAGGAAGGAATTTCTATTATCTTTTTCCCTAAAAGAATAATAATGGAGATTCAGAAACAATCATGATTCATAAAAGTATTTTTATTTTTTATATTCAACAAGAAAAAAAGAACAATAAACAAACGTAACAGAGTTGGCAGATCATATAAACAGGTCCGGTGAGAAAAGAAAATCAGAAAACCAACCTTTTAGTAGGGTCTCAATACTGTATTATACTGTTCAGTTGAATACAATAAAATAACATGAACACATTTAATGTAATTTACAATGCAGCACAGCTTCTTTCCTGGCAATGGAGCAAGAAAATGTTTTTTTGGCAATCAGACACTTTACAATACAACACATTATGCAGAAATCAATAAAACATATGGTATAACTGAGGACATTACCATGTTTTGTATACATTTCACGAGAAGCTATTTTATAAAACGGCCAGACTTACATTTTTTGACCAAATGCATGTGCCCTGCAGTGAGATATGTTTACTGAATGTTAAGTCCTCCCAACATCATTCGCTCACTGCTAAGCATTGATTTTCTGCTGTGATCTCATCAATGCTCCTCCAGTATGTAAAAATATTTTATAATTATTCACTATATATTCAGCTTTCATGCATTCAATTACACCATGGCCCATTTCTTTTGCAATCAAGGGCTGGTTTGTTGTTGTTTTTTCAAGAGGGAAATTACTAAAAAGGTCTTGCACAAATATAGAAAAATATTAGTCTTACAGAAAGTACAATGGCAAATGCAGAACACATTGGCGAAAAGAAAACAAAATTTTAAAACATATGAGACTTTAAAAAAAAGCTACCGTCAGCCTCTACATACCTCAACCCTACCACACATATTCTTATAATGGTTCTAATTGTTGAACAGTTGTGTACAACAATGTGAGATTCTTGTATTGGTTTGTAATCGTTTTTGACTGGATGGTGTGCTAGAGACCCAGGAAAGGAGGCACAATGGTGAACACAGGAGGCACTGCGGTCGTCTGCACAGTAATTATAACAAGTGCAGTTCAGTGTTTGGTCAAGGAAAAAGTTTGGTTTATTTATCAGCCCAAACCAGCAGTCCACAATCATAACTCGAAAGTGTTTTTATTATAGATTCTATTGTTGTTTGACATTATTATTAATAATAATTTTCTGTCTATTGTCTTTCCTGTACGCTTTTTACGTATTATTATTAATTATCTTATTGTCTCTACAATAAAAACAGTTTTTGAAAGGTATCAAGTTAGTAAAGTGCACAAAAAGACAGCTTGTCACAATTCGAGGCATTTTTGTATGAGCACTCTATTTCAGTCTTGTCCATCTTTTGTACAATTACAAACTCCCATGAAGCTCTTGGTCCACCAGAGTGGAGTAACAAAAAGCATCTTGTTAAGACACAAGGAGCCCTGAGATACAACGAGCATGACCAATGCTGCTACTCATGATGCAAAACATCCCGTCTCATATTTAGGGTTTACTGTACCTCACATATTTGCACCACAGTTCAAACTTTTCTTTCTATATTCATTTCAGAAAATAAGTCCCATATTTATCTGTAATGTTATGCACTTTTGCACACCCTCTCGCAAATTGAGCTTAATGAAAAAAAGGCTGCCGATATATGTCCCCCAAAAGCTGAAGTTAAAGAAAATAGAAACATTTTAAATCAAACCAGACATTCACTAAAGACTTTATGAAAAACAATAAACTACACATACATAAAAACATTTAAAACAAACTGGCCTCAGCTTGACTGAGAAGGAAATTTAGGAGAGAAGAAATAAATAAAAAATAATAGAAGATACCAAATTATTAGATTCTAAGGTGTGAGAACCAATAAATAAGTCGCCTGCGACTGCCTCCAGCTGGCTTAAAGTGAGTGTCTGCTGCCACAGTGTCTTTTTAAGATACTACCACCAAGTAGTCCTACACATGGAGACTAAAGTCAAATTTATTTGTTTTTATGACTGGCCCTTAAAGGATTTGAAAACACAAAGGATGTACACACCATATCTCCAAGAATGGACATTTCAAGCATCTAAAAAAGATGCATAACTGTGCATGAAATGACATAAAACTGTCATTCTCTTTTATATAGTATAATACACAGGAAGAAGTGCGACTAATGACACAAAAATACTTTATTTCTCAAGTGTTAAATTCATATTCAATATATTTACTATAACAATTTATTAGACTAATGTTAGCATCTAGATGATTATTATAATTTTTTTTTGAATCACTTAAGATTTTATTTGAATTTAAGAGAATAAATGGCAGCTGTTCAGTCCCCAACAAATGCAAACAAATTGTTAACATCATGTCGCAACTTTGGTGTGTTTTTTTATAAATAAAACATACAGCATTCACAGACTTTTTTCTTGTTCTCACTCTTTGAGGATGTTTAACAATGTAAAAATCTGATTTCTTTTTTTTGTGTCTCTCAGAGCCCTGGCATCCCCATGACATGGAACAGTAAGTTAATTATTGCGTGACTTCTGAATGGAAACCTATAGTGTGAAACATGATGTATTGAACCTTAAGGTGTGATTGTTTTGCCAAAAACCTCATGTAGTTCACTGTGTCACAGTCACTTAATCCTTCCAGGCATATTTAACTATTATTCGCGTAAACATCATCTAGCTGAGGTTGCTGAGACATTTACGATGGAAAACCTCCATCATTGGATTAGACATCGGTGTCCGTACCGCAAGGACACTTTAAAGAACGTGTTAGGCACAGAGAGGTGAAGACAAACGCATACTGGCCGAGCTTCAGTGGTCCCACGCTTCTGTCGGGTCATCAAGTCAACATCCGATCCCAATGTCTCCCCCTAACTCTCAACCGGAGTGTCAGTATCCATGTCCGTCAGTAAGTAAATGTCTGTGTGCCGTGACATCTGAAAGAGAGAGAAGAGATGGAGGTTTTGTCAGTGAGGAGAGAGCTGCACAAAGATGGTTAACTCAACACATAAATCAGCTAAACATTATTTTATCAATCATGAGGACAAAAAGAAAAAATATTTTTCATATCAATTTGCCAAATACTCCCCCATTCTGCTGACATGACAAAAAAAAAACCCGCCACAGCTACTTGATAGCAACACACGTGTTTATGACGACCTGTAAAAAGCATCTGTGTTACTGCAGCTCTTTTTATATTACTCGACATATACAGTAGCTGTATTTCTTGTATTTAGGGACTATAAACCCAGATGGTGCAGATACACAGAATGAGAAGTAGTTTACTGTATTGCAATTTAGAATAAATATGCAAAATTAAATATATCATATTTAATAGTGATAGGAAAACATCGCAATCCATGCTGTGTTTTGATCAGGGGTAAATAAATAGGAGGCAATCAGGTCACAATTTTATTTAGATTTTTTTTTTACAATTACAGAAGTTGCTCACCTTGGGTCAAAGTGATACTCTTCCAAACTCAACTTTCCTCATTTAATCCTGGAAAGTCCTGCAAAAGAGCATTTCTACTGCCTGCCAAAATGTTCTATAACAAAAGCATTTGGCCCTTTGACCCTTTAATTATTACTTTATAATTAGCAGGTTGTACAGTAAGGCAAGTTATCAAGTTTAGTACTTTATTTACTACATTAACGTCTCATCATGAAACTGCCTCAAAACAAGAATCGTTACTGTATTTTAAAACTGCTATCATGAGAAAACCTCCAGCCTCAGATAGTTTTCTAGTTCTTTCTCATGCCTTGTTTTCTTTTTTTTCAAATACAAGGTTTGTAACCTCATAATATATTTAACATTATAACTTAATTAATATTATATGATTCAGACTGTTTGTTTTCTCTCTCTTTAAAAGTAGACCAACAGTTAAAACACATAACTCATAAATGGTTCTCTAGACATGAGGACAGAAGACGCCAACAAATGTCCATATAGCCATGGTTTCCTGTTTATTTAGAACACACGGGAGGCTTTATCCAGTAGCAAGGACAAACGAGTATTCATTCAATCCCAAAGAGCAGAAATGAGTGATAACTTGTGTGAACACATTGGCCTTTTCTCTGGAACAGTTAAAATGTGCTTGCACCATGCTTTTCTTTTGTCAGTGAGGTATTGATATGACACTGTATGAAGTAACAGCAGCCTGAAAACCTTGAGAGAAACTTTATGAAAGCTTTTGAGAACTCTGAACCAGAGAGCTGCAACTGTACCTGATCCACCACACTACACTGAGAGCTTACTCTGACTACTGTAGGAACTGTAAGCTACACAGTTCATTTCCAACATATTGGTCAATAAGCACATTTTACTTGCACACTTTGATTTGACCAACAGGACAGTGGTGTGTTGTTGTCCACTTATTAATTTCCACATCAAACAGCTGCTGCTCAACTCAGCTTGTGTTTCACCATGTTCGACAGACTGATACAAAGCTGAAGGCAGATTGTGTGTTAACTTTAGTCTCAGCTGAAAATCTACTAATGAGTCGGAGAGTGGACATGTTGGCACTTGTCTTACACTAAACTAGGAGTAATTCATTTTTCCTAAAAAAGATTTTAATTCTCTTTGAATTGGTTAAACAAATGGGTCTACTGTTTAAAAAAAAAAACAGGCTATGTATTAACCTTTGTAAAATCCTTTATTTTGACCTGCAAGCCGGTCTGCAGTCCAGCGGACTTGTGTTAAAAATCTACAGTTTTTATTATTGGTAGTTTTATTCTCGGTAGAAAGAAACAGACATACATTTAAAAATAAACTATGTTGAGAAGGGAGAACAAACAAACACTTCTGAAGTCAAACAGAGCAAAACTTTTTCATTCACATCAGGTTTCAATGAATCAGAGCAGAGCACTGGGCACACTGTATCTTACTTAACAGATGCATTTGCACCAGCATTAGCAAAAACTATTTTCTATACTTGAATGAATCTGTTTATTCTGAGCTGTGACATTTCTGAAGTGTAATTCTCAAAATGACCGTTTAGAGGGTCTAAAGAGAGATTACAGACTGTAAAACCCTCTGAGACAAACTTGTTTCTACTTTTGTTTCCAGTTCTCCTGTAAACACAGCTTTGTCATGACAATAACAATTATGACTACAAGATTATTTTTAATCTACCACATGAGAAGTTCCTTTCTTTCGCTGCAAAGCAGTTTAAATAAGTCACAACTTTTTCTTTCAGAAATTATTTAAAATCTGTATTGCAATGGGACATATTTATATAACAATAATTTTCTATGACGTTTTTACCCACAGGCGAACAATACTGAATAAAATGTGTAGTAGAGGTTTATCACAGTTTCACTAAAGGAAAGAAAATAAATAAATCAATACTTCTGTGAATTAGTTCTTTGCACAATGCTACAAACGTATCTTCCGTCATACTCATTTTAATTCACAGATAAGCTCACTTCAGTATGTTGATTAAGCCCAGTTGCTGGCATCACGATTATTTAGGCACTAAAAGAGGACGAGGCTGCAGTCATATTAAGCTTCACTTGTTTGAATGAAGTCTGTTAACTAGTGTCAACTCATTTCTAGGTCAAGGTGCACGCTGAAATGAATTTCATGATCATTGATCACATAAGTGCAATATGTTTTCATCAGGCTTCACCACACCAGGTGAACTCTCTAACAGACGATACTAGTCCTCTACTCAAGCCAGTTTTAGTCAAATTTGATCTTACATGGCTCATGTTGATGATAAAAAAAAATATTTTAAAAAATCCTTAATTACAGACTTGGTTATATGGAATCTGGACTTGTACAGAACAAAGAGAGAGCTGGGACATGACAAATACGGCATTATGTATAATTTATGTATAATACTGAAACTTGCCCCTTTAGCTTCTTTGACATGTCAAAACCATACACCAAAAAGGCTTTTTTTCCCCCCACAGAGTTAGGGCTGGATATCATTTGGTGATTTTTCATACAGATAGTAGGATTAAAATGACTTCTTGTGAATTATGTGACAATTATATTCCATTAAACATATGAATTGATAATGAATTGTTAGGTGCAAAAATCCAGTGAATCAAACTGCTACAGAGACGGTAAACTCAAATGAGTTGATGAGTGTATGTTGAGATAGACGGAGTGAAAATCACAACACAATGAGCATCGTCTCCTTCCACCAGGACACCGGGATGTTATCAAGGTAAGAGGGCTCACAGAGAGCAGAGTGCTTGATGCAGCATTAGTATTATTAATATTACTGTGTGTCTTGGGGAACACAGGAAAGAATCAGGGGGGAAAAAAGATTAAAACGACTATTACTTTCGTTAATACTTAGGTCAGCTGTATGGTAACAATAACAGTAAATAACAATATGAGAGAAATCAAACAGTTACAAACAGTATAAGCTCAACAGCACAGAGGAAATGCAAAAGCCATTATTGTTGTGCTGTAGGATGAAGGATCTTTTATATCCTTCTGTGCCGCTCTGCTTCTCCCACACTCAATTTCACGTTAGCCAACTTGTGGTCTTGTTAGATTAGGTCTAATATCTTTAATTTTTAACTGATGTCCTCCAACATCCTCTTCATGACGACCAAAGTACGTGAATTGGAAATGTGTTTTTACAAAGATGCGATGAAATTACAAGCGGATCTGCTAGTTTTTCTAGACTAGCTAACATTTTATAAAAATTGTGGAAAATCTTGATTAGAGATAGACAATTGTTGTATAGACCACTCATGTCAGAGTGGGTCGCTTTTGAAGCAGATGAGGTTATAGTTGTCGAGTTTGAGGATTGTAACAATTACTGATCTACCAATGATCTATTTATTTAGTCTTCTCAAGCATCCAACAATGGCCTTGGATTTTCTGTGCTGGTGAACTATCACTTTGGTTTATTGGATACCTAGATAGCACCAAATTCTGCCTAAACAACATAAACATCAGCAGAAAAAGGTGCTTTCATCATCCTACAAGAACTAGAAAAGTATTGGTTGTGTACAGAGTCTCCAAGAGGAAAGAGGAATGCTGGTGGTTACTGTCCTGTTCGGCTCTAGGAGTCGTACTCAGACTCCTCCTCTATGAGAACAGCAGGTGGATTGCTTACCCTGCTGCCAAAGTCCAGGCAGGAAACCCCCAAGGCAACCAAACAGTGCCACGCCTGTAAACGGCAGAGGAGAGAGAAGTCAAGACACAACCAGGTTTGTGCACACTTTTTTTCCAGTGGTCGAGTGTACTACAAATACATCTTTTGTGCAGCAAGATCAATAAATCCCTAGACAGCCTGGAGTTAAATAAGAAACATTTTAACTTAGTAACCAGTACTATAGTTTGTCAAATAAAAAGTGTCTGAGAAGAGAATGTAAAGTAATCTGACTCACCAGGTAGCCTACAAAGCACAGATAGGCTATGGAGAGCAGAGCAGCGAAAACGTAGAACACCACACTGTTCAGCGCCGTGACGTAAACCACCACGAAGTACATGTTGATTGCACAGACCACCAGGATGACGATGCCTCCGGAAATCTTCCACACCCTAAAGAAACAGGCAGTTTATTTAAACCATTAGGAAATATTATTTTCTCAAATTTACAGTCTCCTGGAAATAATTTCTTCGAACAGTAACACTACTGAGTTAATTCTTAGTTTGCATAGCTCAAGCTTGGCATCAGTTAAAAAAAAAAAAAAAAAACTTGTCTGGAACAGAGTCACTCACATGACCTTGCGCAAACAAGTTGCATTTTATTTGTCAATGAATAATCAAAACACAGACTTTTATCACAACAAATACACCAGCTGGCTGTCAAACTGAAACAGATCACGTCTTTCACTTCTTCACTTTCAAGCATTCAAGAATTGACTTTGATCCTAAGACACATCCTGAAAATACAGATTCAGGAATTAATGATAAAAAACACGTCTAAATTTCACTCACATTCCGTTTGCAAAGTCGTTCATTATGGATGTCAGACTGGTGAAGGTCAGAATTGGGATCAAAGCAAATGGAAGCTGTAGAACAGAAAGAGAAGGCATGGTGAATATTTCTACAGTATTATGCACTAGAGATTTTTTTTATTGAATGAATAGTGAGGGCTTTTTTAAAATAATTCCTCCTGACCTGCATGCTTTGAAGCACGTTGAGGAAGTCGTTCATCCCCGTCAGATGTTCAACGTCCTGAAAAATGGCCACCAGCAGTGTAGGCGTGATGGCGATGGAGCGGGTCAGCAGCACACGGGCAAAACGGGACCACCGGAGGTTCAGGAAACCCTTTGCAAATCCAAAAGTAAAAACATGAGCATACACACTCTTTTTTTTTTAAAACCCATTTCCTGCTATAAAACCTATAGGCACTCTTACCTCCATGACAAACTGCCCAGAGTAAGTGCCTGTCATGGTGGAACTCTGTCCAGCTGCCAGGATCCCGATCGCCCAGATGTAGAGGGCTGCAGGGCCAAAGAAACAGCCCAGGACCACTCCCTGAACACACAGACATACCCAAATGATCAATTATACATCAATCTATCATCATTTAAAAGAGACAGAGACTTGGTTCATTTAAGTTTACATTTTGGTTTTGTTTATTCATATTTTGTGCCAATGAGCCCCCATCACCCATGATCCTTCTGCGCAGGTGTTTTCAATTTATCTGCCTGATTAAACCAATTCTCAGGACGGAGGGTGTTGACATTTCCCTGACTCTCCTCTTAGTTTTACATCTTGCATCTTTATCCTTGTCAACCTTGTTGAGCATGTCATAACAGAAAACGCAGTGGTAACTAATACTACTGCTAACTCCTGCCTTCCCTGTCCTGCTATTGTGCAAGTTAGCTTAACAGAGGCATGGCTTAACAAGATATAATCATTAATGTTATTAGCTGCACCTGTTTGCTGTGTACTACACTAATTGTCACAATATCTTGTTTCTGGGGCACATATTGCATCATTTCTTTTTACTATAAAATGGTTAAGTGTGTTGATTTATTGTATAATAACAAGCAAAAAAACAAAACACTATACAGAATAGTATATAACATAAACCATACAGAATTAGTACAATAAGTATGTAATATGGAATTGGGACACAGCTCAAATGTCTGTCATAAAAAGGTCTACAAGTAAATATACTGTGTCACTTTTCTGTATATCTATTATACAAACAGTGTAGAATTTGTACTATATACCAAAATAAATGTGCTGTGTCGCAATTTGGATACTTCCGTTTGTACACTTCCATGTAGTACACTATGTACTTACTTGCGGGTACTCATAATGCACTACATTTTAATATACTTGTCAGTGTGATCGCACTCATGCACTAAAAATAGTAAAAATAGCAAGTATAGGTATGGAAGAGCGCAAATATGGTGACACAGCAATGATGTTTCGAGTAACAGGAAGTGATGTAATATTTAATCTAACGTCAATACAGCTGTGATCTATTGTTGTTGTGGTGATGACCAAACGTACCCCTTTGTAGATGTCCACCTCCAGTGTGTCGTTGTTGAGAGGGAAGAGATTTGTGTGAGGGCTGCCGGTTGCATTGCACTGACTATTCTGCAACCAGGAACACAAACACACGTTAAGTCACAACTTGAGGCTCTGGACACTTTGTGTCAACAGTACTAAATCAGAAAACTTTCAGCATCAGCAGTAAAGAGAGAAATATTCTTAATATTGTACACTAACCATTTCAATATTGGTTCTATTGAAGAAGGCCTGAGCAAAGACCGCTACGACAAAGACGTTGATGAGGAAGGAGATGAAGAGAGCAACAGTTGACTCGATGAAGTAGTACTTGTTGGCTTCCTTTACTTCGTTCTTATTTTTGCGGTCAATATCCCGAGACTGGTAAATAAGGAAATAGACAGAATAACACTCAACTTTCATCAAACACTCAAAGTCTGCGTTAAGAATGTTTTAAAATGGCATTAATACTGCTAAGCTCATGGTATAATTTATACTGTGTGTTAAACGCTGAGAAATATGCTACAACTTTTCTAAATTATATAAGAAATATGCATGAGACAGCTTATCAGTTTATCAAAACTAAGTGATAAGAGTCAAATTAATAACTTTGAAATGTAGAAATGTCCAGCGGGCCAGTGTAAACTCTAGAATCTAAAAATTTAATTCTTAACCGGTTTCTGGGATTTGTGGAAAGGAATTTATGTTAACTGTTTTCTAACAATTATGTTCCATGTTGTTTAATAAAACAATAAATAAATAAATAAATAAAAACTCTTCACTAACCTGTATGATTCAAGCTGTCAAATGACTTCTAATTAAACAAATTCCCATTTCTCTGGACAAGACAAATATTCCTCTAACCTTGACCAGCGCTGAGTGCAGGTAGATGTTGTGGGGCATGATGACGGCTCCTACGATTCCCACTGCCTGCTCCAGCTGCACGGGCCCACAGTCGGCACAGTAAGGTACAAACATCCCCTTCAGCAGCTCCCCTTGGTTTGGCTTGACCAGCACATACTACAGACAAAACACAGTCAAACGTGTCATGGTGCCATAAACTCTGTGGCAAAAACCCTATCAGCTGTCAACAAACACTTAATATTAATTATATTGGGGATTGTAAAGGACTGTTACCTCGTAACCAAAGCTCAGAGCCATTACGGTGATGAGAAACCCAAAGAAAGCTTCAAGTTTCCTCAGGCCTGCGAGAAGATAAAAACTGTATTAACACTGGGATGCACAGCTTTCTTAAACATTGAATGACAAGTAAAAGATGGTGATTCCATACCGTATTTGTCTAGAAAGAGGAACACAAATGTGTCTGTGATGGTGATGAGGACTCCTCCCCAAAGTGGAATCCTGCAGGAGAAAGAGAGGAACTACAGTGACTCCTCACCATTACAGAAACACACTCTGTAAATCTCTCAAAACATTTGCAGTCACTTTTCATGGACAAGCGGTGAGGAAGGTACCTGCCCACAGACAGAAGGTTGAGCGCTATGGCACAGCCAATGACCTCCTGCATGTCTGAGCCAATAATTGCCAGCTCTACCATCAGCCAAAGGAGGACCCGAGGAACCTGAAAAAGAAAATAAAGAGTGAAGACACTATCAGAGAGTAGCAGATTGAATCCGTGAGCAGTGTTTAATCATCTCTTTAGAAACTGAAACTTTACTGAATCTGATATATCCTATATGTGGGCTTCCCATCGTTCGACAAAATGTAGGAATATGAAATCAAAAATGGGCCTCTCTTCTTGACAATCTTATTTTACATATACAGTCCCATGCATATGAAAGAAGAAAAGGGAAGTTAAGATATGTGATGTGAAAGGGGAATGCTCACAGTTGGATATTGCCGATTGCAGACTTCAGCCAAGTGCATCCCAGTGACGACGCCGAGGCGTGCAGCTAACCTCTGCAACAGCAGCCCGATGATGGTGGCTCCAAGGAGAATCCACAGGAGCTGAGACAGAAAGATAAAACACATTTTGGTCTCTGTTATGCTCTAAAGCTGACATTTAAAAAAGGTATTTCTTTTTAATACAATGAAAATATTTATGGTGGAATAACAAAAAAACACATTGCACGCATGATGCTTAGAGAAATATATTAATACAGCTCATTATGTGTCACTACTAAAAAAGAGAACAAGCTGCATTGAGCAAGAGACAGATGACACAATATGATCAGGGGTCTTTTTATCATCAAGATAAAATAATGACACTTTTAGGAAAAACTGGAGAAGATATATATATCGGTGTGAAGAGAACAACAAAAACCTGTGAAATCACTTCCTCAAATATGGAATAGAAAAAGTAAATTGGCACAACAAACATGTTTTGTTTGGATGTCTAGATAAACATTTCTGTAGTTTTATATATCACCTTAAAGCCAGCTTTAGCTCCAGACTGCAGGTCAGACTCGATGTTCCCTGGATCCAAGTAAGCAATGCTCATCAAAAACCCCGGTCCAGTAAACGCCCAGAGTTTACGAAAACTGAACACCTGGATGGAGAGACAGCGCGATGAATTTGAATAAAATAAAATGTTTTTTGCTTCCCAAAATCTAACAAACCGTAATGGGTAAAATCATTACACTTGTCATTCAAATTGATAATCACAGCTACATGTATATGATTACATATGAACCAACATTTCAACTCCAGTTTTGCTGCTTATTTTCTATGAAACGGTGGCTGTGAGACAGTACCTGGCTGACATTGTCAGGAATGGCCACCTTATCCTCAAAGTATGTGGAGAAGGGTTCGTCCTGGGCCACTGGTGAGGACGGAGGAGAGACGGCACTGTACTGGTTTGTCTGGACTTCATTCTCTGGAGGGGAGTCCTCTAACAAAACCAGAGAAGAAAAACTAAAATGAGTTATGAAAGAAGAGTAAGAGGAAGAAGTTATCAGTTGCTAAACGCAGGTACAGTTTCTCAGCAGCTCATTTTTGTAGTTCTGATCATAATTCTGATTTGTTATGAAAACCTTTCACTGAACAGTTTATTGCTAAGATTTGGGGAAGTGGTGTCACTACAACAACGGGAAGTTGACCATGCAACATTACTTTTGCAGTCTTATTTTATATTATGGCGCCATCAATTTATAGACAGCTTGGTGGCCAGTAGCCAGAGACAAAAAAAGAAGCAACATTTGCCACATTAAACCTTTTGGTCTCATAAATAATGAATAATTTCTAGACCTCTGCTACAACACTGTTAACATTTACTTATAAACAAAGTGTAAGTGGGACCTAAAAAAATAAGATTATTTTCATGTTTAATAGAGATACAACAGATACATAAGGAATATCAACAACTAATAAACCAAACAAGACATTTCAAGCTTTATTCATAAATTTACAAAGAACAAAACATAGCTTTATTAATTTTTATTTCTAGGAAATGTTTAAACCAGTCTCTAAGACTTGTCTGTAGGAGCTTTAAGCCATTTGTGTTAGCTTAATGACCAAAAGCAACCAATGTGAAAACTTCACAGCTGTTCAGATAAAAGCAATTCAACCTCAACTTCAAAACTATTACATAAGTGATCTAGTTCAAGACACGTGTGCACTCAGTAGTACAGTAATAACCTGCAATTAGATCCACTTTATAAAAAAAAAGAAAAAGAACAACAACACAATGAAAGGAAAAGGCTTTGATACAAAAGATCATCAACATATCTAGATCATATTTATATATAAATTATACCAGTAAACAATGTGTACTACTCACTGAGTTTAGACTTTTCATTCTTGCCTTCCTTCATTTCCAACTCACTGCTGGTCCCAAAGTCTACTGTTCCTTAGTAATAACGCTGCTTCTATTGACTCAGCCTTAATCAACCCTTTTTTTGTGACTAGATGTCACAACGACATTCTGGTATCATGTTTCTAAAAATAACCCACGAAGAGGGAGAAGCAAAAAATGCACACCTAGGCAGACACTAGCCAAACTGGTGCTCGGGGGCTTGTCAATAAAACACAACCCCAGGAACAAATAATATGCAGAGTGACTTTATGTGGCTTTTACCCTGTAACGAGTCACACGGCATCGCACAAGCAGAAATAAAGTTCACAAACGAAGCAATGAGAATTAATAGCACTTAGATTCTCAAATAATTCCAAGGAATAAAGAAAAAACATCTTCCTTTTTGGAAATATGTTGTCAGAGTATGATTTTTTTTTTTTTTATAAAATCATGGTGCTGGGGTTACATGCATTTAGAGAAAATGTACGTTTAATATTGTTTTTGTAACTGCTCTGTCAGCATGCACACCGACACAGAATGTCCATAAGAGATTTAACCAAAAGCCAAGAGTGTTTAAGTTGGAGAACATGGCGGGTGTGTCTGTAACGTGATGATCATGTTTCTGTTATCCTAAGCAGTTACCTTCAAGGAGGTCTCCTTCTGACTTGGCCTTCATCAGGGAAGGCTGAGGGATCCCTGGGAACTTGAGGGATGAATTTCAGCCTCCCTGCAATAAGACAACAACAGTTACATGATCTGAATTCAGCATGAAACACATGAATGTTGAGGGTAAAACAGTAATTATCTGGGAAGTGACACTTTGCTTTCCGAAACAAACCTGTATTGAGCTTGACTTTTTACACAATAAGCAACTTAAACACGAGATGAGTTATGACTCTGCAAGATTTTTGTTGCCCTTTCCCCCAAACAACATTACAATTGCCAAGTCATAAAAAGAAGAAGCCTTGAGTTGACCATAGGCGGCGGAGTTTCACTTCTCCCACATACATCCTTCCTCTCACAGCTTCACAATAAACATTTGTACTTCTTGAATTTACAACCCAAAAGATGAAATGGAGTCCAGCCAGACAACTTTCTAACACCGTGTTCTGTGAGACAGAGAGCGAAGCCCCTCAGAAAGCACATGACTATGGATCATATGAGGCTGCAGACAGAGCAGCTTTCCCAACAGTCAAAGTTTCCTTCAGAGTGCCACTTCCTTTAGTGCACAGCTGAACATGTGCTCTGAATAATCGGCATTATCAATGTGATAGGGTCCTTGGTACTTTGCTCAGTAGACTTAACAAGATTAGAATTTGAGCAATATTAGTTATCAGCAAAATGGGATGTTTCTTGTATCGCAACCATAAATCATCATGTCAAAGGGATCTTTTTTCTACAAGGCAGGAATATACTGATTAAAAAAAAAAATGACTGGCCTTTTCTACTAAGACGATCAAAAATAAGTTAATACATTGATCTGTATGAGTCTATGAGACCAAAACAATATACATTTTCACATCTCATGAAACTGTCTGTGCTCCATCTTTAAGGTTTAGACAGAAATATTTTGGTTTCGGGTAAGTCGGAGATGGGAAATTAAGTTTAAATACAATTCATGAACCAAATTTAACAGTACATTTTAGACATTTTAGGGGGCACCTTATGAAATTGTCTTGGGGGCCGGATATAGCCACCGGCGTGCCTGTTATATAGCACTTGTCGGCAGGACACTTCAGTTTTCTGCATCTCTTAAGACACTGGCTTATTTGTCATGTGTCCTCATGAGTTTTTAAACATTGCATTATTGTGTACACTTATAGTAGCTCAGAAAGACATGATGTGACAATAACAAACCAGTTATCTTCCTAAACTAAGTTAGTACAAATTGTTCTACAGTTTAATAGCATTGAGATTTTTGCAGGCACACATGATGATGGAGGACCGTTCAGGTTCATCAGTTTGCTCCAATCATTTTTTTCAAACTTAATCAAGTCCAAACAACTGTCCTTAATCTCCAAACAACTATGTGTCTCACACACCACCATCAACTAAATGACAGTGTTTCGTCCCTGTTAAACACACCCCTCTAATAACAGTTTATTCAGTCAGCCGTGACACTCAGTTGCAGGGTTCAACATAAAGAAGTATTTCATCTTTCCCCGTGAGGCCAGTGGATCGCAGGTTTACTTCCCCCAAGTATAATCTTACAAACCAGGCATGTAAGAAGAAGAATATCCTTTTGGTATTTCACTTTGATGTTGGTGGTATAAGTTATGTGTCACATATGTTTGCCTGATGAATCTCTATGAAAAACAGAGCTGTTTATTAAGACTCTGAAGGAGATTTCGGTGTGTAGGTATTTATTCTGCATTTCAGTTGACTGCTTTTGTCTTAGCACCTGGTTGAAGCTCCTGGTGCTTAACTATGCTACAGCTGACTTACTGGAATTGTACTGGTCCTAGCATGACCCGAATTCCAGTCCAGGATTATGTATGCCTTTCAATGTGTCAGCACTAATCTTGTTCAACTCCATGAGCGACCCTGTGCATGTGGTGATAAAAGAGATTAAGACATAGTTTCCCAACAGCTAAGAATTTGGTAAAACTGAATCTATATAATATTCTCAACATTAATGAATGACAGCACCAGCACCACAAAGTTCAGGCATTAAAACATTTTTCGTCAACTGCATGATTCATTTTAACTTTACCAAATGTTGTAATGTTGGATTGGCCAAAGTTGAACATGTAAATGTAAAAAAGTGGAAGTCCTAGTAAGAAACAACTTCATGTCGTCATTCATTCATCCGACTTCCCCAAAAAGCCTGGGCCTCACGGAGTACTATAAGGGTCTAATCTGCACTGAACAGTTTAAATAATCACTAAATCTATGACAACTCCCAAACTGGCAAATGATCTCTAATGTTACACCCCTCGAAAGTATGGCCCTTGCAGACTTTTACACCCAATGCAAAAACAAACCTCAACACCGTAACAATAAAAGAAAAATAAAAGAAAACTGATTCTAAATGACAAAGTAGAATTTATTTCTGAATTAATAATGACACATTAGATAATTACGTTATTGTCTGCAACAACTCAGTACAAATATTCTTACCATTTTAAAATTTGGACTCAGCAGCTCCAAAAAAAACACAAGACCCTCCAGGTCCAAGCCAACACATCTCTGTTCAACACAATAAACATTCAGCTGCCATGAATGTTTAAAGAAAATCATCTCTGTTTCTGTCTAACCAAGAAATCAAATATTCAAAGACTTGACTCCAAAAACTGGTCCATTAAGAACATACACAGCACATACATAGCTCACACGCAGTACCACCAGATTAACCATTACATACATGTGTAATACACGTGTGCACGTAGAGCCATGAGCTTGCTGTGTTGCTCAGCTTGACTCAAGTGGTTGGTTTCAAATGTTCAAATGCAAATAGTGAGCCATACTGAGGCTTAGAATTATGTAAAAGTAAAATTCGGCATGCAATTTATGCGACACCAACTTCCCTTTCCCCGCTGACAAGTAGCATATTGATCATGACAGTTATTTTGTTAAAAAGTGACTTCACACATGTGAATAGAGATGACAGTTAACCTGTTCAGGCAGATTCAAGGTATGTGAGAGGTGGTTATAAATATATATATATATATATATAAATGTAAAACACAATTATGCATGTAAACACTGTGCAGACTTTCAAGATCCAGTAAATTACTGGAAAAAATATTATCCTAGAATTGAATTAACCTGTAAGTTCAGTAACTGTAGTTTTTAATGGTGAATCTGAGTCACTGTAAATTCGACCATGATGAAAAACAGATCAAATGATCACTGATCACTGTTGATTCAGGACGATGCTCTGATTTCAAGCTTTGACATCTGAACCAAAACGTTGATTTCACTGCTCACGATTACTGGAATTACATAATGAATTATGTTCAAGGCTGGATTTTGCCTCTAAGTGTAACACACCGGTGTTTTATCAGAATGCAGTCTGACCCGAGTGCAATTCATAATGTTGAGATAGTGCCGGTACATTGAACAAACGTGGTGACGTTAGTCAGGAGCTGAGCAGGACTCTTCACGTTTGACCTCTCGTCCTGGTAGCTCACTACCTGGTGATGTGGCTGCAGCTGAACCAAGTCCCTTAAAAATAAACCAACTCTGCCCCGCTAATTAACCAAAGCAACCTCCATCACCTTCAACCCCTCCCAGACGACCCAATGACATAAACCCGGCAGCACAGTCACTATGTCAGTGCGACCAAGCTAACACGTTCCCATGGTACGTATTAGCTCTCCGGTTGGACCAGCCGCCGTTAACCTGATCAAAGTATAAATACCTTCTTACCTGGGTGTCCTTTACGGGAGGGGGGTTGAGTGTGGACAATTAGATCTGGTTTTAAACCGACACCATGTGTGTAAACGTGGAGGCAGCTAAATAGCACATTGTCAAGCTAAATCCTGGCAAAGTCGTATCTTTCCATGTCAACTGTAAGTTCAGGAAAACTCACTGCGCATGTGCGCTAATGTAACTGTTCTGATTGGTCAATGAGTTTGTCCTAAGCAAGAATCTGCCCTCGGTTCAGCCTGCCAGGCGGTGCTCCCCGGTCTTTTTCCTTAAATCAGTGAACAATATAAACTGTAGCTAATATTTTTAATTAAACAGTGTAAGGCTACTTAGATAGGGATAATTTCCACCACTGGCTCCAACCATATAATGTATTTAATTATTGTTGTCATGACCACAACTTGCCCGATGAATACTTAATAAATAAGTATTAAAAGAAGGCGTATACATGTATGAGGATGACATGCTGCCAGGTTCATAATAAAGTAAACTCTAGAATTGATTTAATAAACACGTGACTCAAAGAAACAACGTAAAACCAAACTAACGTTCTGAGTACAAGGACAAACGGTTGGCAACGGAAAACGCGTCCAAATCCCGTTTCTTCACCTCTTCTCGCGAGATTCTGCCAACTGTGGTGTCCGGTAACTACACATCACATATCAGGAGCTAGCTCAGCTCAAGCTAGGCTAACTAGCTGCTGCAGAGTGACATGTAGTCAACTTTACACTCAGTTTCAATGAGGGAGCTTCCAGAGTGATTGGGACATGGAGTTAAGAAAGATCAAGGACCAGGTAGTGAACACAACTTCATGTTTGTACTTTTTAACACTGCAGACAGCTAACTAGTCATGTTTGCGACATGTCGAGCAAAGTTTGCTACAAGGCTAACGTTAGTTAATGTTACACATTATTTGACATGGAAAACTAGAAGTTTCAGTTGGATGTTGGGTGTTTAAATGTTGTATTTCAGCAGAGTTAGAGCCCATCATTGGGGCCATTGGGATGAGTGGTACATGAAGACCCTCAAACTTTTTGATCTTTGCATGGATCAAGAGTCCTCTTCTGTAACTATACGTTTGCATTACGTTATATGTGGAAGACAAATCGTGCCTCGTCATTGCAACATTTTCTAAATATTCGTAAAAAGTGCAGGAGCTTTGCATGAAGTTAAAGTGTTCCTGTTCTTTAGTCAAATAAAGGCCAATGTAATAAGCATGCTCTAAGTTGAACGTGGTGTCCTTTTCTTTACTGCAGCAGATTGCATCATGCCAATATAAATATTTTTCTGAAAGACGATATAAGCATTGACATGTTTCCTCGAAATGCACAGAGAATACAATGTTACTAACTATTGTGGCAATTTCGTAACCCCACAAGACAAAAATCTCTTGCAGTATTGTCACACTTTTAGTGCTCAGAGCTGAGTACACAGGACAAGTGTCAGATTGAACTGTGCACCCCGATGGGAAGTTGTTCTCTCTCTTTATATGTTGGCCTGGTCATGCCCTCTCTGGTTGCTTCTTTTAGGTAGTAACTTGCATGTCTTTGTTCAATAAACAAAGGGTTGAAAAGCCTTCTGATGACATCCAGGTGGGAAACAATTCCTTAGTTTAGTTAATCAGGTCGGGATTCATTCAGTTAAAGGTAACAAGATCAGATTCAGCACGATCAAACATAGGGGACGTTAACATGATTACACTGTGCACTCTTTACTCAGAAGTGTAAAAGCAAAGGGGTGAATGTGTTTATGATCCCAGTGGGTTTCAACAAGTTTGCTGCTGCTGATGATGTTCAGTTGAAACTGTGTTTAATCGCTACTTCTATGGGTTTTGTTGCTGTATGCAAAGCTATTATCAGAGAAAACATAATGACCTGAACCTAATTTTGATATACATTTTTTTCATGCTGCCTTTTGTCTGTTTTGCATGTCACATCTCTCTTTCAGTCTCCATTGGTCCAGGCTATATTCAGCCGAAACGCAGAAGAAGTGATATCTTTGTTGAACCAAGATGAAGATGTCAATTCACTGGTAATATGATCCCACATTAACTTTTTGACTTTTAACTGCTAGTTAATAAAAAAAAATTTAAAAAAAAGTTTAATAAAACAATTTCAATCAAACCTTTTGGGCAATAGTTTAAAAAAGATGAAAGTGCATGTTAACTGGGCAAACATTTGGAGTCACAATATACCAAAACATATTGAATGTAATGCAATGTTAAGCTGATAAAATAGAGGAACATTTGTTTTTCTTTCCTCTCAGGACCAAGACCAAAGCACACCACTTCATGCTGCTGCTTATTTGGGCGATGTCCACTCTATGGACCTACTTATTACTTCAGGTAAAATAAACATTTATCTCACTTTGAAATATGTCAAAGTAAGTGGAAAGCTTATCATTAGCTACATACACTTAAGTTTATTGTTTTTTTTTTTTAATAATCAGTCTTTCAAGTAAGTATGGCAATTAGTCAAGTACAGAGGAACCGGGTGTTATCCAAACACTTAAAAACGAATGACTCACTCTGCTTTTGCTTTCCGTTACAGGTGCGGATGTCAACGCTAAGGACCAGGGTTTGCTGACTCCTTTACATCGAGCAGCTGCCTCTCGAAATGAAGTATGCTAATATCTCAAAACACAGAGGAAGAAGGAGTTTTCTAAGGACTTAACCACCAGATTGTCATGTTTGAGTTTGTCTTTGAATTTTGTGTTTTTCCTCAGAAAGCCGTTGAGTTGCTACTAATGCACAGCGCAAAGGTCAACACACAGGACAAGTACTGGCATACACCTTTACACATGGCAGCTGCAAAGTGGGCCACAGGCTGTGCTAAAGCTCTGATACCACATGTGTGCAGCCTGGACGTCGCTGACAAGACAGGAAGGACACCACTGCATCATGCAGCGCACAGCGGCCATGGAGAGGTAAAGTTGAGAGTGTTAACCAAAGTCTTCCTCCTGATCTAAAGTAAAAAGCAAACCTATATGTTGGATGCTGAAAGGAGGATTTGCTTTAGGAAAGTGAATGATGACTGGGGGGACATTTTCAGTTTTTTTGGCAGCATTATGGAAAAAAGGCATTTGTCTAATAATATATGAACCAAGTTTCACGCAATATTTGCGCCTCTTTGTAGCCCAATCATAACCAGAGCCCCGTGTTCAAGGAAGTTACGATACTGTTAAGACACAATCCATTGGACTATAGGTATCGATAGAAGCGAGATGAGCTGATAGACCCACTCATTATGTTTCTGCAGATGGTGAACTTGCTCCTGAGCAAAGGTGCCAATGTGAGTGCCAAAGATGAGAAGGAAAGGCAGGCAATCCACTGGGCTGCATACCTTGGTGAGTGGTGTCGTTCTCCTGAGAAACACAAATATGTGATGAGTTTAAACCCAGAATAAAAACTTTTGGTTGCATGAATTGAAGGAAAAGCAGATGTCTGTCATTAAGCACACAATAAGAAACAAACAAACAAATAAGTCAGAAGTTGTTGCCAATTATTTATTAACTATATAACATACAATGTGATGCTTGTTTGGGATATGGTTATGAGGGATTGAACAAAAGGCATATAATGCATGTGTATATTGTGGTTGTGGGCTGAAAACAATAATCTAAGCATTGAACATCACACCACGTGCAGAAATTCTTATTTTTTTCAGAAAAGACTCAAGCAAAAGGTTATTTTTCTGAGGAACAAGAATTAAATATCAACCCGTGTTTACAGGGAATGTTCATGCTGTCTCATCTAATTTACCTTTGTCTGACTGGATGGCTCTGACCTCATTGCACATTTAATTGGTCAAGCTGTGAGTTTAAATATATGGTTGAAACTTAAGTTAGCTCTAAAATAGACACATTCATAAAAGAAAATTCTGTTAACAATATATGACTGTCTTGGTTTATCAGCACAACCTCAGTCTATTTGAGTTTGACTGGTCACTGACAAAAAAAAGTGTTAACTAGGTCAAAATCAGGTGAATAGTTTATCAAAATGGTCTTGTACGCTAACTGTGCTACAGTTTGCAAACAGGCCAACAGGAGAGATTGGTGTGCTGTGATGTGCATGGCAGAGACTTGTAGTAAATGTTAAGCTCTTCTTTCAGGACATCTGGAAGTTGTGAAGCTGCTGGTGTCTCACAGTGCTGATGTGATGTGCAAAGACAAGCGTGGTTACTCTCCGCTCCATGCTGCGTCCGCCAGTGGACAGTTAGACGTGGTCAAATATCTATTGAGACTGGTGGTGGAGGTAAAGAGTCACATCACTATAAGAAAACTCAAATCATAATAAATCATTACAGCTGTCATGTATTTTCTGTACTGTCTGTTCTGCTGCAAAGGGTTTGTAGCTTATTTGTATCAAATTGTCTCTGCTTTTAAGTCAGACTCAAGATGTCAGGAAGCATCCTGCTCAATTACAAAAACACAGCAGTCTATAGTTTTATGTGGTTTGATATACGGTTAAGCCTCAATAACATGGTGTCCTGCAGAGCTCCAGACTTTGTTTCTTGTTAAACCTGGATCATGTCACTAATCAGGCTGAAGCCTCATCAGTAATCTGCTTTTTGCTGATGTTACCAACATCTGGTCACATAATACATCTCTACACTCACAGCTGAAGCTAATATAAAAATACATATAAAAAGCTCCCTTTGAACAAGCCACATCTTTCCAACCAGACTCATTTCTTCCTCTTTTTCTTTTTTTTTTTCCCAACATCGACAAAATCTCTCGACTCTCAACACTGATAATAAACTTTAGTGTATACCCATCGATTGTTTTTCTCCTTTGTCTCTCAGATTGATGAACCTAACGTTTTTGGGAACACAGCGCTCCACATGGCCTGTCACACGGGGCAGGACGCTGTGGCCACTGAGCTCGTGAACTGTGGTGCCAACATCAATCAGCCCAATCACCACGGCAGCATGCCGCTGCACCTGTCGTCCGCCTCCTCCAGCGGGGTGCTGTGTCTCGAGCTGCTCATCAACAATGGTGCTGATGTCAACGTGCAGGTAAAGAGCTCGTTTATATTGAGTGGATGCGAAAAGAACAGTAAGAAGAAATCATAATTTTTTTTAACTAATAAAGTCATTGTTTGGATTAAAGGAAAAATTTGAAGATTATCATAAATGATGTAATTGTTTTCACTAAACATGTTGTTTACTTTTTCTCTGTTTAACAGAATAAAGAAGGGAAGAGCCCTCTGCATGTTGCTGCTATGTACGGGCGCTTCACAGGCTCCCAGATTCTAATCCAAAATGGTAGCATATTTACACTTTCCCCATCATAGTCTTGTAACACATGATTGTTTCTGAAAAAGTAAAATTGTGCCCTCCCAGTATATTCTGATTTAAGATGTCAGAGCACGTCCTCAAGTCACTCAATCTTGTTTCCTTCTGACTCTGTACACAGGGGGGGAGATCGACTGTGCCGATATGTTTGGAAACACTCCGCTTCATGTTGCTGCCAGATACGGTCAGGAGTTGCTGATCAGCACTCTGCTGACAAACGGCGCTGATAAGACCAGGTAAGACCGGCCAAACCAGTCTTTTTGCCATTACGTTGCAAAAGAAAAGCATTGTTATGCATTCATAGAGACTCGATTATTACACATGATCCTGTAACATTCTGCTTCCTCTTGACAAAATATTATAATGAAAACTCACCGTCGATGCTTCAACATCCAAACCAACAAATTCCAATTATTATCCAGAAAGTTGTTCCCATCTGAGCACACACTGAAGTAAATAATGTTTGTAATGCTCTCTAAAGACAGGGGATTCATGGGATGCTTCCACTGCATTTGGCGGCGCTCTACGGATTTCCAGACTGTTGTCGAAAGTTACTGTCCAATGGTGAGAATCTGTTTGAGGCATCAAGCTGTGGTCCTCAATTCATCCTCCCCCTTTTTGACATTTTAATAAATGAAACAACTCAAAATGTTTCCACTTAACAAAATGTTATTGTTTGGTTGTGTATCGTTCAGGCCAGTTTTACATCATGCCGTCTCAGGTGCCGTCAGCTGGGGATGATATAAACATTTTAGACGACCACGGAAGGACCTGTCTGCATGCAGCTTCCTCTGGAGGGTGAGCACACACACACACACACACACACACACACACACACACACACACAGTTATGTTTACTGCAGTATTTTTACTTTAGCGACGTCTACATACGTTTCTAGACATTTCAACAAATGATTTTCCATGTCTAAATCTTGTCAATATTTTAGGAAGGTCTGCCTGTTGTGAAAATGATATTTCTCCATCATTTTTGCTGGATTTTGGTTGTCAGGAAATCAATTGTGTAGCTTGAGTCTCGTCATGCTGTTTTACTGTAAATAGTTTTTTCTGCATTTATGGTTAATCTTTGTCTATTAATATAAACAATAAATCCAATTTGATATGAAAAAAAGCAGTAATATATGATACACTATACATTTTTTCCCCAGCATTTTAAAAGTACTATGTTCAAATGCCGTGTCTTTTCTTGAAACGCTGCTGACTTCTTATTTCCTCTCGTGACAGAAATGTTGATTGTCTGAACTTGCTGTTGAATAGTGCCGCTGCTGAACTGGATGCTAAAGATCACTTGGGAAGGTAAGCGGTGCTGAATACCTTGAACCGAGACGTTAGCTCTGCTTTGTTGTTGCCTGATGACACCGCTGCTCCCTGTCGCTCCCTGCAGATCTCCTTTGCACTATGCTGCAGCTAACGGCAACAGCCAATGCACAATCTCCCTGGTGAGAGCCGGTGCTGAGGTCAATGAGTTGGATCTGACGGGCTGCAGCCCTCTGCACTACGCTGCTGCGTCACACACCTTTAGTGGGTGAGAGAGCGTCCACTGTCATTTTAATTTCTCACTCATTTTACTCTGCAAGGACAGCATCCTGTGAAGCGTTTTTTGTTTGTTCATCTCGAGTTCCTTCAAGACCGTTTTAAAAGAGTCCGTTTTTCTTTCCATTGAAGGGAAACCAAGTCTGAGCCCGACCACTGTGATGAAAAGCAACAGGAAGCCTCTCTGTAAGACACATATTTGTATCATATCACACATATTCTTAATTATAAAGTAGATCAACTTTTATTTTTACAATTAATGTGTTCTGTTCTGCTAAAAGAGCAAACCAGAGATCAGAATTAAATCTGTGCAACTATGAAATCAAATAAAAATAAAATCAGACCTGTACTAGGTTGAATGATGTAAACATTTGTAAGTCTTTGGACACTTAATAGAAGAAAAGCTTGATTTTGATAAAAATGCATTAAAATTAATTTTGTTTTGGTATATTTGATATTTAACAACCAATACACACAATAACAATACACAGAAGAGCCATGTTTCATTCAACGGAACCATTAATCCATTTCCTAAAGACATTGAGAAGTGAATGTTTATAAAAACCCTTTTCTTAGATAAATTCTTGTTGCTGGAAGAAGAATAAAACCAGACAGGATTCTTAACGTTGTGCTCTGTGTGTTCAGGTGTTTAGACTTCTTGCTTGACAACGGAGCGAACCCAACTCTAAAGAACAGTAAGGGTTACAGTGCCGTCCACTATGCAGCAGCTTATGGGAACAAACAGCACCTGGAACTGGTCAGTGGTGTCTTTGTTTTTTTTTTGGTTTCTTTTAAATCAATCGCAGGGTAGGACCAGTTTAACTTTTTTCCTCTCTCACTCTTGCAGCTCCTGGAGATCTCATTCAACTGTCTAGAAGAGGTTGAAAGTAATATTCCAGTCAGTCCTTTGCACTTAGCTGTGAGTAGCACATTATGGCAATTACACTGAAAAAGACCTGACTTATTACATGATCACAAGCCTTTGACTCTACTGTTATTATTCATTCTGCTGTTACAGGCGTATTATGGTCACTGTGAGGCACTGCGTTTACTTTGTGAGACATTAGTGAGTCTGGATTTGAGGGACATTGAGGGCAGAACTGCCCTCCACCTGGCTACTCGGAGAGGTTTTACCACGTGTGTGGAGGTGCTGCTGAAGCATCAAGCCTCCTACACACTGAAGGAGCACAGGCACAAGTGGACGGCTCTCCATTCTGCAGGTGTGTGTGTGTGTGTGTGTGTGTGTGTGTGTGTGTGTGTGTGTGTGTGTGTGTGTGTGTGTGTGTGTGTGTGTGTGTGTGTGTGTGTGTGGGGATTTATTTTTAATGTGGTGTCACTGTTATGAGAATAAACCATAATGTTTTATGGTTGAGAAGTTTTTAGTTTTAATTTTAAAATTACGTTATTACTTCATCTATGTAATTAATCTCTGAACTGGTATATTTTTTTTACATTTTCCTTCTACTGTTTCCCGCTGTACAGCTGCTGAGGGCCAAACGGACTGTCTGCTTCTATTAGTCAGCGGGGAACAAAGTGCCGACATCATCGACAGTCCAGATACACAGGGACAGTGAGTCACTTTTTATACTCTGACTTTGTCATTATTGGTTAATTAGGTAAACATCTGACATGTGCAACATTTACATACATTACTGCTAATTTGAGATTAAAATAATTTGTCTTGTTGTGCTGTATAAAATGATTAATAAAAGTTTTATATTATCTTTCAAAAGTAGTATAAAACAATGACTTAAGGTGCTGCTGATTACAGACATAGAGGTGTGGGAGTCAGAGAGTAAACTTATAAATCACCGCAAGCTCAAATACAAGCTCAAAGCATGATAGTTTTGTTGGGTTTTTTTTAACCATAAATTATGGTTATTTGAATGTTTTGTGTAATTAACTTAAATGTGGAGTCTGTGATTCTGGAGGAAGATTGTTGATATTTGAACTTGGCACTCAAACAAATACTTATAATAGATTAGTTTTACCGTCTTTATAAAACGTCTATGCATCCGTGGCCTTTCCCCTGTTCAGTGTACGAGCGCCCCCTGCTGCTGATTGGCTGGAATGGATTAGTAGACTATGAGGAGATATTCACTGAATTTGACAAAGAGTGTATTGGATTAGAATCACTGACTGCATTTTTGTTAACACGTTTTTTCTGAAAGCTGCAGACTTGTAATGCAGTCGGGTCACTCAAACCACCGAAAATCCAACCAATTTATATTTTGCAGGACGGCTCTCATGCTGGCAGCTCTGGGACTTCACACAGACTGTGTCCACATCCTGTTGGAGAAAGGAGCAAAGGCAGATGCTGCAGACAAAAAGGGCTTCACTGCATTACACAGAGCTGTAAGTGGCGCACTTAATAATGTTAATGAGGGGTTTGTCCCTTTACGGAGTCCTGGATGTTCCAGATGTTTTTCTTTTCTCTCTCAAATCCTATCTTGTGTCTTCTTGCTGCAGGCCATTTTGGGGAGTCAGGACTGTGTATCTGCTCTGTTGGAACACGGGGCCTCTCCTCTGTGTAGAGATTCAAAGGGAAGGACCCCACTGCACCTCGTAGCGTCCCGGGGACACACAGAGCTACTTCAAACTTTGCTAAAGGCTGCTATGAAAGCTGACCCTCTAGACTCCATATTGGACTTCAGAGGCTACACACCAACCCACTGGGCTGCCCACCACGGTGAGACGTCAGGGCAAGAATTCATGTCGAATGTACTTAAGTAATTCTAACAAATGACTTGTTTGGTTCAGGAATGAAGTTAGCAAACATGGACCTGAATACAGATCAAACTTAACGGTGACAAAAACATGTATGAATGGATATTTTTATAGCCGCACCAGCGCAGTCTCTCAATAGTTTTTATCTATAGCATTATTTTAACTTTTATAAAGCTACTCCAAGAAACTTTCATTTGTGTTTCTTTTGGTGGTCCCTGTGGACAAAAGCACTGAGCTTCACTGCTAAAGGTCTGAAGCTACCAGATTCCGTTTCATTTTACTCCCTCCAGCGGGCCCAGCAATGCGGCCTGGGCCTCCGGCAGCGTGGTGCCGGTGTTTGCTCCCAGGAAGCAGGCGGTGAGCTCCAGGTCATGCCACCGCAGACGAAAATCGTTTCGTCTGATGTTGCAGGGAATCAGACCCGTTGTCAGGCATTAACAATATCCACCATCACTATATAGGAATAGCCAGTCTTCCCGCTGAAGGACTCCATTGCTTATGTAGGTCGTATAGTGGCCTCAGTATTACATTGAGTCTGTTTCATAACCAGTTAAAAGTTCCTTGACGTAACTTTGAACACGTGCCTGTCTTGTTGAACACTTGCATGTTGAGATACTGTATTGCCATCATTTTACAAAGATCTTAATATTAAACATTTGTCCCTTTGTGTCCTGTGTCTGCAGGGCGTGAAGGATGTTTACACATTTTACTTGAAAACAAACTTTTTAGCAACCAAGAGGGGAATGTCTTCACCGCATTGCACTGTGCTCTGTGAGTACTGTCGTAAACAGAAATACATACATATGTTCTATATTAAAAACAATATATTTAATGCTTTGCGTGCCTTCTGTCCTACGCAGAGTTAATGGACATGATGTTGCTGCTGGACTTCTGGTGAAGACTGTCGGTCCAAAACTTGTTAACGTTAGCGATGCCAAAGGAAGGTGGGTTCTGCTCTGAGCTGAGCTCTACTTATCATAACAAATCTATTTCATGCAGCACTGCAGGTATGAATCAGTCTACGGATCTTGTAAATGTAGAAGTTATTTTTAATTCAGATATGCATGTACATAAACGTATGCAACTCAATCTCTTGTCGTCCATTTGATCCACAAAATTGTCTGTTTTTATGCAAATATAAGTCAAGAAAAGGTAAAAATATTGTATGATATGTAAAACGTAGTCATTAAAAACGTATTTAATCCAAACCTCAAGTGTACTCTATAAAATGCTTTTTTGTTATCTTGAAATGTCCAAGAAAGACCTTTCATAGCTGGCAGAAAGAATTCAATTGAGCTGCATTTTCCTGTGTATGTTATGTGCGTGCAGGACTGCCCTGCATGCAGCTGCTTATTCAGGAAATGTTGCTGGGCTCCAGCTGGTCCTGGTCCAGGGAGCAGAAGTCAATGCTGTGGATCATTGTGGATGCTCTGCTCTGATGGTTGCTGCTGCCTGTGGACAGACTATGGCTGTTGGTATGTGATTGAAGTTCATGTGGTCAGTGTCTTTAAAATGTGTCACCCTCATCTACACCTGGAAAACCTTAAAACACATCAGGACCATATTTAGCTCAAGAAGAGGACAAAACTACATGATGTTTTCTGCAAGAGATACTAAACAAAGTCCCTCTTTTGTCCATCTTCCCTCTCTAGTCATTTATTTTCAAGAACTCAGTCATACTTGATGAGTTAAGAAACACAAGAATTCAAATGTCCTTTTTGGACACGGAAACTGTTGTGACTCTCATAGGCCTCCCTAATGGTAACCTTTAATACACCGTATAATTCTGTTTCCCTCTTGCACTGATTAAAAGTTGATCGTTGTGAAAGGTGTCTTATTTTCTGCATTTCAGAGTTCTTGCTCCACAAAGCGAAGCCTGACCTGACCCTGGTGGATGTCAATAATAACACTGCCCTTCACTTAGCCTGCAGCAAGGTCACATACACATACACAATCGCATGTACTGTATGCATGCAGTGGCACTTATTAAATTTCCAGGAAGTTTGTTCTCAGTGATAACGTGCTTTAGCAACATTGTACAATGTGTTTTACTCTTTAGGGTCATGAGATGTGTGCCCTGTTGATCCTCGGAGAGATCAGCGACTGCTCCCTCATAAATGCGACAAACGGCGCTCTCCAAATGTGAGTTGTCCAAAAGGGCTTGCCATCCACGCTGTTAATCGAGAAGAACAAAATAATAAAAACTGAAATGTTGAAAATACTTTTGGATTTGTGTGGATCTTGGATTTTGTGAATAAGGAAATCAACCAGTATGGATTCATACGTTTAGTATTAAGACACATTATGCAGTGTGCATTTAATGAATATATTTTAGTGAGATGTACTGTATGTGTTGCTATATAGATTATACAGCTTACTAGTGCAGGACATTAAAATGTCCGTGTTTTCTATCAGAACTTTAACCTGGAAAAAGGATAAAACCGGTCAAATGGAGATTTTGAAAATTAAGTTATAACATTGTGAGAAAAAACTTGTGATGTAGAATTTCTTTTTAAGGTAATTTCTTTTTCAAATTTATTATTAAAAGGAAATGCATTGTGATGATGAAGGTGAATATTTTTCTTAAGTTATGACTGAATATCAATATTTAAAAAAGGCCCCTGATATCAACGAGAAGAAAGTTTTCCATGTTTACAGTATTGACTCGCCTGCCATTGGCCCCAGTAACACTGCATGATATTCCCTTTGAATATATGGGTTATTAAAGAGTTATCTTTCTCTCATGCAGGCCCCTTCACATTGCAGCAAGGAAAGGCCTGGCAACTGTAGTGCAGGTGTTATTGAGCAGAGGAGCTGCAGTCATGGCTGTAGATGGGGAAGGTAAGCAGGAATAATTCTATTTCTACGACACAATACCAACGCGGTCTGTGTTTCCTGCCAAAAAAGTTCCTGAGGGGCACTGTAGGATACTTCTTCCCTGTTGGCCCTCTGCAGGCCACACTCCGGCTCTGGCCTGTGCCCCAAACAAGAATGTGGCAGACTGCCTGGCGCTGATCCTCTCCACCATGAAGCCTTTCCCACCCAGAGAGGCCGGCGCTGGTCCGGCCTCCCACTTCAACCCCATTCTGAAGAAGTACGGCATTGCAGCCACCTGCGGGTCCAGCGGTAACCTGTGTCACGCCTAAGTCAAGGTGCCGCACTCGAGGGTACTGTGGGCCTGCTTGGCTGTTTGACAGTGAAATTTCATCCCGGTGCAGCCCAAAGTGTCCACACATAACCACGCATACAAGTCTTCAGGAACATGTGTGCTCATGCATCGCTTCTTCTCGTGCGTGTGGTGACATTTGAACATGTGTCATATGCAGCTGCATTGCACACCATGTGCTCATGCACCAGTAGCATCGATTTGCTTCTTTGAAATCTAGTCTTACACACTACTAATATTAGCAGGCCTCTTAGATTATCTTCTCTGTCATGAGTTGAGTTTAGCACACGTAGAGTTATTTTAATGAAGTACTAACCATTGTAAACTAATGGAAGTTTGAGCGTGAGCACGATACACAAGCCTCTCCCCTCGAACCCCGTCCGCTGTCAGTATTGGCTTGATTTCTCATAAACCAACAAAGCCTGAAATTATCAATGTTTGTCTTCAGCTGATGCAAGTGCAAGAATACTCGGATGATTGAGTGTTTGTTTTACATATGTGTGTGTCTGCAGAAGCTATTTTGCATAATGGACATTGCTTCTTAATATACTTGTTTTAAAATATCTAACAGGTGCTTTAAACCTTTTATGCAATTAATAAGACTCTATTTTTCTATCCTATCCAGAGTGTAGCAGACGGTTCACTGATATAAATAACCTTATTATTCAAAATATGATCATGGTTTAAAATGTGTTTACATTTCAGTTTAGTAAAGTCACAAGCATGTGTATAGTAGTAGTTATATAGTTTACAGAGTCTAGTATATATTATAGTTCTTGAAATGGAGTTAACATTTGTATTATCTTGAAGATCCCAAATTATTGAGAATCAACCTCAGGTCTATGTACTGTACTGTGGGTGCAATAAGAAGTACATTTTCAGCTGCATGTTCCATGACAAATATATTACAGTAGTATCATATTTCAGTTAAACGAGCCGTAGAATAAAACAAACAACTGAAAGGTCAAATAAATAAATAGAATGTGTCTATGAACAGTTTCCAAGTACAGGAAAAAATAATCTTTCAGTCTCAGAGCGTTAAAGTCTTTAGCAAATGTATCTTTTCACTACATCTGCAACTAAAGATTCATTTCGTTTTTTGATAAATGGGTTGATTATAATTTTTCATAATAATGAAAAATAATATAGTTTCAAATGCCCAAGCTGACTTATTTAATTTGCTTGTTTTTTTTCCTGATCAGCAGTCTAAAACCCAAAGATATTTAATTTACACAGCAAATCCGTCATGGTTAAGAAGCTGAATCCAGAAAATATCAAAAGAAATGTTTGCTTGATAAATTAGTAAACTTTAAATTATGAAATGGTCAATTAATTTTCAGTTGATCAACCAGTCTATTGTTTCAGCACAAAATTTGACTTTTGTTGTCGCTGTAATGTTGTCAGTGTGCATTGAAATGAAAAGTCAGAAACTGCTCTCATCTAATGCCACTAACAATCTCTGTGAAACACTAGAAAATAAAATGATTGTGTGTCTAGCAAAGATGTCACATAATTTATGATTTAAGAGAAGAAAAATTGGCAACGCCCACCTAACTAACGTATTTTTCTATCATTGTTTTTTTTACTTCTTAAAAAAAAGTGCACAATGGTACAAAGATGTCACTGCATCTATCTCTTTAAAGATAATGTTTTTATAAATGGAGGTTTGCATTAAATGTTTATCTTTTTACAATTTGAAAACTGTATCCACACACAGACTTTGACATTTTCCCCTTTTGCTAATGGTTTCTTTTTTTCCTGGTAATACCGGCTGTGTCAACTTAAAATGGCTTTAAACTATTTGCACTGTGACATGAACGTTTACATTTTACAGTAAGATGTCCATCTTAGGTTTATGCAAATATATACAATTTGAAAGTGCATTTTACAACTTTTGACTTTAGAAGTAACAATAAAAGCTAGAATCCAATTCAGTTTGAGTGTGTCCTTACTTGTTTCATTCGGGTGAAATTACTAGGAGAAAATGGTTTGACATTTCTAAACACAAGTTTCAGTGAAATCTTTTGATTAATGTTTGTCTTTAGGAGGTGCTCTGGTGCAGCTTTTCATGTGAACAAACTGTGTGTCCTCTGTATATTTTACTGAGATTTCAGGGTGTAACTCCCAACTTGAATACTCTGTGATCTAGTTGTGGATGGCCTTCACATGAGAGAGAGAAACAATAAATCACTACAATGAAATGTTTTTTTTTGTCATTTACTTCCATTTCCCATTTGAGTTACATGAGTTTTTGCACAATGTTGATCTCAAGCAACACGACACTCTGCAGATGTACAAGCAATTTACTCAATCGCTTTAAAAATGCTTGAATGAAAGATGTTCGGCAGTTCATTTTATAAAATTGAGTTGGTCTGATTAGTGAGATGGATTCTAGTTTCGCTTTTCATAAGTTGTGCGACAGGCTAAACAGTTTTGTGGATCAGACACCGGTCAATCTGTTATGGTTGTAATGATTGAGAATATCTGACAATGTATGCATTAGGTAGTAGTTTTAACCAAAGTGCATGTCTTATTAAATGAGCTCATATTTATTATTATTAATAATAATAATAATAGTTATTCTGTCTATATATAATATTTCATTTCAGTTATTGTGGATTCTTTACTGTTTTTTTATTACTGATTTTATTGCTTATTTATAATACTTGTTTTGATCTTGTTTATTTTGATCTTGTTTATCTGTCTCTTTGCACTATACCTGCTGCTGTAAATTCGTAAACTTCCCTGCTGCGGGACTAATAAAGGATTATCTTATCTTATCTTAAAATGAAAAAGGATCGGTATTGATATTAGCCGATACTTGTGTTATCAGTGTTGATGTCTGAAAAGAAAAAGTGGTTTTGAGCCATCCTACTAATTATTGCTGTATATGTGATACTGAAGGAATGCACTGACGCCAGGTGACATACAAGTAACACAACAAACTACTTTACAGGGCATGTAAACTAAGAAACCACTTTGATGATTTTGCCCCTAAACAGCTGAGTTGTTGAATACATTTGCAAGGTTTAAATATGAAAAAAAGCAAATGCTTAAGGCTACAATTAAAATAACTAGAGGAATGACCCCGTTTGGACACTTTACATTTAATGAAAAGTGCAAATAAAACATGAGAATATTTGCTTGAATGAATATGTATTCCAACAATATGCATTGGCATAATATATTGTATTATTACAATAAATCAAACATGAACAAAGAATTCCACACACTTGTTTGGGACCTCTGTCACTCCACATCAAGAGTTACAGGAAGTAGCAGGATACTTTATAAGACCCGTGACTGGAGTATCATTTCATACAGTTGTATTCATATTAAATGTAAAGTCAGAAAGACAGAAACAGATGTGAAACATTTTTTTATTTTATTTTAACGAGGTAACGTTATTAAAACATATTTTCAAGAAAGGAGAAAAGAAGTGTCGTGTAGTTCCTGCTGGTCGCCGATAGGGGTCGCTGCCGGGCCGCTTCAGTGAACCACGGCGGCTCGTGCACTTCATCGTGCACTTCATCGTGCCGAGAGCTGTCTGTCTGGTGTCAAAGATGGCGAACTTGGTGCTGGAGTTTAAGGCTGCTGCCGGTGACTCCGAGCCGCAGACTCGTCCTGTGCTGATCCTCGGACAGCAGACCAGCCTGCAGAAGGTCGGATGGAGCCAAATGAAAGGAAAGCTGCAGCCGGTCGTCAGCAAGGAGGTAAATGTCGTTGCATTAAGATGTATTGTTCAGTGACAGCTAACGTAAAGCTAAGCTAACACCAAGCAGCTAACGTTAAATGTCACGTTCACGACACTTGGACATTGTTTACTAGCTTTACTCACGTAAACTAATTGCAGGCATATAAGTGGTCATATCAACTAGTACTGAACTAACAGGGGTTAATTAACTTATCGTGGCACAGTGTAACGGTCACTATTTATACAATTTTCTCTTTTCCAGGCGTTAAGAGTTATTTTCAGGATTGTTTAATTTAAAGTCTTAAACTGGACGTTAATCAGACTAAATGGTTTCTTCTCACGGTGCCTCGTGGAGCTGTGTGTCGGGCAACGTCCTCAGAGATGTTTGTGCAAAGATGGCAGTCGGTCTGTAAAGAGGGACTTTGAGGTCAAGGGACAGTTTCCTGTTATTCTCAGAGCTTCTCGAAGTCCCGTGACAATCATTAACCAACATCATTGTTCTTCCTGGAGGGATCTAGTTTGTCCACAGGGTCAAAGGTCATTGGGACACTGTCTGCAAACTTGGGTGACACTTTGAAGAATCACATTTTTAAAAAGCCTCCTCAGTTGTTCACTCACATTCCAGCTGCTTTTTGTCTGTCCAGGTGTTGGAAAATGAAGCATTCATGAAGAGCAGAGCTCCCTAACGTCACACACACTGAACACAGTAATCTATGGACTGATTGTCCTGGATGTCTGTGGAGTAGCTGCAGATGAGGCGAGGCCAACCTAGTTAACAAGTTAACTTCATACTCAAATGGAAGTAGAGTCTACTAGGATTTATTATTTTTCGTTATCGAGATAAATGTGCTTAATATTTTCAGAGTAGGTGTTTCGTCTTCAATATTGGTTAAAGGAAATGCCCCACACATTTTCCAAAGCCCACGGTGACAACTTCAACTTGCTTTTATTGTCCGACCAAAAGTCTTAAGTGCAAATATATTCAGTTTACTATCTCATGAGACACAAAAAAAAGCAGCAAATCCACACATTTGAGGTGTAAACGGTTTTGCTTGAGAAGTGACTCAAACGATTCAGTTGAAGTATTTCTGCTCTCCTCCATCGTGAATCTAAAATGTCCGTTTTGTCTCACGTTTTCTCAGACCTGGCAGGCAGCTCTCAATGCTTTGAACCCGAACCCCACGGACAGCTGCCCTCTGTACCTCAACCACGCGGTGGTGGCCGCTCTTCCTTCACGGGTCAGCAGGCACAACAGCCAGTCTTCTGCCCACTTTGTGTCCCGCCTGGTCCGCTCCTGCCTTCCTGGAGGGAACAACCGCTGCATTGTGGTCAGTATCTTCAGTTTAGTAGTTCTTGCTTGTAACATAATAGTGAATAGATGTGGGGCATATTTCATTTTCTTTTCCACCTCCTTCAGGAGCACTTTTAGATCTATCTATCTATCTATCTATCTATCTATCTATCTATCTATCTATCTATGACTCCTTCTGGGAGCCCTGGGCCACTTGAATCTGGGTCATCAAGTGGAAGGACGTCTTGTGTGACCAAGTGGCTGATATGAGTGTTTCTTTCGTCTCCAGATGGTGTGCGAGCGTTCAGACGTGTTTGCGTCCGCCTGTGCCATCGCCAGGGCTTTCCCCATCTTCTCTCGCCGCTCCACGTCTTCGCGCAGGGCTGAGAAGAAACACGTCACCGTGGAGATTGTGGTTGTCGGGCAGGAGAGCAGTTCCCTTGGTGTCGCAGAACTTCAGGTCTGCGTTTATAATTTGTTTTCTTTTTAAAGCAATTCTTCAGGGCCTTTAAGACGCTACTTATAAATAGCATGTTTTTAAACATCTGTTGTTCACGTTGGCTGCAGTCGGCCGTAGCTGAAAGCTTTTCTTCTGTTCAGTGTCTCTCCAACGCCGCTCATGGAGTGCGGATGGCAGCTCGGATTGTGGACACACCATGCAATGAGATGAATACAGATCACTTCCTAGATGTAAGTTAACTATTTCTCTTTTGTAAATGTTGTTGAATCTACTACCGTCACATGGTTCCAGTTATGCTGCTGCAGCGCCCCGTCACAGACTATCATTGCGGTTTCAGGAGATCAAGGCTGTGGGAACTGAACTTGGAATAACTCCAGTGATCATTCGTGGAGAGGAGCTGAAACAAAGAGGATTTGGAGGTACTGTGTCTGTAGATGTCTCCCTTATGTCTGTAATTTATTTTTGACAACTTGCCTTTTCAATAACTGATTCAGATTTACTGTATTTTACCTTTTTTGGTTAATTTTTGTTGTCACAAAAATGCCGACAGTCGCTTAAAACAAAAGAGGAGTATGCAGCTAAATTTAGCTTTGTTGCTCAAAATGTGTATTTTCCGGTGAGAAGCAGCAGCTCGCTTTTGTGGCTAGATAACTTCTGTTGTGCAAATTTGTGCAAAAATATTCGTGCCTCGATACACATGTTTATTTACCACGTTATTGTTGTTGATGTTCATGTAGTGTAATAAACATAAAATGAATTATCTCTGCATAGATCTAGTCTGAAATCCTAACTCACTGTGATTTTATTACACTTTGCCTCGACATCTTAATTAAAGCCAGTGTAACTTTATCTTTGATATTCAAATTATTTGTAAAATACTTATGTTCAATATTGGGGAAACCAAAGGTCTTTTAATAAACACGTATATCCATAAACATCTCAGAGATGACAAATCCTAAGATTGATCATTGGTAGTTAAGATTATTTGTCTGTTTTCTTTCTCTGTACCCTGTCAGGTATCTATGGAGTTGGCAAGGCGGCAGAGCATCCTCCTGCATTAGCCGTCCTGAGCCACAAACCAGATGGTGCAACCCAAACTATTGCGTGGGTGGGCAAGGGCATCGTGTACGACACTGGAGGACTCAGCATCAAGGGAAAGGTATGTTTCCTATGCATTAAAAAAAAGGTTTTGTCATGCTAATGTCTTGGGAAAATCACTGCAGTAATTATCTAGTTCAATTGAGTCTGAAGATCATTCTTATGTTTTAGCTCTCAGCATGCAACTAAGAATAACTTCAGATTTTGACTTCAGATGTGTGAGAATTGCTTGTGACTTATTTAAGGTTTGCAATTTAGGAGATATCAAGCAGTAAAGCACATTCGTACACATTTAAATCAGTTTATTGCACTAAATCATGGTGTTATTTTCATTAAACTGTAAACTTTATTTTACTGGATGGTAATCTGCTTCACTCAAACAAATAAAAGTGTAAAGCATTGTGTACTCCAAAATGTGTAGTTGTACCTCTCAATTTGATCCTGTAGTCTGAAATAAATTTACGGCTTGAACCACACAACATCTTCCGTGTTCAGCGGCAGTACCACCACATGGCCCACTCACTGTACACCTTTCAGACTGCCGCCTTCAAAATAATGAACTCTGCAGTCGTCTTGATGATCATCGAACATGCACGCTGTGACTCCCCTGATCTGTTAATCTTTAAGCCTGTTCTCAGTAATCTTTTAACACGTAGTTGCCATTGCATGCAAGTGTCATCCAAATGTAAAGGTAGAGCTCACTTATTCTGCAGGGATAAGGTTTTAAAACCAGCTGGTGAAGCTTTCTGACTGTAAATATATAGACTGCTGGGTCACTGTCCTGGTCAATGCATGCTAGAGGGGCAGCACTGGAGAGAAACCAGACATAACATTTCCTTCCATCACATGTAAATATGTTTTTTCTTTTTTTTTTTTTTTCTAGCTCACAATGCCAGGGATGAAGAGAGACTGTGGTGGAGCTGCTGCCATTTTGGGAGCTTTCAGTGCTACTATTAAACAGGTGAGCTTTCGGATTAATCCCCCAGCAGCTGCCACCTCTTTCTCTGCAGAAGAGAGTTGTTTTAATCAGACTCTCTCCTCTGTCTGCTGCAGGGCTTTAAAGATAACCTCCATGCAGTGTTTTGCCTCGCAGAGAATGCAGTTGGACCCACAGCCACACGACCTGATGACATCCACACTCTCTACTCTGGAAAGTGAGACTCTCTTTGATAATGATAATAATAATAATAATAATAATAATGTGTGACTGATTTTTAAATTTTACAAGCTAAATCAAAAGGAATGAAGGTGGTATAACCAAACTAATCTGTCATTTGTGTGTTTTTATTCTCAAGGACTGTGGAGATCAATAACACTGATGCAGAGGGCCGGCTGGTGCTGGCTGATGGAGTGGTGTATGCCAGCAAAGACCTGTCAGCTGATATTATTCTGGACATGGCCACACTGACGGGGGCACAGGTGGGTGACGGCCACTCACAGACTGTTGTTAACGGCAAATATGAACTGGAGTATTATTCAATAGATATAGATTTGATTTGTATCAGCACAGCCCCTGAAGGGACCAGAACCAACTACAAATGTAGCCTTCTAACAGGTATTGTCTTTGCATCTAAAACTTCTTTTTGTTTGTGTTGTCCAGGGGATCTCCACAGGGAAGTACCACGCAGCAGTGATGACTAACAATGAGCAGTGGGAGGTTGCGTGTGTTCGCGCCGGCCGCAGCAGCGGAGACCTCGCTCACCCGCTGGTCTACTGCCCCGAGCTGCACTTCAGCGAGTTCACCTCTGCCTTGGCTGACATGAAGAACTCCGTGGCAGTAAGTGACAAACTACAAGTTCATCTAAACCAAATGCTTTAACCAGGCCTGCACCATATGAGGAAAATCTGCAATTTGCGATAATATTGTTGAATATGACGACATGACTTAAACAAATATTGAAGTGTCAGCTTGACTGTCCTTTGAGTTCAGAACCCGATTAGAGATTGATATTTGATATAAAACTAGGCTAAATGTTTCTAGAGCAGAAATATAACATCAAAGTCACTATATAAATTAATCAATATTTCCCTGGAAACAAAAAGAATTCCATAAAATAAAGCATATTCCTAAAATCACAATATTGAGTGAAGATTAGAAAGAAGGAAGAACACAGATATCAGTTGTAGTCCCTCCTCCTTTTCTTTTGCCGTGTATTTATCACGTGTTTATATTGCAAGACGTTGAAAATGAACTTCATGGTTCAGCACTACTTTACTGACACTTGTTTTTTACATTTTCCCATGTAATTGCTCCGTGTACCTGCATCGCCTTTATCTTTTGCACATTGTGCTTGTTTCATTAAACGTCTGCACAGGCTTTTGCCTCTTGGTTGCTCCAATTTAAAGATTTGCTTGAATTGCTGATTTGCAGTAAATCTGCAAATAAATGGGCACCATATTTAGTTTTGGTGACAACAGCATTGCCTGTGAAACAGCACTAGTACTTAGATTACTAAGTATTTCAAGTAGAATATTTATTTAAGGACTGATGTTATGATTTATTTTGGGGAGTTGCTGATATTTGTCATGCTTTTCTTGTTTTGTCAGGACCGGGAGAACGCCCAGAGCTCCTGTGCTGGCCTCTTCATAGGTTCCCACTTGGGCTTTGATTGGCCCGGTGTCTGGGTCCATGTTGACATCGCCTCTCCTGTCCATGCTGTGAGTAACTAGGGGTTTGGTGTTGCTGACTGATTGCGCAATCAGTTGGCGCTCAGACTTTTTACCCTGGAGCAAATCAAGTCATGACTTGATTTTAGTATCACCACTGGTTTTGATTACACCAAATAAGTATGTTTTAGCTCCCTCAGAACGTCTTCCCAAAGGTGTAAGCTCACTGTGAAGGTGCTGCTGTGGAGGTTAACACACGCACCACAGTCTTATTGTCTCAAATCTAATAAGATAAGATTATCCTTTATTTGTCCCACAGTGGTCACTGCTGATTTGCAGGATTACATCAGCACAGTGCAAATCAAGAGATGGGTAGAAGAACAAGATCAACACAAGTATAATAAATACGTAATCACACAGTAACGGTCTAATAAGTAAAAACAAATATGATATAGTCCGACTGAATGGTTGAATAATGAGTATAACTTAACACACAATCTCAGGACAGTATTGACTATCACCAGAGACTCCGTTGACTGAAGAGTCAGCAGAACGTGTCAGGAAGTTGGCAACAAAACCGCTATGAAGCCGAACATCTCTCATCTTGGTTTGACTAAAACTGTCGATCATTAAAGGATAGGTCCACATTCTTTTAGTCTGTCTTATAAGAATAGTCAGGTGCCAACATGAACACCAAAACAAGTTTTTCCTGCTGTAATAATTCCTCCTGTTCATACTGGAAATTAAAATATCTGGTTTTAATGTACTTTGTAATGTAAGTGACAAAATCCCCAATTTTTGCTCTGCAGAAAAACATTGAAAAGTCTAATCTGTGGTACAGAAACTAGCTGTGCCAAAGTAATATCTATTGAAACCCCAACTTCCTCGTTCCTTCTGAAACTCGTCACTGCTTTTGAAGAAGGAAAAAGCAGCGTGACTGTGACTCAATTACACCACATGTACCCTTTTTCTTCAAACTCCTTTCTTACAACTTTCCTGCAGCCGTGTCAGGATTGTGTCAGTTTCTCATATATAAAAAAGGTTGTAAAAAATCTGTCGCTGTGTCCTGGTCTTGTGGTTCAGCTCATAAAGAAATTATATAGAAAAGAATCACTGATGCTGTGCTGAAGTCCAAGTGTATATAAGTATACGTATATATCTGTTCTTATCACCAGTTCATTGTTTTTTCTCAGAAATGATTGAACAACTTCCCTGTTGTAACAGCTTTGAGTATCGGGTTTTAGACCAAACATTGTCTCGTGTTTCAGTCACGTTCATTCTGAAGGGAAAAGACACCTTGAAAAGATAACTGCAGGGTGAGTTTACGGTAGTGAGGCCTGAATCTGACCCTTGTTTTTTGTCTTCTATTTTGTGTTTGCAGGGAGAGCGTGCCACAGGATTTGGCGTCGCTCTGCTCATGGCCCTGTTTGGTCAGGCTTCAGATGACTCCATGCTGAACCAAGTGTCTCCTCTGGGCGCAGCCGCCAACATGTCGGAAGACCTGATGGAGCGTGACTGCAAGAGACGGAGACTGGTGTAGAATAAACAACGGTTTACCTCCCGACCCTGAACGCTCCGCTGCCGGACCGTTGAAGAAAGTGCTCGTCCAGTTAGTTCAAGCAATTTAAACTGTGATCCGACTTCCTGTGTTTGATAAATCTCACTAAATAAACCGTTCAATCAACAGAGAACCAGGTGTGTTTATGTACTTTCTTTTATCGTTTGTCCTCATGACCTCCATAGATTCTCCATTTTTCAGCTGCTCTTGATGAAGATGCATTGATTATTATGAAGTATCTTTAATACTTTATTGGAAACAACATGATTTCCAATAAAGTATTAAAGATACTATTAAAGATTTGTGAAAACTACTGTATTGGGATGAGCGACCACTGCACTTTGTATTCACACTGCATATGGTTGGATTGTGTGATCTCTGGAGCAAACTGTAAGTGTTTACTGTTCATAGTTTCACAAGGTGTTACCTGAGTAATTGATCAGCACAAAATACACGAACAAGATGTCGACTAAGTTCAAGTATTGGAAAGATTCCAGCTCGAGTATGGTGTTACACCACCCTTGTGACAATCAACTATTCTTTTAAATAAAGGTGGTGCCATCAGACCTCTGTGGATGTGAAGTAAAACGCTGACAAAAGTATCTGAAGTCGAGGGCTGCAGGGGAGTTTTTTGGAGACCTCCATCTGCTGAGAGATGTGGTTAAAAGATATTAAGTGGACCCTAAATTCAGGTGTTTTTTTTGTCCGTTTCCTGTTAATAATTAATGCACACTTCCCACCTCGCGAGTTTGATTGCACTTAGAATCACCTTCAGGAGGTCGTAACATGACACCATGGATGTTGTTACCTTTACCAGATTTCTCTCTTTAAGTCTTATGAGCAGTCAACATCGATCATTAGTTATACGTTGTTTAGACTCCTGCTCCCCAACAGACAGTTGGCATCAGCCTTAAATAAAACCGTAATTATGAGTTTTATTGCAGGCAGCAATATGAGGAGCGTTATGGGGTTTTAAGACAGTTTGAGGATTTTACTATCGGGGATAAAACATCTTTATAATGGCTTATCACTCGAGGACAGTTGTGAACAGTAATAAGGGTGTTGTTCAGTAACATTAACCGTACTCTTAATGTGACTGATGGTTAACTCAAACTGAAGTGAGTTTGCAATGATGTGCAAATGCGATGATGCAATATGTTGCATTACATTGGATTTCATGTCTATTTTCCATTTGTATTATTCTGGTGCCCATTATTTAAATGTGAGAGAATGTGTCGGCGGTAAAGGACCTTTAGAAAGAGGGGTTAGCCTTTATTAATGCAACAAAACGGAGATGTCTTGAAGAGAAAAGAAACTTAGAAACTTCCCAGCATCAGCATATGTATTTTCTGTTGTTTTTACAAGGCGTATTGTCCTGCATGGTGTCCTCCTCCGGGGGACGACTTGTGACTTCCTAGTGAAGCATGTGATTTACTGGTCACATGACCGGAGTCTCGGCACCGGTTTGTCTTCACTGAGTTTACGCGTAGAAACACCAGAGTTCAGTCAGTCTGACAACACCACCCTGTCCTGTCCTCTCCTGTCCTCTCCTGGACGAGACTTCGTTTTTAAAGCCAGGGTTTAAAGACCACCGGTGTTCAAGATGTCCGGGACCGGCTTGGTGGTCCTGTTCTCGGTCGTGCTGTCCGGGGCGAGTGCCGGAGTGTTTTTCAACCAGAAGCAGCCGTGCTACGTCCGCACGGCGAGAAGAGACGGCTTCGGACTGACGTGAGTGATCGTGTTGGGTTTATGGAGACGAGGTGGAGAAGAGTTAGGAAGAATCCACTCGTTAGCGGCGGGAAACGAACATTTAATGTAGAATTAGAGCGCCAACGGTCGGTGAAGATGGCCGTTAGCGTCAGTTGGTCGAGTAACGAGCTCAGGAGTTTTGGTTGTTAATGTCTTTAATGTCTTTAATGTCTTTAAGTCTTAAAACGAAACAAACAACGATGTAGTTCCGTCTTCAGGGTTTCCTCATTTCTCTATAAATCACGTCATTTCTCTATAAATCACGTGATTACGCTATAAATTACGTTGTCTCTATATCACGTTATTACTTCTATAAATCACATTATTACTCTATGCATCACGTTATTTCTCTCTATAAATCACATTATTACTCTTTAAATCACATTATTACTTCTATACATCACATTATTACTCTATACATCACGTTATTACTCTATAAATCACATTATTACTCTTTAAATCACATTATTACTTCTATACATCACATTATTACTATAAATCACATTATTACTCTTTAAATCACATTATTACTTCTATATATCACATTATTACTATAAATCACATTATTACTCTTTAAATCACATTATTACTTATATACATAATGGGGCTTAGTGAACTACACTGAGGAAAACAGCTGTGTAAATTCCCCACATTTCATTACTCAACACTGACTCATTGTCATAAAAACTGCTTTGGTAAAAAAAAAAAAAAAAGAAGATACAAAGTACAATATATCACATTTAATGTTAATAGAGTATGTTTTTTGTGCAGTTGATAGCCTAACATGATGTAAATGCAGTTTTAAAGCTATCCAGTACTGTTCATAACGGGTACATAGTATGGTGAAGAATACTAAAGTTTAAGATAAATATCAGGATCAGCCTTAGATTTTAATGTGTATATTTTTAAACTAAAGTACAGTATAGATTTACAAATCTGTTTATGAAATATCATCTAGAGCTAAATTGACGAGTGGATTGACAGAAAATATCTGCACCTATTTTGATAATCAAACTAATGCAATGTCCTTTTTAAAGCATAAATGGCAATACTTTGGCAAGACATTTTTGGCCTTTTAAAATAATTAAAATAAACAAGTTGCTGCTTGAGAACTAATGTATGTATAATCTGTCCGTTCACAGGACCGCTCCTCGTCCTCATGAATATTTAAACATCTCTGAATTGCCCAAATCATGGGACTGGAGGAACATCAATGGCACCAACTATGTGAGCACAACCCGCAACCAGCACATTCCCCAGTACTGTGGCTCCTGCTGGGCCCATGGCAGCACCAGTGCTATGGCAGGTATGAACCAACAATACTTTCCTATTGGGGACCTACAAACATGTAATCATTGTCGTTTGGTGACGCCGTTGAACAGCAGGTCCTCACATGACTGTTCAGACAGATTATATTTTATAGGATGGGAGTTCCACTTCCTCTTAGTACAGAAGTGAGAACTAACTCGTCGAGGTGTCTTTATGTCTCAGCACCGGCTGCAGTCGTGGCTGGAGTGAATTTCTTCAAATTTGGCACAAACGTCCACTTGGACTTCAGGATTGACTGATTTGATTATGGTGGTCAAAGGTCAAGGTCACCGTGACCTTACAAAACACAATTAATATGCTACTTGTGACAGTTTTACACAAATGTCTGATAGGATAAAATTAAGTGATGACCTTTTGGACAGGCATTGATGGAAGCTGCAACCTGGAGGAGCAATTTGTTATGGTATTCTATAATATAACTTTTATTGGCATTTTTCTATGACAATCTGTACTATTACTTGTATGTCACAAAAAGCCATAAAATAGTAATTGTTTAGTATAACATAAAAACTTTAATGAAAAAGTTATAGTAAGATATGTCATAAAAAAGTCATAGTATAAAATATTGTATAGTATGCAATAAGAAAAATCTTAAAAATGTCTTGTCATGAAAAAGAGTAGTATTTTATTTAAATAAAAAAGTGATAGTCATGTCGTAGTTTAGTATGTCAAAAAGCCATCGTAATTACAAGTCATACTATAGTATGACATACGAAAATAATTGTATAGTATTTCTAAAAAGTCATGGTATTGTATACTATTTGACCTTTTTCAAGAGGTACTATAGTACGACATTTATAATGTAGTTTATGACATTTAAAATCTTAGTTATACTATAGTACCTCAGGAAAAAAGTAAATGTGATGGTATAATGCCATGCAAGTCATAGTGTGCTATAAAAGTCACAATAAAAGTCATGAAAATGTCATTATATAGGATGCCATAAAAACATCACGCTCTGGGTTCTCTCTCACCAGATCGCATCAACATTAAGAGGAAAGGAGCGTGGCCCTCTGCCTATCTCTCGGTCCAGCATGTGATCGACTGTGGTGAGGCCGGCAGTTGCCACGGAGGAGATCACACCGGAGTTTGGGAGTACGCCAGCAAACACGGGATCCCAGATGAGACCTGCAACAACTACCAGGCTAAAGACCAGAGTAAGTGTACTTCAGTGCACAAAGTACTGGCTACAATCACTGACCCTGTCTTATTCTGTAACATGCTCTGTGTCCCTCTCGAAAGATTGCAAACCTTTCAATGAATGTGGCACCTGCACCACCTTTGGAGTGTGCAATATTGTGAAGAACTACACCCTGTGGAAAGTGGGAGATTTTGGAGATGTCAGCGGGAGGGAGAAGATGATGGCAGAGCTCTACGCTGGAGGACCAATCAGGTTTGCACCTTTGTTTGTTTACAGCAGTAGGCAGCCGCTCTGTAACTGATTTGTTAGACAGCTGTTGAACATTTGATTATCGTATACCCACGTCTTCATTCCAGAGCAGCTCGACACTTTCTGAATTGTTTCACCTTCACCAAGTAATCTGTGACGTTTGTTTTCTCCAGCTGTGGGATTATGGCCACAGACAAACTGGATGCCTACACCGGAGGACTGTACTCTGAATATCAGGAGGATCCTTCCATCAATCACATTGTGTCAGTGGCGGGATGGGGAGTGGAGGACGGCGTTGAATACTGGATTGTACGCAATTCCTGGGGAGAGCCGTGGGTAAGTCTTTATCAAACAGAGAACTTCACGCAGTGAACGTAGTAATGACTGTCAGCTCTATGGTCAAAATAAATACCCTGCTTCCTGACAGACAACTTGCAGCGAGTCGTTTTCATTCCGTTTACAAAAACATGTCACTTAAAGCCCCCTGAAAACTCTTGTTTCTCAAGAACAAATATCCTAGTTTTTTTTTTTTAAGAGATTAACAGTCATAAACTCAGCTAATCAGGACTGAGTGGTTTAATCTGGTTCGACTGACAGGGGCGTCTTACTGGCAGCATAAGCAACCAGCCCCATGTCAAAGCCTTCAAATACTGCTCAACATTGTAATTCTCAAAGTAAGAGGTAACATCTTCAAATTGATTGTTGTGTAAACCAACACTCCCAAAACCCAAAGTTATTTAACTGACGATCACATAAACCAAAGACAACCAGCAAATCGTGACACTTTACCCTTCGCTAAGCCCCACTGCTACTGCGTCAAGTTATCAGAGCTACGATACCACAGAGCCCACACTGTCACGAACTGCATTCCCTGAATGAAAATTATCTAATTTATAGAAAGAACAGAAAACATTATCTTAAAGTTGTCGGCGCTGGCAGATGCTCTGCTACGATTGGCCAGTCAGCATTCAAAGGGCGGGACACAGAGAAGGGTCAATTGAGAAGCTGGAGCTAAGGAACGTTTGGCATTTTGGCTTGAAAAATGATTTCAAAGATAAATCGCTTATCAAAATAGTTGTTGATTAATTTCTCTTATTCCCCCAGGGTGAGAAGGGTTGGCTCAGGATCGTGACCAGTGCCTACAAGGGAGGAAGTGGAAGCTCGTACAACCTGGCGTTGGAGGAGGACTGCATGTACGGAGACCCAGTTGTCCCCAAAGGCTACCTGTAGAGGAAAGCAGCCCGTCTCAGAGGTTGTTACGGCACTTTCTTTATGTCTTCCTGTCTCAGGCAGAGAGAGACTTTTTTTTACAACTATTTGTAAAATGTTGAAAAGGGATTAAGTTCAGATTTTTCTGAGATCTATTTTTTACACAAATTAAAGGGTCAAATCAGACCTGCTTGAATCAATGCAAATATTCAGATAGATTTGTTTCCCCAAGAGGGATTACATGTTTCAATGCAAACTGACTCAGCCAAAGAACAGTTTATAATTTGTCCTACACTGCTGTGACACTGAATGTCTTCGGTGTGTGGCATTATTGTATTGACAATATTGCACCACATCCTATTCGAAAAAAAATATGAACTTTAAAGTGTGCCTTACCTGGCAGCCGAGTACAACTGTTATTTCCTTTTTGTGTTCACACACACAATTCTAGAAGAATTGCAATCTTTGTTTTGTTGCCAATAAACACAACACTTAAAAAGTGATGCTCAACACAAAATCTGTCCTTTGAGTTTGAATCAGTCCGTCTGTCGGCCTGAAACATGCTGTAAAAAGGTTCCTATGGCGACATGATTATATAGTTTTCTGCATGTGCCCAATATCTATGTGCCCGTTGTATTTGCTGTCAAAGTTCAACGAACTAGCTCTGTGCTGTGCAGAAAACTGTCTGATGTTGCTTTGTATATTATGTGGGGTTTCAGATCTTTATCAATATACGTTGACATTAGATACGATAGATGCACTTGAGAAAATGAAGAGACTCCATCTGGCACCTTCATGTGTGAAGTCTAGATCCATAACTAGTTTTACTGCTGCACCTTGGACCCGTTGCATGTTTTACAAACTTTGATAGTCACGTCTAATTGCAGGACAGCTCTGTCATTTATGCTCTTTCTTAGTGACGTTGATAAAAAAATCCATTTAACAATTGCACGAGTCAAAAATGCAAGAAAGCACATATTCAGGTTTTTATTTAAAAACCACTTGAACCAACATAAAAATATAGAAAATCAAATATACAGGTGAAAAAAAGAAACGTTTAGCTGCATCTTCAGAGGCTTTTCCTTCAACCAGTCGGTCTACTTACTGTACTTTTGCCTGTTTAGTACCTCAATAGAAACAAATCGTTCACTTGGTCATACTGAACAGTCCAATCCGAAGCATTGCGCTTCAACGTCAAGCAGAGCGTTTGGTGATCACAGATCTTTCTCTGCTGGGTCTTCCTGGTACAATCTCCAACATTCTCACTGTCAGTTTATCATGATGAAGTTTGACTTGCAATGAGCTGAAAAAACAGAGAATTAATTACCTACATGAACATGTTTCGAAAGGAAGTTTACAAAATTACAAACACGTAACTTTTAAACATTATTTGGTTAGTTTTACTGGCCATGTTCATGCATGAAAACCACTGACCAGACTTCATCACAATACTGCAAATTTTAGATCTCTCTCTCTCTCCAGTGCGGCATGATTGAACCGACATAAAATGTAAGCGTGTGGTTTACCAATGAACTCTGCTACAGGGTCATGTTCTCCCTCTGGGCGGATTGTTCCTGCGATGCTGTCGTTCTCCAGGATGGGCAAGAAGAGCTGAACAAAGTCTGATGTGTAGGGAGGTGCGATCACATCCAGCACCTAAAAAAGACAAATATTTAAGTTGACCCATAAGTTACAAATGATTTAAGATGGTGTTAGAGGTCTGTTTATGGAAGCAGTATTTATGATCACCTGACAAACATTAAGACTGCAGTGACTTTTTTTGGCCACTTGGGAGCAGCAGAAATAAGACCTCCCTACCTTTTAAGTTAATGTGGTGAACTTGCTTATTTACAAATACCAAAGTTATGAAAGCAACATGATTATTCATCTGGAGCGAATTATGAATTAATGAATTCAAAACCAGTATTTACTCCATTTTAACTGTTTTTGTCTCTACCAACTTCTGAAGGAAATGTCTGGCTCTTTAGCTGCTAAATGCTTTGATGTCTACCAACTAATTGCTAACTTTAAGGTGTTTTAATTTAATTTCTAAAATTATTATATATTATTTATGTACGGGTGAGCAATACACACTGAGATCAAAGTCTCTTAGATTGATGAAACTTTGTTCAAGACCATCCTAGAGCCTTGAGTGTATAAAACAAGGACCTGCAGGCACCCTGTAACTTCTGTGATGGAGGAAAATACTCAAAGTTATATACCTAAACCAGAGTTCACTTCCTTTCCCAAGTGCTATCTCTTGACCATTAACCAAGATCAGAAGAAGCAGTTACCTCAGTGACAAAATATCTAATGAGAGAGATGTCTGTGTTGAGTTTCTCCAGACACTTGCGAATGTATCCAACTACAGGCAGGACGTAGCCGCGGCTCAGCAGATGAACCATTCGATCCAGCAGAGTCTTCTTCAACTCCAGCTGAGGGGGAAAGGAGACCAACACGCTGTCAGCTGAGAGGTTGCACAGTCGCAACCTACTGAAATAAGAAGCGTTACAGTAACGCAGACAGACCTGCTCCATGACGTCCAGCTGAGAGTGCTCAGTCTCAAAAAGCTTGATGAGCAGCTGGAGGACCTGCGGGTGCAGCAGCTGGTGACACGTACAGATCTGTGTGGAGGAAGCATTCATTTTTAAATGAACTGCCGTCTCAAAGACCGAAAATGTAAAGTTTAATCTGAAATGTTGTACCTCGTCCAGCAAAGCTAAATGTACTGGAGTGTGGTCCGTCTGCAGCTGGAAGTACCGCGGCTCAGACACTGTCCAATCCACCCATTTCAAAACCCCCATAGCAACCACTGGAAACCTGAATTCAAACAAACAGGAAGTGAGAAGGGCTGTCTGTCTAACCTCAATTAGTTTTAAATACAACTTAAAAAGGGTAAGTGAAAACTGACAAGTGCCAAAAGCTGTGACTGAGTGCATTATCTTTATTTTTCAAAAAGCTGTATTTCCCAATTTAAATCACACATAACTCTTTCTTTTTTTTGCAATTTGTCTAATTTTATTAAACAGTAAAACTGTAAGTAAGGTATTGAAATATATACTTGTATCAGCCTTATCTGAAGTTTTTTTAATGCAATGAGTAACCATGTTCAATGACAAACATCTGGGTGATTATTACAGAAATCTTCACTACATTCCCTCCCGGACTTGGAGTATTATGTTAGCTCAATCTTATATGTCCAAGTCGGATCAGCTAGTTATCGCTTCTGTTTTTTTCATGAACTTCAATTTTTATTATTTCTTGTCCCCCAGTGTTGACAGTCCCATCCAATAGTATTAAACCATGTTTTGCCTTTTACAACCATCAACAAAGCCACCATTATAAACATGGTTCTCATCAACAGAACTTTCTCAAACTCAACTGCAATAAATCTGAAATACTCATCATCGGCCCTAACTCCCTCACCCGCTCAGCCCAGACCTTCTCTCTCAACATTGATGGCTCCATCGTCACCCCCTCCACCCAGATCCGCAACCTCGGCATCATCCTCGACCCCACCTTCTCTTTCCTACCCCACGCCAACCACATCACCAAAACTGCCTTCTTTCACCTCAGGAACATTGCACGCCTCCGGCCCTCCCTGTCCCCTGCCACCACCGAAATTCTCATCCATGCCCTCATAACCTCCAGACTCGACTACTGCAACAGCATCCTCTATGGCTCGCCCTCCCCATCCACATCCGTCAGGCTCCCCACCCTATCATCATCATTCAAGATAGCCCTCAAAACCCACCTCTTCAAACTGGCCTTCTCCTGCTAACCCCTTATTATTATTATTATTATTATTATTATTATTATTATCATATAGAACACCTTCCTCTCTTAAAATAGTAACAAGTTGCAGGGTTTTGAGGAACGAGATCTTGGTCGTCTACTCACCGGATGCACTGGTACAAAGTGCCGAGTTCGGCCACCAGCTCTGTGGCTCCTTTGTTCTCATTGCAGCACAGGTTGTGCACAGTCTCGATGGCCTTGGACGTCGACTTCAGCTCATCTTTATTAATGTTGACGCGCTTGTTCTGGGGTTAAACACAAAGAAAGGTATAAAGAAGGTGAAACCAGAAGTATAAAGAAACCAAATGAGCATGGGAATTATGTATGGGAATTATGTATGGGAATAAGTACTTTACGATACTTTACTGCTTATGGCAGTTTTCAGTTGTTTGATTTAGATTAACTGGCTGAGTTTAATTTAGTTGAACTACCAACCAACTCTTTGTGTCCAACTTATTCGACATGATGAGACACATCAGCTGCTCTCCGTACCTTTTTCCACGTTTCAACCACACTGGCAGCGTAGGCCAAGATGTGAATGTATTTGTGTTTATGGTCTTGGTTTATCTTTGATCCCGGCTTAAACAGGGACTGCATGAACAAGTCCAGAAAGGCAGGCACTCTGATCTAAAGACAAGAAAGACAAATATGTCAGCACCTTAACAAGCATGTAGTGGACACAAACCGGGTCAAAGATGCTCCGTCCTCACCAGCTCCACGGGAGGCGGGTCCATGCTGCTGAACATCTTGAACAGAACTGTGATATCTGCAGGATTCAGGGCTCCTTTAGACAACATGGCACCCAGCGCCTGGCAGGCTCGAGGGTAGGCTGCTGCTGTGCCGAGCGCGAGGGTTATCTGACTCGCATCGTGACCTCTGTGAAATGAACCACAACCAGAGAATTGATGCCATCCAGAGTTGAATGATTCCCGGTTGTATTCAGCAAAGTCATCCACATAACTCGGCCATCTTGCTCCTATGACCTCGCACTGATAATGGTCACCACCTGATCACGTTTGACTGAGCTTCATCTTCAGGGTGAGATTCTGATGAAAAAAAAGACAAAGTTACCTCTCATGCGCTGACTTCTGCACCTCCTGGCCGATCCTTCGAACAGCTGAGCCGCCTTGTTCCTCCTGAGAGAGGATGGACATCATCGCCTGGGCAAAGAGGTAGGTGTGCTCGCCGTGACACACCATCTTCTACAGGAGAGAAGAGCACAACGTAGCAAAGATTGTCACATGCCACAAACAGAGGAACAGAAAATCACATTTACTGACGCAATGTGGTGTTAATATAACACAGCTCTCATTTCATTAAGCGAGGGGGTAAATAATCAAGAAAATAATAATAATTTTGTCTATAAAATCTCTCAAGAAAAGTGAATGCTGTTCTTACTTGTTTCTTCAGATGGAACAATGGCCCAAAATTTAGAGACTCAATTTACAATGATATAAAATAGAAAAGCAATCAGTGAAAGTTTGTAATGAGTCAAAAAAATTATAATTAGTTAGTTTAATTAATTAGTTGATATAGAGACTTATCGTTTCATTGGAAAAGGAAGTTGCTAGATTTACAGGCACGAAGTGGCATTTTACTTGCCTTGGACAATCCTTATTGTTAATCCCTATGATGTATTAAAAGAACTGCAAGGCACTAAAGTAAAATATAAAGTATTTAATATTCATAAAAATCTGGTTTCATATTAATGTGAATGGTTGTCTGTCTCTATGTGATAGCCAGGATGTACCCTGCACAATGTCAGCAGGGATCGGCTCCAGCCCCCCACTACTCTGAATAGGAAAAGTGGTTACAGGTAATGGATGGTTTGATATTCAATACAAATATTAAAGCACATAAAGAAAGCTAACAGGCTCACAGCAAATTCTGGCAGGTTCTTCTCCAGGTTTTCTTCTCCTCCATCCAGCAGCGTGGCCAAAGATGTCCTCAATACTCGGGAGAAAACCTCCAGCTGCTGACACGCTGTGGACACACTGGTGATCTCACCCTGATACCCTGCGTCTGAAATGAGCTAAACACACACAAAGTATATGTGACGTGACCCACACACAGAGACTCTTCTGAAGGATTAGGCTTCATCTTTTGAAGCATTAGAATGGAAAAAGTGAACAAAGCAAACAAGTGCTCAACTTTACAAAACAGAAAAGAGGCATCTACGCATTGATCTGTACGAACTATTCATTATTTTAATGTGTCAACTATTCATTAGTCTATAGATTGTCAAAAACAATGCCCATCACAAGTTACCAGAATACAAATCTTAAAATTGCTACTTTTTCTGTCAAAGTAAAAAAAGATTAAATAATCCAGTGATATGAAACTTTAAAAACATATTCAATAAGCAAACCTTTAGTAGATTTCATTTGAAATGCCCATAACAAATTTTTCAGCGATTAGCACCAACTTATTTTCCATTTATCTGATGAGGGATTTAACAAAATAATAACTGGCTTCCCTTAATTCTTCCTTTTACAGCAAATGACTAAAAGAGATCACAGATTGGTTACTTAAAATACTTCATATTTACTCCCTCCACTCTAAAGCATAACTACGTGTCCTGAACTTCTGGGCCAGGAACTTCTCCACTACTACCACCACCCCCACTACCACTACTACCACTACTACCACTACTACTGTTGCTACCGCACCTTTACAGTGAAGTTGAGCATCAGGCAGTCTGGATGAGCCTCTGCCAGCTTATAGAAAAGATCTCTCCATGTAGTGTGTGCTATCATCTGCTCGAGCCAAGCAGGAGTCTGAAAACACAAGAGGTTTGGTCTGGTTTCACTTATATGTAACCATGACAAATAAATATTTTAGCACAAGATGTTTAGGATTTGTGATCACTGGTATTTGTAAAATGACAACCGAGTGATTCGAAATCTCACCTCTCCCTCAACAGTGAAAATGGAATCAGCTTTTTGGGGGTCAAAGTGTTTTATCAGGAGACTTTTGAGGTGATTTTCTACTCGCTCTTGGACCTGAGCAGGCTCTACACCTGCAGTTAAAATAAAGAAATTACAGATTAATGAACGGTCACCAACGTGACACTGTAACGGTCGAACCAATGATTCCAAGATGAGAAAACATTGCATGATCCTGTAGTTTTCTACCTACCCATCTGGATGAGCCACTCTGCCAGCAGATTAACGGTCTGAGCCACAGCAGAGTAGTTTTCAGAGAGAAGCTGGATGACGTGTTCTGGAGAGCCACCCGATTGGAAATACCTGCGTGAAAAATATGTTTTTTATCATCAAATTCTCAGTAGGTCTTTAGGATTCACGGCTGCTCTCACATTGGTCAAAAACACTAGTCATCCTGTGCAGTTTTCAGTTAATTTGGCCGTCTTCATTCTCATTTTAAAATGCTTGTATGTTTGTAAGAGGCAGATGCTTACGTTTTAAGGGTGTTGAAGATGGCAGGCTCCATGATGTAATCCCTGCTGGAGAATTTCTGAAGGCAATCTTCCTGGATTTTCCCATCATTCTCCCCTTCCACATAATCCTCCACAAAGGAACATTGACACATGTGTTTATGCTTCTTTACTATATAATCTCCACACTATCAGATTCATGTGACTGACTGAGCATTAACAGATTCGAAGCACACTAAAATGTAGATGCAAGAGTTAGGTTTACAGCAAAAATTAAACTTGACTAAAGTTACTATCTGGGGTCCTTCTTCATGTCCTTTCTAATTGAATGCATGTGTGCTACATACACGTCGTCTCAGATGTTCACATGAACAACCTACCGTTTAATGTCACGCCATTTTAAATCCGGTGACAGTCCTCAAACAAACCGTTAAACGGATTCAAGTGATCTTAGTAACAGTTAAGTAACTAACTTTAACGTCCACAAGCTGTGACTTCAGTTAGCCTGTAAGTTATCTGGGTAACTAGCTAGGTTATTTCAAACCATGCGGACCAGATGTGTGGACACAACTAGCTACGTCTCTGCACATCATCTGTGTGCAGGCTGGCCGTCTGTGTGGCATTGTCACAACAACCAGCCAGCAGAGCACAACTACAGCTGAGCTAACGCTTCTTAGCTAGCTAGCTTGCTCCGAACAGCAACAGGTCGTCGTCTCACCATGGGACCTTCCCCCGTGCCTTCCCAGTCTCCGCCACCACCGCTGTAATATTCCTCGTCCATGATGACGGGAGAGGAGAGGCGTTGAACCGGCAACAGGAACCCAACTGTACGTTTTTTAAATCCTGACGTGACTTTGTTTTACCGCTCAGCAGCTAACTAGCATCGTTAGCTAACGACCGCTAACAACAACAGGAGGAAAATGGCGAGTCGGTGAGTCTCAGGCCACGCCCCCCGAGTCGGCGTCACGAGTCTGTAGCCCTGAGTTCGGCCTGTCAGGCGACTGTGTTAACTTTGACTGAGTCGAACCTCTGTCGTTAAATTTCAAGCAAAACACAAACAGAACAACAAGTTAACCAAATATTATTAATGATTAATTAATAAATTAAAGTGAAACCTGGCGGTAAAAATGACAGGTCTAAAGACTTTTAAAAAAATCTGTAAATGTAGGTGCGACTCTGGTCAACTTCTTTTTATATATATATATATAAAGAAGTTTATATATATATATGACTCTTTTATGTATAACTATATATAAGAGAAGTTGACCAGAGTACATCTCATACAGTACAAATATATATATATATATAAATATATATACATATATATATATATATATATATATATATATATATATATATATATATATACATATATATATATATATATATATATACATATATATATATATATATATACATATATATATATATATATATATACATATATATATATATATATATATACATATATATATATATATATATATATATATATATATATATATATATATATATATATATATATATATATATATATATATGTATACATATATACTGGAATAATTTGTGTAAAAATACCAACAGTTGTCACCCATAGGAACACCTTGCTGAAACTAAATAAAGGTTTCTGTTATCTAGCATACCTCATGGATACAAACAGGTTGAATAAAATAACAGACCCATCTGTCACTATAACACAATATAATTCAACAGCACCACAAACTACAGCTTTCAAAATGACCATACAGATGAGTCAACACTAAACTCTCAAACAGATGAATCAAAAACTGAACATCATAACCTACATGGAGGTAGAATGTATTGCAGGATTGGACTGCATTCATTTTAGATTGGGATTCCTTAGAAACTGGTAACAGAGTATAGCTCTACTGTGAGACCACTAGCAAATTATAAGGATTTACAAAAGGTTACACATACTCTGTGTTACATCAGTGAACTCATCTTCAAGATATCCTTTCATTCGTGACGCTTATTTGGTTACATTCAAATAACCACAAATATGAAAATAAAGAGACCCAAAGTGCAAATGTGAATCTCTTAGAATTTACTGTCAATAACCTCTTTTACTATTCCACTTACAGCCACTGGGAAAGTACACGTGAGGTGCTGATATTGGATGTTTACAAATCTCTTATGTTATATGGAACGGAAAACCCCTAAAACTATGTTGAGGCGGTTTAGGATGTGGAATTAAACAGTTTCGTTTTGTATGTGCACACATCACTGACATTTACGCTGAGCGTGTGAACAAAAAGTGAGTCTATTTATGGACCTTGCAGAAATTAGGAAGTTATCTCCATGTGGATGAAAAAGACAAATTTAAAATATTCAGTGATACTTCGATATTGCATCAAAATAAAACGTAACTTGTTTATGTAAAAACTCCACAGGGCACCTTTGAACAGACCTTTACTGGTCTGATGTACTAGAAAAGCTGAATGTGAGGTGCTGATATTGGATGTTTAGAAATTGCAACTGTTAATAAAAATGCTGATAAAATAGTCAAGATGGTGCAACCTGTTCCATCTAATCTCCATGATATAGTAGTTAGCATTGCACCATAAATTATTAAATCAGGAAACGTTTGTTTTTTTTTTTTATAAATATGTATGCCGTCATTTACACTGATGTATGTATTGTTTTCCATTTCATTAGGAGAGTGTGTTGTGGGAAATATTTTCTAAAAAACAGGATCTTTCTTAATTGTATTTACTGACAAATATTAATTTCCCCATTCACAGACAAAATACTTCCCTGTTGTTTTGAGTTCCTAAAATAGACAATTTCAATAGAACAGTTCCTCTTTTACAGATACTGTTAATAACAAAGGAATTGATACGTCAACCCACCAAAATCTACTGCAGACAAATGCAAACTTTTACCTGTATGGCATTCAGCACTAAGAGGATTGACGAGTTCAGGCATATGGGAACAAACTTTTTTTATTTTATAATGCAAACTGCAACATATGAATTATATTATTTACCCAAAGGAGCAGAAAAAGGTCATATACCCGTGGCAAATAAATCACACAGTCTGTGTTAAATCTAAGTCCAACACAATATTTTCATCTAAACCATAAATGGAAAATCCACCCTAAAACAAAATGTACATTCCTTTGATGTTGGACAGTTCATTCTTATTTTGTGAACACAATCAAGTCTTAAGCAACGCCAAGACTCAGTTTTTCCCTCTGCAGACAGCAGAAAAGGAACCAGACTTTATATCAAAGTCAGTGAGTTGTTAAAGGATACGGGTGCAAACTTTTGCACATACTGGATCAAATAGCTCAGACATACAGTCCTCACTCTAGTTTTTAATTCAAATTCTGTTCACAAATATTAAATTGAACTGTGCAATATTAAGGATTAAAATGTGAATTCTTCAGGGTTTTTGCTTCAAGAAGGCATTCTATCAAAGAATTTATAAGCACAAATATAGCTCAGGTGAAAACTGAACCTCAATTAATCAGTTCAGTTATTGCTTAGATAAATAATATTTACTCTACAAGAAAAAGATAAGTTTCACATTGTTCAGATGTATGTAAAAAAAAGAAAGAAAAGCAGTTCTAAAATGTGATGTCAAATTGACTTTTTTTGGTTGAAAAATCCCTGCACTGTTGAAACATTTTGTAATTTTGTACATCTGCATCAAGTCTTGGAAAGTTTCAGAAAGGATTAGTTGATTGGCTGAAAAACCAGCCACGTGACGAAAACAGTGACGGAAGTTTTTTGTAACTCTGGGAAAAAACAGTGAATAGCACCATTTTCACTACGGGTAAGCCAGAAAGTAAAGGGGAGAAGCCACAGGAGCACACAGAGTTCAGGTGTGCACTTAAGTGCTGGGGTTCGCAACAAAAAACGATGATCCATCAAAGTCGCTTTTTGGTCTTCATTCTCCTCGGTCATAGTCTGGCTGTGTGCAGCTTATGCAAACATAGTCCTCCATCTCTGCTCGCTCAGCAGAAAGTCCTACACAGACCTGGTGGAACCACTGATTGCAGCTGCCGTCACATTGGACCCAGTTTACCTGAGGAACAGTGAGACGTGAGAAAAAGGTCAACCAAATAAAGATATAAAATCAGTTAAAACTCCTGCATGTAGGACATTAAGTGGAAGGATGTAAAACAGACCTCGTCGCCCTCTGGCTCTCTGCACCATGGTGCAGCACACAGCGAGTAGTCCTCCTCTGAATCTGAAGCAGTGGGGTCAGACGCCGGGTGTGTGGGAGAACACGCCCACTTGGTGTCTTCGCTCCTCTCTCTGCTCTTCTTAGACTTCTTTTTGCGGATCTTCTTGGCCTTCTCGCTGTGCTGCGAGTCGGAGCTTTCCTTGCGCCGCTTGGTCCTTTTGCTCGGACCGTTCAGCGCCTCCTTTTTGAGACCGGAAACTCCATTCTGTGTTAAGGGATGAATATTATAATAAACATATCATAATTAATGATACGTCATAATAAGTGGCATCGAGAATATGATCCAGAAGCAACATATTTTGCTGTAGTCCTCATTACCTTGTTGTGATGGGGGCTCCCTCTCTGTGACTGTTGGTCCTGTTCTGTGTTGCTCCCACAAGGGGCGCTATGTGAGAGCAGAGGGGCCAGTTTGTACAACAGGTATTTGTACAGCTGCTCAGTTTCAGGCAGAGTGACCTGCAGTAGGAATCCCTCCACCATCAGCTCCTCCAGCTCAGGGCAGAGTCCTGTGACAAATGCGATGAGAGCGGACAGTTCAGAGGGGCGATAAAAAAGGAAAAATGCAAAGTATGCGTAGATGCAGAGTGCTTAAAGGTTTTACACTGACCCTGGAGTGGAACAGACTGGTGCTCTTTATGGAAAAATGAACCGTTTATTTCCTGAGTCAGATGTGAAGACATTCCAGGTCCAACTCTCCCCTGAAACGATAAACAAATCAACTTAAGTATGCTTGACAGGGATCGGTGAATCTACAACGTCACTCATAAAGCAAACAGACCCTCTGATGGTGAATTATAACAACAATCAAGAAGACTAATCTATTCAACTGTATGTAACACAGAGTTATAAAATATGTTTCCGCTGACCATCTTTGACACTTTCTTCAGCACCCCCTCTGTGCATGCCTGCTGAACTCTGTGCTGCCATCGCACCGTCCTCTCGATGAGGAAGCGCAGGGCGTCCCCTTCTGGCAGCCGCACACGAATCCTCTGCAGTGAAGCCAACAGAGGCAGGACCTTGTCCAGAGGGGGTTTCCGCGACCGTTGGCAGAGCGGGCAGAGCCAGGCTTGGCCGTACTCAAGGTCTGCCGGTGTTGTAACGCAACCGCAGTGGAAAACTTCTCGGCAGAGTTCACACTGCATCATGGCACCCGAAGGGGCCTTTTGGCAAACGCAAACACCGAGTGCACAACAGTTTTCAGCAGGAACAAGCTTGGACTCGTTTGAAGCACGCAGAGCCAACAAGATATCCATCTCCCTCTGGCGGACCTCGGCGAGAGTTGCCATCTGTGAAGTAGAAAAATGTAATTTAATAAATAAAAACTAATCTCATTCTCAGTCTACAAGCTGACGCCAGATTAGGCTCATACCCACTATTGTAATTAGGGCCGTCCAGGTTACATCACCATACCACATAATAAATCAATCATGCTTCCCTGTTCACTTTGTGAAGCATCCATCCTGCCTTTAGTTGCTTTGTGGCTACCATAGTAGACCAGGGACCTTGTTGTTTCAGCAATACAGGGTTATATGCATTTCTTTATGTAAAGTATGCTTCACAGCGTTTACAGCCGAAAGCTCCCAGAAGTGAACAGGGAACATTGCGTCGTACTATGCCATAAAGGGGCCATTTTGAATTAATTAAATTATTTAGTATTTCTTTGTGTTTTTCTTGTGTGTGTATTTTGAACCTGACTATCTAAAAGGTCCCATATTGTAAAAAGTTAGATTTTCATGTATTTTTTTTTATTATTATTAAGCAAGTCTAAGTGCTATATAAATACTGTTAGTATCAAAACACTCAATCCATTGAGAAATACACACAGCCCGTATTCTGAAACTTTGCTTTTAAATGAGCTGTACAGTTGTGGTGTCACAACAATACAATATAGGGACCATTTCACAGTATTATCTGTAAATATTCAAAATGTGTCCCAGTTTATTTGTGGTTGCAGTGCATTTTAGGACAGTATGGTTTCTTGAAAATTTAGAACAAATGTAAACAAATGAAACTTGTTGCAATAATAAGGAATGTTGTTAATGATCACAATTTAACTTTTTTCCCCCAAAATCCTACTTTTACTGTAACTGAGAAAAGATAAAATACTACATTTACACTCACAGCAGAGGCAGAGTCCTTGCTCTCCGAGAGAGCTCTCTCCACGTCACACAGAGACTCCAACTTTGTTGGAGATTTTTTACTGATCTGTGTAGCTTCCTTAGCTTTTTTAGATCTCGACTTCTGATGCCCGGTACCTACATCACATCTTGGACAAAGCACCTGAAAACATAAATAATAAAAACCCATTATTTATTGGTCCCGCCATACAGCTTTGAAATAAGCATACTTACTAACATCTGTTTACCTCGAGGAGAGAGAAAGGCGAGTTTTTGAGTAGGAATGTCTTTGCTGCGCTCTCCTTCCAGGTCTGAACGTCACTGACGAGGACCTCGAGTCGACTCAGCGGTTCGAGCATCACTGGGATGCCCTCTGCTCTGAGGAGCAGCTCAGAGAGGCTGTCCAGCACAGGAATACGTCCGCCGAGCTGCAAAACATGCACACAGCAGATTTATAGTCCAAACTCAACCATCTCTGACCATCTCAGGCCAAGTGTTAAGAGCTCAGAACATAAAGCATGGTTTAAGTATATTTCACCTGAAGCGCTTCGGCTTCGTGGAGCCATTTCTTGGCCTTGGTGACGACGTCCTTCAGCTGCAGACAGTTGGGCAGATAGGCAGGGATGTTTTCTACTTCTCGTAGAGCGGCATCGAGTGTTTCCATGTTGCGATACGGTCTGCGAAGAGACATGAGCTTTAGTAAATAGTTTACATGTTCAGGTTTTATACAATGTCTCATGTGGGAGTGTCACTTTATCTTTTATCTTGTGTGTTTCAGTTTTGAAGCCTACCAAAATAAGACTGCATTTTTGATAGATGTATATAAACATCAAGAGTCGGATCACATGAGGTGCTTGCTATGGCAGAGTCTGGTGCTTTCCAGTGTCGTCTCTGTGGAGCCATCAGAGGGTTAAACACTGTCACAACACCATGATCCTCTTTATCCAACATGATCCAGCTCTGCAGACTTGGCACATTTCACTCGGCACTGTCTGAAGTTAAAGCTGATTTCACGTTTTCTCGTCTGACACCACTTTTTAAGAAAACTAAATTTACATACAAAGTATGAATTCACTGTTTAGAATTACAGACTTTACATTATTTTAATAAAGTTTTAGTATGCAAGTTCACAACTGGAACCAAACTAAGCTGATCCTGAATTTGATTAGTGTCAGATTCCTTGCTCATTTATAGAAGAAGAGATGGGTAGTCTGTCTGTTCATGTGTAATGAACGGTCTGTCATTGTTGTAGTTTATTATGTTTTTGATGGTAAAACTTTTACAGCCATGACAATATTGTTTAAGAAGATTCTTGAATATTTTCTTATTATGAATAATATTTTTAACAGTGATGGGGAAAAGTCATAGTATCTGATTTTGAATCTGGTACATGGATCATACTTTCATTAAATTATTGAGTACGTTATAATTTTTTTGTGTTCCACCTAAACCACAGGTAGGGAGGGCAAGAAAAAGATAAGAGCTGTGGACATACAAACTAAGGCCCAGTGCTGCGCAGTGTCCTCACCTGGCTTCCGTCAGGCTGAGCACCCGCTCCTCCCACTGCTCCGACACAGTCAGCAGCTCCTGCAGACGAGCCATGGCCCTTTCCACAGAGTTGTGAGGGGCCAAACCCACGCCCTGGTCTATCAACCTCCTCATGGTGTCCAGGCAGAGGCTTTCTGGCCGGCTGCTGGCTTGCTGCACGGCCTCCAGCCAGCGGGCCTGCTCCAGTCTCTCCCTCAGCAGGGGCAGCTGGGGCAGCTCCACGTCCAGGCCCAGGCTCTCGTCCAGCAGGTCCTGCAGCTCCAGCGGGCTGGGGGACTCATCAGAGAGGAGACGCTCGCTGCGCTGCTGGAAGTCATCCACCCGGGTCAACAGATCCTGGGGGTCACGTTCAACAGGCATTTAGGTACGGATATTTGACTACCGAAACAAGACTGCATTCTAAGATGAAGCCAGATTCACTCATTATGTTCAGACATTATTAGACTGCATTGTGAAAGTGTGATGATACAGAAAAGTGTTGAAGTGAAAAGCTTGAAATTTGTGCCAATTTTTTTCCCCAAGTAACCAACTCAACTTTAATGATATTTAAGATTCAGGTCGTCATATTAAGAAGTTAATGTTTCTATTCAAAACTATCTAACCTTTAGTAAAGGAGCCTGTCGGATGTTGCACGGCAGGTTGTCAAACTGTCGGACAAAAGACCTCAGCTCTTCAACAGCCAACTCGTTCTGGTTTTGAGACTTTCCTCCTCCAGAACGATACCTGAAAAAAATAGCAGCTCTATAAATATCAAATGACAGAATTGTCTTCAACAGCTAAAATAAACCCTAATAAAAAGAGCACTAATACCTCCGATAATGATACAATGGAGACAGTAACAATAATTAAAAGATGACTAGAGTCAACCTAACACCAAAACATACTGGAAAACTGTAATTTACAATGCAATTAAACAAAGTCAGTTGTGAAAATCTCTTAATGTCGTACCTCGTCTGCCTCTTTCCATTGAGAAGCTGTTGGGCCATCACAGCAACTTTATCAGCCTCTGATGCGACTGTGCGGAGCTGATTCAGGAGGCTGATTTGTGGGAACGCCTTTGTTTCTGCCTGCTCCACCAGGCTGTGAAGCTCTTCCAAACCTGACAAGAAAGTAGTATAAACTTTTAGAAAGTATGAACTATAAGGTTAAGTAATATAATACAATGTGGCTGGATGACAGAGTAGCAATGAGTGTATCCCTTAAAATTAGAAGGACATATTTTGGACAGCTGAGTTTTGTAGTATTTTGCTTTTTTCCATTGACTAACCTCTTTTCTTGTTTCCTTCGTTCTCCAGGATGTCCTGCACACTACAGAGCCATTCTTTATAGGACTCTGCACGCAGCTTCACTGATTCCATCATCGGATACAACTCATTCAGTGTAAACTTGTAACTGCAGGGAAAGACAAAACGAGGCAATGAATATACAATGAAGACTGACTTTTGTCAAGGTCCAATAAAAAGAAATGTCTTCTACCTACTGCCAAATGTGAAAGGACAATTAGAAAACACAAATTGTATATTGTCGGAGCTATCAGGATTATTATGTTTTAAATCATCTGATGAGATAAAAAAAATTGTGAATTCAGACAATTCATAATAGTACTAAAAACAAAACACAAGTGAAATTCAGAAGAGAGCAAGTATGATCAGTTGTTGTGGTTACTGAAGACTCACTGGAGTGTACGGTTGCTAAGAGGACAGGAGCAGAGGTCCCGGGTGTGGTACAGACACACCATCTTGCCAGGACTGCAGGCACAGGTGATGCCAGACAGGTAGCAGGTGGTTCGACACTTGCTGCACTGCCTCTCCTCATCAGGGAGCACTTCATAATCGACTTGTCGGGATTGCACCACACCCTGGGGAAAACAAAAACAAAAAGAAAAATCAGTAATTTGAGCTGCAGAGGAACTAAATGAGAGACCTGAGCAGACAATAGTCTCAAAGTTCTCTCTAATGTATTCTTGATGACATGTGATTACGGGTGCAACCGCTTTGCTATAACTGCCACACAGGAGCCAAGACTACAAACGCAAAAATGAATGGGATTCAGATTTGCAACAATGTTTTTTCGTTTCCATATTTTAGACCATTGAGAAAATAAAGTAATTGTGTCCTGTTAACTCACTTTACCTCCGGGATGTCGATCATGTGTGGTGAAATATTAAACCTGCCATCATTGAGCTTTTATTAATCAACTGAACTAATAAAAAAAAAAAAAACAGATGCAAAACATCCTTAAGACAAGACCTCCTTACCAACTTCTTAATCTTCTCTCTCAGTTGTTCTTCTTCTTGGAGCATGACGGTCATCTCCTTCTGCACTTTGGAGGCCAGGTTGACATCCATCATGTCTGCTTTGTTGGCCATGTTACAAACCATCTCGTCGTGTGAGAAGACACAGTACCTGCTCAGCTGGCGATAGTGTGCCACACATTTACGGCCGATGGGCATCTGTCAGAAAATATGAAAGATGGGTTTGAGTTTAGGAGCGATGGGCTAACCGGAACTATTAAAGCCAAAAAATGAATAATATCAACAACATGCTTCTGTTCCTGAATATCAGATTTTTATACTTTATAATCTGTATTAAGGGTCAATAAAACTATTTTTAATCCTGTTTTGTAAACTATGTTTGGCTGCATCTCTGCATGAAAGGTGCTATACAAATAAAGTTATTATTATACAATTTTTCACCACTTTTGTTTTCCACCATTTATTACAAGCATACTTAAATATCTCTGCTGGAGCAAAACATATTTATCAGTAAAACCTAATAAATAGAACTCCTACTGCATGAACAACATGACTTTACAGCAAAACAAGTCTGAAATAATCTGGTGTTGTGACAACAAATCTTCTTACCCAGTCCATGGTGCAAAAGTTGACAGCTTCAGCGAAGTTGAAGCCCTGGTTGAATCCACTGTGGTAGGCTCTGGGGAAAGTGATGACGAACTCCCCTGCACATTGGTTGGTGCGATAGATCTAGTCATCAGTGAGAAAATAAAAATGAAGAAATGACAAGCTGTAAGTGTTACCATTTGTTATAAGAATGATACGGAGACTGACCATGTTGAACCAAGCAACGTTCTGAAGTCTTGATTTATATCCGGTTATCAAAAGATATTTTCCCAAAAAGGGGTAAGACTGCAATATGTTGACGTTTTCTTTATCTACTTTGATTTATATTAAACGGACACACTTTGTGCAACTGTGATGTGTAATATTTAAAAGTAAGGAACTTCGTCATCACACTTAGTGTACAAAGATCTCGCTTTGTTTCAGACATTTAAATGTAATAATTTATTAATTAGTAACATTGAGAGCAGGTTACCGGGACGCCGTTGTTCATCAGCGTGTTGGGATTCATGATGGTGACCAGCTGGTGAAGGAGGTCTTGCTGGGACTCAAACAGCTCAGGTGCTAGGTTCTTCATGACCGACTCGAGGTGCTCTGCAGCATAACCAGGAGCCCCGTACCACGTCTTTGGCTCCCCCCTGCAAATATGGTCAAAACTATCAGTGAAAAACACTTAAGTGGCACCACACAATTTATTTGAGGAATTAATCAGATCTATAAAATGCATTTCTTTTGAAAGAAATTGTTCGTTGTGAAAGAGAGTCAAACTTCTGCATTAAAAATCACTATAATAGATACTTAATAGAGTTTAGAGAGTGCACTCTACCAGTGAAGATAGTTAATGGAGTAGCTCCAGTGGTCCTCAATATGCCAGCAGAAGGAGGAGAAGCACATCCCCACATACAGCCAGGGTAACTTCATCCCACAGATGTCGGCTGTAATGTGAGTCAGCACGGAGGAGTCCAGCACCGGCATGTTGTTCAGGTTCCAGCCGCTGCTCAGGTAATGCTGCAGGTCAGACACAGGTCTCAATCCACTTGACTTCTTACTGAAATAAAGCCTAGTTCAGCAGGTGTTATACTCGTTATCACAGGGAAAACTGATCATCACATTATTTCAGTGCTGTTAGTTTTCAGAGCACTATCATTTGTATAAACCCAGGTAAACAATTTGCATATTTTAGACTTATGGAAAAAACAAAACAATCTTTCACAGTTGTGGAGGTAAACTATTATATACATTTCCCCCATTACAATCTATAACCACAGTTTTCCTATATATTTTTTAAAGCTTTAAAAAAAAAAAAAGGGACAAAAGGTTTATATGTCTTTTCATAATTTCCAGTAAAGTTCAATTTGAATCAATGAATTAAGTTAAAGACAACAAATTATGGGGGAAATGTATTCTGATCGTAGACAAATATAAAAAAAACATCCTCAAAACAGCAGACAGATTGTACCTCATCCTCAGGAGTGACTTCAAAATGGCTGTTACTCAAAGGGAAACCACTCCCAAACTCCTTGGAGGCGATGTCTGCTCCGTACTCCACAGTGACGTCCTCCTCAATGGTGCTGACTAGACGCCAGAACTCCTTCTCCACTAGCTCAGTGGGAACCATCTAAAGCACATAAGGAGATGACATGGTGTTATTGTGTGCCA